>ML675610.1:63692398-63885497 GCA_007922155.1 Mesoclemmys tuberculata
CATATCACATTGGCGGCTCATAGTCATCCTGTTATCAACCAATACCTGCGTTTGACACAAGTTTTTAATCTCTAGAATCTGACAGTCCCAACTGCAATACAGCAGCTCTTGCTTTCTCATTACCCACCAGCAAAGATTTTCTGTGACATTTCCCCACATTGAGCAGATCACAGATGACTGTATTTAATACTAGGAACAAGGTGTTTTTCAAGTACTCAGCTGAGGGTGATGTGTCCAGTTTCAAATGAAGTGCTCTAATGCAGTTTTCTATATTTTCTATTTGCCTTGCTATAATTAGGTTTCTTTTTAAAGATTTTGGGCTAGATTCACAAAAAAATTAGACACGTGATGGGGAAAGAGACAACTTTTAGCTCAGGGTCTAGGATACTCAAGCCCTTCCTCTGCCTGATGAGAGAGGGATATGAACTAGGACATGCCACCACTCAGATGAGTGCCCTAACTACTGGCTATAAAATATTCTGATATGGGAAGGAGAGGTGCTCTCTCAACTTCTCCAGTTGAAGCTGGGCCATAATGAAAGAGTCATTGGACCAGAGCAAGAGCAAGCAAACATAATAATGACTCTGTTGCATGGTAGATAGAGAACTCACCTGGGAGAAGGAAAACCCAGCATCCAGTTCCCCTACTTCAATTTTTTTTAATTATCTATCCACAGTGGAACAGCTTCAACAGAACAGACCGAAGGAGCCCCACAAAAAATATCCCGTAGCCCAGCAGTTCAGGCACTCACCTGAGAGGTAGCACATCTCAGTTCAGATCCTTTCTCCCCTCAAGCAAATGGGGCCTTGAACCAGAAGGTCAAGTCCCCTAATCACTGGATTAAAAGTTAGGAGGGTGGTCCAGCCCCATCCTGGCTGATTTGTGTAAGCACATCGTCTACAGGGGCCTGATCCAGTAGGCGAGCTTTGAGTATGCTTACCAGACAGGGCCACATGGTAAGTTAGGTGAAGGAATGCC
Source organism: Mesoclemmys tuberculata (assembly GCA_007922155.1). Lineage (NCBI taxonomy): Eukaryota > Metazoa > Chordata > Testudines > Chelidae > Mesoclemmys > Mesoclemmys tuberculata. The sequence goes on from ML675610.1 coordinate 63,693,377, forward strand.
TATCTTTCCCCAGTCCCTGTATCTCATTGCTGGGACTTAGGCATCCAGATGGCTAGCGTGGAACTGCAGTACTTAGGGACACATAAGAACTTAGGGAAATTTTACAGAAAAAAATTGGAAGTTGACTGAGTTTAGAAGCCTACAATGTTTGGCAGCACCTGAACGGTGGCTTTGTGAATCCCAGTGGAGCCTGATTCTGGGATTTAGGTGCTTAGAGTGGCAATTAGGTGCCTAAGCCCTTTTGTTGATCTAACCCTTTGTGTCAAATTGAGATTTTTGTGTCCACCCTCTGGCCACACACTTTATATTTTTCTGTGTATAACCAGTTACTTATGTTTGGTCACATCGGATTAAACTTCCCTTTAAGGGACATTTTCAGCTTCTCACTTTTTCAGGTCAGCTGTTTCAGCTTTCCTAGCACAGATGCTGCAGAGGTACCAGAGTAGAAACTAGGGTTGGCATGCTGACCACTGATGTTAGCAGTACATTAAATGTCCAATTAAAAGACCAATTCTTACTCTCAGGCATTTAGGAGTTAGGTGCCTATTTCAGTGGGAGTCAGGTGCCTAACTACCTCAGGCTCCTTTGAAAATCCCAGCCCCAGATCCTTTCTTTATAGTTATAATTGTGGAAGAGAATGTAGCCGTAAGAAACTTAAAATGGTCCTCTTTCATTGGGAACAAATAGGCAACCAAACATCTCTCTCTGCTTACTACAGACTATATATCATTCAAAACATCTAGGAGAATAAAGTCAGATCCTGGGTCCCTGGTTTACCCCAAATTGTTTTAATGATATCTTTTTGATGTAGCAACTTGCTGCTTGGTGGGTTTAAACCATTCCCTGAGAGTCCGGTGATACCTTTGGATATAAGTAATCTATGATCTATAAACAATTCTACATCACTAGTGCTTAGTTTTGTCTCCACCTAGTTGCTTGTACTCAATGGCCACAACTGTAAATTGTCTCAACAGGTGAACAAAGTTAAGTGGAGGCAATCAATGGTAGTGTAGGCCCAAAGCTTGATTCTGTTATATTGATTCTATGTGAAATACTCTTATTCTTTTGGTATGTGACAAACCACCACAGCAGTTTCTGTAAGGCTTTGCACTTTGGGTCTGTGCGGTGATCTGTTCACTACTGATAAGTTGTCCAAAACTAACATCTGGTCATTGATTATCCTGTTTGTAAAGTTACCAAAGATCATCTCATGAAACTGTTGCTATTGCTATTGTTGCTATTCTGAAATACAAAGATTCAGTGTTCAATGATGGTGTTTTGTAATAGTAGTGAATATTTTAGATCAAAAGAAATGTTACTGTTTCTCAAGGACACTTGCATCTTCCAGTTACAAGTTTTAAGTAAATGTTAAGAGATTAGTGTGTGAATAGATGCATGAGTGATGTGCGTATGTGAGACCAGGGAGTGACGGAAAAAGGCACCAGCTTCGGATGTTTAAGAGAGTGAAGATAACAATGCTAAGAATGCCCAACATGATGACCCTAGGACCCACCTTGAAGGACAAAAACAAGAACACTGTGATGTTCATGCTTGCAAAATATGGGTGACTGATAATCACACCAAGACGCAGATATAGCATGACGAAGCAGGGCTCATAGAATGGCATAAGAGCTTACCCCTATAAAGGAGGGCAAAAAGATGAGGACTTTGGGTTTGGTTCTACAATCTTCCTCCAGGAGCATCGGTGCACACCAGCATACCCCTGCTCCCTGTGGCCAGTGGACTAACACAAGCAACTGAGGCTGGTAACTATGCTTCATCTTTGTAGAACCGTGTGTGTGTGTGTGTGTGTGGGAGAGAGAGAGAGAGAGACAGAAAGGATGTGCAGGCAATTGCTTTTTGAAATTTCTGTATTCACAATAAACATGGCGTATTGCCCTGTCCCTCTGAATAATTATTTTATAAATATAACAGCAGTAGCAAGTAGAGAACTAGGTTTGCCTAATCCTTCCTGCTCTGTATGAAGACTCAAAACTGGAAACAGAGTTAGAGAAAAGACAATGATATCATAGACCATGCTCATGGTTTGTAGGGCACCACAACATGGATGCTCACTGCACACATGGGAGTCTAATGCTAAGATTGTAATAAACAACCCACTTTGTCATAGGGATCATCATGGCACCAGAAGGAGTGGTGAAAGTTGAGGGAGTAAGGAAAATTCAGTGCAAGTCTCCCTGATGATAATAAATATAGAGCAGCTTTTGAGGTCCAGTTGCCCACAAGGATACTCATCCCATTTAAAATGCTTCATAATTTCCATGTTATCTATCTATTCAAATATTGCCCTATGTGTACTACAAATCCCTTTATGCACTTCGTTAAACAATCAACGCAGCTCATTCATCCCTTGCCATTTGTAGCCAGAATTTCTTGATGCTAATATGAATAGAAAAGTGTATGGAGTTGAACATGCATGCTTGCAATCAAAATACGTTGTCTGAAAGTATATTATTCAGCATGCATCTAATATTGATATGAAAGTCTGTTTATAGTCATTTAGTAAATATTGCTTATTTGAAGAAAGTAATTTTGTAGTTGTTTTTAGTAAAACCAGAATTGTCTTGGGGTAGGTGGGGAGGAGGAAATCAAGATGATCATTACCTTTTAGTACTGTTATACTTTCACCTGATTGTTTCAAGTATGAACTTTGAGTTGTTTTCACAGGTGATTTCCTCTAGAAATGGAGAATCATTTGAATATGCCCAGAAATAAAGCAGGCCCATTGAATGATTTTATGACTTCCTGCTCTCAAGTCTCCGCAAGACCAGAGGGTCTGTGATTTGAGAGATCACTTATTTGCCTATGGCTGTATTATGTCCAGAGGAGTAGACCCCACCTGACTGACTTCATCAATGAGGAAGAATTGCTCAATGTATATTGTGCTTACTAAGAATTAGCAATAGCAGTACATGTTAAAACTTTGCAGGTATTTTATCTTTAATTGTTTTGATAACACCCCTATGAAATGACTTGAACCCAGCTTCCCCTCTGATGACTTGCAGCATGCTGCACTTGTATTGACTTTGTAGGTTGACTGATATGATACCAAAAGACACACAATAGCAATAGCATCTGAGCATGACACAGCATTTAAGCACTCAGCATTAATACATATTAATTGTTTAGTCTTCCCCTTACCAGAGCAGATTATGCCCATAGTGGAATGTTCTCAGATTTCTAGTGAAGATTAAAGAAACATCTCTGAACATTTGTAACTCAATTCAGACAAATGTGTAACATACCTACACTCCAGTCCATTTCCTCTACAGCATCCCCATATATACCATGTTTGCTCTTTCCTTTGAAACTCTTTGATGCATATAGAGCAGTGTGGACTTGAAGGTAGGACAGGAAAAGAAGAAATGGTGCATCAGTGTTTCTGAAATAAACAAATAAACAAATAAAAACCCAGAAGAAAATGGCTTGGACAGTAATAAAATGTTAGCAACATTTCTAACAATGAAGTCTTTCTACATACACACTCTACAGAACAGAAGAAATATTATATAGGGAAAGGACGAAAAAAACTAATTTATAGACCAATCCTGAAATCTTAAATTACAAATGCCACTCTTAAAACATTAAAAGGGCCTACCCACATTCATTTCTTTCTGCACATTACCATTACCGATTCAGGCTCTCTCTGACCTTACCAGAAAGCATTAGAGCAATGCATATGTGGTGCTGGCTGGATTAGGGGGACTAATTATGATATTATTTAACATCAATATTTCAAAAGTACAATAATTCATTTGAGATACGCCATGTCAGGTATCATTAGAAAAGTTATAATTTGCTAAGTATGATATTGTTTATGTGTAGGTGTCATATCTGTATTGGAAGTTATGGAAGTGTTTGATGTGTCTGTATTGCAACTTGTACTGTGTTTCTGGGTGACACCACAGACCGGATGGAAGCAACATGGTGCTTAATGGCCCATTAAGGGAACTCAAAGGTACAATAAGCCTGGGGAAAGATCCCAGGGGCCTTATGAGTCCTTATGAGCCACCAGGACATAGTCAGTTGAATCCATCTTATTTCTGTAAATTTTCACAAGCAGCATGGCGAAGGGACATAAAAGGCAGCTGCATCATATCCATATTGACCCTAGTCTTTGGTTTTCAGTCAGACTTCAGTCTTCACCGACCTCCTGATCAACTCATCTGCAACTGAAGCTGTGAAACAAAGGACTGAGACCCCTCCAGGTATTGGATGTACACCAGAGGGACTATACAAGCCTGCAAACTCCACAATTCTACAGAGAACTTAATATAAATGGACTTTTGAATCATCTGCATGCATCTGATTGCTTTGACCATTTAACTTTTCTCTTATTATTGGTTTCTTTCCTTTTATTATAAACCTTTAGTTTTAGTTACTAAAGGATTGGCTGGCAGTGTGGTATCTTGGGTAAGATCCAAACTCATATTGATCTGATACTGTGGCTGACCCTTTGGGGATCAGAAGAACCTTTTGGGTAAAGAGCGTAGAGTTTTAAATAACTTATCTATTTACTGGACCTAGTGGCTCATTGGAAGCCAGAGACTGAAATGCAGTAAAGGGGGATGTGTAGTTTTGTTTTAGCTTCGTGATAACCAGTGTGGGGAATCAGAAGTACTGTTTCTGGCTTGTTGGAAAGTCTATCTTTAGTATTACCCACCAGTGGTGGGAGAATTTGCTCTTCTTTTGCCATCTGCCCTGACTTTGGCATTTTCAGGTGGTCTACCCTAGGCATGGATGGGTAACAGCATGGTTTAAAAGAGATACAAGCCCTGAACCAAACAAGATGCTGAGCCAACTTACTTCTTGGCAAGATCAGTATATGGACATTTAACAACTAACAGAGTTAGCATGAATGATAGGGGCTGAAAATATACAGCTATCACCCTGAACCAAACATAACATCTCAAAAGTTATGCCTAATATAAAAAACGATAGCTGTAGAAAAGAATATTTTCTCTTGTAACAGTATCCACTCTCCATTCATTTTAAGCCATTTCTTCACTTCATAATTTTTTAGATTATTCTCTAATTTAAAAAAGGGGGGGAAATATAACCTCACAACAACAAGAGCTTCAGTTTTGCTCTTCATGGGATTTGCCAATATATATCTTCATCCAGTAGGCTGCGAAGGGAACGCTTAGATAGATAAGTATAGATTTTTGCTTTAAAATCTACCGTGGGGGACATTACTCAGAGTGCTAACTGTGACTAGTTGAGCTTATTATTATGATACTCCACACCCTGTAAATTCCAACTGAACCAAAAGAGCAGCTAGGGCACAGCTTGTCTAGGTTGGCACCTGGCAACACACAACCCAAAACTGAGGTTTTTCCCATTGTACATTTCCCCATGCCATAGTGTTTGTACTTACTGAAATTCTGGTGGTTAAAAAGAAAAAACAACCCTCCTCCCGCAAAAAACAAAATACAATATTAACATGCTGTGCCAGAAAGCCTTATGGTGTTGATCGGGTAAGGAAAATAATGCAATAAACATTTATCCTTTGGAGTAAGAGGGTTCTCTTTTTCAGTCCTCAAGTGCCTGTAAATCCTGTCAAGAGCCCACTGATAAAAGGAATTGCTGTACTGCCCATATATCATTCTCAAGAAAAAAAAGAAACACATTATTCTGGTGTATTTATGTATCTGTCCACTTCACCCCATTCCCCTTGGCTGTGTCTGTTTCCATGAGATATATGTGGTAAAACCTCTCCCTTCTGCTGGCCCAGAATTCATACATTCCAAGGCCAGATGGGACCACTGTGATCATTTGATCTGACCTCCTGTATATCACAAAAAATATAACTTCCCCAAAATAATTCCTAGAGCATATGTTTTACAAAAAACATCCAGTCTTAATTCCATGAGCACACATTGGCTAGAGCTCATCAAAAGTTTTCCATCAAGACTTTTTTTCTGATGGAAAATTGATTTATCTACTAGGCAAATTTTTCTCATTAAAATGTCTGCTTTCTGAAGAAAATGTTGATATTTTGTCAAAAAGGTGAACACCCTTCACCTGAAAAATTAAAAAAAAAGAGAAAATATTTGGAAATCTGCCATGAGAATGGAAACTCAAATGCCTCATGTAATTCAGATTTTTCTCTATATGCCAGGTTTCCCAGATGGACTACATTTCCCATCTGTCTTTCAGGTTCTCGTGGGAGGGGACAATCTGGTCCCTAGTTCTCATTTTCTTTCTCTTGTAGCTGTCTTCCTATGTTTATATTGGTTTATATTGTTGATTAATTTTGTAAAATGCTGGATAAAACTTTATAAGCAAAAAACCCTCAAAGAAAAATGTTTTTTTTTAATAAGAGATCAATTTATTGCAAGGAATAGAGTTTCACTCTTACCCTCATGACTTGTTGGAATTTGCTGGAATATAAGCAAAGTCTCATGTTATCAGGATCTTTAATTACTGTAGCTACAAATGTAGGTGACTCTTTCAAGTCAAATGAAAAATTCTGAGCATGTCAGCATTTAAGATTCAAAAGAAAATATGCCTATTTCAACTTGCATTTCAAAGTCAATTCTTTTTTGTTTAAATTTATTACATTGTCTCAGGTATGCTCCGTATGGTAAATCATTAAGGGCTATTGATAGTAGGCAAGCCTCAATATTAAGTGAAGTTTCAAAAGTTTCCCCAACATTTCTAAAACAATATTGTTTAATCTTTAGTTACATATTTCTACCAGGCATAATATTTATTTTGTGTTGGATTTTATTTGTTCTGCACCACTTAGGCCCAGATCCTCACAGGTATTTAGGTGCCTAACTCACATTGATTTCAGTAGGTGTTAGGTACATAAATATTTTTGAGGATCTGGGCCTGGGAGAGTATTTGAGAAAGAAGAAGTCAGAAAAAGAAAGATCGTTTCCATAAACTGCAAATAACACAATTTCTCATATATTCTTCCAGTCACTTGAAAAATGGAGTTTAAACTGTTAGTATCAGAGAAAACTTAAACTGTATACAAACTGTCACTTTCTAACAATACAGCAGTATTACAGCAATGCTACATTTACACCAGTACCGTTAAAGGTGAGTGTCACCAAATCTGTAACAAAGGTTTATTTTCATGAGATAACTGTAGTAAAATACATAATATTAAAAAAATGACAGTATGACAAAAGATCTATCTTTCTTGAAGGGGTATGTAATCAAGGATTCATACACATGGACACAAAATCATTCACTGGTTTGCAGATTAAATTGACAGTCTCTGACTGCCAGCTGTCTGTTAGGTGGAGAGGAATCTTGCCTATTAATATCCTTTGATATTAATCAAATCAAGCCTCTTCTGAGGAGAATGCTGACTGCTTCTACTGCAGCTAGTAGATGAGATGGAGATTTGACAATAACATTTTAATTCTTGTTTTACTAACTGGAGCACTTCAGTAAAATTTCCTTTGAAACTTTATTGCCACTATGTTGTATGCACACTAAGCGAGAGCTTTCATTTTCAACACATCTAAGTTTCATTTTTAAAGAATGAATTTTTTTTTAAAAGAAATTTTTAAGCTGACATTAAATATGCAACTGTTCCAACTCAGTAAACAGAAGCCGTGTAATATATCACAAGACATTCTTGAATGTACACACAACTATTTTTGATATCACCTACATATTTCTTTTATTCTCTTTGTTGTTGGTGACTCCCTGTTCAATGTGGGCCGAGGTCGTACACCTACTTTAAAGCCCCTTTGAAACTTAGTAAAAAATGAGATTCAGGTCCATATTTTTTTTCCCTCCTAGTGATTTTGAGCTTTTTCATCTGATTAATATTTACTGCATTGTGAATGCAACAGAAAGCAACTCTACCCATCTTTTCTTTACTTCTCTTTTTGTGCATCAGCACCATTGATAGTCTCCACAAATATGTCCAGTTTGGCAAATAGTATTAGCCTAATGCCACTGAAGCAGAGTAGCAAGTGGGGCTCACTCCTTGTAGCTTTAAGTGTGTCATATGAAAATGACATTTAAACTGTGATTCAACACTTGCAGGGTAATGTTAATGACATCACAGGGCACCATTTTTATTTTCTCACAGTGACTTCCAAATCAACCTGCAATCTGAAGGACAAACTATAATATTTTCAGCTAAGGCATCACATTAACAATTTTGCCACACAGTTACATATATTCAACTTTGTTTGGCCAGATCCTCAGTTTGTGTACAGAGCTATAACTCCATTGACTTTGATAGAGCTACACAATTTACACAGCTGAGACTCTGACCCAATATATACCTATGGCATCAAACATAAGTGGCTGAGGGGCAATCAGGTAAAAAGGAATTCAAGGTATTCTGGGCACAAACAGGTAACAGTATATCTGTATCAATGGATGTAAATGGAACTGATCCTTTGCAGTAATTAATTCTATGCTTGGAACTCCCTCTCCTCTTTTTACAGCATACATTCTTCTCCCCATTTAAACCTCTTTAAAATTCACCTCATCAGTGAATTCTTTCCATGTTTTTTTACTGGCACCTCTTCAAGACTGGACTACCACTCTGTGGCTGTCCTGATTGCAAAGAATTCATTGAGGTGTCAATCTTGCTCCTTTAGAAGTGAATGGCAAAACTTGCATTGACTTCACCAAAGCAGGATCAGCTCCTTAGATTGGGTCCTTGTGTCAGAAATTTATTTTTCTTGTATACTTGCATTGTGCTTAACAACCTGGCTGTTTTCTTAAAAAATAAAAAAAAGCTTATGTATTTTTCTAAAGACATGATCTAAAATAAGCAAAACATCTCACCCTTGCAATGTTTTGACCAGAAAAAGGAATTGTGGACTATTTTGGGATGGCCTTTAAAAAAAACAGTAGTGTGAGTGAGAACACGGGAAACTTGGCTGTGACTAGGAAGATAGTTTAAATAGTGTCTTTGTTATCTCTGTCTATGTTAAATGGTTTTGCCAGCATATTTCTGACATGTACAATTTAATGCCCATTTAACAGTTTCAATGCTTAAGATATGGTACTCCCACAGTTCTCCTTTCCTTGCAGTTTATGAGCAGACACGCAGACTTTCCCCTGGCAAAAGAAAACTTTTTAATGATTCTTTCAGCCAAAAGGAAATATTTAGGATTCCTTATCTACCTACAGTTTTTTGTAAATGAAAAATCAAACATGCAGGGAACCCAGTACAGAAATACAGATCCAATCCTTTTCACAGCGGTTCCATTTATAATGCAACCTGTCACTAACAAACTGTGTCACAGATCTAGCTTACTGACAAAATGACTCCTAAATTATTATTAATTATTATTGTTATTATTTATTGCCAGTAGCACCCACAGAGTGTAAGAAGCTGTACAAACACAAGAGGGCATGGTTCCTGCCTGAAGATCTTACACTCTGAAGCATCAAAACAGACAGAGGGCAGAGGGAAGGGACAAACATACAAGTAAAGCAGTCAGGTGGTGATCAATCAGATTCTAATATATTGGGATTTTTTAAACTATAAAAACACAGATACATAAATGTATACAACATGTAGACTATATCCAAGTACACGACGAGTGTCTTGCCTTAGTCAGCCGGTTAGTTTCTATGGGAGTCATGAAAAGCATCTGATTTCAGAATTCTAAATCCTAGAATTACCAACAAAGAAAATTCTTTGGTACAAAATGAGGCCTGTCCAGCATGTCTGGTGCCTCCTTTTGAGCCTTGGTGATACATCAAAAAGCTCTAAATCAGAGCTGTGCTAAAGAGGATGAGAGCTAACGTGGATGTATGCTATAAATGTGTTTCAGGGCTTTGACTATGCCAACTTGTGACAGGAATGGAACAAGATAAAAGGTCATTTCTTTTAATGATATGTTTATTAGCTGTCACAACAGACTTCAGAAAATTATGGTTAAACAATCTATGACATTAGAGAGGAGGCTTCATCTGTATCTGCATGAAAAATGCTCCAGTAGCATGATCACCATAATTCTCAATTAGCAGCCTATTTTATCTATGCAAATATAATTTTCCAAAAGTCTGATTTCCGTTTTTTCCTACGAATGGTGATCAGCCATCTGAGTTCAGTAGGGAGAAGTATGCTGAAAGAACAAGGAAGTGCTTTTGCCCTGCCAATTCCAAAGAAGTTAAAAAAGGACTCTGACATTGTGAAGTTTTGGATTGCCTGTGCAGCAGACCATTTACTGAAGGATGTGCTGATGAGCATAAGTAATAAACTACATTGAACTTAGCATTACAGAGACAAGGTGGCTGAGGTAATACATTTTATTGGACCACCTTCTGCTGATGAGAGAAACAAGCTTTCAAGCTTACACAGAGTTCTTCAGGTCTTGGAAATATACTCAGATTCTTACAGCTAAATACGAAGGTGGAACAGACTGTTTAGAATAAGAGGTTAACACATATTTTAAGGGACCATTCAAAGTGAAGTGGCTCTGCTAACACCTCTCCAGTCATAGGGGGGAAAAAAGCTGGGGGTGGTGGGAGAGTTACATATGGTAATAAGCAATACATTCCACTTTTCTGTTCAGTCCAGGATTTTTAGTATCTTAGCAAAGTTATGAATTTAGGCTCCCAGGCTTGTCCTTTGAAAGTGTTGTGTGGGTTTCCCTGGAGGATGAGGACTGAACGGTCAGATACAGAGTGATTGTTGTGAAAAGTGTTTACCCACCCATGATACGGTGCATGTCTTTTAGCATTTTTCTGTGTGATTTCATTGGAGAGTGCAGTGATTGTTGTTATTGGGCCATTTAGTGCACTGGATGAGGTACCGCACATTGTGACAGGCATGTGTAGGACTCGTGGATCTTGAAAGGTGTGTTGTGGAAAGTGCTGATCATAGTAGCAGTGGGGCTGTGTCTACACGTTTTGCATTGGTTGTTCTGGCAGGCACTGGTGCCACACTGAGTTGGTGTGCCCTTGTCTATGGGGAGCTTGCTTATGATAATGAGCTTGGAGAGGTTGAGCGTGTGTGCAAAGGGTAGAAGAGGGGGTTGAAGAAAGCTTTCTTTCAAGATGTGGTCCCCATCGAGTATGGATTTTAAATGTTTAATGGTACCCTGCGCATAGGCTTTTTTCCACCTTGTATTTAACTGTGACGCTTTGTAACCTCAAAAGCTTGTCTCTCTCTCACCAACAGAAATTAGTTCAGGAAAAGATATTACCTCACCCACCTCGTCTCTCTAATATCCTGGGACCAACATGGCTACACAACACTGCATTGAACTTAACATGAAATGATTAGCATCATTTGACTTCCAAATATAGCGTGATGCATCATGTATATTTTGATAGGTTTACTATATGTATATAAACCTGCTCTTGGGGGAAAAAAGGATAATGAGAATATAAACTCAACTGACCTGCCTCCAGATTATTGGAATCAGCCTCAAACTTAGCATTTCTTTTCACATACCGGCTCTGATACTGTGTAATTGCACATAGAGACATAGAGTTTAAGGCCAGAAGGCATCACCAAATCATCTAGTCCAGGGGTGGGCAAACTTTTTGACTCACGGGGCCACAATGCGCCACAATGTGTTCTAAAATTTGACAGAGGGGCTGGGCTAGGATCGGATGAATGGAGCACCCAGCACCCAACACACTGCACCCCAGCAGCCAGCACTTCAGACCACTCTCCGCCGTGAAATTGACTCGTCCTGGTCAATTTCGGCGGCGGACCTGGAGAGTGGGGGCTCACGCTAGGGGAAGAATTTTTGATCTGGTCCCCCAGTCACTAGGGGAGCCGCGTTCCGGAGCCGCGCCTTACCGCGGCTGAAGAGCCGCATGCGGCTATGGAGACGCGGCTCGACGCGGCTGAAGAGCCGCATGCAGATCCGGAGCCACGGCTTGCCGCGGCTGAAGAGCCGCATGCAGATCCGGAGACACGGCTCGCCGCGGCTGAAGAGCCGCATAGCCGCGGCTGAAGAGCTGCATAGCCGCGGCTGAAGAGCCGCATGCGGTTCGGGAGCTGCGGTTTGCTGACCCCTGATCTAGTCTGACCTCCTCATATCACAGACTACCAACACTATTCAGCACCTGCATGCTAAACCCAACAACCAAAAGTTAAGCAAAGTATTACAGCCCACAGGAAACCAAACTATTATGTGCCACAGAGAATAGCAAGGAGGGAGGTGCATCAGTGCCCAAAGCCCCTATAATGGCAGGGAAATTATTAAGTGTGTGTCATGAGGACTGGATTGAGAGGGGGAGGGCATTTGTGTTATTTGACATTAATATGTCAAAATCATAATGATTCATGTAAGACATGCCAAGTCAGGTATTGTCAGAAAGGTTATAATGTGCTGAATAAGATGATACTATTTGTGTTCATGTGTAATATGTGTGAGGAAAGTTATGGAGATCTTTGATATCCCTGTATTTCAAACTGTGCTGTAGAAGACACACCCCAGACAGAGAGGCTTCAGGACAATAGCCTGCTTAATGGCCCATTAAGACCTTTACAGAAGCCCAAGGCCCAGGAAGGAACTAAAGGCATCCCTGAAGAGTTACCAGGATTGGCCCATGTGACTCTGGACTCCATTTTGGTTCCTGTAAAGTTCCACAAGCCACATGGCCAGAGGCAGAGGGTATATAAGATCAAACCACAGAAACCATTTTGTCTTTGTTTCTGTCTAGATGTGGACACACCTCTGGATCAACACACTTTGCAACTGAACTTAAGGACTTAGACCCATCCAGGTACTGGATGTACACCAGAGGGACTGTACAAGCTTGCAACTCCACAATTGTTCTAGAAACCTGATGTATATGGACTTTCAAATCATTTGTATATATCTGATTGCTTTAAGCCTTTAACACTTCTCTTATTGTTTGTTTTTCTTTTATTAATAAACCTTTAGTTTTAGTTACTAAAGGATTGGCTGGCAGCGTGGTATTTTGGGTAAGATCCAAACTTATAGTGAACTGGTACTGTGGCTGGTCCTTTGGGATCAGAGGGAATCTTCTGAGTAAAGAGCATAGAGTTTAAATGACTGGTCTCTTTACTGGACCTAGTATCAGTTTGGGAGCCAGACACTGAAATGCAGTAAAGACGGCTGTGTATATTTGCATAGTGGCTTCTTGATAGCCAGTGTGGGGGAATCAGAAGCACTGTCTGTGGCTGGTTGGGAAGTCTGACTGCAGTGTCACCCACCAGAGCTGGGAGAATTCGCTCTCCTTTTACAGCCTGCCCTGACCCTGGCATTATCAGTGGGCTACCCTGGGCACGGACGGGTCACAGTGTGATATCCCCAGGCAAGTGACCACACTCACGCGCTGCAGAGGAAGATGAAATAACCCAAGGACACTGCCTTTCTAACTCCTGATATGGCAATCAGTTAGATCCAGAGCATATGAGCAAGAACCAGCCAGCCAAGCACCTGGGAAAGATTATATTCTTCCTGCCTGTTTTCTGAGTGTTGAGATGATAGTTTGCTAGAGACTCCTACGGTATATATTTCAATAAACTGGCTAGCGGAAAGAAAAAATCATTTCAGATAACAACTTTAATCATGTCCTGTAGCGACACAATGACTGGGAAAAAGAAATCTAAATTTCAATCGATTCTGGTATTATAAACACTAAAGTGCCTTAATCGTAAACAAATGTTTTTTGTATGGTGTCATTACAGGTCAGAGGTAAGGTTGTTTGGGAGCCCTAACAGCATTTCCATACTTTCATGTTTGCATTTTTTTTTAAAAAAATTATGCTCAACTTTGAATTTTCTGGGTTTATAAAGCTTGGTTTGGGGATAATTGCAGCATGCCTACAACATAATTTACCCTAAATAATTAATATGTGCTGGTAATTCTAATTTAACATAATTTTTGTCTAGGAATTATCTTGAGAATTTGGGACCATAGCCTCAATTGATGCATATTAGTTTAGATCCAGTTAAATCAATAAAGCTGGATTTTTCTTGCTTTGGCAGTTCTAAATACTAGTGTGAATTATAATTCAATATAACTTCATTACACTCATGAATATGCCCCCCCCCCAAAAAAAATTAAGGCACCCTAAATCACCATTTTCTCTTAAAATTGTAGGCCACAAAAGTCTAATTTAAAGGATGTACCCAAAAGGCCACATACGAATAAGTACCAACACTTTTCCAGTCCAGTATGCCCAGAGATCACTTATTTGGACTGTGCTAACTTATCTAACATCATTTTCAAATACTGAAAATACTTTGAATCACATTGCAAAAGACACTGAGTTCTGGCAACAATTTCCTCTATTTTTTAAGTCACACCCAACTTATAAAGAATATGGGACCCAAACTCATCTATGGTGCTTAATGGAATGTTACCGATGAAGATATCTTGTTATTTTTAAGTATGAAAATATAAACAATATAATGGACATCAATGAGATTTAGGTACCTAAATACCTTTGAGGATCTGGGCCTTAGGCACTTCTGAGTCAAAATCTCATTGAAAGTCAATCATGTATGAAAATGAGATTTAGGCTCTGAAATCAGTTAGATGTTACAGTGCTGAGAAGAGCAACAGAGAAATACTTTTGAAAATCTGGGTCTTTGTATTGTACATGGGAAAAAGCAGTTATGCCTCTCCCACAAAATACCAAAAAGATTACAGAGGATGGTCTCCAAGATATGCACCCAGATTTCTTAGCCTCTCATAGGTTGTTAAATGGTTCACTTTAATTAAAGATAAGATTCCTAGTGACCTGGTAAATCTAGAGAAAAATGACAGTATTACATATGACCGTTTCTTTCATCCACCAGTCTCTACGTATATTTTTAAGCAGCACCGTCACAGTAGAATGCCTGCATGAAGTCATAACATGACGAAACCAACCTACCTTCCTATAAACTGGACTGCTTCTTCTGTCAACCTCTGAGTAAGATTCTCATAGGACAGTGGCTGCTGGATAATCTGGTGGTTCCTCATCAAGAAGCAGTTTAGATATCGAAAAGTAAAAAAGAAAAGGAGCAAAATTCCCAATAAAACAGTCGCTATTAAAAAGAAGTAGCCGAGTGCTCCATGGGGTATTCTGAGGATGCCAATATAACGCAGCACCTCCAACAAGACTAGAGTGATGCCGATGATCTGAAGTGTAGTGGCAAGGTATACTCGAATTCCTGCCAGAAACACGCTGCCTTCCCCTGGTTTGCAGTCTCTAAGATTGGTCACAGGGAGCCCATAGAAGTAATCAAATCCATGACTGAGGGGGTGGTGACAGAAGTCATCCTTGCTGTCACAGTTCAGCCCAAGATGCCACTTTCCTATGAGACAAATACATACAACATTTATGTAGTTTAATTTGTAGCATGTGCCCTCTGAACAAGGGAAATTGCTATCTAGCACTGGTATTTTTCCTTCATTTATTACGTGGATCCTTATTGCTCCCCTTACCCCTTGTTTATACTTTCATCCTCAAAAACCTCGTGTCAAGTCTGAAGTTCCCTATTAGGTAGGCTTGAAGGGTCACTGAAGAGCAACAGATCCCTAACAGGTAGTTAATATTGAAAAAAGTAGCCTCTGTTCCTGTGTAGCTAAGGGCCCATAAACAAATATTTATATTAGCTCCTGGTGAAATAATCTCTAACAGTTTTTCAAAACGTGTCTCTCTAGATTTGTTGCAATCATTGTAATCTATCAGGTAAATAATTTTAATGGAATTTCTTTCTAAAACGCAGTAACTGGAGCTGTTCTAAAACAGCTAGGTGTTTAAAATATACTATTATTTATTTATTTAAAATCCCAGGCAACTCTCACTATATTTGCATGAAAGATCCCTTCTCGTGATCTTTTTTTTAGTAAATAAAAACAAATGATGAAATCCATACATACACATCACTTAATTCAGTTTTTTTGCATTTAAGTGGTGCAAAATGATTTTTCTCCCCTGAGCTCTGGATAATATAGGAAGAGAGTGGACCAGCTTCTGCTTTAAGTTACACTGCTCTGCATTATCTGTAAATTCCATTTGTGCTAGTGAGAACTTTTATTATACAGATAACTCTTCAGGGCAAGTACTTTCCCTTGCAGTATAGTGCCTAGCACAATTTACCTCCATTCTTGGTTAAGGCCACTCTGTTTAATTGTAATACAATTGATGGGTTATAAACAACAACAGCACCATCCACAAACATGGACCCCAGAAATAAAGTGGATATCTGAAGATTTGTAGGGTGCATGCATCCATGATCTGCAAACATGGTTTGCAGGTATCTGCAGATTTGCAGGGCTTTACGCATGATATAACTGAACAGAATCTAAACCAATCATTAGACAGGGCTAATGTATGCTTAGACCCATTTTTATTCCTTGTAACTTTGATGATTTGCATCTAATAGTTGTCAACAACAAGAACAACAAAATTTTAAGTAAATGATCAAGTATATGGCAATTTTGCAGTAGTTCAAGGATTTTATTTTATTCTTTCTAAGCCAAATATCTAAAATTGATCTGTAAATTCACAGCACAGTAAGTTGTGACTTTAAAAAAAAAACTGTGTTCTAGGCAGGATTCCACATTGCCTCCATACAAGCACATATAAGAGAATGGAACACAGGTGAAACTTTTCCCTTCCATCTACCTTTTGCAACTTTTGAACTTGCTCAAAGGAATAACAGTACCTGATGCTGACAATTCTTGAGCCTAAGATATGGGTGCATGTATAACCTGTCTTTCCTGTTCCCAGCAGTGCAGTAAATATTAGACCTGACCAGAGGACAGCAATTCCATTTCACAACAACTTTTGTGGTTTTGAAATTTGTTTTCTTCCAAGATGCAATAAACCTTCTGGACATTTTTGCAAAACGAAATTGTATCAAAACAGCTTTTTTTCTATTCTGGTCCTTCTCTCTCTCTGATCAGAAGTGATTAGATAGTGTTGGATCTCAGAAACCTTTCAGATGTAAACTTCATCAAAATCAATGTCTCTGTAAGATGTTTCAGTGAAACAGCATTTTTTGACAAAATTACATTTAGCAAAATGGTCCAACCAGCTCTATTATACACACTCCAAAAAAGCATGGCACAGCCAAACATCTCAAACATGGTGAAGTAAGCAGGAGGCTAGGGTCTAGTTCTCCTTGCACACCAGCTGGTAGTCTTAGGTCATCACTATGGGGATCATGTGCTGCAACTCATTGGAGCCATTAGTGTCAGGGCCGGGGCTTCAGAAGCCTGGCATACGGACTGGCATCAGGCATGGGCCAAGAGGCCAGGAGTCAATTACCAGTAATCAGGCCAGGTTGGAACACCAGACGATCTGAGCTGAGAGACAAACTGGAAGGCAGGGATCAAGAGTCAGTTTACCAAGAGTCAGGCTGAATCAGGATATCAAGAAATCAGCATCAGAAGGCAAAAACAGATAAACCGGACCAGCAATCCAAGGCAGGGTGAAACTCAGTTGTACAGACAACTTTCTTCTTCTTCCTGTGCCTTAAAGAGGGGCTGTGGACCAGTCAGGAGCTTTCAGAGTGTAGGGCAGGGCTTATTCCCCAGTTGGGCTTCATGGACTCTGGACCCAGCTGCTGTTTCTAAGTAGAGACATGTGATGACTCCATGGATCTAGGTTTGAGATCCACAGGGCCTGGCAATTAGACGCATTGTTCACAGTGCTCACCTCCAGTGATATGTCACAAGTGATGCCCTTGTTATTAAGATGGCCACCTTAACCCCCGCCCGAGGCACTTAGCTCTCTATAGACTGAATGACTTTGGTCACTGCTGTGGAACAATAGATTTACTTTAACAGGACAAGTTACGAAAGCCACACTATGTCCAAATGTGTTGAATTTCTAGATGTTGTCACAGTGGCACATGGACCTAAGACTGAAACTGTGACGCCCTGCATTTCAGTTCTAACTAGTAGAGGCACAGACCTGGCAGAATGAGTCTTCTTTTTCTCTCTTCCCCAGCTCACATTGCCATGCTATTAGTTTTCTAACCTCCAGAGACTTATCACCAATTCCTTTGATTGATCTGAAGTTCCCCAAGGATTCAGTCAAACCAGTAAAAGTGAAGTTGATAAATTACAGCACTATATCTATCTATTCACTTTGATTTTTGATGACTGTCTTTGGATTCAGAAAATAATCTTAAAGCCAGATGGATGGCAAGTTGAGCAGCAAGTTGCTCCCATAAAGTGAGATAATTGAAGTAAATTTAGTGGCTTATGATTATAAAAATAAAATGATCTTCAAATCTTTTTTAAAAATCTGTATTTTAATTTATCAATCTCCAGGTGCTTGTAATTAGGTGCGTAGAGGGAAGGTGCTGCAAAAACAAATAAAGCACACCACATCTATTTAAGGAGTTCTTCCCAGTTGAACAGCATGCATGATACAGGCAATTTTAATTTAAAAAAACTTTTACTAAATGTAACAAATTAAACAGTGTCTAGATGAAGTTGGGTCATGTCTAAGAATTGTCACACTGCAATTTAATCCAGACAAGATGGAGATAGTGCTGGTGGAATTAGAAGGCAGAAGAACTGAAGGAATGTATAAGTGCCTATGACTGAGGAAGTGAAACTGTGTTTTTTAATAACTGATGAGCAATTGGGGGTGTTGCTGATAGATCCTGAACTGCTCCTGGGTGCTAAGGTAATGGTTGTATTACATGCCTTTTTTTCCATCTGTGCCTGGCAAGAAAAATGAGACTTTTTCTCTAATGTGTGGGCCTTGCCACAATTATTAATGCCTTTGACCCCTTGAGATTAGATTGCTCTTGCTGTAATGTTCTTGACATGTGGCTACAACTTGAGAACATTGAGAATCTGAAACTAGGGCAGAATGCTGTAGCCTTCTTGTTAAGCATAGTTGTATATTGGGAGCATGTTAGACCAGTGCTCTGCGCACTACACAGGCTTCCAATAAGCTTCAGAGTGGAATTTCACATGTTGGATTTAAACTGTAAAGCCCTAAATAGTTTGGGATCTAATTTGCTCTCTCCCTATGACATTCTATATTGAGATCAGCAGAGGTGCTCATGCAAGACATCTTTGCATACAAATGGAGGAGAGGGGCCCTGCTGGCAGGGAGTTCTCTGTAAGGGGCCCTAAATTCTGGAACTCGCTCTTCCTCTTGGTCTGCCAGAGCCCAGATTTCAGAACCTTCTTGGCACATGGCAAAGCCCACATTTTACCTCTTTTTTCTCAGGCAGTTGAGAAGAAGAAGAGAGTTGGCTGAAGACTGAGTTGTTTATATTAATGGATTTTGTTTTGTGTGTGCTTTACCTATGGGACGGGTGCCTATAACAAAGATGGATGCCTATACCTAGAGTTTGTGCATTCCAATATATATATTAATGCAATGAATGAATTATGAAGGTGTCTATGACAATGGATTCATGGTGTGTTGTTCATAACAAGATCCTTATCTATTCCAATATGATAAACTACAAAATTCAACGTGTGGGCTCAGCAGGTCACCAAGTCTCTAAGAGGCTAGATGGGGTCTCCAGAATTTGCAGATTCTCTCTTTGAAGGACACAATATCTGAATTTAGCAGTTGGACTTTTCCAACATTGGAGATAGGCCCTACTGATGGTTCTAAGCTAGACTAATCGGACGATATGTGAGACAAAGGGAGCAGTGAGCGTGAGGAACAACTAAAGAATGACCTCTGTCCACTGCAGATATGTACCCTTGGCTATGGTTAAAATAGTACACAGTCTTGAATACTATCCATCCTCTTCCTGCTCCCTGATGCGGCTAAATATAGGGGACAATTCACGAGTAGTGAACTATAGGCTCAGTGCCAGCTTGCTAGCTCAATATTCTTTGATCATTCCACAGCCAAGCTAAGTTCAATGGGACCACATACAATTCAGATCTACAGAGTGACCAAGGGATACTTCCCACCTAAGTGGTATATGTTGTCTTCTGGAGGTGATTGGGGGTTGGGTAAAAAGGAGGTACAAAAATGTACATATAAAATATATTTATAGATTAAAAGAGCAAGAGAATGTGTGCACCAAAGATAAAAAGAGATGGAAATGAAAAATATAAGAGACTAGGAAAAGCAGAGAGAAAAGGTATGAGACACAGTGGACTAAAAACCAGAGGCAGTACAACTTCTTGATGCAAGGAAATATGGAGATGTTAATCCACCACTAGTGAAGGTTGTGACAATAAATGTTTGGGAACCACTGAGATAGACTGAACCAAGCAAAGTCTCCTGTCAAGATAACGTGATGAGAATATCAGCAGGCAGAGAAGGGCAGGTTGGGCAGTGAAGTCTGTCTTCTGTCATTTAAATCTAGGTATTTCCCTTTTTCATTTACATATGCTCTTTCCTTAGTTTGAAGACTCTTCTTGATTTTCTGAAGCTTCATTGTGCTTTAAGATTATGGTAATATTGCATTTTACGGTTTCATAGCTTATCATTTAGACACTTGGGAGAAAATCTCTTATTATAACATGTTGATCTTCTGGACATCTACATGGAAGGTCGTCATGCCACAGTGAAAGTAGTTGAGAAGAGGAAGCACTTTGTAAGTCAGCCTCCAGAAAATAAGCTATACTAAATGGGCCTGCTTATTACAAACAGAAAAAATGAATTTTTTCCAGCCTTAAATTGTATACAGAGTGCAGAGAATCAAACTATGGTTAAACTTATATGGTAGCTCGCTCTGTGAATTATACTGAGGTTACAGTATTTGCAGTGTAGCTAGCATTAAATAACACACCTGACATTTTCCTGTTCTGAATTTGTCAGGACATATCACCTTGTTCTGAAGAGGTTTACAAAGATTTATTATTATTTTATATTATTTTAAAAGCTGATGCCTGATTTTTTGAAATACCTAGCATCCACAGCTCAAAATGATGTCAAGTAACCTCTAAAAACTTGATCCCAGATGTCTAGTTGGGAACCTAAAAAAATGAGTTATCCAGATTAGTGGGCACTTTTGAAAATGATGCTGTTAATGACTGGCCTGTAGATAACAAATCCTTATATGAAATATCATATTAGAACTTTGTTTTGTGCTCAACTCTCAGAAATCTCTCAACACAAGCAATATGAAGCGCCTCATTGCTGAAGTTAGGAAAGCACATGTCAGTATTTAAATGCAATACACTTAAACCCAGTAAATTATGGTCATAACTCTAAACAGTCTCTATTCATGCAAACATATTAGCACTGGTTATGTAATCACCATAATAGCATTGGTTAAGCAGCTGGTGTGCTGTGACTACTGTTATTTTGTGCTACCTGTATGTTTATTGCATCTACTTGTCACGTTTTAAACTTAAATTGTAAGCTCTTTGGGGCCTTCTTTTGTTCTGTATCTGTACACTGCATTGCCCAGTGGGGCCCTGACTCATGTTTGGGACCTTATGCATTACATCAGTACAGATCAATAAGAAGACATAGCTAAATTATTATTCACACATGCACACATTTTCTCTGAATGTGTTGCACTTCTGTTGAACCATAAAGTATTACCGCAGACTGTTTGCATTGTGGAAGAAAACAACTTTATGTGACTGATTAATACTTTTTGCATTGTAGAAAGTTAGTGCATTTTTTATTTAAATAAATAATAAAACATAAGCTATTATATAACACAGTTGTTGCTGTGTGTATATATCAACAGTTGTACCTATAAGAGCTGTAGAATAACCTTTCTGCTTCAAAAGTCTCGCAAAAGTTATTTCTTCAGTCGGAAGTCCACCAGAAGAGGCAGAAAATAAGAA
The DNA here is from genome assembly GCA_007922155.1 of Mesoclemmys tuberculata. NCBI lineage: Eukaryota > Metazoa > Chordata > Testudines > Chelidae > Mesoclemmys > Mesoclemmys tuberculata. The sequence continues at coordinate 63,715,057 of ML675610.1, forward strand.
GACACCAATTTTTGACAATGCAGCCATTCCTAAATAGCACAAAAATGAATATGAACAGTATAATGAGGAGAAACAATTTTCATTAATTAATTCTATACTTTTTTTAAAAAAGTGGTGTCACTGGAATGACATTTTGCCATCAGCAGCTACAGCAGCAAATGGCAGGGAATTGTCTGTTTCAGCTGAATCAGGTCATTTCTCCACTTTTATGCAAAGCTGAAAAGTAGAGATGGAGAAAAATCTCTAATTACTGTGGGTCCTGCCAAACAGACAGACAACTTCTGTAGTCATTAATATGACATATCTGTGCTTCTGACAGCAGAATTTGGGGTTGTATGATTTAATGTTTCTTCTTTCCTTAAGAGTCAAGGACTATAGAGTAGTGGTTAGACTAGGGGAGCAGTAGTCAACACTCCAAGGTGCTATTTCCAGATCTGACTCTCTGTATGAATTTGGCAAGTCACGCTCTTTGCCTCATTTTACCCAGCTACAAAACTATGTCATCTACATCACGGTGATGTTGTGAGTCTTGGTTAATTGACATTTCTGAAGTGTATTTTTGAAAACCTCAGATGCATGGCATTAAGGGTGGGATCTACAAAAGTACTAAGTCCCAGTTTTGACTCCATTGAGAGCCACAGAACTTTCACCGGACCCTGTAGAGGCGCAAACTCGCCCACCACTTAAGTTTTGCAAAGTAAACGTTCGCCAAGTGTTTATGTTTCTGCCTCTGGGCATGCACACTACTGCTTCACTCTAGGTGTCCAGATGACTATCTCCTGCCTAAGCCTCACAGTGATCCACAAAGGGGAAAGGCAGGCATTCAGCTGCCTAAGTTGTGTTCTTGGCTCATTTTGATAGCCATGCTCTGAGTGCACTTGCTAGATCGGGTCCCATTCAAAGGCCAAGAGAAGGAGGAGCTGTTGCCCACCTAGTAACTTTCAGACCAGTGGTTAGAGCACTCATTTGGGATACAGCAGAGCCAGGTTCAGAATATCAGAATACATCAGAGTATCCCATAGCTCATTGGTTAGAGCACTTTTTTGAAGTCTCACTGCCATACTTCCCCACCTCCGCCTCCCCATAACCAGTTTTGTATGGAGCAAAGCAGGCACTTAACTCATTCCCTCACTAATGCCCTTAGATGCCTAAGCCGTTGGACTCCAGGAGGTGAAGTCCCATTTGTGGATCCCTAAGCACTCTGAGGTGCCTTCTTCCAGCCTGGACCTAGGCACCTTTCTCTGAGCACAAACTCGTCTGGTCAGCATCTCCTATTTGCTAGCTTAGGTGGGTCCCCACCTAGCATGCTGGCTTCCGTAGGTCACGTTCTTAGGTGTTTATGTCTCCCCACTCATTGTATAAGGAGCCTAGGCACCTAGCTCAGCTTGGTGGACCACAATGTTGTTCCTGTGATTTTCAAGGCTCCTAGACATTAGGTGCCAGGATGCTCAGTGTTGCAATGCTGAATTCAGGGATCCCACCGTGTGTAATTGTATCAGCTAGAAATAGAAAAGACTTGCTGGACCAAATTATCAAAATGACTTCAACGTTACCTCCAACTTGGCCCTCAGTTTTGCACCCACAATCAATACACTCAAATGAGAGGTAGTTTTGTTCTCTACAAAAATATTTTATTTGAAGGTGTATTTAGGTATCTCAGCTCAGGTCATCAGTTGGTATAAATCAATGTAGCTCCGTAAAAGATAATGGGACAACACTGATTTACACCAGCTGGGGATTATTATGACTTTTTCCCATTACTGTTCCCCATTGACATCTCTGTTTTGGAATACTTTGCTTGAGATGTTTTAGCCTGAATTTTTGCAAGTTGAAGCGCACATTGTTATTTTCTGAATAATGCCTCTGATATGTCAAGGTCCTTTGGTATTAATTCTCGGAACCACCAGTATGTACAACCACTTTGCATTTTATAAATTTAACACAAAAAGAATGTTTACTCTTTCATTGATATGTGACGATATTTCAAGAAGACCCAGGGCCGAGCAATCAGTGACATTTTCAGCTCAAAAATGTTTTTTAGAATTTTTTAGAAATTTACAAATTCATGAAAACAAGGGTCACAATGGAAAGTGATTTGCAATTTTAAATTTAGCAGGTGCTATTAGTAATAAACACATATTAGCTTCTTTTACAACAGAAACTCTGAATGAACAGAGCAAGTTACACTGACTGCTGCAGCTTATTATTTGATTGGAATGAACGTACACTTATTAAGCAGGACCCTGAGACATGCTTTGCTTTCATTCTCAGAAGCAAGAACAGGAAATGTGTTATCCCTAATGAACAAGCAATTTGATTAATACAACACTGCTTGCTAAAAACCACAATGGGGAATATTAAGGTTCCATGGTGAAGCACCTAGAGTCAAAGCCTGCTGAATGACAAGCAAGAACTGCTAAAGTTAAAGTTGCATGTGCATGCATAATTCTTACAATGAGGGAAGAGAGGATGACATGACAAGGATACGCTTGGTGGTGAAGATTCTTCACTCTGTTTTCCTGAGCACAGAGCCTTGCTGGGTATTAGACTGAGCATCTGAGCCAGTGATAATAAATATAATAAAGCTCCCGTCAGAGGGAAAACCATTACGTATGTTAATAAAATATTAATGAGTTTTACCTGATCTGACCGGGTATCGGCCTGTCAGAAAAGCTGCCCTGCTTGGGGTACAGAGTGGAGATGCTGCTATATGCTGAGTAAGTGTCACTCCTCCTTTAGCTAACTTGTCAATATTGGGGGTTCTAGGAGAAAAAATAAAATGTATATATATCCTTAGGAGTCTGATCTGCACTGACTGGCAAAGAGACAGACTCCCAAGCCACTCAGGCACTTTTGAAAATGCTGATCGTGGTCAACATGTGGGTCTAATGCAACTTCAAATACACTAAATGTGCAACTAGACTTTTGATCTTGCAGTATCACAGCCCAGAGTAATCTTCTGTTCACATTCCAAAGACCTTATTAAAACATCGACAATATAGTGTGCCCAAATTACATATATATTGAAATCTTATACTGTGTGTCTTGTCTATTAAAAACATATAGCTATAATTATGATTCGTATTAATTTAACATGTTTCAGTTATTTTTCATATTGCTAAAGAAGCTCTAATTTGTAATATTTCAATATAAATGTTCTATGTTTACAACTGAGAATCACATATGTACTGATATTTATATATATATTTTGTCCCCATAAGACTTTTGGTGGTCCTTGTTTTTGTGGCCTTTAGACCTTTCTGGTTCCTTTTGTGTGGTTATTTGAACAGCTGTGAGATTTGCTTTCTTCTTTCTGCTTTAAGGTTTGATCCTGCAAAGGGATGTGCTCCTTCTGTGCGTTGCCAAGGACCCTCACTACCAGCTAACTTCAGTAGGTGCTGAGGGCATTCATTTCACAGGAAAGGGCCTTTATATTACATGTTCTACTCCACTCAATCACAGCTTTGATTTACACCCTTGAAAAAACTTATTTACATGTGTAGGCTTAACCTTTATGCTTTTTGTACCAGTATTGCAGCATCTTACCTAACCTTATGACAATAGTCACATTAGGAAGATATTTTAACATTTGCTTTAATGGATTTAATTGGCATACCATAGTGAAAGATGAACTGCAGTAAAACAAATCAGTACTTTATTTTCAAATGCTTCATGGCAGCCTCTCCAAAAAGTTAAAATTTTGAGACTATTTCAGAAGAGGGAGACTTCTGAAATTATGTTAAAAGAAAATTATCATTCATTTTTCTTGCCTTCAATCTTACTTTTATTGATTTTTTTTGTTTTGTTTATGATACAGCTTTTTGGAGGCCTAAGTATATTTACCTAAATGTCTTCCTATAAAAGTAAAGAACCAATGGAAGTCAAATATAAGCAGTCCATACTGCAGAAACAGGGTTAATTTTTCTATACAAAAGAAACCTTGCTGAAATTCTAACTGTATTTAAAATAGCTTAATATCTGTAAACACACAGAATGCACTATACATAGATATGGTACACCACCCCTCCAAGTATTTTATCAAACCTTAAAGTTTTGTTTCCGTAACATCCCAGATCTCCAATGCCAAGGTCATCAACCATGATTAAAATAAAATTGGGATTTGAAGGTATGTAACTTTTGGCATTCTTTGTGGCAGACTGATAAAATAGTAGAAGTACAAGGATCCTCATCTTCCTCCTAGTGGTGGTGAACAAGTAGGAAATATTAATGATAAACACCACTGTTTGTCTTCATAATGGTTACTCTAATTCAGCACCACCATTTCCCCCGTTATTATAGTAAGAACAAAAGATGAAGAAAGAGCAATTATTACGGCTTTTAAGTGGACTCATACTGCCAAGGTAGAACATTTGACTTTTTTCGTAAGTGCGTACTTTACTATGCGTGTCAGGTATTTGTCCCTCCTTCTCTCACAAATCCATCAGTGTTATAGTAAAATTAAAAAGAAATCTGTGTTAGTATTCTAACATACAAAGAGTCCTACAGCAACAAACCAGCACATACACATAATGAGAAAAAAGGTTTCTTAAATTTTAAAGGTTATTTGCAAAACAATTCAAAAAACATTTAGGAAAAGATCTTCAGCTGCTGATTGACAGGGAAAACTTTCAGAGATTTCAGTATCTGAAATAAACAAATTTCATAGCAAAACACTATCAACACGAAAAATGTTTCCATCAAGGAATAAGTATTGTTGTTGCAAAAGGTGGTCAAGAGATGTATTAATTAATTTGGGGTATTGTGTCCAGTTTTGGGCCCCCCCCTACAAAAAGGATGTGGACAAGTTGGAGAGAGTCCAGTGGAGGGCAACAAAAATAATTAGAGCACAAGACTTATGAGGAGAGGCTAAGGGAACTAGGCTTGTTTAGTCTGCAAAATAGAAGAATGAAGGGGGATTTGACAGCAGACTTTAACTACCTGAAAGGGAGCTCCAGGGAGGATGGAGCTAGGCTGTTCTCAGTGGTGGCAGATGACAGAACAAGGAGCAATGGCCTCAAGTTGCAGTGGGAGAGGTCTAGGTTGGATAGTAGGAAAAAGTTTTTCACTAGGAGGGCGGTGAAGCACTGAAATGGGTTACCTAGGGATGTGGTGGAATCTCCATCTTTAGAGGCTTTTAAGCTGTGGTTTAACAAAGCCCTGGCTGGGTTGATTTAGCTGAGGTTAGTCCTGCTTTGAGCAGGGGGTTGGACTAGATGACCTCCTGAGGTCCCTTCCAACTCTAATATTCTATGATCATCCACATATTTTATAAGTATACTCTCTATGCCATTATCTAAATAATTAATGAAGATATTGAACAGAATCAGAACCAGGAGCGATTCCTGTAGGATCCTATATGATATGCCCTTCCAACTTGACTGATAATCACTGATAATACTCCCTGGGGATGGTTTCCCAACCTCCTGTCCACCCACCTTTATAGTAGCTCCATATCGGCTGTATTTCCCTAGTTTGTTTATGAGAGGGTCATGCAAGACAGCATCAAAAGCTTTACTAAAGTCAAGATATACTACATCTATCACTTCCCCCCCATTCACAAAGTTTGTTGCCCTGTCAAAGCTATTAGGTTGGTTTGACATGATTTGGTCTTGAAAAATCCATGTTTGTTACTTATCACCTTACTATCTTCTAGGGTATTTGCAAATTGATTGCTTGATTATTTGCTCCATTATTTTTCCGGATACTGAAGGTAAGATGGCTGGTCTGTAATTCTTTGGGTTGTCCTTGTTACCCTTTTTATAGATTGCCACTATATTTTCCCTCTTCAATATATATTCATTGAATGAAAATATGATTTGTAACATCTACATCACAATCTAGGATTTCAGCATTTGCCCTTCTATACTTCTGCAAATGCATATTGCAATGCTCCCCAGTGTACCAAGGTTGAGGCACCTTACCACGATCTGCCCTTAGTGTGAGGAAATCTTGTTTGTGCCAGCTGTGGATCAGCTCCCTGAAACCACCAGTTTCCGGCAGCACAAACACTACTTTCTAAGCCTGTGCAGGACTTGCTCTCTCTGTACATAGCGATAGGCACACACCAACCCCTGAGTTCTTGGTGTGTCTCCTACAGCGTTCAGCCTCCGTTCCACTGAAAACGTACAGAATTATTACAATTGCTGTTTCCAAAGGAACAGTATATACCAGCTTGTAGGATCACCTCTCTGGCTAGCACCACAGGACTTATATTTATAGTGAAAATAAATTTCATTATCAAAAGCTAGAGATTCAAGTGATAGTGAGTGAGAATATTGAAAATAAATAGTTACACATAAAACAACATCAATATACATTTTCTAGAGACTAAATTTAACTAATTGGCTAACCTTCAATCTAAAGAAATTTATCTCACCCAAAGTTCTCTTTAGCATTTTTAACCAAGGCTGGTTGAGACCCCTTTTCCATAAAACAGACCCGTTATCTGCTTACTTCCTCAGTGAAGGGTGGTAGGGTGTCTTCTATGTCCCCAAATGTAGTAGCTCAAATCTTTGATGCATACCTTTGATGTATAGGTTTCTTCTCAAACCCCTGCTGTTTCAACTCTTCCTGTTAGTTTCTTTCTTTTGAAGTTCTCACAATGTTTCATTGGCATTCGATTCAGAGTGGTGAGTGGCAACCTACTGTAAAATATACAATACTTAATTTACATTTGAACAGCCAGATAGATAACAATTTCTTGTCTGACCACAAACTCACTTTTCACTTTTGCTGATGACCATTCTCTACAAACAGACGTTAAGAGCATATTTTCAGTTTATATACATACAGAACTACTTATATATTATCTGTAGAAATATTTCACAATGATATTGGTGACCAGGGCAACCCAGGCTTTTATTAGAGATTTTGCATCTCTTGGGTTTGGGATGGCCAAGAAAAAAATTCTCAACATCTCCCCTTCTCCCCGCACCCCCAAAAAACAAAACAAAACAAATCAAAACAAAACCCTGAAACAACAGACAAAACCTGAATTTTTTTTCTTGGCCATCCCAAACTCCAACATTTCAATATTTGGCCCATATTTTTTGGGGGGGACTTGTGTCTTCAGTAAAAACTTGAAAACTTGAAGGAGAACTTTAATGAAAATGAAAATTTTGTTCCTTTCATCGATATTTTGCAGGCGAACAAATACATTCCCCAACCGTCTCCAATATATAACTATACTTTCACCTCTGCTGATGTATCAGTATATAAGCGCTGTAAAATCCGTAGTGTGTGTCACTACATGTAGTGTAGATTCTTCAGAGCTAGAATCAAACCACTGTCTTTCTCAATCCTTATCCAAACACTTCTGTCTTGTTAGCAAACAGAAAGACATCTGAGTGATCCTTCTAGCTAGCAGCACTGAGTCCTTTCTTAATAGTTGGCCTGCTTGCTTCAGTTTGTGGTCAGAAAAGAAATCTTGCCTGTAGCAAAAATGTTACAGGTTTTTAAGACAACATATAAACTATCCATTTCCTCTATTTCTACAGGGGCCTCACACTATAGGGCACTATCTTTTCCTCATAAATTAGATTTATAAATTAGATAGATAAATTAGATGACTGATTTACAGCCTTAAGATTACAGAGCTCTATTTCTGTTGTTTTCTTAAGAGAGACAGAATCCAAATTTAAAGAAGGTACCTAAAAGTGATTTCCATAGGCTCTGGGTCTTCTATTGAAAATAAAAATTTTATTCCAGCTCTCCCTCTAAATCCGCAAAATACATCATGATGGACCACACAATATTATAGGTATGGGTGTCTATTAAGGTCACCAATCACTTCTCATTATAAGACCCTGTTTTCAGTTGCTTATATCTTTGCCACACTCTAACTATTCAGGGTGAATTTTTCCATGCTGTGTATCTGCCTCAGGCTGAATTTTTTGGGAAAGCTGCAGCTAAAATGATTCTACTATTTCACAGAATGAGGCTGGTGGAAAAACTCATTATTTTGCACATGTTAAAAAATTCTGGCAGCCTTTTCTTTGTTCTACTGCACCCTGCTTTGGAGCAAGGTCTTGACATCTGGCAGAGGGTGGCCTTTGTATCGTGGGGTTCCCATTGACCATTCCTGGGCAAATTTGTTTAAATTTATCCAAGTTATAAACCTATGAAAAATCACAGTTTGCACTTGTTCAATAGAGACTTGCTAGAGCTTTTCTGCTAAAAGTCTCTCAAGATTCCACCTGAACTGAGCAGGACTCTTGTGTAATTGCAGCTCTAGGCTGCTGTGGCCCCTGTCTAGGCTCTATAACTGAGAACAGGGAGCCTGTCTTTGCTGTGCTAATAATTACTACTCTCCTGGGTCCATGCTGCATGCAGGAGGAAATTGTCATATTTCAAGTGCCGGGGGGACAAGGGACAGATCTGGGGGGAATAGGTAGATTGGGACAAGTACCTTGGGGAGGAGGGAGAAACTGGAGCTATAGGCTGGCAAGGAGGATGGTAGAAAAGGGACACTGAGATGATCTGGGCAAGCAGAATGGAACTGGGAGCCAGCGACAGAAATTGGATGGGAGGAGAGGGAGTCAGTGAATGGTGGAGAGGCAGATTGAACAAGGAACCACTGAGAAGACTGTGACTGGCTACGCAAGGGGAATCTATGTGGCAGGGGGAAAGGAGGAGATCTAACAAGGAACAAGAAAAGAACTGGTTGTGCAAATAGACTGGGACAAGAAGTAGGTGGATGGGGAACATGGGTGTGGGGAAGAGGATGGGTTATAGGAAGTTGGGGGTGGTAATACAGATTGAACAAGGTTCTAAGAGGCGGTGATTGGGACTGGCTGGACAAGGAGACTCAGAAGCTTGAGGAGTGGAGAATGGGAATAGTTAGGTGAGGAGAATGGGACTGAGATGAGGAACTGGTGGGGGGAGAGATGGGACTGGACCATAGACAGGTTGGAGGGTGTACCCACTGCCCACTAGACAGACTTCCCTCCAGAGTCTGGGATGGAACCCAAGATTCCTGAAACTCACCATTTCTCTGCTGTCAGCAAGTATCTGTGAAACCAAATGGCAGTGTATATTTTATTTCCGTCTAGTGCTTGTCAACATACAGGATAAAAACCTAATACTGCTATCAATTACTCCATTTGCTTGAGTGTCAGAGATCTGAATGGTGAATCTAAAGGTTCCAATCCTCCTGATGGCCCATGTGGGTGTCAATATTATTTGTTTTTTCCGTTTGCTTTTCTTAAAATAGCTAGAAAATCACACACCAAAAATCATGTTAATAGAACATTATTAAGGTTGCAAAAGCAATTAATTCTAAAGTTAGGAAACATTAAAATTCAGGTTGCCTTAATCTGCAACCTTAATTTGTTACTCTTGTGCCCATGCATACGATGCAGTATTTAATCACAAGCGATTTTTTCCCTTACACAGCAAACAATATGTATCGCATTTTTTTTAACCTCTAAAACATGATAGAACTTTGCTGGAATTGAAACATATGGTTCTCAGGAATATAGATACTATAAAGTTTGAATCTTAGTGCACTAAGTCATCTCCTCTGGGAATGACCATAATTTTTCACACTAGCTGGAAAATTTACTATCTAGTCCCTAATGACACACAGAGCCCTCTTGAAAGACAACTCCGCATCACTTTAACAATTTAGGAGGCACAGTCTAGTGCTTTTGTGCTATTACAAGCCTGCTCTGCTTTATGCTTGAATGTGTTGCTCTGCAGGTGAAACCACTGTGACACGCTCAGAAATACAAGCTGAAGGAACAAGGTGAACATACAAACTCTGCAAATCATTCAAGCGGCAGCAATCAGCTAAACATTATTTATCCTGTTTGATTTCCCACTGAAATGTAACTGCTCTTACAATATTAAAATCCAGAGGTGCACTGGCAGCACTAACAGAAACATCAGCTGATATTAAAGCAAACATAATAGGGTATGTTTTGACAACTTTTACAAACACAACATTTAAAATGTCTAAACTAATTTAAAAAAAGACAAGCCTGTATTTTAGTTAGACTACACGATCCAGAACAAGCAAGCCTTTTAGAACTTGTGGTGAGACCTTTAGCCAACAGTGACCAGTGCAAAGGTATTAATGACAATCCCAATATTGACCACATCTTGCTATCCACTATCACCGGAATGTGGTAGTTGACTGATCACTTTCTTTTTCATATTTGCATTTCAGTAAGATCTTGAGTCTGGATCGAACCATAAAACAAAAAACCACCTAACAGAGTAAAACAATTTCTAATTACTGAAACTGATAACACTGTAACTTTCAACACCAAGCTCTAAGCTCTTCTACTAGGAACATCATGTTGCCTCTTCATACCCTTATTTTTTTAAATATAGTCTATAATAAAGGGCTGGTGATAGCCATTCTTTTAAAATATTTCTAGAGCATTTTCCTTTGTACATTTCCTAAAAGTCCCAATTTGGCTGGTATCAGCCTGGAGAATCTGTCCCTGGTTCAGCCTCAGCCATTGTCTTGGTTCTTTGATTATTCAGATATAAAACCATTGTGGTGCTGCAATGTCTACATCCCATCACTGCAGAGACAGCTATCTGAATACGTTCTTTAACTACTCTCATAGCCAGGGCTTCTTTTCTGCTCCTGATGATATCTGTGCTCAATGCAGTGAAAGCAACTGAACAAAAACACTAATCCAAACAAGAGCAGCCTCCACCTCTCTTCTGAAAGAGAGCAGGAAAAAGTGAGACAGACATAGGCAGAAAAACAAAGGGCAGGAAATGGAAGAAATACATTAAGGTGTGGAATGAGGGAGCCACTGGCAGCCATTTAAGAAAAAAGGGTAAGAAACCATTGGGGAAGTCATGAGAGTGGAAGGAAAGGTCTTGGAGACGGGGTAAGGAAGAGAGCCTTAGAGGAGAAGGAGAAGGTATGAAATAGCTTTGATGGGGTGAGACAGTGAGTGCAATTTTTCCAGATAAAGCAGGAATTCAAAAGGGGAAACATTGAAAGGTTTTGTTTATATTTTTCCAGTTAAAAATATCTAGAATCTGATCCTGCAATCCGTTTCATATTCATTTACACCATGCAAAATGGAAGTAACATATGTTGTTCTGAGTCAGTGTGTTTTAATTTAAACCCACTTTTGCATAAGTGTAAATGGACATATCAGTGAGAATCAGGCATCTAAAATCCCCAGAATGCACAGACAACTGTCCAGTGTATGGTTGAACTAGTGTGTCATGCACTCCTGGATTAAGGACAACTGCCTTTTATAACACTTCTCATATATTAGTAAATATGCCTGTGATACCTAGACATTCAAATACTACAGTCATACATACCATGGCAATGCCTATAAGTAGAATTCAAAGTTTATCAATTTCTAGTATGTGAAAAGATCTTTGTGTGTTGGAATAAAAATGGTGCTTGTTAAGTTTAAGATTAATAGAAACTCACATAACCAGAACAACTTATCACGTTCAGCTCAGCAATAAACACTTGGAGTAAAATCCTGACTCCATTGAAGTCAATAGAATTAGGATTTCACCCATGTTACTGTCCTTTATAGCCCGGGCTGCTGAAATCCCACATTTTAAAAAGATAAAATATTAAGGTGGACAGTTCATTTATAGAAGACCCCAGAACATTACAGTGTAAGAATGACAAAAAGATAAGATCCAGTAAGAGTACAGATAATTTGTAGTATCTGAGAACACGTAATTTAACTGGGTAATTAAAGAGTGAGGAAGTCTGGCCAGCAAGTAGGACACTAGCCTTAGACTTGGGAGGCCTTGTTTCATGTCCATGCTCTGCCACACACTTCGTGTGTGACTCTGGGCAAGTCACTTTGCCTCTCTGTGCCTCAGTTCCTTATCTATAAAATGGGAATAATAGCAATTTTCTTCTTCACACAGTTATTATACAGCAATGGAGGCCATATAAGAACCTAAAATAGATAGTACCAAACACTGGATTTCTATTTTTTTGAACTTGTAATGTATATATAATCAAGTCAAATGCCCTTTGAATGGAAATGTAAAAATTTCAAATAGTTAAACAAATAATTAATCCAAATGTTTACATTTGTTTTAAAAAAAAGTACTCTTCTAAATATTCCTTCATAATTCATGTTACTGCTTTCAAAATTATAGATTTCATTTCACACACACAAAATCCCTTTTTCTAATTAACTCTAATATATAGAAATTCAAAACCAAAGCTGTTTTACTTCACATGGATCTATCAAACATGCCTTTTCATTACAAATGTTCTGTCTTCTGCTCAATATATTTTGACACCTCATGCAGAAGCTGAAGATTTGTCCTATTTCTCTTAACAGAATTAGAAGTGTGCCCAGTTTTCTCACCAATTAGCTACTTGTCATCAACTTGATTATTATAGGAACGCACAGCAGCTGTAGCTATGATTGCTACCAAAAAAAAAAAAAACCCCAAAAAACCTTTCATGCACAATCTCCCTATAGTTTTATTCAGTTTAAGTGATTTATCTCTAACCTATTTCGTTCATACAGAATCCTTTGATACAATGTTTCAAATGCCTTCTACTGGGAGGTTTGCTAAAACAAACAAAATTTATAGATCTCACTTAAAAAATACTCTGAGATATACATGAATAGTAGGCCAAAAGTTATTTGTAACTGGTTTAATGGGATTTCAATACGTAGTCCTAACAGCCAGAAGAAAAGATGTCACCATAAGTAAAACACACTAAATCCAGATGATTCTGCAAAGGCAAAATTCTTCACTGTGTACTGGAAAAAACAAAAATTTAAGCTTTGGAGTCATAACAAAACAGAATAGTAGGACGGGCGGCAGATGGATCACTTGATGATTTCCAGTTCTGTTCATTCCCTCTGAAGCCGCTGGCATTAGCCACTGTCAGAAGACAGGATACTGGCTTAGATGGACCATTGGTCTGACCCAGTATAGCCATTCTTATGTTCTTGTGGCCATATTGTATGTTATTAAATAATTTTCTAACATTAATTTAAAGCTTATTCATTTTTTCACAATTCATTCTTTACAGATTATCCACGTCTGTTGCATCTTTTGCTATGTCACATGACAAGTAAAGACCCACAGGGTCACTATCTTCTGACACTGTAGAAATAATGTTATGATTCCATTTCTGCTTCACTGTAGAGCATCTGATTAGATGCATTTCCAACCCTCTAATGACAGGCTATCTTCTTCAGTGTTAAAAAAACCAAACCAAAACAGTACCCTACATGTCATTAAAGTCCAGTGAACTCATGAGTCAAAATATGTATAGCAGAAAAGGCACACACTTTGTAGCTTCTGTTAGCAGAACTTACTGCCTACATTGTGTATTTCTTGCATTTCTCCATTCCATCCCACAAGCTCCCTGGGTGCAATCCTCCCATCCTCCACTATTTCAGAGACTCCCTAAAACTCTGCCCCAACCATCCTCCTGTTGACCTGTTCTGTTGACCTTCATTTTTCCCCATAGCAAGGTTCCCCCAATCTCCCTCCACCCACTAGTGGTTCTTTTGGGCCCCATATCCTCTTCCCCCATAGCAGAGTTGCCCAATCTCCACTCACCAGGCATTCTTGCATTTCTTATGCCCCTTTGCCCCCACACCAGTGTTGCCAAACCTCTCCCAGGGTTTCTGTTTACTCACCAGAGCAGGGTCCCTCATTCTGCCCACCATGCCAGAGGCTCTACTTCCCCTCACCCATTCTTTCCTTCCCACCATGCTATGAGCCCTGGTGTTTCTCCTTTTTCTACCTCCACAATCCCTATAGCTTTCTTCCCACTGGTTTGGAAGGGATGGACAGATGCATGGTGGTGCACTTCCCACAACCATAGAGCAGACTTGAGAAGGCAGGATGAATAGGACAGCGAGAGGAGTCAGAATAAATGAAGCCTCCTTTCCAGTCCCTACTAGCAGAGTACTGCCCAACAGCTGTTAAGTGGTTCCTAGCAGGGACATTCATTACTTCTGTTTAGGGTAGGGATAATTATGCCTTGGGGGCCTCTGTAAAATTAATGTCAATGGGAGTTGGCTGTCCTAGCAAAGATCCCACTAAGCACCTATTTGCATCTGTAGGTGTCCAAATACTTTTGAAAATCTGGCCTTAAATAATTAAGAATTAGAGTAAAAAAATCAATCCTTGTGACACAGAAGTCTTACATGAAATGATGCAAAAACACACTGCTTGTTCCCCCATGACCAGCAAACTGCAATTTAATCAAACATTGTCAAAGAGCTGATGCTTCCAAGAGATCATGGTGTCACTTTAAAATAGCCAGGTCATGTCAAGTTCTCAAAATACATAAATCACAATAGAAAAGAGATCTTGATTGTCCCTTGCTAAAATACAGAGGGTGTAGATCCACAGTCTTGGTTTGTGCCCATCTCTGTTAAACTTATTATGGGGGTACCAAGAAGGTGCATCTCAGTACAAATTTCTGTTTATTAAAATAATAATCCATCCTTAAATGTTGATGGAACATTGATGAGGGAAAAATGAGGCAGCCTCCATTCCAACATCCCCATCAGCACCAACAAACACAGCAAAATAATTAAGATCATTGTGTTTCTAAATTCCACTAAATCCATAACTGAACAGCCACTCTGGGCAGAATGGAAGGTAAAGGGCTAAAATACAGAGCTGGTTTCAGTAGTCTGAAAAGGCAATGGCCAATAATCCCTCCCTCCACAACACTAGTCCCAACATTCATTTAAAAAAAAGTTTCTAGCCATTTTCTTTGCAAAGACAGTCTTCAAAATGCAAGTCAATGACAAGAGTGGAAACTTTCAGAACAAAGCTCATGGGTTTTCATGATCCTCGCGCATGTAAGCAGGGTCTGAATGAGCCATCGTCTGCCAAAATGACTGGAGGGAGGGGAACAGGCATCAGAACCAGACTGTATTTGTACATGTTGAGCACATTGACCCTGCTTAGATGCTCAGCATGAGGGGACTGCTTTGCCCAAATGATCCCTTTGGCTGGTGTTGAGTTCCAAATCACTCTAGTGTTAAATTCAGGGATAATGAAATGTTGTTCTCATTATTGTCTGAGCAAAGGGCAGCAGAAATGTGTTTAGCCTGTTCTGATTGAAGGGTCGCTATCATCTGAACTGAACTGGCTAAGCAAGAGGCTCAGATGCCAAAGCCCTGTGAAGCTTCAGAGTTATTCCTGCCTGGAAGTGGGGGTTCTGCCTAAAAGCCCCAGCTATGTTTTAATCTCTCAATGTTCAAAGATAGAGCTAATTAAGATCCCATTATGAAGCTTTCATTTTGTTAAGTGCTCAATAGAGCTGAAATCATCCACTGTGGGGACAGGGCTCCTGTCTAGCTGCAGCACTGACTCTGAGATGGGGAGGGAGGCAGGGGGCAGCAAAGCCCCAGAGGGGAGAAGGAACATTATAAGAAAGGGGGACATTTGCCATGCACTCTCTCTCTTCCACCACCATCTACAAACACCACCAAGCGACTGAAGTGCCGACCAAAGGTGAAAGCCTGTCTGAAGGGAAATCAGCCAGCCTTTAGTGAGAATCACCTGTTTGTAAGGTTACTGGAAGTGTTAAGCTTTGTTTAGAATGCATTTTTACTTTTGTTTCTCTTCACCAAATCTGACTTGTTATGCTTTGACTTATAATCACTTGAAGTCCCTCTGTAGTTAATTAATATGTTTGTTTGTTTTACCTAAATCAGTGCATTTGGTTTGAAGTGTATTGGAGACTCCACTTGGAATATCAGGGCTGGTGCATATCAATTTCTTTTGTTAAATTGACAAACTTATATGAGCTTATATTGTTCAGTTGGCATAACTAAATATTGTAAAATGGACTGGGCCCATAAATAGCACAAAAAGCCATGAAGATTCTTGAAAGTCAGACATCAGTAATGGACACTATGTTTGGAAATAGCGAGTTGTGGTCTTATATTATGGAGAATATCCAAACAGGAAGGAAATACAGGTTTTTACATATTTTGCAAAGAAAACATGCACACAGAATAAAAGACTGCAGAATTACACAGTGCTTATATAGAAAAGATCGCTTGTAAAACATCTCATAGTAGAGGGGGAAAATATCTTGAAGGTGTGCCAGGAAAGGGGCAAAACCATTAAAAAACAAATATAGGGATGCTTGCACATTCACTAGGTTTTGTCCAAATCTAATAGAACAATCATTTGTTACAGAAAAATAAAAGTTTCAGTAAATGCACAGTAGGAACCATTGTCTTCCTTCCTTCTAACATCAGGGGAAAGAATGAAGACTGAATTATGAATGTTTAACCAGGCAAAACATTTGAGAAACACAACTGAAACATAATAGGCTTAGACAACAACTAGAATTAAAGTATTAAAAATAATGATCTTTGAGACCGTAATGCAGCCTGCAAGTAAAAAAAAAAAAATCTGCTAAAGATACAAGAGGAGGCCAAATATGTTCTGCAGAACCTGATAGAAGTAAGTCTTGAATAAACAATGTAGACACAAAGCTCTTCAGAAAACAATACAGAAAAACTGAAATCCAAGCCATGATATGTCAGGAGCTTCCTATGGTGCTTGTAGGTAGAAATCCAGCTGCTTGTGTCTGTCTTTTTGGAGGTTAGGTGGAGAATGTAGGAAATCTTTAAATTCCTGCGGAGTATTAAGGAAATGTATCCTCCCTTAATACATAAAGGTTAACTGGGCAGGGTACTACACAGAAGGACAAACATTGTCTTTCATTAGATGATTAGATTAGATTATATTTATTTCACTTCCTTTCCTTCTGAATGTTTCTATACCAAAGTCTAGGCATAAAAAAAAAACCTGACTGTTCTGAAAAGACACCTTTCCATTGTCTTGCTTTCCCTTAGTATTACTTTTTTTTTCTGGAAGTTGAGCAATTTCTCAATAATTGCTCTTGGGGTCTCATTATCTGGACTGAAAGACTCTGTGGGTGTGTTTTAATTCAAGAACTAGGGAATTTTTCTCCTTTTTCAAAATATCCTTAAATGAATTTTGGACAAAGGAAATTTTATTTTCACCTTCCTTCTGTGTCCTCAGGGACACCAGCTATGAGTCTGTTCAAGAGAGTACTCTTATTTTCTAAGTCTTCAGATTTATCAAGGAGAAAGTCCATGTCCCTGTACAGATCCTACTTACCAATTTCCGGAACTATTACTCCCATGCTGTTCAGCTTCTGAATCCTTTCATATTTTCTAAACACTAAGCCTTAATTGTGGATGGGACTCTTCTTATGAAGCTGCGTGCAGCTTTTATGTAACTCCGATTCTATGTTGGCCTTTAATCTCCTTAAGCCGTGTTACAATAGCTGCCTTTGTCCTCACTGCTAAAAAAGGTGTGTTCTTTTTAAACCAGGGAGTAACTAACATGCATGAGCTACCTTGAGGTAAAAATACTGAGAAGACTAAGCACCTGTTTTAACCATGAGGGAAACTGCCCTATAATCCCTCTGGGTTGATATCAGCAAGTTTACACTGCAGTAAAACTAAAATGCCTAATCTTAACTGTGTTTTCATTTCAGTATAGCTCAGATGTATTAGTTATTCCAGGGTAAAATATAAACCTTTTTTAGTTGTCAAGACAAGTCTCCTGTCTCCATTTGATCTCCAGGAGTGATCATAGAAATATAGGCTGGAGGGGAGCTGAATAGGTCATCAAATCCAGCCCTCTGTGTTAAGGCAGGACCAATAAACCTTCGCAGACATGTGTTTGTTCAACCTGTTCTTACAAACCTGCAATGAATGGGACTCCACAATCTCTCTTGGAACCTTATTCCAGAACTTAAATAACCTTAGAGTTAGAAAGCTTTTTTCTTAATATCTAATATAAATCTCCGTGCTGTAAATTAAGCCTATTACTTCTTGTCCCACCTTCAATGGACATGGAGAAAAAATGATCCCCCTTCTCTTTATAACAGCCTTTAACATATTTGAAAACTTTCAGGTTTCTTCCCCTCCCCCCAATCATCTTTTCTCAAGACTAACATGCCCAATTTTTTAAATCTTTCCTCATAGATCAGCTTTTCAAACCTTTTAGTGTTTTGTTGCTCTCCAACAGACTCTCTCCAGTTTGTCCACATCCTTCTGAAAGTGTGACTGCTAGAACTGGATACAGACCTCTATCTGAGGCCCAATCAGGCCTGAGTAGAGCGGGACAATAACCTGCTGTGTCTTACGTATAGTCCAGGTAATAAATCCCAGAGTATTAGTCCTTTTTGAAACTGCATCACGTTGTTGACTCATATTCAATTTGTGATTGACTATAACCCCAGATACTGTTCAGTAGTTTTACCTCCTAGCCAGTTATTCCCCATTTTGTAGTTGTGCATTTGAGTTTTCCTTCCTAGGTGAAGTACCTTGCACTTGTCTTTATTGAATTTCATTGTGTTGACTCCAGCTCAATTCTCCAATTTGTTGATTGTTTTGAATTCTAAACCTGGCCAAGTGCTTGCAACCCCTCCCACCTTGATGCCATCTGCAAATTTTATAAGCATATATTGGAGCAATAAATGGAAGAAGCAGCTTTTAATTTTATTGACTTTCTCCCACTTTTATTTGGGACACCGAATGTTTTATATAAATTAATCAATCAATTTGCAAACATCTAGAAGACAATAAGGTAATAAGTAACAGTCAGCATGGATTTGTCAAGAACAAATCATGTCAAATCAACCTGATAGCTTTCTTTGACAGGATAACAAGCCTTGTGGATAAGAGGTAGGTAGTAGATGTGGTACATCTTGACTTTAGTAAGGTTTTTGATACTGTCCTGCATGACCTTCTCTTAAACAAACTAGGGAAATACAACCTATATGGAGCCATTATAAGGTGGGTGCAAAACCATTCCCAGAGAGTAGTTATCAATGGTTCACAGTCATATTGGAAGGGCATAATGAGTGGAGTTCCACAGGGATCAGTTCTGGGTCCGGTTCTGTTCAATATTTTCATCAATGATTTAGATTATGGCATAGAGAGTACACTTATTAAATTTGCAGATTTTATCAAGCTGGGAGGGGTTCCAAGTGCTTTGGAGGATAGGATTATAATTAAGAATGATCTGGACAAACTGGATAATTGGTCTAAGGTAAATAGGATGAATTTCAAAAGGACAAATGCAAAGTACTCCACTTACGAAGGAACAATCAGTTGCACACGTACAAAATGGGAAATGACTGCCTGGGAAGAAGTACTGTGGAAAGGGATAGGGGGGTCATAGTGGACCACAAGCTAAATATGAGTCAACAGTGTAATGCTGTTGCAAAAAAAGCAAACATGATTCTGGGATGTATTAGCAGGAGTGTTGTAAGTAAGGCACAAGTAGTAATTCTTCTGCTCTACTCTGTGCTGATTAGGTCCCATCTGGAGTATTCTGTCCAGTTCTGGGCACCGCATTTCAGGAAAGAGGTGGACAAATTGGAGAAAGCCCAGAGAAGAGCAACAAAAATGATTAAAGGTCTAGAAAACATGACTTATGAAGCAAGACTGAAGGAACTGGATTAGTTTAGCCTGGAGAAAAGAAGACTGAGAGGGGACATGTTAACAGTTTT
Organism: Mesoclemmys tuberculata; assembly: GCA_007922155.1. NCBI lineage: Eukaryota > Metazoa > Chordata > Testudines > Chelidae > Mesoclemmys > Mesoclemmys tuberculata. The sequence goes on from ML675610.1 coordinate 63,734,567, forward strand.
CAAGTATGTTACAAGGAGGAGGGAGAAAAAAATTGTTCTTCTTAACCTCCGAGTACAGGACAAGAAGTAATGGCTTAAACTGCAGCAAGCGAAGTTTAGGTTGGACATTAGGAAAAACTGTCTAAGTGTCAGGGTGATTAATCACTGGAATAAATTGCCTAAGGAGGTTGTGGAATATCCATCATTGGAGATTTTTAAGAGCAGGTTAGACAAAGACCTGTCAAGGATGGTCTAGATATTAATTATGCCTGCCGTGAGTGCAGAGGCCTGAACGAGATGACCTCTCGAGGTCCCTTCCTGCCCTGTGATTCTATATGCTGATACAAGTTTGCCCTTCCCCCCTATTTTTTTCAGAAATTATGCCCCTTGGTGCATCCCTGTGAAAATTCCATGGTGGACACATATTTTTGGGTACATCCATCTAGGCAGAGCCAATATTTGCTGGATGCAATTCTGTAGCAATTTTTCTGCACTCTTTGAAAATATTCAAAAGGCACTTTGTGCCTGATTTCTGGGGCACAAACCTTCAATTTAGATGTACAAAACTTTTGAAAATATAGCCCTAGATGTATAAGACTTGGCAGAAAGTGCAGGAAAGGTTAAATTCATAGAAGATGAAGTTGGCATTTTGAGTTTTAAATCTTTAGTATTGCCAGTCCCAATCACTCACAAATCATGAGTCAGGCCCCCAAAATCACAAGATATTTAAAAACAGTATTTTGGGGTCTTTTTATTTGTCTTCTAGAATTTGAACCTTTAGTGTTCATATTTTTCTAGCTTTACTCTGCAACCATTTGTAATAGAATCTTACTTAGAAAGAAAGAACAAAAGAAAAAAAGACAGAAAGATGAGATGGTGAGATGAGAGTCTCACTTATTCAAAAGATTCCAAGAGCTTAGCTAATAAGTAAAACATCAAACACCAAGAGACTCACGATAAAGTTGTGAGAATTGGCAACAAAAGGTCAGGCAGACTGATCGTTTTTTCTCTTCTTCTGAATGAAGCACAAGTATTAACAGCTGTATGTTGTGCTTTTCCTGCCACTAATTTTACAAAGATAATCAATACAAAAGAAAGATTAGGAAAAAAGAGAGGCGAAAAAACCATATGTGTATGTGTAATTATATTAACACACGTATATCCATAAACTGCAGATACAGTCCTAGTTCCAGTTTTGCCTGAAAACAATGCAACATAAAAATTTGCTACAAAAAAAGGGTTTAAAGCACATTTTCTATCTTGGTTATTGTAGTTAAGGACAGTTTGTGGGAGAGGTTTCTTGTTAAAAAAAGTCCAATATTAAAAGGAAACAAAAACCAAATATTTAAGAACTCTCCTCCTTTCTGTAACGGGCTCCTGGGGACATTCAAAGCTGTGAGCCTCTGTGTTACCTCTCTTCTTCAGCAAGAGTGAGTTTTGTTGGTGATTAGACTGTGTGTCAGTTTTCTGCCACACCAGACTGTCTTCCTTGTGAGCAAATTCCTCAAAGTTCTCTTCGCCCAAATCTCAACTAACAGGTAACAATCAGTAAACTCCAGCCCCCAAGCTCCTCAGAGGTGTTTCTCTGCATTGCCCAGCTCCTGTGCATTCAAAGAAGATATTAAATTTGTTGCTCTCTTAATTTAACCGGGATAAATATCCCCCTCCCTTGAAATAAGACACTGAATTACCGTATTTTTCGCTCCATAAGATGCACTTTTTTCCCACCCAAAGTGGGGGGGGAAGTCAGTGCGTCTTATAGAGCGAAGGTGCGGAAAATCAAGCTGGCCGGCACTACTGCAGGATAGCAGGAGCGATCCTTACCACACAGCTGCCCGCCGGTCCGCTCCATAGCAGGGGAGGGGGCGGAGGAGAAAGGAGAGCAGTTCTCCTCCTCTGCCTGCCCAGCAGCAGTACAGCTGATTGGGGGGGAGGGGAGGGGGAACTGCTGCTGCTGCTCCCCCGCCTCCACCAATCAGCTTACTCCCTTCCCCTCCCCCCCACAAGCTCCGCTGTTACAGAGCTCAGCTCCTCCTGCTGTTTGTGCCATGTGGGGGGGACCCGGGGAAGCTGGGGGGGCAGCGCCCTGTGGGGGGATCTGTGGGGGGCAGGGGGTAGCGCCCTGTGGGGGGCAGCGCTCAGGGCAGGGCTGCCGCACAGCACACAGCTGACGTTGCGCCCATCACCGTGGCCCCTGGGCCCCGAGGTTCGGCCTGCCGTGCAGCACGTGCTGTGGGCCTGCGAGCCCCTCAGGGTTGTCGGCGGGCTGCTGGGTTCAAAATATTTTTTTCCTATTTTCCTCGTCTAAAACCTAGGTGCATCTTATGGAGCGAAAAATACGGTAGTTTATAATATTAATAAAACAAGTTTATTAAGTGATTAAGTGATACAAAGTAAATGAGATAAAGTTAGAGCTTGTTACAAGCAAATTATAGTGAAAGCCCACATCTAAAAGTCTAAAACTTAATCTAACAAGAACAGTCTTTGTTCAAGATGTTTTTTTTTCTCATTCACACTCTCCCTTCCAGCTTTTTATTGGCTAGCCTGGCCAGGACCCATATCAGAGATCAAATTGCTTGATTTCTTTATCTCATAAGGTGAAGGTTAAAAATGGAATCTCTCTCTCTGTTCCTTAGATCCCTAAAGGAATGTCTTTGTCTTCCAAGTCAGGAAGGTCTCCTGGGGAGTCAGGCTCCTGTGTCTCTTTGGGGTGCAGGAGTCATGTTAATTCTTTGTCTTTCGAGCTCAGATCAGATAAACTCTGCAGGTTTAGCTTGATGGCTGTGTTTACTGTTAATATGTAAACAGAGGTAAACCTGCTCTCCTTTGTCTAGGACATACCTATTTATTACCTTTACCTAAGGCCTTAAATGTGTTTTAGTAACATCATACAGAGGGAATTAAGTTCACATATACCATTAACACATGTATTTCACAATGTATTAATAATCACTGTGTTATTAGCTTTTATATGATAACTCAACAAGGCATATTTTTGTATAAATATTATTGCAATAGTGTGTAAAGGGTGAATACAGGAGTACGAAAGCTGAACACCTTCTGTTTCTGCTCCTTTATCACACCCACCCCAATTCTCTGTCTCAATTATCTCCATTAATGGATATTCCCCATAATACATGGTCTTAACTTTCATTAGTCAAAGTAAATCCAAAAGCATATGGAACTATTGAAGAAAGAGTCTCAACTTACTAATTGTGAGTACATTTAAATAATTAATTTTTTCAGTTCATATATTTCTTCCTTTGAACCAAAGGGTTTGCATTAGATTACATTACACAACATAACCCACTCAATCAGAATCAGGAAAGCTACTTCAAAACCACAAGTTTGTTAGAGAGCTTATTTTACAACTCTTTAACAGCCCACAGCTTTTGAGTCTTTAAACAGAATTTCTAATCAAAATTACACATTCTTTTAATATCACTTTTTTGAACACACAAGGGTTTAAGTGGTGAGGGAAAATAATCATACTATTACACAGCAGGAAAACAGTAACTCAGAGTCTCACCACTTTCTCACTTGTTTCTACTGCTTTCAGAGTCCAGATAATGTTTTATGTTCTTTTTAACTCATTCTAGACAGGAAATTTTATAACGCATTACAGTAGTGTACTACTTACACAGTGCATTCACATGTTACAATCTTAGTTTTTCATTATGGCTGCTAGATTATCTTTTGTAGATTTGATTGATCAGAGTCTTTCAATAACCAACTTCTTTTTTTGTTATAAAATATAAACTGCTTCACTTCACTGAGGAAAATAAGACATTTTGGTACATTATTATTAATAATTACTAAAGTGCCAAGAATGTGCTTACAACTGGATAAGATCAAAAAACTTATAGTATAAGTACAGAGGAGAGACTTTGGAAAAAAGCACGTTACCTCACGGCAGGCTATTGTTTCAGTTTCTGCACTTAGATTTCAAACAAGCTGGCTTCAGGAACTTATCACTGCTACATGAGTGAAAAGTCCACTCCCACGAACTGTAGGAATGACAGGAGGGGGAAGGGAAAGGAGCCATTTGTTCTTGGCATACAGCTCCTACAGATGAAACAGTGTCAAAGAGAGTGCACAGCATATTTATTCAAAATCTCTCTCTCTATATATATGTATATACACACACGGTATTATACATAAAGAAACAAATGCAAACAAAATATCAGAGTTCATATGTATACAAAAATAAGATTGAGGGAAATAAGTTAGTTTAAACCTTCCACTTCTACTGGATCGACTACTGTAGGCCTTTCAATTCTAATTACAAACACATTCTAGGAAACAGGGAAGGAGAGAATCCCAGATGTTCATCCTATTGTGAGTATCATAAAATACTTCTACTGAACATTTACATAGTAACTTTTTTCAAAGGATACTAAAGCTCATTGCAATTATTAATTTAGCTTTACAAGATGCTTGTGAGATATGTATCTTTGTTCCCATATTGTATACAAGGAAACTCAATTAGAGAGAGAGACAAATCTAAAGACACGTCAAAGAGTTGGTGCCAGAGTGAATAGCATCCAGGCTCCCATTCATGCACTCTGACTACAAAACTGCACCCTTTCTCCATGGACAAAAATCGAGTAAACTGTATGAGCAAAGAAAAAACACCATACAGTCTTCTTGAACCACTTACTAAATGCAGAGCCAAAGTTATATTGCTGATGAAGTTCATAAAATGAACAGACTGCTACAATATTAGCATATTATTATTTGACTTACTACTAGTGATTTTTGACCAGACATTAGAAAAAAAAAAGTAAGAGTCTATAATTTGATTTGCTTTGATTTTCTGTCAGGTTTACAATAGTGTTATTTTTTAAATAGATATTTGTGTTTATGTTGGGATGGAATTAATACCTATGGACCATTCTCATAGATTAGGAAAACTAACTGCATATACATTATGCTCAGAAAGAGAAATAGGGCAAAAAGATACGGAATCAAATAGGGTACGATACAAGGTGGCCCACTCCCAAAATGTTCTGCCAACATGTGGGCTGCTGTGAGAAAGGAACACATCAAAAACTCAATAACCAGAAGGAGTGGAAGGAAAGTTGATGTTTGGGTCCCAGTCCATCAAAGCACCTAAGCATGTTCTTTATGTAGTTAAGCAGTCTCCTTTATTTAAATGAGACTACTCACATCCTTAAAGTTAACTTAGTGCTTAAATGGATTGGGCAGTACCTATACCTAGACAGACAGATAGACAAATATGGTTGACAAGTGCACCATTAATACGAAATGTTTGAATGTTCCTGCACTCTAATCCAATCTCCTTAATCAAAGAGCTTACAGTATCTCCAAATAAATCTACAAATGCTTTTCTGGTGTTGAATAGGGGTGCAAACGACATACACCATTGCTTTTAGTTTAAACTTTCCATATTTCTGCACTTTTAAAAACTTCTATCACAAAGAAATCTAAGAAATGTGGAGGGGTATTTTCAGGACATACTGTATAAAATTATATAATACCACAACAATAACAAAAAGACACATTTTTCTTACTGTGCTCCTCTGAACTTTGTGAGGTTGTGATTTAAAACAAATGAATACAGGAATGAACAAACAAGCAAAATGGCGCATCTATACTGTAGAAAATCTTAAATGGAAAGGTATGTTCTATACCTTGATCAATTCATTGCCTGTCCTGGCCTTAGTCTGAGATCTCTAGAAAAAAGTTCTATAATAGGGATTCTTAAAAGGATTTTTTTTCTCTCACTGCCAAGTAGTCTGAACCTGGGTCTATTCAGATGCATCACTCTGTGGAACGTATTTGCCTGAGGGTATTATCAAAGATAATTTCTGGAGTATTTGGTAACTCCAGGTGATAACTTGTATAATAGGACTAAGATTTGGAATTACTATTTGAACCAAATTGGGAGCCAGAGGTGCTGATGTGCTGTGGTGATATTCACCTATACTGCTAATAAGGAATTTAGAGATAAGTTTTACTAGCTTTGGCATTTCTGTAGTGGTTGTGTCTAATTCTAGATAGACTGAGTTATGAGTACAACATAGAAATGATGAAAGTGGATAATCCTGACTGTGTCCACGTTTGAAGAATATACAAAGCTTCTTAAGCAAATGAGGTGAAAAAAGAAATTTATAACTACTTCAGCAAGCTAAGTATCCCAACAATACCCAGTGTCTATCACCTTAATATGTAAATGGCAAAATGACGTTTTAAGTTATGTACCTGATTCTATTTTTACGCTGAAATATAAAAAAATTGACCTGAAATTTGGCCAAGGGACCAGAATTGCCACATCTACTCTTACACAAAAAAGCAACGAGAGCTTTAATAACTGCAGACCAGTCACAGTTATCACTCCAGAAGTCCTCCAACATGATGCTAGAAGTTTGGTATGGTACAGATACAGAGACAAAAGTGACACCTACCAAATCAAACCCAATGTTTCCTGCACCTAGGTTTTCCTTTGAGTTCTCCCATCCAAAAACTGATTCAGTTTGACCCTGTGCAGTTTGCAAGATCAGATAGGATCCCAGCATGAGGTGGCTGGCTTCATGATGGCACTTTCTACTTAATTAGAATGTACGTTTCTATTAATATTGGAAATCTTGTTATTAGCTTTTAGAAAATTGCATTAACCTAATTTGGTGTTTCAGATGACGGCACAGTTGTTAAACTAAAAAATTCAGTTAAGGCTATTACAGAAGGTTATGGAGTACAGCTGTCAAACTTAGTTGTTAACACAACACTAATTTGTTATAGATTGTGGTACCAACTGATCTAAATGACATGTCTAACATTTATGAAATAATTACAAAACAAATCATTCGGTAACCTATTTTGTAGATAGCTATATCGTCCGATTTAGGATGAATTTATTTCTCATACTTGGAGTCAGCACAAATCTCTTTCAATTTGTATTAAGTTCTTGCTCTTCCTGGTTTAGATATTTATTCCCACATCTCATTTAATTAAGAGTAATATTTAAATAATAATTTCAATTATGAAATAAATGGGCCATAAAGATATAGCTTTACTTTTTTAATTAGATGAGTGGCATCAGAACACACACTATAGCTTGTGATAGGAAATGTTGAATATTGCAAGTGAGATTTGAATCAGACATTGAAGCAGAAAGCTTATTAATTAAGAGCCTGATTTTAGAGGCCCAGCTTCTGATACTCTTTTTTATGTTGAACAGCACCTCACTCCATGAGTAGTCCCATTGATTTCACTTATTGATGTGAAAAAGTGTTGCAGCCTGCAAAACTTCCCCACATTTTAGAATTATTTTTAGTTGCAAGAGATAATTTCTAGCTAATTATTTGTCCAGGTACCTGAATGGTCACTGTTAGTCTTCCACACAATTTTATGCTCCTTTGGGAACATTTCATTTTCTTATGAGGAAAGTAGGTAAATTTGGGGACCTCTAAACTTCTGCATACTTAGCTAGTTTTGATTGAGTGATTAGTATTTTCTAATGATAATAGATTTAATTCTGTAATTACTGAAGTCAATGGCAAAGTCCATTTGACATAAGTGGTGCAGATTCACCATTTAGCTGTACAGGGGTTTTATTTTATTTTTTTACTGTAAGGAGAAAAAAGCTGTAAGACAGGATGAACCAGTGAAAAAGGATGCTAATAATCTCTTCATTGTTATTGGTTCAATTCCTTGCCTGTGTGAGAGGAAACAGGAAAACAATTAAACATGTATGCATTTCTTTATAGCTCTAAAGCTTTGGAAGAATTTATTGACAGTGCATTTATTACACAGCAGATATTTTCTGCTGTATGTCTCTTAAATGACCATTTTGGAATTACTTCTGATTTAGGGATAGGACACAACACAGAAGTTCATGAAAAATGCTATAGTGCAGTACTTGAAACAAAAGAAATTGACAGGTGAGGAAAACATTTCAATCAAGTGATATAATAAGCTAATTAGAATTGTGAATTGTGTCTGAGGTAAAATACAGTCCACAAGACCATAATACCAATAATTTTTAAACACAACTAACTCCCCATTGATTTTAACAGGGAAACTGGCAACCCTCGACTGTTGCTTCTCGGTTGGAATCAGTTTGGAGTTGGTAAATCTACAGTGGGAGCTGCCATGATTCAAATGTGCAGGACCATCAATAGACTACTGCTTCAAAGGCTAGTGACTTTGGGAAACATGCAGGAAGTACTGAATGGATTTTCCACGATGGGGTTCCCAAACTGCGGAGGAGGGGGGCATAGATGTTACGCACATCCCTATCTTAGCAGCTGCCCACCTAGTAACTGAGTACATAAACCAAGGGGTACTTTCCCATGGTCCCGCAGGCCCTTGTGAATCACAGGGTCATTTAATTGACATCTGTGTGGGGTGGTCTGGAAAGGTGCATGACGTGCACATATTTAGGAACTTGAGGCTGTTCTCTAACAGTTAGGGGGCACTTTCTTCCCAGACCAAAAAATTCACATTGGGGTGTGGAAATGCCAATGGTGATCCCGGGGGATCCTGCTTACCCCTGGTTCCCTTGGCTAATGAAGCCATACACTGTGCACCTTGACAGTGATAAGGAGCATTTTAATAATAGGCTGAGCACTTGCAGAATGGTGGTGGAATGTGCGTTTGGGCATTTAAGGGCCTGATGGGGAAGTGTCCTTACTAGGCTGGACATGAGTTAAAAGAACATCCCCTCAGTGATATCTGTGTGCTGTGTTCTTCATAATGTGTGTAAAGCGAAGGGGGAGAGGTTCCCCAGGGTTGGGCTGTGGAGGCAGAAAGACTGGCCACAAATTTTGAGCAGCCAGATGGCAGCAATACGCTCAGAGCCAACCGTGGAGCACTTGGTGTTCGGGAAGCATTGAAAACCAGGTTTTGCAATGAGACGCAGTAATGATTTCTGTTTCTGTATGTTTTGTACCTTTGCTTACCATCCGTCCTACCACCAATATCAGTACCCTCCAAAGCCCTCCCCAAACAAGCTATGAATTAATAAAGAGACATGTATTGAAATGATGCAAACTTTTATTTACGAACATTCAAGTCAGTGGGGGCGGGAGGGGTCGAGTGTTCATTCACAGTTTCGAAGATTAGCGTGATTGCTTGCAGGAGAGCTGTCAGCATGGCCGCCACGGCTTTCTGCTTGCCTCCACTGGGGTGGAGTACACCACGTACTGCAGCCTGGCCATTCTCCTCCGAGACCTCTTGGGGGTGAGGGAGACACAGGGCAGCAAAGCCACAGGCGGAGGAGCGTTTTGGAGGGGTTGCAGCGGGATTCTGTCCGGCCTCTTCTCCTCCTGAAGCTGCCTGAGATGTTTGCCTGGTCACGCATGATTCACAGCGTCTCCTGTGTGGTCCTGCACTCATGCTCCTGCATTGCTCTACAATTCTCTCTGTCCATGTCCATGTCCTGCCACAGTCGGAGCTCTGTCTCAGCAGCTGTGGAGGCGTTCATGAGCTTGGCAAACATGTCATCCCTCGATTTTTTTCCTCTTTCTGATCTGCGGTAGTCTTTCGGCAGCAGTTCAAGAGGGGGGTGCCAAGGCCGAGGTGTCTACAGAACGAAAAGAAATGCACAACATTGCCATTGTTAGCAGACACAGAAATGAAGCAAATGCAACCATGTATAAAATACTCCTCTTAGTGTGCACAAGGCGAAATCAGACTCACTTTCCATTACGAGCATCTCAGAAGGGTCGGCTCACTGTACCGTTACAGAGATGGTAAGCCAGGGGCACTTTACTCTGCTATAGAGAGGATTAGTTATATCTAAAAAACTCATTTCAAATGTCCTGTATGAGAGGGCTGACCAGGTGTCACAGTTTAATTAAGAAGACCGTTTTTGGGACGAGGTGGCCACAGTGTAGCTGAGGACAGTTGAGGGCAGGTTAATAGTCTCATCAGATACCGTGGTAAAAAGGGGACTTGAGGGATACAGGGTATCTACTGTAGCTTGGGTATTTTAAACATGCCATCTTCCCTAGGTGACGATGAACGATATCAGTCTCCTGAAGGTTACACATGAGGAAAGGGAAGATTTGCTGCACACAGTGGGATACCGGCCTGGCCCTTATGCTGCTATGTTGTGTTCCGCAATGATTCCAGCTCACTTGATTGCAGCATGGTACGGCAAAATACCCTGCTGTGCAGGAAGAAACAAGGCTGCCCTCTCCCGAAACCTTGTGCAAAGGATAACAGATTGCCTACATGAAAGTTTCCTTGAGATATCAATGGATGATTCTAGGAGCATACCTCTGCACATAAATAATTTGTTCCAGGAGTAACCACCAGTAAAGTCCGCTAAACCCCTGAAATCCCCTTCCCCCCATTTAAAAGGACATAACTGCTAAGAAAAAAAACTCACCAGATGTGCCTTCCCAGGATCGTTATTGCTGTCATGTGTGTTGCTGGACTGTTCTGGGGCCAGGAATAGGTCCTGACTGTCTGAGAAAACGGACACCCCGCTCACTTCCTCCTCATCCACAGAACCCTCCTCATTCTCCCTGGAGTGGGATGCAGTGGAGGTATTGATGCTGCGTGGCAGCACCATGGTAGGATCGCTACTGAGAATTGTATGCAGTTCCTCATAGAAGCGCATGTTGTGGGCAAGGCGCCAGAACTTCCCTAGTTTCTTGGTTTGACTGTCGCAGCTCCTTGATCTTCACACGGCACTGCTGTGTGTCCCTGTTGTGCCCCTTATCCAACATGCCCTGGGATATCTTCCCGTAAATGTCCAAATTTCTTTTGCTGTCTCTGAGCTGAGCCATAATGGACTCCTCGTCCCAAAGACTGATGAGATCTAAGACCTCTGGTCAACTCCATGCTGGAGCACATTTGGGCCTTGCAGTAGCAAGTTTGTAGCTGACGAGTTCAGCTACAAAGCTCTCTCCACGCTGGCTGCACAGGAAATAAAAATTCAAATATTCCCGGTGCATGAGGGGAGGGGCTGTAACCCGTCCGTGCCCAGGGTAGCCCACTGATAATGCCAGGGTCAGGGTAGGCTGCAAAAGGAGAGCAAATTCTCCCAGCACTGGTGGGTGACACTGCAGTCAGACTTCCCAACCAGCCACAAACAGTGCTTCTGATTCCCCCACACTGGTTATCAAGAAGCCACTGTGCATTTCAGTCTCTGGCTCCCAAACTGACACTAGGTCCAGTAAAGAGACCAGTCATTTAAACTCTATGCTCTTTACTAAAAGATTCCCTCTGATCCCAAAGGACCAGCCACAGTAGCAGTTCACTATAAGTTTGGATCTTACCCGAAATACCACGCTGCCAGCCAATCCCTTTAGTAACTAAAACTAAAGGTTTATTAATAAAAGAAAAACAAACAATAAGAGAAGTGTTAAAGGCTTAAAGCAATCAGATATATACAAATGATTTAAAAGTCCATATACATTAGGTTTCTAGAACAATTGTGGAGTTGTATATTTCCTCTGGTATACATCCAGTACCTGGATGGGTCTAAGTCCTTCAGTTCAGTTGCAAAGTGTGTTAATCCAGAGGTGTGTCCGCAGCTGGACAGGAACAAGGAACAAGACAAAAGACCAAATGGTTTCTGTGGTTTGATCTTATATACCCTCTGTTTCTGGCCATGTGGCTTGTGGAATTTTACAGGAACCAAAATGGAGTCCATAGTCACATGGGCCAATCCTGGTAACTCTTCAGGTATGCCTTTAGCTTCTTCCTAGGCCTTTGGCTTCTGTAAAGGTCTTGATGGGCCATTAAGCGGGCTATTGTCCTGTGGCCTCTCTGTCTGGGGTGTGTCTTTTACAGCACAGTTTGAAATACAGGATATCACAAATCTCCATAACTTTCCTCACACATATCCCACATGAACACAAATATTATCATCTTATTCAGCATATCATAACCTTTCTAACAGTACCTGACATGGCATGTCTTACATGAATCATTATGATTTTGACACATTAATGTCAAATAACACAAATGCCTCCCCCCCCAATCCAGTCCACATGACAGGGGCCATTTCCAGTTTGAATGGCCACATAACAGCAGAGAGCGAATGTCCAGAGTGGCCACAAACGGGCATTATGGGATACCTCCCAGAGGCCACTGACGTCGAATTACATTATGCTTTGTCTACACTGACGCAAAATTGACCCATGAAATTCGATTTACACGCTACACCAATTGCGGAGGTGGTTTTATTACATCGACTTTTGCCGTGTTTTAAGTCGACGGAACTACCATGCCAGTGTAGACGCAGGCTTTAGTAGATCAGTGTAAGTGACGTTACGTTGACTTCCGTCGCCAGTGTAGACCAGACCTTAGTCACATGGCATCCTTTTTTTTGTTTTTTTTGGTAGTAGCATGTATATGTGATGTTACATATAGAGATTCAACTGGCAATCTGACTGGCCTCAAAATACCTCATTCTCTGGGAAAAGGAGAGCAGGCCCCTGATGTTTCCTGATCCCTAAAATTCCTAATATCCTATGAGCAGTTTTTGGGAAGTTCACAGTGAGCACTATAATACCTAACCACTTTTCTCTCTTCATTCCACACCAGTGACTCTGTGAGCGCTTCTGCTACTCCAGGCTAGTAGTGGTCTCTATGGATCCTGCATAGGTGAAGTGAGGGTCAGGATCCCACAGACACACTGCACCCTTATATACACCCTTATGCTGTGATTGTGTGTCACCCGTGATCACCCTTATAGGTTAATTGTGTGTTGTTTAATGCAAAGTATGTCATATAAGATGTTTTTGGAATGCTCATGACATACTGATCATTATTGTTAGGGTAATATGTTTTTTACAATGTCATATCTATGGTGATGAGGTTTCGGTATGTAATGTTCCCAAACATGTGTTTCATAGCATGAAGCAAATTCAGGCAAAACCCTCCAAGAGAAGAGAGGCAGTTCGCACCTCACTAAGGCATGCATAAAACAAGCCAGCTCTTCTGGGAACAATGGTCTAGCCCAGGGTTGGGCAATAAATTTTGCAGAGGGGCCACTCCACTAATTTTAGTAAATTGCCACGGGCCACACCTTTCTACTAGATCAATGAAACCCCATTATGTTCTTTCCACAACAAAGTAATTGCACTTAAGAACAAGCAACTGAATACACGTTTCTCCAAAGCTTATCTTAGGAGGCAATTCCTATTGCAAGTCATTTTGTGAACACGTGTCAAATTTGTAACAACACAAACGCTAAACTTTTACTGACAACTTGCGGTCAAGCACTTCCCAAACTTCCTGCTTCTGGCCACGTGACCGGAAGCAGGAAATTTGGGAAGCCACCGGCCGAAAAAGCTCCAATTGAAGGTAGCTTAAGCAGAGCTTGGGTTGACCTGCTTTCAAAGTGGGTGGCCCATCCTGGCTCACTCGTAGCTACGCCCCTGCATGGAGGAAGATTCTATTAATTTCCTCAATTGCCAGGTATCATGGCGGGCCGGACAGAAATGGTAGAGGGGCCGGATCTGGCCCATGGGCTATAGTTTGCCCACCCCTGGTCTAGCCTAAGCATCGATAAGGGCAGGGAATACTCATTGATGCAGGTATGGAAGAAACCATAGAGGACATTGTTTGCCAACTAACCCCGAAAAGTGCGGCGAGGCCCTGGCGGGGAGAGGCAGCAGTGAAGGAACATGTTAAAAAGGAGATACATTTTGCAATCTCTCTCTCTCTTCCACCTCTATCTACAAATACCACCAGCCAACTGAAATGCTGACCCACATGAGAGCCTGGCTGGAGGCAGACCGGCCAGCCTGTCGTAAAATCACCGAAGAGTGTAAGGTTTGCTGAAAACGTTAAGTTTAGTTTAGAATATGATTTGCCTTTTATTTAATTTTGTTCAAATCCGATCTGCTTTGCTCTGATTTATCACTTAAAAATCTTTCTGTACTTAATAAATTTGTTTGTTTTATCTAAAGCAGTGCATGTGGTTTAATGTATGTTAAGACTCCATTGAAGTCACAAAGCTCAGGCCTATCAATTTCTTTGATAAACTGATGAACCAATGAGCTTTCAGTGTGTAGTACTGAACATTGTAAGACGGCAGTTCCTTGCGTTGCCTCTGGGACTTGTGGTCTTGGCTGGGTTCATACAAATGCATAATCCCAAGAGTGGCTGGCCAGAAGCACTCACTCACTTAGTTGACAGTAGCTTTCTTGCTGTAGGCAGTGTATGGGCTGACCCAGGAGTGGGGGTTCACACAGTAGGGCAGGGTAGAGACAGGCTCCAAGAGTGAGGGATTGGGGTGACACAGCAATACACCAGTCCAGACTGCAGACGGGAACGTCACAAATGTCCAACGTACTTTAGGCCAGATCCAAAAATAGACAGACTTCAGTGGAAGGTAGGAGCCTAATCGCCTTGGTGGATCTGGGCCTTCCTGACTACTCAAGACCCCCTGTACTCTGCACCCCTTACTATACCATTATGACCTCCTGAGAATCAGTCAGGCCTGAACAGATCAGGATGCACTGGGGTGCTTTAAGATTTGTCACAGAATACATAATGGTGGGATGTGATGTAAATATTTTATTGGCCTGAGACTAGGATGACTGCATTACCCATAGCTGGTGAAACTTATGATTATGTCTTAGGCATGGCTGTGAGCTGCAATGGATTATGAAGTGGAAACCCAGGCATCCTTAAATCTTGCAGTGCCACAGTGAGATAACATTCACTTAAGAAAAACCAACTCTGAATATCTGACAATCAAGTAACAGCAGGAACTATTAGGCTACCACAGTCAGACACACATATTTGCTTGTGTGAGACCACTGGGGCTAAGACTTTGCTTCCAGTTACTTAGCATTAAAGTAAAGTTAGCTTTTTCGGGTTATGTGTTTTTTCTGTGTGAGTTTCCTGTTTTACAAATATTGTTATTTGTGAACGTAAATTAAACTTTTAATTGTATGTTCCTCTGCATGGAATATTACATGTTATTTGGGAAACTAACTGAATTTACTGTACCTTTGATACATGTTAATTATGTATCTGATTCATCAAGGTACTTATAACAGAGATTCATATTCTTACGGTGAAAGACTTCTGCTGTGACACTCAATACTCATATAAGCAGTGCATAATTTGTAATGAAAGAGGTGCTGAGGCTCAAGCAATTTTTTTACTTTTATAACTCATGTGGCAAGGCCAGAGGGCTGGGACTATGAACTGCCAAGCCTAAAGGTGCTAGAAGTCAGCCTTGGCACAAATTAAGCACTCAAAATAAGGATCTATGGGACTAGAACCCAGAGCTGCAGAACTGGGGATACCCGATGTTCCCACTTCACCACCAAAGACCATGCAGCGTCATATCCAAGGAGCACTGTGGAGGTTAGGCACCACAGGATTCACTTCCCAAATGATCCAGAATGACAGCTCCCTACAGCCATCAGATTGTCCCAGGCTCACAGACTTCTGGCCTGTTGTGATGTCAGATCTCACTTTGCTTTCTGATCTACAGTCTCTAACCCCAGCCTGGTGCTGACCCTGACTCTTGCCTTCTGATTCCAGCTTATCTAACTCTGATCTCTGGTCTCCGACCCCCACTGAGTCCGACCCTGACTATTGCTTATTGATCCTGGCTCTAGCGATTACTCCAACCCTTGCTCTGAGTACTGCCTTGTAGCAATCCTTGACTTGTGGACATCAGCGTGACTGTAACCGCTAGGCAAGACTGCCTATGACCCAGTCCCTTACAATTGAGATGAGCGTCTTTTATTTAGGGCTTAGAAGGCTTAATTATAGTAACTGTCTTGAATCTTAGTTTGTTCATTTCATTTAATTATAAAATCACTCCATGTAATTTATTATTAATAATGGGTTTATCAGCTTTTATGTAAGTCATTTTGAGGGCTTAAATTATTTTTGGTTGGTTTTGTTTGTTTTTTTTGGAGGGGGAGGGGGTCTTTAGATTCCTTTTAAAATTCAAAGCAAAATATATTAAAACCAGTTTTATCCTCTTTGCCACAGCTGCCTGCAGGACAACAAAAACAGAAGTAATTTCAGAGTGGTACATAGAGTATATCATGTTTCTATCAGTCTTGTAAAGACTGCTATTACTGAAACTATTTTTTCTGAATAGTTCCTGGTCTTAAAATAGGATTTCATAAAGATGTTATCCATTCTCATCTATGTAGTTCAGAATTTGATAACTTGAGAAAAAATATAGAAATCTTACCTTTGTAATCAAATCAGGGCATGATTCGAATGACTTTAGGGCCAGGTGCACAATTCTGAAAAAGGACTTAGCATATGCAGACAAAGCAATGCAGAAAAATTGTTTAACATGTTCTTAAGTTTCATTGCATTAAGTTACGTAAAGGCTTAAATTCCTTCCTGAATCAGGGGAATGATAGAGGCAACATAACACACACACACACAAAATTGAACTTGAACTGCATACCTAAAACTGGCTATTGCACCTCTAACTGGGCATTCAGTTGCATTCACATGCTCCTCAACATTGTCAACTGATGCTGCTTACAGCTGAAATTCACTCTGCCCGTACAAAGCCTGAGAAAGTTGGTCTTTTTGGGGGGGTGAGGTACTTTTAAAAACATCCTTTTCCAGTATTGTCCACAGGGTGTTAATTTATGTTCATTAAAAACCAACACAATATCTGACCATCCAGATGTGACCGTATCAAGAAAGGCCCTGATCCTGTAAAGACTTATGCACATATTTAGCTACGTGCACTGTGAGTCAGTGGGATTATTCACAGTATGTAGTTAAGCATGTGCTTAATCGTTGCAGGTTCAGGGCCTAGCACCATGATTGTATCCCTGTAACCCACGTCCATAGTGCTCACCAAGCAGATTATAGGTAAACAGACATGGCTCATTAGCCTTCTGGGTATCATTGTATCTCCACCCCACTGAACGTTCCTGCAACTCACAACTGCACAAGTGAGTTAAATGGGTCATGCCTCACCACACAAGTGAGTTAAATGGGTCATGCCTCACCATATCACATGTGTGATAAAATGGGATTTTTTTAGAATATTGTGTAGTATATTGTGTGTCTCCATTTCCCATGTGTGCTGCATGATTAACTAAGTGTGTGGGAGGGAAAGGTGTTTTCTTTGCAGACATATCCAGAGATCCAGATGGGGTCTGGGCCCAGAAAATAGCCCAGCAATTTGTTACCTAGAAAATGATGACCCTAACCCTCTGTGGGAAGCCAGCTGGTTTGACCAGCTGAAGAACAAAGAGTGGGTCAGGAGACCAGGTGACCTGTTTGCCCTGGAAGAGGAACAAAAGATGGAGGAGGGACAAGGAAGCTGGCAACCTGTGGGTGGTGGGCTGCTGGAGACATGCTTCTGGAGGGGAAAAAAGGAGAGGACTCTTGAGAGCACTCTGAGCTCATCCGGGCTCTGGACACACCCTGATGAAATATGCTGTACCTTTTCCATTCTCTATGCTAACCAAGTACTTCCTACTCTGTATTGCTTCTGTTTTTACAACACTACCTGAGGATGGGTCTACACTGACGGCGGCAAATTCGCTGCCGTCACATCGATTGCTCTGGATCGACCGAGCGGTCTGTATAGACTCGTTCAGTCGATCCCTCAAGCGACGCAGGAAAACCACCCCGGTAAGTGGAGTAGCGCTGCGTTGAAGGGAGCGCTGTTCCCTTCGACGCAGCGCAGTGTGGACGGCGCATGGAGGAGACGCTGCAAAGTCGACGGGAGATACGCAAGTGATTTACGTCACTTGCGTGTCTCCTGTCGACTGCTGCCAAATCGCAAAGGTAAGTGTAGACTGGGCCTGAGTCACTCCAGACTAAAGAGGTTGGGGAATACGTTGCTCCCTTTGGATGAAAGCCTTCCCCAGGTGTCCAATTTGAGTGGACTCCCTGAGGGGAGCTCATAGGGCTCAGAGGTGTGGTCCCAGGAGGTGGTGAAACCAAAGGGTTTACTCCAGCGAGAAAGTGTAACCCTAAGGGGGTTAAAACTCTAAAAGGGTCCACCCAGGGACCGTCAGAAAGCGGTCTGAGAGCACCACTCATGGTTCTGTGACAACATGGAAAAGGTTAAAATTAAAAATAAAATAATTAAAATAAGAAAGACAGTTATACCCCCTACCTCCCATTTGCCCCCCCACAAACGCCCCGGTTTCAAGGAAACACTACTGTTGTGATATGTGAGTCAAATTATATAATGGCCTCCAATAAAACTGGAATTAACTATTTTAGTTGTTTGTGAGGATAACATGCTATGACCTTATGGTGTCTGCTTGCACTTTCTCCCGCTTCATGTGTCCTTTAGGTAGATGTAATTATACTGAATAAACCGAAGGGGGGCTTGTCTGTCTTGTCTGTGTTGGAATGCGACCGTGAAGAATTAGCTTACACAATGCTGATCAAGATTGACCCAGCCACTGTAGGTGTTATACTTATGAAATAAACAGCAGGATCTTTTTCAGGGGATAAGGCAGTATGCCATATTTATTATGAATACAGAAAATAGTTTGAAAATGCAATTGCTTAAAACACATGCTTCCTCGCGCACATACACACACTCACACTGTTCTGCAGGAGAGAGATAGTTACCAGTCTCTGTGTTGCTCAAGCTGACTCACTGGCCAGGTGAGTCAGACTTGAGGGAGGAGCCGGGCCCTGTCGTTCGCGACATGATGCTCCTTGGGATATGCAGAACGAGCCCAAAGTCCAGGTTTCTTCTTCTGATATTTATACTTATCCATCCCCATTCGGGTCTATGGATTTCTTCATATCAGATAGTCTTCTTGTTTGATGTAGCTGTCAATTACGTTTGGTATCGTAAAAGTGACAGCTTTCTTATTCTTTCTTCATTTTGTTTTACACTTTGTTTTCTTTCTGTAACTCCCCTGTTCTTTGGGGTTATCTTGATTTTCGGCCATCTGGGTTGTACATGGTTTTTAAACAAAGCATCATCTCTCTCTTCTGTCCTTGTAGGCTATCTTATCTTTCACACATTCAGACTGCTTTCACTCCTCATTCACACAACTGAAAATTATTACATTCTTATTCTATTTCATTGGCATACTATTTTATATTTTCTTATTAACACAACACAAGAAAATATTTATACCAATTTACCCATTTTATCAATATTAATTTAACAAAAAGAATATGAAGATAAAAAGAATGTAAAGGAAACTCATTTGTTTTCTCATTGCCCTGTGATTTACACATTAACCACATTCCTGATACGCATTGGGCAGTTTCCTTCATTTGCAAATTATAGCAGTTGGATACCAGGATGTCCCCAAACAATTATGCTTAGATAGTTATGAGCGAGGTCTTAACATGTCATAAGTGTTCAATCACAAAGTGTTTGTGCAGGGTACTCTAACTTGAGTAACGTAAGTAGTTAATTCACATTGTGGAGCCGGGGATGTCAGGAACAAATAAACAATTGGTTTGTCCGGAACATCTTATCTTTAACACTTAATTTTATTACGGTTAACATAAGAGTTTAACTCTTGAGCTCCAGCCAGCCTTAAATACTTTGGTTCAGGCTGATTTTACAGTGCTGGGGCCTACATTATCCCCCTTTTGACCCTTCAATTTAGGGGATTGAATGGGTCACTTTCTTTATGTTACCGTTTGAGGGCCAAATACTGGGAGGCGATTTGAATGCGTGATTCTAATTTAACATATGTTCGCCTGACCCAGCAAAACATAAAACACATTCCAATAAGGCACACTACACTTAAAATTAGGACTACTAACAATGGGTGCAACACTATTGAGAGTATTCCTTTAGAAGTCGGAGACCAGCCTGTAAAGGTGTCATACCAATGATATGCAGTTAGTTCCTTTTCTGACTTTGCTATTCTAAGCATATCTCCATTTGTGTGCATGATTTGTATCATGCGGTTTTCAGCATGATTCATTGTTTGTTGCAATAATTGGGAGATCCTGTTCCCCTTGAACAGGTGATCTGTCAGATCCTGCCAGTCCAAACAAATGTCAATTGAAAAGTTAGCAGGATCTGTACTTACTACAGTATGTTCTTTCTCTATTTTAGGGAGGTAGTAAGTGTGGTTTCTTGTGTAAACTACACTAACATTACATTTACATTCATCTACAGGCAGGTGGCTAACATTTCCATCTTCCCAGTGTACCTCTTTCCAGGAGGTTACACAAACACATATGCCATTCTACAGTACTCGAGTTCCATTTTCCAATTCGTCCCATATACAT
The DNA here is from genome assembly GCA_007922155.1 of Mesoclemmys tuberculata. Lineage (NCBI taxonomy): Eukaryota > Metazoa > Chordata > Testudines > Chelidae > Mesoclemmys > Mesoclemmys tuberculata. The sequence goes on from ML675610.1 coordinate 63,754,709, forward strand.
GTTCCTAATGACATATCTTTACTGCAAGGTTCAGGAGCAACAGGCAAGGAAGAGCACACCCACTTTTGAGGGTTCCAAACAACACATCCCCAGGTGTCTAATAGCTTCCCCTCCCTTCCCGCCCACTGGTTAGAAACACAAGGCAACCAAAATGATCCCCCGTGCAAGGTTGGGAGCGGGCTAACTTTCCATAGCTCTGTCTCCGGCGTTTGCTGATGGGCCATCTTAACCATGATTTTTCCTGTCAGCAATTCCGGCCTGTCCGTGCTTGACACAAATTGTATCTAGTCTGCTTTGTAAGTATAAAACAGTGACCTTCTTCTTTGTTCCAACAAGTGTGATAATACTTTAACATTTCCAGAGATTACCCAATACATTTCATGTTCCAAAGTGGCTAGGCTGAGGATTTGCATTTCAGTACATCCAATAACCAGGGCAGTCCTGTTACCTATTTCCATTTGCTTTTTATGTAGCAGCCAGGTTGTGGTATTTAACCACTGCCACATATTCCATCTTGCCTTAAGATTTCCCAATTCTATTTGTACCAGATCTATATTGGTATGTATTTGCTTCTGTATAAGACTGTTTTGTAATTGTGAGAAGGTACTTAATTTATTTTAAATAACCTCTAAATCCACAGTATTCATTAATCCGGTGCCAGCTCCAATCCCTCCCAAGATTGTATCAGTTACCTCCCTTCTATTTCTGATCCGGGGACTCTGATGCGTTCTGATCCATGCTGGCAGAGAGAATGGGTACAGGCCAGTTCCAACCTGGAAACATTTAGCCTAGTCCAATCCATATCCACTGTCAATTCCACAATGAGAGGGTTTAGGAGGGCTTTGACAGGACTACTTTGTAATTTGAAGAGTTTAGGCTTATTAACAGTTCGTGGGGTCTTGGTTATGAAAATATAATCTTGTGTCCTTGCCTGGGCACAGTTTTCAGGGAACAACCAGATTTTTACTTCGTCCGGGATAGGGCAGTACCCCACAATGACTAACAGGGCAAGGCCAGATTTAACATATCCATCCCAAACATATGGCAAGTTCGGGTATGCAACTGATTCTGTGGGGTCCCCAAGTGGCCCTTCTATTTTTACCCCCACATGCCAGCGTTTATCCTTGTCTTCAGGGATGGTTAGATTGATTTGCAAGCCCACCCTGCCTTCCCAGACATATACATGCGTGTTCCCTAATGGCCTTAATGGCTGACTGGCGTTTAAATCATACCAGGTTATCACGATGTTCAGATTCCATTCGTGGAGCCAAGAGTGGTTGTCATCAATCCTGACTTGGCCCGGGATGGTCACCAAGTTTTTAATTACTTCTGCTTCATGCAGTACCTCCCCTGATTTTTTTTTAAACCCAATACCATACACAACAGTGTTAGTGACAAGACAAACAACACAAAACATAAAACACAATATTTGTTGCAAAAGTAGATCCATGGTTTTGTTCTTTAGCTGTTTTGCTGGTACCAGCTTTTCCTGCAGTTCTGAAAAATAAAAAGAACATTTTTCTACCCCTTTTGGGGGGTGGTAGATTATTGCTTAAAATACCCTTCTTATACAAATTTCCTTTCTGATTGCAGGCAAAACAGAGGAATTACCCTAATATTTTCCTATGTTTTTGTTCTATAGGTTTTTGTTCTTCCTTTTAAGGTTTTAGGGTGGATTTCTTTCACAAGGTGGTGTAACTCAGTTACAGCCGCAACCTGTCTAGTCATGTGTAACCCGTCCGTGCCCAGGGTAGCCCTCTGATAATGCCAGGGTCAGGGCAGGCTGCAAAAGGAGAGTAAATTCTCCCAGCACTGGTGGGTGACACTGCAGTCAGACTTCCCAACCAGCCACAAACAGTGCTTCTGATTCCCCCACACTGGTTATCAAGAAGCCACTGTGCAAATACACATAGCCCCCTTTACTGCATTTCAGTGTCTGGCTCCCAAACCGACACTAGGTCCAGTAAAGAGACCAGTTATTTAACTCTATGCTCTTTACTAAAAGATTCCCTCTGATCCCAAAGGATCAGCCACAGTACCAGTTCACTATGAGTTTGGATCTTACCCAAAATACCACGCTGCCAGCCAATCCTTTAGTAACTAAAACTAAAGGTTTATTAATAAAAGAAAAAACAAACAATAAGAGAAGTGTTAAAGGCTTAAAGCAATCAGATCATACAAATGATTTAAAAGTCCATATACATCAGGTTTCTAGAACAATTGTGGAGTTGTATAGTTCCTCTGGTATACATCCAATACCTGGATGGGTCTAAGTCCTTCAGTTCATTTGTAAAGTGTGTTAATCCAGAGGTGTGTCCGCAGCTGGACAGGAACAAGGAACAAGACAAAAGACAAAGACGAAGACAAAGACAGAGAGAAAGACCAAATGGTTGCTGTGGTTTGATCTTATATACCCTCTGTTACTGGCCATGTGGCTTGTGGAATTTTACAGGAACCAAAATGGAGTCCATAGTCACATGGGCCAATCCTGGTAACTCTTCAGGTATGCCTTTAGTTTCTTCCTGGGCCTCTGGCCTCTGTAAAGGTCTTGATGGGCCATTAAGCAGGCTGTTGTCCTGTGGCCACTTTGTCTGGGCTGTGTCTTTTACAGCACAGTTTGAAATACAAGATATCAAAGATCTCCATAACTTTCCTCACATATATCACACATGAACCCAAATATTATCATCTTATTCAGCATATCATAACCTTTCTAACAGTACCTGACATGGTATGTCTTACATGAAGCATTATGATTTTGACATATTAAGGTCAAATAACATAAATGCCCCCCCCCTCCTAATGCAGTCCGCATGACATCATGAATCCCAATTTATGTTTTAAACGTTTAATGAGAGATTCACAACAATTATGGTTGGCAGGGTTCTTTCCTTGTTCCAATGTAAGTTTCTTCACTATTCCCTGTAGTGCCTGATTTTCTCTTTCTACTTTAGCTAAAGACTTAATGGTCTACTCCAATCTGCCTCCTTTGTCTTTTTCCTCCTGTAGTGCCTTTTGAAGTGGTGCAATTTGACTCTGGGCATTTATGGAGGAGATTTTTCCAAATTCAATGTCCCGTTTATATTGATCCACAATATCATGTTGGGTTTTTTCCTTTGCTATATGTGAGTTAATTGTCTCCTGATCAAGTGCAGCGTGTGCGAAGCCTGAGTTACAAGCTTCCCACATGAGCCAAATTGCTGCTGCATCTTTCTGTTTAGTTCCAGAGGGATTGTAAACTGCCAGATACTGTGTCAGTTTATCCTCTAGATCTGCTATAGTATGGACATCCGCTAAAGCCTGTTTCGTCCATGGGTTTGGTCCAATTCTCTGTAATACATTGCTAAAGGGAGAAATGTCTCTAATAAAGGGTAGAGATTGGGGTTTGTGGTTGGGATCGTCCCCTGGGGATGAGGGGTTTTTAGGTTGTTTCTTCCTAAATATCCTGATATTCCCTGGCACGATCCCAAACCTTTCTCTGTCAAAGCACTAAATATTTAGTATGTGTTCACAATATTCTGTGCGCAGCAGCACAGATATTACTCTATTACTACGTTACAATGGTATGTACTGTACAATGTTGTGGCTATAACGCCCCACAAATGGCAATACAGTACAATGTTGTGGCTACAACGCCCCACAAATGGCAATACAGTAATACAGTAAACTGTTGTGGCTACAACGCCCCACAAATGGCAACGCAATGTACACTGTTGTGGCTACAACGCCCCACAAATGGCAATGCAATGTAGTATCTGTGGCTACAATGCCCCACAAATGGCAATAAATCTATATTTTCTTTTCAAAGCAGGTGTGCACACCGGATTCAATAATAATCACAGCATATACCAATTCTCCCCCTTTCGCAATTCTCCACCAAAATGTTATACTTATGAAATAAACAGCAGGATCTTTTTCAGGGGATAAGGCAGTATGCCATATTTATTATGAATACAGAAAATAGTTTGAAAATGCAATTGCTTAAAACACATGCTTCCTCGCGCACACACACACACTCACACTGTTCTGCAGGAGAGAGATAGTTACCAGTCTCTGTGTTGCTCAAGCTGACTCACTGGCCAGGTGAGTCAGACTTGAGGGAGGAGCCGGGCCCTGTCGTTCGCGACATGATGCTCCTTGGGATATGCAGAACGAGCCCAAAGTCTAGGTTTCTTCTTCTGATATTTATACTTATCCATCCCCATTCGGGTCTATGGATTTCTTCATATCAGATAGTCTTCTTGTTTGATGTAGCTGTCAATTACGTTTGGTATCGTAAAAGTGACAGCTTTCTTATTCTTTCTTCATTTTGTTTTACACTTTGTTTTCTTTCTGTAACTCCCCTGTTCTTTGGGGTTATCTTGATTTTCGGCCATCTGGGTTGTACATGTTTTTTAAACAAAGCATCATCTCTCTCTTCTGTCCTTGTAGGCTATCTTATCTTTCACACATTCAGACTGCTTTCACTCCTCATTCACACAACTGAAAATTATTACATTCTTATTCTATTTCATTGGCATACTATTTTATATTTTCTTATTAACACAACACAAGAAAATATTTATACCAATTTACCCATTTTATCAATATTAATTTAACAAAAAGAATATGAAGATAAAAAGAATGTAAAGGAAACTCATTTGTTTTCTTATTGCCCTGTGATTTACACATTGACCACATTCCTGATACGCATTGGGCAGTTTCCTTCATTTGCAAATTATAGCAGTTGGATTCCAGGATGTCCCCAAACAATTATGCTTAGATAGTTATGAGCGAGGTCTTAACATGTCATAAGTGTTCAATCACAAAGTGTTTGTGCAGGGTACTCTAACTTGAGTAACGTAAGTAGTTAATTCACATTGTGGAGCCGGGGATGTCAGGAACAAATAAACAATTGGTTTGTCCGGAACATCTTATCTTTAACACTTAATTTTATTACGGTTAACATAAGAGTTTAACTCTTGAGCTCCAGCCAGCCTTAAATACTTTGGTTCAGGCTGATTTTACAGTGCTGGGGCCTACATAGGAGAGGACAAACTGCGGTCATCATCATGTCAGCTAACTTGATCACAATCATGTTCAACCACAGTACAATTTTGTAATGCAGACCAGCCAGCTGTAGGAAGACTAGTCTCCCTTAGCATACAAGGATTTGTTTGTTTATTTAGAGAAAGGTTTCACTCTGAGATTCACCCATTTTTAACACATTCAAAAGCACTGCATGAGACTGACCAATTTTCTAGTAGACAGTGTGCTTACATTTTCAAAATGCTATAAAGAATCTTTATTTTGTACAGAAAACACTTTTTTTTTTTGCATAGTAAAATTACTGTCTCATGTTATATGGCTCATTGTGATGTAAGTTCTTTCAGTCAGCGAGTACTGATGTCACATTATCAACTAATGTAGTTTACAAAGCTGCATTAATTAGATTATATTATTACAAAACGTTAAATCATATGTACAACTGCCCTTCTAATCACTGACTAACCTTACTTGAACATGTATTTGTCAGACACCTTGATAAACAAATCCTTGCTAGAAACCCCTGATAAACTGCCTACACTTTTACTTACAGCAACTTTTAAAGTAATCGATACACTGCTATTCTAAGCACTGTATCAATTGTAAAAGAATTTGCCACATGACAGATTCACATTTTTTCTTTTGTCTGTGCTTTGTGGGTTTTTAGTATTTTTGTTTGTTTATTTTTTAAAGATCACAATCCTGTTTCCAGTTGATACAATTATTAGGAAAAGTGACACACTTGGTATCTGAGACAAAGGCCATATCTACACTACAGAATTAAGTCGACCTAACTTACATTGGCATACAGCCAGTGCAGTAATTACATCACTTGTGTGTGTCTACCCTTTGCTCCTTGTATTGGCAGTGCGTGTCCTCAGCAGGAGCACTTGTATTGACTGTACTGTCAGCAAGGGACATTGTGGGATGGCTCCTGAAATCTAATAACAGTCAACATAAGCAAAAATGCAGGGTCTACACTCATACTGCATCAACCTAACTATATCAATCTTGATTCTACACCTTTTGTGTAGGTAGAGTTATGTGGACGAGGCATTGTTAATACCCATTCAGCAAGGTCACCGAATAGGCACTCAGGTCCTGATTTGGCAAAGACTGACATGTTTTTAATTTCTCACGCTGTGTATAGTGATGTGGAAGCCAACATGTTTTAAAAGCACACAATTTCTTTTAGACTAGACAAGGCTTAAGCAGTACAGTCAACTCCAACCACTCAAAAATCTTGAATCAAGTTATTAAAAAAATAAATAAATCAGTGCCACTGGCCGTGATGATACTGGTACATGTAACGATGATTCTGATGCCTCCTATACGCTGACTAAACTGTTAAGTGCTCCCCAGAAAAGAAACGTCCCACAGGGGTGGCAACAACCTTGTCCTATCAAAATTACCCAATCAAAAGAAATTCTGGAGTCTTTCTGCAACCTCTTTGGACTTCTGACCACCCCAATCAGTACTTCCTGCAGCAAACAAACCAGCATATGACAAACTATCTCCTAAGCAAACTAGTTTACACCATGTCTTTGACTCCATTTTATGTTTTCCCAAGTAGGGTGACCAGAAATCATGTGAAAAATTGGAACAGGAGGTGTTGGGGCGGGATGGGGGGTGTTAATAGTTGTCTATATAAGACAAACTAACATCAGGACGCTCCGGATAATATCAGGATGTCTGGTCACCTTCGTTTTCCTCAAGAATAGCTTTAGGTAGGTCCGACCCATTTACAGCTCCGATCTTGCCGCACCGAAGGCCCATTTTTTACTTTCGCAAATCCCATTGCAGGGCTGCAGGCACCTTCTGCGAGACCGGTGCCGAGATGGCTAAGTGCCGCCACGCTAAAGCCAGTGAGCAGAGACCCCGGCGTTTACAAACCCCCTCACGGGTAACAATGGCACGGCTCCAGCGGCAGCGAGAGCCGCTGCTGGCCCCCGGGGCGCTGCCGAGACTATTTTGCCCCTCCCGCACGACACAGCCGGATAAGTGAGGCGGGCCCTTAGCCCCAGGCAGGCGATCCCAGCCACGCTTCGTTTTCGAACGGGCCGAGCCCCGCCCCACACGCTGGGGCTGTGCCTGGGGGGCACAGAAGCCCCGCGAGCTGCGCCAGCGCTGGGCGTGGCCGGCGGCTACAGCCCGGCTCGCGGCGGGGCTCGTTCACGCGGGTAGTTCCCGTCCCGGGGGCAGCAGCGCAGCCGGCCCCGCTCGGCAGCGGCGAGGGCTGAGCGCGAGCAGCCGGGAGCCCGCCCCGCCCCGCCCCGCCCCAGCAGCAGCTCCCGCGCCGCGCACTGCGGGGGTGGCGCCGCTGGTGCAGCGGGCCGCGCTCCCTCCCCTTCGCCGGCGGCGGAGAGCGCTTGCGCCGCCCGGCCGCGGCTCGCTCCCACGCCGCGCCATGGCCGCTCCGCCGCCGCGGCCCCCCGCCGCCACCCACCTGATCTTTGACATGGACGGCCTGCTGCTGGGTGCGTAGCCCGCCGCCCCCGGCTCAGCCCCGTCCTCCTGCGGCCGCGCCAGCACCGAGGGCGCCGCGGGGGAGGCGGGTGCAGCCGCCGCCGCTTCTCGCCAGCCCCTGGCGCCAGGGCCCGCGGCCAAGGGTGGAGGAGCCGCGCGCGCCGGTGGCCGAGTGGCCTCCTCGGGGCGCCCTCGCCTCCCTCCCGGGCCGCGTTCCAGCCGGGCCCCGGGCGCTGCAGGGCCCACGCCTGGGCCCGCCTCGCAATAACGGGGGGACGCCGTGTGAGAGCCGCCTGTGGGGAATGAGAAGGGTTGGGGCCCTCTGCCAGAGAGAGATCCCGGCCTCCCTGGGGCATCCCTGCACCTACAGCATCATAAAACCATCCCCGCGCCGCGAGCAGGAGAGGGTCTCCCGCCGACCGAGTGCCGTGTCCAGCGCTTATGTCGGTGTAACTGACGTTGCTGGGAGGCAGGTATGCATGCCCCTGGGTGACATAAGTTATGCCAATGCAGGCTGTAGTGTAGACATGCCCTTGGTGTACAAGGAACCCGCTCCAGTTTAGACATCTGATTTGAGGTGGGTGGAAGCCGTGGCATGGCTTATGGCTCCAGTGCAATAAGGACTAGGGCAACTGTGTGGGGAGAGACATTTTGGGGTGCGTTTTTGAGCACAGCATAGGTTGCATAGCAGAAAAGTTGGTGTATGGCCTTGGTCTCATGTCGACAGGGTTTGTTGTTTCCTGTAATAATTAAATCCACTTCTACAGTGCTTCCTTGAACCACTATGGCTCTACAATAGTTCTGTTACACTGGGCCTTGACATTTTCATTTTCGTGGTACTACTCATGTATTTCAGCACATACATAAATGCCTGCGGGATAAGAGACTTATTTTGCACTACTGCTGTGGATTAATAGATGGGTATGGATTTTGGTTTTGATAAGTATTGGCGTGTCATAGTGTAGGACAGTGTTTCTCAACCTTTTAAGTAGCAAGTATCCCCTAACTTCTGAAAATTTTAATAAGTACCCAACACTCAATATTCCACAGGATTTTAAATTTACAGACTATTGTGAGCCATATGTTGGAAGAAGGGCTGATATATAAGGCCATGATATGACAGATGTCAGATCCAGTGTGGGTAGGGTTACCACCTTTACACCAGCGGTGCACAACTCAAGTACGTATCTAGGCGAGAGGTGATATTGGCCAAAGCTAGGCGGCTTTGAGTGGCATGCCAGTGCTGGGGAATATAAAGCGCTGTGCCAAATTTTTTGCCATAGATTTGAGAGGAGGAAGTGGTGAGAGAGAGAGAGAGGAAAAGGGCAACTGGTAAAATCTGGGGCTGTCATAGTTGTCAATTTCCCTTCTCAGCTATACCAGGGAAATTGACAACTTTTCTGGGCACTGGGCTTTGAGCCATGGAAAGGGGCTGCTGCCTGGCTGCCAGCCTGGGAGGTGGGCGACTGCCACCCAATCTGAGCTGGGCAGAGGAGGCTTCTGTGCCAGCTGGGATCAGGGATGTGGGCAGGCTGCCTGTCCTCAAGATGGGGTGCTGCAGGCTGTCCCTCGGCTCGGAGCCAGGGCGCGGGTGGCTGCCACCCAGCTCTGAGCCCAGCTCACGAGATGCAGGAGGCTGCCATCGGGCTCCCACCTGGGAGCTGGGACCTGACGGGACCTGGATGGCTGCTGCTTGCCTTCCCCAGAAGCTAGTGGCTGCTGCCTGCCTCCCATTTGGGAGCTATGACTAGGTGGGAAGCGGGCGGCTGCAGCCTGACTTCTCCGGACTATGGTGGCTGCTGCCCGCCTCCCAGCTGGGATTGGGTGGGAAGCGGGCTGCTGCCACCGGGCTTCCCCAGAAGTTGGCAGCTGCTGCCCGCCTCCCCTTCACTCAGGTTTTCCTGGGGTACCCCCTGCCTGTGTCTTGCATACGTGTACCAAAGGTTGAGAAACTATGGTGTAGGAAACCAAACTTTTCACTTGGAAGAATTCTGGGAAAGTGTGGTTAGGGTGTGTATGCTTTCCCCAGGAGGGAGGGAGAGATCGAGAGGTCCTTTTGGTGTAGCTCACTGTATAAATTAATTTTTCTACTTCCTTTCTGAAAAAATTCACTTTTAACCTTCCACAGTCATTGAGTCTCCATTTTATTTAAATGGACATCAGTTTAAAAATCTTGTGCAAACAAATCTATATACCTGTGTTGCCAGTAGTACCATTGATTATAAAAGAAAAGAGAGACTATTTAGAGACTTGTTAACTTGTTATTATTTAGCACTTGGGTTCACTTTTTGCATTTCTCTTATCAAGGACAGTGCTATTTATTAGTGAAGTCAGTATCACTTGTTTATAGTCAATTTCACTGTCAGCTTTTAAGTGCTGCACTGTTGGTTGGGGTGCCATATTTCAGGGGAATATTAATTTGTCTAAACCAGCTGTCTTCATTACTTTTTTTAAAATGGAAATATTTCTATTGGTCTTAAGTTTTAGAAACAAATATTTTTCTTTTTATTTGTTAATATTTTTAATTTAAATAGACGGTGTCCTTTTTCAAACTTCTATTGTACAAGATGCTCCCCTGAGTGAAATAAAGTCTAATTTACCAACATGTGTCTTTAGGTTCTGACCCTGTAAATACTTATGCAAATGGATAACTTTATACTCATGAGCAGTCTCATTGATTTTTAACCATACTTCTCTTGAAGAAGTGTTCTCAAGATTGGTGCTTTAATTTACAGTGTCCAAAGGCATTTTTGTGAAAGAGAGTACTCTCTCGTTAAAATAATACTTCTATAATACTTGACTTCCTGTCCTTATTAATACCACAAAATGAAATTAATTAGTTGTCTGGGTCTTGTTTAATTCCCCAAATCCATGGGGTTCATACAATGAGGAAGCATTAACATTGCTCTAGAATGTGAGCCGCAAATCATGCTGGGAAATTAATTATAAGGGATCCCAAGCTTTTGGACCTGAGCTTGCCAACCTTGGGACACTCTGGGTATTAAACCTGTTCTTCACTATTATTAAATTAATCTTTTCCAGTGAAGTTATAGATTAATAGCCCATTTTTTGTATCACTTTCCGGATTTGTTAAAAAAAAAAGTCAGATTTCAACTATATCATCTTGTGTGCAGATGCTCTGACCTAGTCAGGTGCTTGGACCAGCTGGATTAAGACTAACATTTTTTCCCTTCCTTCAAATTATGAGGTAGTTTTCATTTTAAAATAATCCTTTTCAGTAATTCTTACACTAATATGATTCCCTCTTAAAAATGAAGGAAATGTACCCCAAAAAATTGCATTAAAAGAACAGTAAGATAGTAATGGGAAAACTAGAATGTTCATAGTTAAGATTAAAATGTACCTGACTGTCTTCCAAGGCATAATGGGGACACCACCTTAATGACTTTATTTATGCACACCATTATGAATTAGGTATCAGAGGGCATATGGTTTGCTTCAACCTTTAATTTTCTTGGGTTCTGTCACATCTTTAATATGATCTTTGGTGAGTATGTATGAAAGCTGTGAAGTTTAAAAAGCAAACAGGCAGGCAGGTGGCTTCCAGGATTTGATCCACTATAGTGGTTCTGCCTTTCAAGTAGTTAACATCTCAAGTAATTTAATTCTTCTTTGGGGAGAGAAATGAGTGGTCAAAGGCTTAGGATAGTCTCTTCAAGTTATGTACATAGCTCTATTAATGCTCTAATCGAGGATGAGAAACACAGATGAGATGTGGAGTAAGTGAGTTCAGAGTCTGATCTTTCATTTTGGTTAGAAACTTTCAATATGAAGTTAATTTTAATAGTTTAAAGGAAGAAAATATCTTTCTCCTAAATACTGCATACAAAAGTTGAAGAAATAAATTATATGCATCCTTTTAAATGTCAAGTAAATCAGCATGGAACATTTTAAAAGACCAGGTCAAAATTTCCAAAGCAGATGTTTTAAACTAGACCTCTGTATCATTTGTAAGGAACCTAAAGAAGTGGCTAGATTTTTCAAGAGCGTGGAGCACTCAGCCACTCCCATTAACTTGAATTGGAACTACTGAGTGCTCATCATTTTTAAAAAATCTAGGCACTTATTTTCATACATAAACTACTAGCAGAATTTTAAGCAACTAATTTTGAAAGTCTTCTTCTAAGATTTCCCAGATCTAGTGAGGAAATTTTAACAGTTGAGTTGTAATTTCTGGAAAATTGAAAACTGAAGTTGCTTTGCAACTGATCAAGGAGCAACAACAAACAGTTGTGAAATGTATCAAGGCCTCTGGCCTTAGGCCCTTAGTGCCTGTCTTTCCTACATGTTCCTGTAATGCAGTTGAGTTTGGATTAAGTTCTATATTTCCATCATGAGATGTCATCTGAAGTGGACCCGGGGCAGAAACATCTCTATTCCCTGTAACCATCTATGGAAATCCATCCCCATTTTTCTGATTCCCTTGTTGCTCTAGTCATATCACTGTGCAAAGCATTTTTTACCCTTCAACACAATGCATTTTTTCTAATTTTGGTTCCCTTTCTTCAGCAGTTCTTTCCTTTTAGATTATCTTCTCTTTGCCCTTGGGCTATTGGATAAAATCTTAGTATGTGCCATCTCCCTCCCCACTCCACCTTTTTAACATGATTTATCATGTGTACAGCACCTGCACAATTTGCCTAATTAAATGAATAAAATAAATGGCATTTTTTATGGGAAACTACCAGTTCATTGCTTATAGTGGAACAATCAGTCACTGCTCTAATATACAGCAGGAACGTTTGCTTAAAGTCTCTTTTTTATTTTACATATGCAGCAAGTTTTAGTAAAGTAGTTTAAAAGTGGTGCAGACTTCACTGTGTAGTATAACCCCAGGGGAGCAGGAATAACTAAATTTTAATTTTTTATGTACTGCTGAATATAGTGGGGGTTTTTGTTTTTTTTTTTAAAAAAGCATTTTTATAGTGCAGAATACCACAAACTTTCCTAAAGCAAAGGAGAAGATTTGATTCTTAATAATAAATGCTCGGCTCTTATATGGTTGGTTATTTTTAGGATTCTTCTGTCTTTGCCTACAGAGACCTACTTTTTACAGTTTCTAGAATCTAATGTAATTATGTCTCTAACCACATGCATATTTGTTCATCACTTACTGTGTGGGTTAGCTGGCTAAAATAAAATCCAAAGAAGCTGGGGTTTTCAAACACCTATACATAATTGATCCACTTATGATTTTTAAGGCATGGTGTCTCTTTTGTTTCATCCTGACATTTCTGTACCTGAGACTGACATTGAAGATATGCAAGGGTGGTAAAAATCTATTGAATTAGCATAAAATATGCAACAGCTAGCATAACATGTCCTGAAGGATGGATATGTATGTGTACATATCTATATCTATATATCTATGATATATCTTCTGAACTTACTACATATGTTGTCTTTCAAGTCAATGACAAACGTATTAGTCTTATAATAGTAGATAATAGCTTTTTTAACGTGAAGTGTTCATTATCATCCATTGGCTTCAACCCATAAAGACTCAACTGGAATTTTTCACAATGGAGTGCATAGTTATGTTGGAAGAGAGGACAGACTGTGTGTAGATATATATATTTTGCTCTCCATTAGTCTTCTAAACATTACTATGATTGAGTGTATATCCTCAGTAGCTAAAATGCAATAGTCATTATTTTGTATGTTAATAAAATGATGCTTTTTGGCCTTTTAATGTGCAAACAAAAAGAATGATCTGGAAAGTAGCCAACATCTGGACGAATTTGTCCAATGACCAAAGAACAGTTGGAAAATCCTTTCAGGAGACATCATTAAAACCCTTTAAGTTACTTGCCCAGCATTAGCCAAAACATGTTTAGAGTGGGATAAGCAGAGTCTCTAGGAATACAGCAATCAAGAATACCATTTTGTTTCATTACGTAGATATTGAAAGGATTATGGCTACACCCAGGAGAGCCACATTTAGAAGGACTGCATCTGCAGTTATGGGGTTGATTCCCTCTCAAACTGGCTTTATGCTAATATAACTACATACAAATTACTCCTGACTTACATATGCTGGCATAAGTGAGAAGAGAATTGGGCCCATGATTCTTTTACTTGTAGATCAAGTTCCTACATTTGCAAACCAAGGGCCCAATCTAACAAACATTGCTTATGTGAGTAAAGCTGCTTTTGTGTGTAAGTGTTTGCAGACGCAAGTCCAGTGGTCATTTCTGTTCATAGAGTAATATGTCAAGCTGTCAAATTGAATCGATTGTTCTGCAGAGTTTCCTGCTAGGCATTGAGGTGGAAGTTTATTTATCCCTTTAGACAAAAATTGTTAGGAGTCTTGACATAAATTAATGTGATGATATGCTTATATGCCAATGTAAGCTTTTTATTTTTTTTTAAATTGTTCTTCTAACTGCATATAGTGTGATTTCTTTTCCAAGGCCATGTCTACACTAGGGGAAGTCTTTACTGATTTAGGCATATTGGTATTCTATACTGATTAAAGCACTACTAGTGTGGACCCAACTATACCTGCAAAGCTATGCTTTATGCTAGAATGTAAAACCATCCCGATAAATAAAACAACTGTATGCGTAAATGCGCAGATTTGTTGGTATAGCTGCGTCTACACTAGGTACTTTGGCTGGCACAGCTACATTAGTCAGGAATCACACCTCTTCACACCCCTGACCAACATACCCTGTTTCCCCGAAAATAAACCCAAGCATGATTTTTCAGGATTTTTGGAGTATGCTTGAAATAAAAGCCCTACTCCAAAAATAAGCCCTAGTTACAGTTTACAAGCGGTTCACAAGTAAAGGTCCCCATACACTTTACACTCATGGAAAAAAATAAGACATTCCCTGAAAATAAGCCCAAACCCATCTTTCAGAGCAAAAAATAATATAAGACCCTGTCTTAATTTCGGAGAAACACGGTAGTTATGCTGGTTGAAGTCTGTAGTGTAGACATAATCCCAGATAGGCCAGTGATGAGAATTGTCAGATAGTGACTAATTCAGAAGATGAACTACCTAGCTGCTCATATTCAGAGATTCTAAATTTTTACCTGACTACAAGGATGGGGATGACTGGTGTGGGGATGGTATCCCATTTCTTAGTGGGGCCTCACGCCCTTATCTGTGATTGGGATGAAATCTGGTGATTTGCCTACTCTTAAACTTGATGCTGGGCTAAACTACCCTGTGAATCAACTGTATTTACCCAGCAGGTCTGACTTAGTTTGTCACCTGTGGTTCCTCCCCTGGCAGCTGCGGATCATTGGTGAATACAGTGGCCTGTAACAGCCTTCTTAAACCAACGTATTCTTTACTCAACAATAAGAGCAGAGCATAACACAAGAGAAAAGATTTTAAAACCAGCAAAACGTCTATCTGCTTATCTACTTTACATAGTGTCATAGAATCATAGAAGATTAGGGTTGAAAGGGACCTCATCTAGTCCAACTGCTTGCTCAAAGCAGGACCAATTCCATCTAAATCATCCCAGTCAGGGCTTTGTCAAGCCGCACCTTAAAAACCTCTAAGGATGGAGAATCCAGCATCTCCCTAAGTAACCCTTTCCAGTGCTTCACCACCCCCCTAGTGAAAAAGTTTTTCCTAATATCCAACCTAGACCTCCCTCACTGCAACTTGAGACCCTTGCTCCTAGTTCTGCCATGTACTACCCTGAAAACAACATAGTCCTATCCTCCCTGGAACCGCCTTTCAGGTAGTTAAAGGCTGATATCAAATCCCTTATCATTCTTCTTTTCTGCAGACTAAACAAACCTAGTTCCCTCAGCCTCTCCTTGTAAGTCTTGTGCTCTAGCCCCCTAATCATTTTTGTTGCCCTCCGATGGACTTTTTCCAATTTGTCCGCATCCTTTCTGTAGTGGGGGGGCCCAAAACTGGACACAGTACTCCTAATGAGGCCTCACCAGTGCTGAATAGAGGGAAATAATCTGCTGGCAATGCTCTTACTAATGCGGCCCAATATGCCATTAGCCTTCTTGGCAAGAAGGGCACACTGTTGACTCTCATCCAGGTTCTTGTCCACTGTAACCCTGAGGTCCTTTTCTGCAGAACTGCTGCCTAGCCTGTCGGTCCCCAGTCTGTAGCAGTGCATGGGATTGTTCCATCCTAAGTTCAGGACTCTGTACTTGTCCTTGTTGAACCTCATCAGATTTCTTTTGGCCCAATACTCCATATTTGTTTAGATCACTTTGTATCCTATCCCTATCCTCCAGCATATCCACCACTCTCCCCAGCTTAGTGTCATCTGCAAACTTGCTGAGGGTGCAATCCACCCCGTCCTCCAGATCATTAATAAAGATGCTGAACAAAACTGGCCCCAGCACTGACCCATGGGGCACTCTGCTTGTTACTGGCTGCCAGCTATACATAGAGCTGTTGACTGATGATCTAGCCAGCTTTCTATCCATCTTGTAGTCCATTCATCCAATCCATACTTCTTTCGAATCATAGAATATTACAGTTGGAAGAGCCCTCAGGAGGTCATCTAATTCAACCCTCTCCTCAAAGCAGGACTAACCTCAGCTAAATAATCCCAGCGAGAGTTTTGTCAAGCTGCAGCTTAAAAACCTTTAACTTGCTGATAAAAATACTTTGCTAAAATAAAGGTATATCACATCCACTATTTTTTCCACATCCATAGAGTTAGTCATCTCATCATAGAAGGCGATCAGGTTGGTCAGACATGATTTGCCCTTGGTAAATCCATGCTGACTGTTCCTGATCACTTTCCTCTCTTCCAAGTGCCTCAAAATGGATGTTCCATGATTTTTCCAGGGACTGAGGTGAGGCTGACCGATCTGTAGTTCCCTTGGTCGTCCTCCTCCTTCCCTTTTTTGAAGATGGACACTATATTTGCCTATCAGTCCTACGTACTTGTCTTATCCCAAACACCCCAGCCTCTGGAGTCTGGATTCACATTCACTTTTTCTGAGTGTTACTTTAAATTCAGATGCAAGAAAACAAAGCTGCTGGGGCTTGCAGCTTCTTCAACCCGCTGCTCCAGCAGTCTCACCACCGATCAGCTGTTCGTCGCCCTGGCTGACCGGCAGCAGGTCAGCTGTTTCGTGGCAGCTGTAGGGCAGGCCACTCGATCAGCTGCTTGGTGGTGGTGCCCAGGGCAGGCCCATTGATTAGCTTTTTGGCGGCGGCCCTTAGGGCTGGCAGCTACTTCAGCCTTGCTCCAGAAGTCCTGGAGGTCCTGGAAAGTCATGGAATCAGTGACCTCATTGACCAAATTGCATCCTTAGAGATGAGGTTTGAAAATGTTGGTCTATGTTTACAACTCTATATGCTCTCTATGTGTATAATTTTAAAATTATTTTGCTTTGGTGTAAATAATCAGAAGATGCAGTAAATAGAAAGCTCATGCGTAGATTAGAATCTCATGAAGAGAGAAAATATGTGGAATTTTGTGTTATAATACACCCCATCCTACTCTTAATTTTCTATTTACTTTTAATAAAAAATGATGCAATACACTGATTAGCAACATTTGAATTTATTGTTGTGTGTACTGCCTACGGATGCTTACAATTACAGAAACAATCATAGTGAGACAACCTCGTACGCTGGTTATTTACTGCAGACTGGCATGTGATACACCTGGTTGAGAACCACTTCTTTATATGTACCCCTGGAGGTACACAGAGGTCTTCCAGGGGGTACATTAACTCATCTAAATATTTGCCTAGTTTTACAACAGGCTATGTATAACGCATTAGTGAAGTCAGTGCAAACTAAAATTTCATTCATCTTTTTTTATAGTGCTCTATATACTATGCACTGAGTTGTAAGTTCAATATTTATATTCCAATTGATTTATTTTATAATTATATGGTACAGTATATAATTATATGGAAAGTAAGAAATGTTTTCTGTAATAGTGTGCTATGGCACTTGTATTTTTACGTCTGATATTGTAAACAAGTCGTTTTTAAGTGAGGTAAAACTTGGGGGGTTGCAAGACAAATCAGACTTCTGAAAGGGGTACAGTAGTCTGGTAAGGTTGAGAACCACTGTGGTATAGTTTTACCCGTATAATTCTCTGTATGGAAATTCTTATTCTGTAATAATGGAACATCTGTTTCTAATTCCCTTGGTTCCTTTTTCCCATCTCAGTCTGGATGCTTATTTGTTAGCAATGGCTTTTTCGATTCCAACTAAATTGCTGTTTAGGTTGGCCTTGCAGTTAAGTCCTTACAGAAAACCAAAATACAATTTTAATATTCTATTGTTGTGATACAGAATACTGAAGCTTGTGATAAAGTTATTGCAGCGGCACTGTCTGTTACTGTAGAATGTTGCATATTTTACAAGGGATTGCTTATTATTGAAAGATTTATTGTATTTACTTACTAGGTTTCTTATGATAATTTTGATACACAGGGTGAATTCACTGAAATACAACTCCTGATATAGTAGAACCTCAGAGTTACGAACATCAGAGTTACGAACTGACCAATCAACCACATATCTCATTTGATTCCAGAAGTACACAATCAGGCAGCTGCAGAGAAAAATTAAAAAAAAACAAAAAAAAAAACCAAATACAGTACTGTGTTAAACATAAAAAAATAAAGGGAAAGCAGCATTTTTCTTTTGCATAGTAGTGTTTCAAAGCTGTATTACGTTAACGTTTAATTGTAAACTTTTGAAAGAACAACCATAACATTTTGTTCAGAGTTGCGAACATTTCAGAGTTACGAAAAACTTCCATTCCCAAGGTGTTCATAACCGATGTTCTGTTGTAGTTTCTTTCTGAGCACCAATAGCTTCAGAAATCATCTTCATTCATTTACTGTCTCTCTCCTATTGTCTGTTTCAATATGATGTGTGGAGCTACTGCTGATTTACACTGCTGTTGGGACAAAAGTTAGGCCTAGTATCTCTGGTCTTTTGTGTAAGTGGGTTTTTATTCCTCCACACAGTGTGGATTATGTGTTTGTGACTCAAAAAAAAAAAGTCTTTTTTTTTTTCCTGTGGAGGTGTTTTTCCAATCATCCTTTTATTTCCTGGTCAACTATTTAAACTCTGCCTATGCAGGGTTTTTCCTTATTATGTAAGTATTTACTAATGTTTAGTTTGTTCTACTTCTAAGTAGTCCAAGCCACAAGGTTTCTTCCAGTTTCTTTGCAAAATTTAACCACAGGCTAATTGATAAGAGTCAGCAAGGTTTCCTGATATGCAACCTAAACCTTTATTTTTCTTAATTCCATCCAGTGACTTGTAGCCATGTCCTCCTTCTAGTGTAATAAATAAATCCATTCCCTCCTTGTTTGTTGACTTCTGTCATGTGCTGCTTTTTCCATACTCAATTACCATATTTACTACTTCTTTAGCCAGGCTATAAATATTTAACTCACTTACTCTTTCTATGTAAGAGTTTCTCGTTCCCTGTCTTAGTTGATCTTCCATGAATTTCCTCCAATTTGTAAATATCTTGCTAGTAATGAAGTGTTCAAGACTAAAAAAACAATCCCTGATGTAATCACATTCATGTGGACAGAGAATTATTATTGCCCTCTCCCACTGGTCCTCTGTGTATGCCACCCAGAATTGTCCTGGTCTGCTTTGCTGCCGGATCTCATTGCAAATTTCTGTCTGATTTGCTGTCTGCTGCTGAAGTTCCTTCATGTATTATTACTCTGCCTCACGGGTGTTTGCATCTTCTCCCAGTTTAGAATTGTCTGTGTATTTTATTAACTGGGCACTAGAAAACTTGCTCCCCTCTAAATTTGATACCTTCCCATACATTGTAACTCATTGTTTACAGTCCTTCAGCCAGTCTTGAGTGCATATATTCGAGTTTACATCTAAGCAGATTTGGATTCGTGGTTAGTGAAATTTCATGTAACACTGTGTAAAATATTGTATTAAAATCCAAAGACATCTACCACTTTGGCCATTCTTTTTTAATTATAGACAATCAAGTTTGTCTCTCAAACCTCTGCTGCAGCAGTCAATTGGCTTCCAGTATCAGAACAGAAAGGAGAAGATCAACATCTTCTGCATCATCATGGTCTTCATATCTTTTGCCAGACCTCTAACGAGACTCTTGATCTTACTGGGTTTTTTTTGTTTTTGTTTTTAACTTGGATTAAAAATCAGAAGGAATTATTCAACATTCTTTAGGATATCCCATATCTTTTGTTGCTATAATTTATCCTGACACCTTGGAGGGTGACATAGCACCCTGTTTTGTTTATGCCACAGATCTTAGTGTTGTTATGGAGTAATTAGTCTGGCACATGGAATCTTTATTTCAGGTGGCTCCCATTCAATAACTGAACAATGGTTAACAGTCGTACTGCTGACCCTCGCTGGGCTTCTTTTTTATTCCTTTCTACCTCTGATTTATTGAAGGCAGCGTACTTGTGGATATCAAGATTAAGTGGCTATGCTCACGTTTCTTTTATTCTTCTACAGCTTCTAGTGTTCAGTTAGACTTTAGTGTCTGATATTTATAGAGTAGCCTCACCATAGTACTCTAGTTATTAAGTATAATACTAAGACATGCAAAAAGTTGCATCTGAGTGAAACCTGCTCTTGTGAAAGCTTGGTTCAGCTGCTAAATACAATGTATTTCTTTGTTTTCTTCTCACCTTGTCTGTTCCAGTTTTGCTAGTGTGGGAAATCTCTGTGAAAAGGTCATGTGGTAGGAAGTCTGTCTAAGCCCTCCATTGAGAGAGGTCTATCTCTAGCTCCTGAAAGTTTCTCCATGGGCACCAGTAACCATCTATCTTCCTTAATTTTCTACCTATCCCCCTTCTGTTATTTAAACTTACTATATTCTTTGGGGTAAGGTTCCCTTGCAGTTGGATGTACCTGTATGATTGAATTCAGCTTCCTTTATTTGTTTAAATGATTTTCAATTGCTGTCTAAGCCTTCGCTCCATATTTTTTCTCAAGAATTGATTTTTTTTTCTTTAATACATAGTTAATTTTTATGGTCTTCGTTCATAAATGAGGCCATTATCCCTGTTCAGTATTTGACTGCCTTCCTTTGCATCTTTCATTTTGCCATTCTTTATAGCAGCTGTTGGTTTTTACTTCAGGATATCTGATCACTACATTTAAAACCCGTAAATGACAAATCCTTCTGCTACCCTAAATACTTAGCTCTGCAGCTGCCTACTCTGTGCTAGGCAATCCTTTTTAGATGATCTCTATTTGAAATTAGATTCTATTCTTTGCTACTTGAGTGCATTCATTTAGTACCTAACTCCCATTGAGATACAAACTTTTCCCATTTTGCCTGCTTGACTCTTGCTCCACTGCTGCCTGATCTTTAAGAGAAGCCTCTTGGAAGGCTTGCGTTGAGTATAGAAGTAGTAGTGCTGATTCAAAAGTGTTTCTGACGGAGAGATGACTTCAGGGGTACTGAGAGAAGAATGGAGCCAAAGAGAGAGTCTGTCTGGGGGAAAGTTGTCTACCTTTGGGTCAGTTGTTTTGTATCAGACAGATTGAACTGAAGGAAATCAGTGTTAAGTGTGGAACATCAGTATGATTGTGTGTACAATATCTCCCACATGTAAATAGTTTGAGGTGTTGGTTTAAAGATCTTTTGTTATGGCAAATAAAACGTTATTTAATTGACTTCAGAATTGTTTTGCTATGGAATGTGCACATTTGACTTCATGGGTATGTTTCAAGGCAAGAGATTAGACCCTAGTGTACGCAAACAGACAACTTTCTAAGACAATGGTTTTCAACCTTTTTTCATTTGTGGGTCCCCAAAAAGTTCAGATGGAGTTGCAGACCCCTTTGGAAATCTTAGACATCATCTATGGACCTTCAACGGCCTGTGGACTAGAGCTTAAAAACCAGTGTTCTATGGTAATGACAACCTTTTGTGGACCTCTTAGACATAGTCTGCAGACCCCAGTTTGAAAACCACTAGTCTAAGATGATGCATCACTGTTTGCACTACAGTGCCTTTGTTATAATGCATAGTAATGTTAGAAAAACAGTGGATCTTTTTATGCTGAGAATCTTCGTCTACGACATTACATTTTTCCTGTGGCTAACAGAACATTCTTTTCCTTAGGTCTTGGAGCTCAGGGGAGAGGCAGCAGTAAAGAGCAGATCACAGCATGCTAAATTTCAGCTCTTTAAAAATTAAAAACATAATTTTATGATAAACATATATCAAGAAAATTAAAATATTTTGATTCACCACAGTATTTTAAAATATCTAATCATGGCTTCATTGCACAACTTCAACTATTATTATTGCCATAGATCAGATATTTATTATCTTTATCCTTTTCCCTTTTTTCATTTAAATTATTTAATTTTCCATGAGTGAAGCCATCTAAGAATGAGGAGCAATGGGAAGTGCAGCTATTGTTCTGACACATTTACTTTTTTCCCTTCTGTAATTGTTAGTTTTTATGTGATACTTAATGAAATTGTACGTTTAATTTGTTAAAATATTTGACTTCTCAATGACCTTATTGTGTATTTTACAGTTTATTATGTGTGCATTTTTTAGAGGTGAAAATTAGAATGGACTTTTCCCCCTTACATCTGTAGCCAGTTGTTCCCAAGGATGAAATTAAGAAAGAGTCATTAGAAATATGCATAGAAAAAAAACAACTGAAATCTGAGAGGCTTCAGAGGCAGTGGGGTAGCTAAATTTTTTTTTCTCTTTTAATCTTTAGGTACCATATTACTGGTCTCAGTTATATTGTTTTTTAGAAGAAGATAAAATAACATCTCCTCATATTGTTTTCTGCTACTCATAAAAAGAAGTTTTAACTGCACCCACTGCATATGATCAAAGGTTCAGCTAACTTCAGTGCCATGTGGGACAGAAGTGAATTTCTTCTAGTTGACCACTACATGAATAATCTCTTGTCTATATTTTGAGTGTGGGAACTGTTGCAAGTAATGAGAGGAGAAAAGATAAAAGCTTCTGAGCATGTTCAGTAAAGACACATGATTATTTTTTTAGCAAATCTTAATGAGGTCCTTTTCCTCCCTACACATTCTCCTTTATGATATGGCATTTGGGTATCTGAATGCATCACATTCTCTTTTCTCTTTCCTTCCCTTTCTAATCTGAAAGTCAGAGGGTGTTAAAGCAGTTGTTCACTCTTTTTCTTTTGGGACCTTATGTTTTTAAGTTCGTTTCTGATTTTTTTAGTGAAACTCCATAGCTCGACTTTAAATACCTGTTCAAGGAACAATACTAATTTTCATACTAAAATTATGAGTTTCAGAATATCTCCATATGATAGTATGTGGGATGAATGTATTGTTTTCATTTTTGCCCTAACTTTAGTCACAGATAAATATCAAGGCAGTTTAAAGGAAAAAATGACTACCATTCTATTTCCTTTCCTTCTACTGTTTCTTTCCATAACTAGCCCCCCTTCCATTTTAAATGTTTTTCCTGTGTGGTCTGACTCATGAGTTTCTTTTGAAATTTCTGACTTGGCAAGGGTGTAGTCTGAAGTGAAGACTTGTACTTTTGCTTACCCCCATCTGTGCCCTACCGGAACTGCTCTCACTAACGTCTCAAATGGCCTTTTCCTGGTCGAAGGTTATGGCTTGAATTCTGTCTTCTTCTTTCTTGACTTTTCTGCGTGCTTTTGGCATTGCCTGTCATCCCTTCTTCCTTGAAATGTTGTCCTCCTTTTGGCTTAATTTTTGGAAAAGGCATAAGCACTTGGCTAAGAATATGTGAGACAAAAAAGATGTTCTTTTTCCTCTGCAAACAGTCTCTGGGGTGTGGAATATGTAGGTGTGATACAATATCATAAGCGTATGAGGGCAGTGCACACTGAGATCTCCTATGCTGTATACTAGAAATAGAGGAACTAACAGGTGGAGGCCCCAGAACCACTGGGGTTCAATTTAAGTGGCAGGCCATACTGTCTCTTGCCTACAGATATCAACATACAACTTCAGAGGTTTGAGAGCTTGCACTGGGAGCATAGGCTCAGCAGAGTAAATCCAGTGTAAGGCAAATAAGTTTAAAAAAAAAAAGTACAGGTGTCAGATAATAATGTATTTAATGGGGGTCTAAGTTTGAAAAATGTGTTGTTCGTTCAGAGTGACTGTAAGCTTTAAGCTTTAAGTCAATTGCAGTCATTGATTAAACTTCATTTTACTGTTTAGTGACTATGATACAATGTGATGCGTTTGGCTTATGACAATCTAACTGCTGCCCACGTGCACTTTAGGACTTGTTCTGACTCTGTTGAAGTCAATGGCAGTTTGACTGTGTCTATAGACAGATGCTATGTTTTCAGTACAAAGTAAGATGCTTGCAGAAGGAATCACTTCTCTAAATGAAGGAACTACATTTACTCTCTTGTAATTTTTTATTTTGCTTTATTTTTTATGGCCAAGTTACAAAGCTCTTAAAATACAATGAAGGTTTATAAGGTGTTGCCACACCTTAACTAACAATAGCAGCATGAACAGTGTCACTATAATAAGAAGGAAATCCAGGAGCTTGCAACAAAATTGGTGATTAAAATTATTCTTTATATCACAGTGGGGAAACTTACACAACAGTATTTTACAAGAGTCAGGTATACGTTCTCTGTGAGGACAATGTGTCATACGATTTAATCCTGTAAACTGTGTCAGCAGCTAGGTTTGCCATTCACATGGAAGACTTCACAGCATTGAAATAACTTGTTAATGGAATATTATGGTAGATTTGCTGTTTTGTGCTCGAATTTCCCAGCTCTTGAAAAGCCACTATCCAGAGTGGAAATAGATGGCTTAGGGGACATCTACCTCCGGTGTAGGCCTAGTAGAGTCCAAACATTTTTTTTACAGAACAAAAAATCCTTTGGCTGACAGCATCTCTTTCCTTATCAACTTGCATACCTTTAATTCTTCTCTCTTTTCCCTATACAAAGGGTATGTACCAAAGATATCCCAGTTTGACTGGATGTATAACCCCAAAAATATGTCTGATGTGCTATTGTACTTTTCTCTAGTAGTTTTAGCCTATAGCGATAAGTGGTGTGGACTGAAAGTTGTTGTATAAGTCCTTCCTTCCTCTTTCTGAACTGTAAGATAAGTTCTATAACCTCAGCTCAGGATATTTAATACATAAAATGGCCATCTTTATTTTGTGGATTGCAGGCTTGATTTAGACGATGCAAAGGAGTGTATCAGCATGGAGTCTGGAAAGATGCTAATTACATGAGCAGCATGTGCCACAGAAGGTTTTTTCAAAGTTAGTCTATACTTCAGGTCTAAAAGTTCACTTAGTAAAGTCCTGGATGCTGCATCCTACATCCACTGTAGACATCATAAACTAACAATGACTATTTGTTACTGATCTCTTTGATTTTTTTTGATAAATATATTTTGCCATTCCTCCCCCCCAAAAAAAAAAACAAAAACAAAAGCAAATAACAAAAACAAACCTTGTGTTCCTCTTGCAAAACCTAGATGTACCAAATTGACATGTTGAGCAGAATTATTCAGCTGCATCTTGATTGAAGGTAATAGAACTCAACTCCTGCTATACTGTCTATCTTGTCTATTTAGAAGAATTGGTCAAGAAAACTATAAAAATTAAAAAAGAAAAATATTGTGGAAATTAAAAAAATTACTCGTTGACCATTTTGAAAAGTCTTTTCAGTTTTTTTTGTAGTTAAACATTTTCCACCAGCTCAATAGTTGATTGAAAACCCCAAAATATTGCAATTACAGTTCTCTTCAAAAAGCCTTTTTTCCCCCATTGAAATTTTGAATAGCTCAGGTTTTTATATGGCATGTTCCTCAAAGCTGGGAATCAACTCTTACTATCTGCACGTTCAATGAGTGGGGCCCCAATCTTGCAAACACTTATGCATATGCTTTACTACCATGCGTAGTCTCATTGATTTCTTTGGGACTACTTATAGTAGTAAAATTAAGCTCATGTGTAAGTATCTGCAGGATTGGAGTCTAGAATAATAGATCCCTAACCTTGGCTGTGACCTGTAGCCATTGTAGTAAAAATAATAAATAACAATGTATTGTAATTGGACGGTGATTTGTAAGACCATGTCATTTAGAAGGTAGAAGTCAGGGTTCAGATCATTAGAGAAAACGAATGTAAGAATGCCGGCTGACATTAACCGTGCTTTTCCTAGAAGATAAGAGGTGTCTTGTAGTAAGGTGTTATAGAGCAGTGGTTCTCAATCTATTTACAATTGTGGGAAGCTTATGCAGCTCTCTATATATTATATGGGCCACATCCACACAATATGTATGTGATGATATGCAGAACCCCTGGGGTACAGCTTGGGAACTGTGGAACCATTGGTTACCTTTATCAACTATTTAGCCTGAGGTGAGCTAGCCACCAAACCTTGGCTGATGACACTCTCTTCAGACCATGTTATCATCCAACCTGACAGCAGGTGGCGTCAGACACCCAACTTAGTTTAGTGAATATTTTCCCCAGCCATTTATGAGCCAACCAAAGAGAAGCTCCAGTTAGCTCTCCAATCCAGGTCCCCAGGACTATACCATTTTGCCGTGGTCAGAAGCCTGACCAGTGAAGTTTATTGTCCAGTCCATCCTTCCCTTGGAATGGAAGAGACATACAACTGCTTTTGTTACTAAGCTGAGTTAATAAACACTTCACTCAAAAACACACTGGCTAAGATAAAACATAAAACAAGTTTATTAACTACAGAAAAATAAATTTTAAGTGATTATAAGTGGCAAATGTAAAAAGGATAGAAGTCGTTACCAAACGAAATAAATACAAGATTGCAGTCTAAGTTCTACACACGAACAGGATTTGAATTAGCAATGTCTCACCCTTGTTAGCTGGTACAAGCAGTTTCTTAAATGCAGGCGGGGCTACCTTCCCTGCCTGGAACTCCTCTTCCCCCTTTCCAAACTCCTTTTGTCTTTTATAGAGTATCCTCAGCTGTTCAGTTGTATGCGAGTGAAACCAAGTGATGATGTCACCCCCGCCCCCTTTGATAGCTTCTCCCAGCTTGTTGGGAGGATCCTTTGTACGTGACCCCACTGGTCAATCAGTACTTCATTGTGTACAGCTTTCTTGGTAAAGTTTCTCCCTGTTAGTGGAGTCTATTCTTGAGTGGGTGAGAGAGAGCCATTAACGCTGTCTGGCCACTGCATTGTTGTGCCTGAAAGACTGTTTGTGGGGGTTTCCCGCCTTGCAACACATTCTAATAGCATATTCAACAATGTTTTATAACTTCATATACTATGGTAGTGCACAGAATTTGAGAGGGTATTCATGTTTTGCAAATCAAGACCTTCAAAATAATACCAAACAAGGCATATCTTTTACAGAATCTATCATAATTATATGACATTGGTGAATATGGGGTTTTTGGGATATTGTTTTCAGACACAGATTGTTACAAAATATATAACCTGGATGTACCTGAGGATGCCACATAGGCTGCAGCTGTGTTCTGAGTGGGCTGCAAGTGGCCCATGGGTTGAGAAGCACTGTTATAGAGCAATCTTCTATTTAGTTAGGCCTGATTTACACGGAAAATTTAATTCAAACTAGCTACATTCATCTTTGAGTGCTTGCTCATGTCCGTTCCCAATTTAGGGGTGTGTGCACGGCACATGTAGTGGTGCTGGAAAAGTTCTTCCTCTAGTGGTACCCCAAGGAGCCGACTCTAGTGCCCCCCTGGCTGTGGAACGCACATGTGCCTGCATATAGGCACCATCTGTTTCCCCCTCTCTCGGTTCCGTCTTGCCGCCAGTGATGGTGCTGGAACGTCTCTTGCCTTCTTGCTCAAGATTTCTTGCTAAAACCTAGTGGTTTATTCATTGTTCTAGTGTATGTAGTTAATAGTTTGGTTATAGTTAGTACTAGTTTGTTAGTTATTAGAGTCCCAGGGTGGGGGTACGCACCGTTTCCTGGGATTTAAATCCCCTAGTGTCTGGGGGAGGAGCACATTTGTGAGAGGTGCAAAATCTGTAGTAGTTTACCCTCATGGACTAAGAAAGACCGAGCTATTCATCACTTAGACCTGTGTCAGAGCCCAGCAGATCGGACTCAGCACTGAACACAACGGTCTCAGCTACTGACATTCTAATCGTCGTCACTGGACGAGGCAGTTGCAGGTCCTTCATCGGCGGCAACACTGGATGATTGTAGGCTGCACCAGGACTTGCTGAAAAGGGTCGCATCAACCTGGGTTTTAAGATAGAGGCGTTTGGCAAGCTAGCAGATGAGCTCTTTGGGATTCTGGCCTTGGTGACTCCCAGTAGATTGGCCCTCCCAGTCCATGAAAGGGTGGTTAAATTAGCCAAGGCGCTATGGCAAACCCCAGTCTCCCTCCCACCCATGTTCCAAAAGAGAGGAAATACTATGTACTTGTGGAAGGGTTCAAATATCTCTACACCCACACCACACCAGGATCCGTGGTGGTCAATGCCGCCACAAAAGGGACAGATGGGAAAGTGAGCTTGAGCCCCAAGAATAAAGAGGCGAAAAGACTCGACTTGTTCGGTCGAAAAAATCTATTCCACAGCTAGCCTGCACCTACAAGTGGCAAATCAACAGGCACTGCTGGGAAGATATCATTTCAATATCTGGCAGTTGCTAGGAAAGTTCGCAGACTCATTGTCCCCCTCCTCTAAACAGGAATTCAAGGCCATCTTTGAAGAGGGGAGATTTGTAGTCAGGGCATCCCGGCAGGTGGCTTCTGATACAACAGGCTCTGCATCCAGGACAGTGGCCTTGGCAGTGCCTGAGATGGGCGTATTGGCTGCAATCCTCAGGTCTTCCATCAGAGGTCCAGCACTCAGGACCTCCCCTTCGATGGCACAGCCCTCTTTGCCAAGCAGATGGGCTCCAGACTGCATGGCATGAAAGACTTGAGGGGAACACTAAGGTCCCTTGGCCTCTATACCCTGTCTTCCTCTAGGAAACACTTCAAGCCTCGGCATCAGCAGCGGTTTGGGGAGCACTCCTGCAGGGACTCCTGTAAGAGAAAGAGCAAATGATATAAAAGACCCCCGGGCATCTCCTCATCCACTGGCCATCAACTGGGCTCTAGCTGTCATAATCGGGGTGGAAAGCAGGCCTTCCGAAGGTGCACCCAAGAGCAACCTTCTAGTTTTGCCCGTGGATCCAGCCTCTCAGTTATTTTCTTCTTGCATAGCCTGCTTTCCCCTATCCTGGGCCACCATAACTTCGGACCGATGGGTGCTCAGCACACTGGCCTCCAATTTGCCTCACTCCTGCCTTCCTGCCCTCCCTCCCTGTCCCTCTCAGGGAGCCCTCTCACAAGCAACTCCTCAAGCAGGAGGTACGAGCACTCTTGCAGGTGGGTGCAGTGGAAGAGGTTCCCTGGACCTACAGGGCCGAGTTTTTTACTCCTGGTATTTCTTGATTCCAAAGGCAAAGGGAGGACTGAGGCCTATC
This sequence comes from Mesoclemmys tuberculata, assembly GCA_007922155.1. Taxonomy (NCBI): domain Eukaryota; kingdom Metazoa; phylum Chordata; order Testudines; family Chelidae; genus Mesoclemmys; species Mesoclemmys tuberculata. The sequence continues at coordinate 63,783,616 of ML675610.1, forward strand.
CTGGACTTAAGGCACCTCAACAAGTACCTTGGAAAGCTAAAGTTTTGTATGGTTTGTCTAGTCGTCATCATTTCCTCTCTGCCGTTCTTGATTTAAAGGATGCCTACTTTCACATTGTAATCTTCCCTGGTCACAGGAGATTTCTATGGTTTATGGTAGGAGACTGCCATTACCATTCGCAGTGCTCCCTTTTGGCTTCTCAGTTACACCGAGGGTCTTCGCCAAGTGCATGTCCATCGTGGCGGCATTCCTTCGAAGGAGAGGAGTGCAAGTGTTTCCTTACCTGGACGATTGACTCATGAGGGGCAGGTGAGGGTCTCAAGTGAAGGCCAGCATCATGATTACTCGAATCATTTGCCAGGTAAAATCTACAAGCAAAAATCAACATTATTCCCTTTGCTGAGAATAGAATTCATTGGGATGATGCTGGACTTGTCCAGGGCCAGAGCATTCCTTCCAGAGGAAAGGTTCCTGGCAATGTCAGATATAACCTGCATTTTGACAGCAAGGTTCTGCCTTAGCCTCCTGGGCCATATGGCGGCCTACCCCGACATGGTTCCCCATGCTAGACTGCACCTCAGACCCTTCCAGATGTGGTTGGTGTCAGTATATTCTCCAGTCAGACACCACCTGGACACGATACTTATAGTTTCTCTGGATATATTTACCTCACTGGTGTGGTGGACGGATCCGTGTCAGGTGCTCTCAGGAATGCCCTTCGAAGCACCCTAGCTGTCAGTAACACATTTCCAATGCCTTGGACCCGTGATGGTGAGCTTACTTGGGTTCCCTAAAGACCGAGAGCATGTGGACCTCAGGGGAACTGTGACTACACATCAATACCAAGGAGCTCAGAGCAGTTTGTCTAGCCTGTAGGATCTTCCTGCCACATTTTACAACAAAGTGATGTAGATTCTCACAAACAATACAGCCTATGTTTACTATATCAACAGAGAGGGTGGAGCCCGGTCCCCGGCCCTGTGCAAGGACTCTGAGAGTTTCTGTGACTTTTGCATCACTCACCACATTCACCCAAGAGCAATACATCTCCTGGGAGTCAACAACTCTTTCGCAAACTGTCTCAGCAGGTCCTTCTGCTCTCACCACAAGTGGTCCCTCCATCTGGGACCCGCATCTTCCAAAGGTGGGGCAAAACCCAAATGGATCTCTTTGCCACCAGGACCAACAGGAAGTGCCATAATTTCTGTTTCTGTCAAGAGACTCAGTGCAGGTTCCATCACAGACACCATTCTCCTCTCCTGGTCGGGGGAGCCTCTTGTACGCTTTCCTGCCAATACCTTTAATCCACAAAGTCCTCTTGAAAGAAGAGAGACACAAGGTGCGGGTCATCCTTGTAGCACCAGCATGGCCTGGACAGCATTGGTTCGGGATGCTTCTAGAGCAGGTGGGACCCAGGCAATGGACCCTCCCGCTGCGACCAGATCTCTTGTCCCAGGAACAAGGTCACCTGCTCCACCCGGAGCTGGCCTCCCTACATCTGACTGCATGGATGCTCGGTAGCTAAGTCAGGAGAAGCAAGCTTGCTCAACCCAGGTCCAGCTCATGTTCTTGGTGAGCAGGAAGCCATCTACTAGATTGGCCTACAGGACCAAGTGGAAGCGCTTCACCTGCTGAACAGCTGAGCGTGGCATTTCCCTGACGGAGGTGTCAATCCCAATGATCTTGGAGTATCTGCTGCACTTGAAACATGGGGGATTGGCTTTCTCATCAGTCAAGGTTCATGTAGTGGCCATATCTGCTTTCCGCCCTTTGGTGGAAGGTAGAACAATTTCTTTGCACAAAATGATGGCTAGGTTTCTTAAGGGATTAGAAAGGCTTTTCCCACCGATTAGAGACCCTCCTCCTCAGTGGGATTTGAACTGGGTCCTCTCCAGACTCACTAGAACACCCTTTGAACCCATGGCTTCATGCTCCCTTATGTATCTGTCCTGGAAGGTTGCCTTCCTAGTGGCCATTATGTCTGCCAGGTGAGTTTCGGAGATCAAAGCATTAACATCAAAGTTTCCCTACATGGTGTTTTGTAAGGACCAAGGTCCAACTACACCCACACCCAACCTTTTTGCCTAAGGTGATATCCAATTTTCACCTTAATGAGTAGATTTTCCTGCCTCTCTTTTGCCCCAAACTGCACAGCTCTAGTGAAGAGAGGCGCTTGCATTCTCGATGTGAAAAGGGCCCCGGTATTTTATACTGAAAGAACCAGACCCTTTAGTCGTTTTACGCAGCTCTTCATGGTGATTGCGGACTGAATGAAGGGGCTGCCGGTTTACTCACAGCGTATCTCGAAGTGGATCACAGCCTGCATCTAAGCCTGTTACGAGCAGGCTGGAGTCACCTCTGGTGTCCTTGACAGCCCACTCAATGAGACTACAGGCATCATCTGCGGCCTTCCAAAGCACGTCCCCATACTGGACATCTGAAGGGCGACTACCTGGTCATCGGCACTTACCTTTGCGTCCCACTATGCCTTAATGCAGCAAACTTGAGATGATGCTGGCTTTGGTAGAGCAGTACTTCATGTCACATCCATGAACTCCTGCCACCAGAGACATTGCTGGTTAGTCACCTAAATTGGGAATGGACATGGTCAAGCATTGAAGAATAAAGAACAGTTACTTACCTGGTAACTGTTGTTCTTCGAGATGTGTTGCTCATGTCAACCTAACCCTCACTGTGGGTGTAGCTTTATCAGTTAATGAATTCTTCTGTCGACCTACCTACTACATTTTGGAGAGGTGGGTTAGTTACACAGATGGAAAAACCCCTTCCATCAATGTAGGAAGCATGTATGCTACAGCAGCACAGCTGTGGACATCTCCTCAGCTTCTTCAGCTAGGGTATTGCTGAAAAGTGAGTGCTGAGGCTGTAGGACAGGATGCCATCAGTTAAAGGTGCATAGATGAGCCTTATTTTATCTTCTCTAGGTCTTGTTTTTGTTGGTGTTCCGCAGGTGTTGTAGGAGACTCTAAATTTAGTTTTCCTATTTCCATCTCTTTTGTGGGCTCCTCACACGTGTTTATGTAACTTCCAGGCTTTTGAGATGTGATTTTAAAATATATATATATATATTTTGCCATTTGTTAGAAAATCTCTGCTAAAAAAGCAGAGGAATGATTGATTTTTTCCTAAACATACATTCAGGTGGAATTGTGTATATAAATTGAGGTATTTGTTGGGGAATAGTAGGCTGGAATCAATGCAGCACCATTAATTTCAGTGAAGTTGCACCTTATTCACAGTGGTGTAAGAAAACAACCAAGCCTTGTATATGAAACTGAATTTTTCCTTGTTCGAGCAGTTATACTTTTATTTTATTTTTAAGTGGTAAACAAAAAAACATTTCCTCTTTGTTCCTGTTAGGCTTATGATTGCCCCCCCCAGCTGCAACCAGTATTATTTACTGAGTACTGAGTGCCCCACGCCAGACTAACTCTAATGTCAGGCTCCTAAATCTAAGCTACAGGTGAGCAAAACTGCTTGTCTTTCAAGATGTAAACTTTGATCTCTATTTGCAACACTGAGATAGGAAGAAAGAATGATTGAGCTATAATAGAATGACACCTAAGCCAGTTTGCAATATCTGTTCCTTTATTTTCGGCACTATAAATCACACAGAAGAATGAAATGATAGAATAAAGTTCTATCTATCCTTTCAGTTTCTGTACAAGTGTTTTTCATTTCATTTAATGGGATACACAGCAGTGATTCTTGTAACGCTAAGCCGTCACATTCAAAACACAATCATAACATAACATTTCAATTACGCCCAGAACAGTTCTCTAGTGGTTATAAGACACAGTCTCCCTCCTCTGAGATAGCTGAAAATGTAGCCCTAACAGCAACAGTCACAAACTCTTCTTCCAGCATTGTAATTCTGAGTCAGTTCTCTAGTGGTTATAAGACACAATCTTTCCTCTGAGATAGTTGAAAATGTAGGCCTAATAGCAACAGTCACAAACTCTTCTTCCAGCACTGTAATTTTGCATCAGTGCTAACATGAGTTCAGCTCACTAATGTATATCTGCCCTTTTCATCTAAACCTTTAGTAATTTACTGTATTTTTTGTTTAGGGAGGGGATGGGCCGGAAAGATTTTTGTCTTTTTTGCTTGAATCTTCTCTAACATTGCTTTCTTTACACATTTTAAACAAGAAACCCTAGGTTTGGGGCTAAATGAATTTGTGGCTTAACTTCAAACTATCCTTATTGTCAATAGACTTACTCCACTGTAGAATTTGTCCTATTTTGTGAAAGTACAGCTGGAGAGATATGTGGTCTCAGCACAAGATTTGGAAGTAGAGTTGGCTGAAAAATGGGTATTTTTTTCATGATGGAAAACTTTAAATGAAAACTAAAAAAAAAATCCCCCTTTTTTTCAAATTTCCAAGGAAATTTTGACTCTTTGGTGAAAAATTGAAAACTGAAATACTTTGTCCCATGAAGTAAATATTTTGAGGTTGGGACTCTGAAATGCCGCCATGGTGCCTTATGCCCATTCTCCTCTGCTGGATGGGCTTCCTTGTCAGACTGTCTCCCACAGTATAACAGAATGAAGAGACGTTGTCTGTTATGAGGTATACAGTGCTTTGGGCAGCTCATGTAATCTCTCTGTGCATCAGTTTCCACTTCTGTGTTTGTATTTTTAAACAACAGCTTAGCTTAAAGTAGTGTTGTGAAGATTTTCCAGGTAATAGAGGCCAGATATAGGATAAATTATATAGCTGGGTACTTCAAAGCTTCGTATTTCTGAAAAATCCCATCTGGATGTTGAGAGGAAGGATATATATTTCTCCTCCTTTCCTCCTTCCCAACTAAACAGTAGGGCATAGTTTGTCCCCAAACTGATGCTGATATTTGTTCAAAGAGGGTACATTCTGCATACAGATATAAGAAGATCAATTATCCCTTTCAAAGTATTCTTGGAGATGGAAAAATTGAATCCAGTATACTCTATTAACTTCATATTTTAAGACTTCTACAATGAGGTGGTTTTGAGTGGTTCTGAATATTTTTTTATTTGAAAAGTTTATTCCTTTTATTTGAACAGTATTTGAAACAAATGATTTCTTGTTAACTTGGATTAAGTTTTCATCTAGGATAGTATCTTTCTGGCTGGTTTACATAGTTTTGAAAATAGTAGACTGAGAGAAATGCTCACAGGCTTCGACAGGCTTTAAACCAGTATGCCAATTTTGAATGGAGTGTAAGGATGATTGTATTTGATAGACACAAGTCAAAGTAGCTTTTATTTTGTCAGCGTGAGTGTGTTTGTGAACTCATTGCAGTTTTATTTGTCTCACTGTATGCTGGAATTGGAAGTCTGATTCCTGTGTGCACTGGCTATGGTTTTATAAAGACGAGGTTTGTGCTGTTTTCTGAGCTTTGTGGATAGAAGTTTACTTGGAAGTTTTTTATAGAATAAATGTGACTGTACCAGATATCAGAGGGCCTTTGTCCCTCTGGAGTAGGGGTACAAGTGGTATATGGGCAGCTGAGTAACAGCTATAGAGCAACTTCATTTCCTGAGGGTGAGAAGAATTCCTTCCTGCCTACCTCCATGAACTTCCCAAGCACATAACCCCGTAACTCAGGCTTAGTGCAGGGAGTAGCATTTGATCCTTAATTTATATATATAACATGGTATGTCACAGTAAAGGTCAATGTTCTCCCTGTGTGGTCCAGCAAGGGAACTCAATTTAGGCATCCAGGTCTCCAGCTGTTGCCTCTCTTCGCTGGAACCAGCACACACAGGTCCAGAAGCCTCTCTTGTAGCAGCTAGTTACACTTTCCCATTCTCCGGTTATTCAGACTTTTGATTATCCGATCTGGGCCCAGTCCCAATTAGAATGGATAAATGGGGTTCTTCTGTACTGTGATAACCCCAGCAAAAGACAGAGTGTCTAAACTGGCTTCTTTTGTCTTCTTTTCAGAGACGGTTAACAGTGTAATTACCAGTGTTAATCTACTGCACGGCAAGCACGTTTTATTCTTAAAATAAAAGCAGTAAAAAGAAAACATTAAAAACAATAAAAGAACCTGAACTGGTGCTAATAAACTTACCAGAGATCAGCCCAACTCCAAAATGGACTCTGTCAGGGGAGCAATCCTTCAGACCCTAACCAGGGGTTTTCCTGTGATTTCAAGTTCACTGCTAGAACAAGAACCCTCATGATTCTATGAGTGAGTCCTTTATCCAGTTTGGGGTCTTTGAATAGACTGCAAATAGGTAATCAGGCAAACAATGGGTCCCCTCTCGGGGGCTAAGCTTCCGACGGCTGAGTTCTTTAATAAACAGAGGGTTTGTGTTAGCATACCCTCTCCTCCTAGAGACTTCCTGGGAAACTCATTTAATTTTAAATATTCACATTGTTTCCAACATTCCTTTGAAGTTCCTAACATTTCTCAAGATCTGCATTAGTCACGTCTCCTAAAGAAGTGATGTACAGTCCCACTATAACAATAAACAATTGCATTTTTAATACAGTAGATCCTAAGGACATTATACTTAATTCAGTAAGGTTTATCCAGGAGATTGCCCTATTTGTCACATATGATACTTAAAATATTTATAGGCTAGTTAATTCTGTAGTTTAAAACAAATTAAAACAAAACCCTCCACCCCACTGAAGTTGGAGGTAATTACCGATACCCTGTTGGGAAAGAAGAGGACCCCAGAATGTTAAGATCGTTTTGCAGTGTGGACATTTTATTGTTTGACTTTTGCTTTTTTTTAAAAAAAGCAGATGCAGTTTATATAACACAGCTTTCTTCTTGCTCAATTGTCCTCACCACATGAATCCTAAAGGCCTGACTTCCTTCTGGTGCTTTAGACTTTGGTTTTGTCAGGTGTTACTGCAATGAGTCTATTTAAAAAAAAAATATCATGGGATTTTCTGGCAGTAGCTTTAAAACCTCCTCCTTTTGAACATCGTCAGTTAGCCAATATGAAATACTCTGTCTCCTGGAAAATCAAATCAAGTGCACACCCAAGAGAGAAACCAGATTTCTTAGCATTAATGTCATATAGAAATATGGGTTATCTATCAGCAAGTTTACTAAGCAAACAAATATTCAGCCATGTTTCTGAAAGAGAAATAGAATAGACTAGCTTTATTAGCCTCTAGGTCTCCATTCTTCCTTTGTAGTGGCCATTTATCTGATGATGTATTGTGCAGTTAAGTTTGGAACAGTATCCAGTGGTGTGCAGGAAAAGACTTTCATTTTCTACCAGATGTCAGGCAGCCTTTAAATTTTAACCATAATTAGAAATGTAATGGGCTCTCTGGGCAAGATTTTCAGAAGTGTCTTGACTGATTCAGAGCATAAGTCACTGACTTTTAGTGGGATTTATGCTCCTAAATCACTAGGCATTTTTGAAAATCCCACCCATTCTCTCTTTCCAGGAAAGCACTGATCAAGTACTCTCTTTTGAAAAGTGCTGTGTGCTTAAGAGTTTTCTTGCCCCCCAGTCTCTCAAAGAAGGTATTTCTTTTACTGCTCGTTTTAGGTGGGGAGTTAAACCATGTGACTTCAGTAGATATTTGCATGCGATATTTGGAACCTGTAAACTTTCATGCACAGAGTGAATGTTAGAAAGAATGTATGTAGTCATTTTGCTTTATGCTGTGCTTGCATATGCACTCTTTTCTTTACATTCCTCATTCACTTCACAAGATAGCACTGCCCCAAATTCATTGGAGTGTCCCATTTCAAAACCACATTTTGAACTACGTCTTATACTATTAGGAGGCAGCCAGCCAAGGAGCCATGTATTGTCAGCAACATATCCATCGCAAGAGGTATCCTACTATGGCAAGGCAAAGCTCATTATAACATGCCACATAGTCCTCTGCCAATTGTTGCCGGCTACTACAGTAGCATGTACTGCTGATGGCAACATATACATTTGGGGCCTTGTCATGGTTTTTTCCTAAGAAGCCATATACTTGCTGGACACAGTTCATGCCCCAGCAAGGAAATTCAAGGTTTATGTTGATTTTTGTCTGTATATTTCTATTAATATTTGATGCATCAGTGAAGTACATGGTAGTCTAGCAAAGCATGGGTGCCTAGAAAACTGTCACAGTAGGGCAGCATGAATAAGCAAATGCCTTTTTCCTTATTCTCAAACCAGTTAAATCTCATTTTAGAATGATGTGTTGCTAGTTTTTCTTCTTCCCTACATAGGCACATATCTCATTTAACTTTCCAAAGAGATCTTATTTTCAGGAAGTAAAATGTAGGCTCTTCCTTCCTTTTGGTATAATGTTTATCTGGTTGGTGGCATACTTACAACTCAGCATCAAAATGATGCATGTTTGATTGGTGGTTTGAACTTGAGGATTACCTTTATCTGTGACCTGATAGATAGGTGAAGACACGGGCATATTAGACTGCAGTAGAAATACTCTTCATTTTAAAAAAAGAATAGAGGTGAAAATAGGGTGTCTAAATGTAAATTAGAAGGGCCTTCATATTTGTCAACAGACTTCTTTTGGCCTATGGACACAGAATATTTCTTTGCATGTAAAATAAAGTCAGCTTAAGTCGTTTTTTTCACATAAAAATTCTTCAGATGATGCAAGTCCTGAGAGGCAAATCTCAATGTCCCTTGAAATTAGCACTGTGCAGCTATTATTTTGGGCATTGTAAACATATTGTCATAATGAGCCTCTTAACAGTGACTTCAATTCCCAGCAGACTATGTCACACAGGAGGAGTAAGAAGTCCTACAGAACTTTGAATGTGTGGTCAACAGTAGTGATTCTCTAGACTTGTTGCAGCAATTATTGCATAGCATACTCATGAATCATGAGATGGCATAAATTTATGTTAACACTGTAATACAAAGAATAAAAGAGTTCCGAGTAACATATATTTGGAAAAATTGGAGACTAAAACAGACTTCTTACTTGCTCCCTATTATGATGAATAATTGATAATTTTAGTGAATTATGCTAAGTGCTAATCAAAAAAAAAATTGTAAATCATCACTCAATTAAATTAGCAGCAGTAATTTTAATTCTCAGCAATCATATTCATTATTTTTCCTTTAGCTTTCAGAAGCTATAGTTTAACAACCACGTGAGGTGATTTATCGAATACTTTGCTTTAAGAACTGTATAACTATCTTCTATTTTTAACACAACTATTACTGTAGTGTCTCATTATTCAGTGGTAGCTAATTATTTTGGTTCAGTTTTTACATTCCTTAGCTATCAGGTAAGCATAAGTTTTACAAAGTGAGCTCAGTGTTACAGACTCTGTAAACGGATGGACCCAACAGCACAAAATACCAAACACATACTACATAGAGTGTTAGGGTCAAAGCTGACTGCTTTTGCAGGACTGTTCATTTACATCTCTTCTTCTGGTGTCACTCTACAACCTCACCTGTTCTTGAATAGCTGGAAAAGTGGGTACTTTAACCACCTCCCTAGATTGGTTTTCTTTTCTCTGTTTTCAATATTGGGAAATTGCAACATTAGTCTCAAAAGAGAAAGAAATGTTCAATTAGTGTTGGTGGGGTGTCATGGTGCAAGACTGAATAATGTCACATTAATGTAACACTCTATGGGAGTATTTTTCAAGAACCTGTATTTTTACACTTTCAGTTGTCCCCTTTATTCTCTTGTTACTCTGCCGTAAGCAATTCAGAAAGTCAGTTACTAAACAGTTGACCCTGTACTCTCCTCAGCCATCACATTACTCCTCTCATATGCTTTTATATTAGTGCTCTGTTTCCTTTCACAGTCAAGGATTGGGTGAACTCACCCAGAACTGGAGGTCAATTGTCTAAGGTTCTAAATGTCCATTTCAAATGAAGGATATAAAAAGACCACACTCTGAAACTTTCTCTTTCATTCTGGTTGGCTAGTTGTGGAAACTTTTCCACAGTGTTTTCATATTTCTGGGTGTGTTGCACCCTATCTTTGCAGTTATAAGTGTCTTGTTATGACAGCTCTTAGTAGTTGTTTGGTAGCTTCTTGAGTGTTTTACTCTGTTTGTGTTTGTGTGTTGGATTGCTGAGATGGCAATTTGAGAAGCTGTTTTGGTTGCAAGGTGTCTGGCAGCAGCCATGTCTGGTGGACTGCCTGTCCTTTGCCAGGTGCACTGACTTCTGCGTTATATTTTAATTGGACAGCTGCCTTTACCACATCATCTATACTAAAAAAGGACCCCCAGATTTTGATTGTCTGCTTTTCCTTGTCAAACTCTGAGAATTTGGCTGATATTTCTGTGTAGCTGACAGATTTGTGATGTGACACCAGCAGAAATGTCAAATTTTATGAATGAAAAGGTGCTAATTTCCATGTTGGGATTGCCTCTTGGCGTCTGCATGGGGAAAATAAAAGACTTTTTGCCTCTTGAGCTTCACAACAGGTAAAACAATCTCAAGTTTTTATTTTATGTCCTAATAATTAGTGCAGGCAAGTTGCTTAGTGAGAGACTGCACCATTTCCTACCCAAAAGTTCAAAAATAAACAAATTTATTATTTTTTAAAATCTCATTATCTTCTGATTTTTGAGCCTTTAGGGTGAACTTCTTCATGTTTTCAAATATTTTTCCACAACCATAAACAATAGAAACCTTTTTTTTTTTAATTAAAGCTGAAATTTTCATGCAAACTCTTGATTACAGCAGCTAGAGCTTTATTTTTTTAAAAAATGGAAATATAAGATTGGTTATAAAATCATGAGAGCTGGCAACTTGACTGCTTAACACTGATCCAGTTGGGAAATGGACTTCTTTCTGAAACTCCTTACTCTTGTAGAGATCCGACCATTCTCTGCACAGATTTAAATCTCTTTAAGGATTCTTACATTGTGCTGATCGCCATAGCACATGGACTATCCAGCATTTGTAGTCTTTTTCATAATGTCAAAGTGATATTGCATCCTGCCTATCTATTTTTGTATTGATGGTATAATCTCAGTTCAAGTTCTACCCTCAAGGTAATGTCAGAATTGCAAATCAACCAGACAATTACTCTTTTGCTCTTCTTCCTTCATCAGCATGATATATCTCCTGAGGCCAGCCTTCAAAATCGGCATATGAAAAACACTGTTGTTCAATACCTAGGGCCCTCTTTAGAAAATGATCTGGATTGTTCATAGTATTTGGGCAGAAGTCCAAGGGAAAAGCGATCTCTGTTCATAGAGTGTGTACATGGATTAGTATTCAGTTATGTTATAGCCAAGTCTAAATGGATTTATAATCAGTCATGTTGTGACCACGTAGGAGGTTCAAGTGCCAGAATGTCTCCAGGCTTAGTGGCATCTGCTTTTAGGACAGACATGATAAATCCTCACAGTGGAAAAGAGAGGAATGGGGAATGTCTATGTACAGTGCTCTATCTACAAAACACTTACAGTTTCTTCAGTGACTTGCTTCCATAATATGGCGATTTGGAAGTTTGCTATGGTATGTGTGATTCACTCAACCCTACTCTCTTGGTATTGAAGCTGAATAGATATCTTTTTTGGAAGGGCACTGTTTTGAATTTCTTCAGGGAAGCTCTCTGTCCTCATCTAGGGTTTCTGCCCCTTGGTAAAGTCCTTGGCTTTCACACAATTTCTTTGCTGTCTGTGCAGTTTACTGGTATGTTTAACTCCTGTGTCCTCTAGCACAGTCACAGTCCTTAGATTTTGAAGATGTAACAGGAAAAACACTGGTGTTGTCTACACTAACAGTTCCATCATATTTCACCTCCCAATGGATTTGCACTGGTGATAAAGAAACAAGAGCTTTCCCCAAGAAGGCCAGTGCAGATACTAGAAAAGGAATTTTCAGAGTGAATGTTATGGGTAAAATGAGAAGTTATTGCTTAGCAATGCCGAGAGCTTTCAAAGTGTGTTGACTCCATAGGACTCCATTCATTTTTCTTTGTTCTCCATTTATCCAGAGTATTAAATTAGATTTTAGACAGGTAGAACAATGCAGACAGGTTTTGGAGCACACGAACACACTGGGTCTTCTTTGTTTGGCATGGTTGATAAGGGGAGTGCGCCCACAATAGTTTCCTGGCTTTCAGTGGCTCTGGTATTGACAAGGAGTGGTGCACAGTTCCTAGAATGCAGTATTGAAAAGGCTATATATTGGTTCTGGTGCACAAATTTAGTTTTACTACTTCCATTGTTTGTAATAGAAAAATGGACCCAGAAGCAGAAATGCCAAAATGCTACACACAGGAAAGCCTGTTTTGCAGAATTTCTAGCCAGGAAATATCAGAGAACTAACTTCAGATCTTATTTGGATCAGAGCAGTAAATGTGGTGATCTTGTACTAAATCCTAATGTGCATTTGAATATCCTAAAAAATCCATCACAAAATCGGATAAAGTTTCCAGAAGAGTGTGCTCAAGTGAGGCCTAATACTGGAAATAACAGAGGTGACATGCTCTTTTACTGTCTGTTGCCTCATCTGTAAAATGATGATAATAAAATCCAAATTTGTAAAGCATGTTACCAATCCTCTGATGCTGCATCTGCTGTCTGTTTCCCCATCATACCGGTTCCTCAGTAAATGCCAAGTTAAAATCAGATTTGGTCCTAGTCTTCAAGTTGTTCCCTTGAATTAGATCAAGCTACTCCCTGTGATTGTGATTGATGATCTCAGCTGTGTTCCTCTGTAACAAATGAACTGTAAACTTTACAGTGAAATTTGAGAACCAGAACTACTTTTCTAGAAGACTGAAGAACTCTGTGCTAAAAGAGATCATCCTAACAACATAAGAATGACCATAGTGGAGCACACCAATAGTTTATCTAGCCCAGTATCTTGTTTTCTGACGGTGACTGGTGCCAGATGTTTCAGAGAGTAAATAGAACTGGTAATCTATCAAATGATACATTTTGTTGTCCACTCCCAGCTGGGTTTAGGCACACCAGCATATAGGATTGTGTCCCTGACCATCTTGGCTACTAGGTATTGATGGACCAATCCTCCATGAATTTACTAATTCTTTTTTGAACCTAGTTATATTTTTGGCCTTCAGAACATTTCCTGGCAATGAGTTCCACAGGTTGACTGTACATTGTGTGAAGAAGTACTTGCTTAGGCTTGTTCTAAACCTGCTGCCTATTAATTTCATTGGGTTACCCTGGGTTCTTGTGTTATGTGAAGGGATAAATAATGCTTCCTTATTCACACAATTCATGATCTTATAGACCTTTATCATAATACCCCTCAATCATCTCTTTTCCAGGCTGAACACTCCCAGTCTTTTTAATCTCTCCTCATATGGAAGCTGTTCCATACCCCTAATTGTTGTTGCCATTCTCAGTATTTTCTTTTCTTTTTTTTTTTTTGGAGATGGGGCAACCATAACTGCATTCAGTATTCAAAGTGTGTGCATATTACAGATGTATATAGTGGCATTATGACATCTTATCTATCCCTTTCCTAATGGTTCCTAATCTTCTCTAAACTTTTTTGATTGCTGCTGCACATTGAGCTGATATTTTCAGAGAACTATCCATAATGACTCCAATATCTCTTTCTTGAATGGTAACTGCTAATTTAGACTTCATAATTTTGTATGTATAGTTGGGATTATGTTTTCCGATCTGCATTACTTTGTATTTATCAACATTGAAAGTTATCTGCCGTTTTGTTGCTCAGTTACTCAGTTTTATGAGATCCCTTTGTGAAGAGGGTTTGGACTTAACTATCTTGAGTAATTTTGTATCGTCTGCAGCTTTGCCACCTCATTGTTTACCCCAATTTCCAAAGCATTTATGATTAAACAGCAAAGGTTCTAGTCCAGGTCACTGGGGGACACCACTACTTAGCTCTCTCTGTTTTGAAAACTGATAATTTATTCCTACCCTTTGTTGCCTATTTTTTAACCAGTTACTGATCTATGAGAAAACTTTCTCTCTTATCCCATGACTGCTTAGTTTGTTTAAGACCCCTTTTTGAGGGACCTTGGCAAAGGTTTTTTTTAAAGTCCAAGTACACTATATCCACTGGATCACCCTTGTCCACATGTTCATTTGACCCCCCCCCAAATAATTTTAATAGATTGGTGAAGTATGATTTCCCTTTAAAATAGCTATGTCGATTCTTCACCAACATACTGAATTGTATATGTGTCTGATGTTGAGGAACCCAAACTCAGGGGTCCTTACTTACATGTCCGTTGCCCAGTGGATGGTCCAAATTAGCCAGACAGCAGGTTAGCAAAGTCAAAGTTTATTCTTTACGTAAAGAAGGTGGCCCGATGGTCAGGGCGACCCTAAGCATACATTTCTTAAAGCTTATATAGTCCTACACAAACAAGTCTTTTATGTCACAGTTTCCATGGCAATACTTACTAAAAACTCCTTATCTAAGGAATTCCTTAGTCTCCCAGTTTCAACTCCCCCTATCTAAGTTGCAAGGTCTTTCTCCTCATTCTATACTTACTGGCGCCTTAGGCCTCAAAACTATCTTATTATTGCTACACGTAATAAATTAAAGATCTGCTAGAAAGGCACTTTCCATTTCATGCTTTGTCAGCCATTTAGTCAGATTGGTTCCCCTGGAAAAGAGAGAAGCCATCTTCTTTTCCCTCAACACTGATAATTTGGTTTTTCACTATAGTTTCAACTGATTTGCCTGGTACCGAAGTTAGTCCTACAAGCCTGGAGCCTTTTTGGTGTCACATGAGTTATCTGCCAATCATCTGGTTCAGAGGCTGATTTAAGCAATATGTTACATACCACAGTTAGTAGTTCTGCAATTTCATATTTGAATTCCTTCAGAACTCTTGGTGAATACCATCTGGTTCTAGTGACTTATTACTGTTTAATTTATTCTGAATCTGGATCTTTCCCTCCTCTCCTTCTTTAGAACATAATGTGTTTACCTCTTTGACCTAGCTTTTCCCTCAACTAAAAAGAAAAACATTTTCCACCCATGGAGATAGGGAGGAGCAAAGGTCTGCATATATAACTTTTAAAATATGCAAAGAAATCAGATTCTTCATTAATGAGATCAAGTACTAGATACAGAAGAAAATTATAAATTATTAATACTTTATTTCATTCATTACTTTGAAATGCACTCATCCCAAACTCTGGGCACTTAATAAAACAAGTTTTTTTAATGAATGAATAATTTTTATAATAAAAATAATCCCATCAATAAAGTTGACTCAAAAGAAATTTACTACAACTCATAAATTTTTCTTTACTGTATTTTTTTGTTTGTGGCCCCACTTGAACTAATGCTGTTGATTGTTCATTATATTGTATGAGGACAGCTGACTGACAGTGAAATCTAGAGCAAAATTAGGAGTTAGGCTAGAGCAATTGATTGATTTTTTGCTGAACTTGATACTGTAAAAGGCACAGGATACCACCAGCAAGCCTTAACTCCTCATTAACCATTTTTTCTCAGTGAAATGGTTTTTGAAAGAGTTAGGCAGTTGCAGTTAGCACAGAGGTTTGCAGCTGAGGTGCTACTGTGCCTAGCTAAAAATAGCCATAATGATTCCTGATTGGTCCCACTCCCCCACCCCCCCTGTTGACTCTGTTATAGGAAAATGAGGATAATAGTTGTGCTTTAAAATGTAAGACCTGTGACATTGATAATAGGCATGGTCTTTGTTCCAAAATCTTAATATTTTTTGTTTTATTATATGGTGGTTACAGTAACTTTTAAGCACAAAAGAAATGACTGGTGTGTGTCTCCTTCTCAATTCCCCTGCCGAGCATTTCCAGCTAACCCTTCCCTTCCAGTCCCATTAAATCATTAATATGTAAAAAGTTGTTCCTTGTTGTCTAGTGTCCTCTGCTGCGAATTCAAATCACAAGCAGCAGCTTACAAGAGGGTAGCATGGCTACTTTGTTATGTAGCCCAAGCTGTATAGCAAGCCAGGCTCTTGTCTCCCCACTTAGGCCTTCTACCTCTAGTTTGGCCAGAACTCCCCTGCTATGGCCCTGGCCCACCCAGTGTGATCATCCTCTTCCCGCTATCCCAAGCCATCCCCCTTCTCCCTGTGTGGCCAAGCGTGTACCTTAATTTGCTCAAATGACCCCTAATTTGGAACATTGATCTCATTTCGCATCCCCATATGGCACAGCACATTTCAAGAAATCTAAAAAAAGTATGCAGGTTTTAGAGCACTTAGAGTCATCATTTAAACATAAGAACAGCTATACTGGGTCAGACCAATGGTCCATATAGCCTACCATCCTGTCTTCCAACAGTAGCCAGTGCTTTAGAGGGAATGAACAGAACAGGTAATCATCAGGTAATCCATCCTGCCACCCATTCCCAGCTTCTGGCAAACAGCAATCCCTGGTCATCTTGGCTAATATCCATTTATGGACCTATCCTCCATGAACTTATATAATTCTTTTTTGAACCCTGTTATAGTCTTGACCTTCACAACATACTCTGGCAAAGCGTTCCACAGGTTGATCATGTGCTGTGTAAAGAAATACTTCCTTTTGCATGTTTTAAGCCTGTTGCCTATTAATTTTATTTGGTGACCCCTAGTTCTTGCTTTATGAGAAGTAGTAAATAACACTTCCTTATTTACTTTCTCCACACCAGTCCTAATTTTATACCCTTTTATCATATCCCCCCTTCGTTGTCTCTTTTCTACGTTGAAAAGTCCTAGTCGTCTTAATCTCTCCTCATATGGAAGCTTTTCCACATCCCTGATCATTTTTCTTGCCCTTTTCTGTACTTTTTACAATTCCAATATATCTTTTTTGAGATAGGGTGACCAGATTTGCATGCAGTATTCAAGATGTGGGTGTAACATGGACTTATAAAGAGGCAATATTTTCTATCTTCTTATCTATCCTTTTCCTAATGATTCCCAACATTCTGTTCTCCTTCGAGTGATTGCTCAGATGCATTCCACTTAGGTGTGTGCGCACCCACATGCACAGATCTGCGGAGAACTTTTCTAGCAGCCCCTGCAGGGGCCGGTCTCAGCGCCCCCTGGAGTACCGCCACTATGCAGCGGTATATATAGCGCGACCGGCCCCTCCCCTCCTCAGTTTCTTCTTTCCGCCCGTGGCGGTCGGTTGAGAACTACCCCTGCTCTTCAAACAGGCTTTTTTCTCCTTAAAGTGAGTAGTTAGCTTAATAGTTCATCCCGAACTCAGTTAGTTTACAGTTAGTGAGGGTTTTTAGTTAGTTTAGGGAGCCTTCGGGCTCACGGCGACCCGGCCATGCCGGGCTCGCCGGGCTTTAAGCCATGTGCTGGCTGCGGCAAGGCCTTCCCAGCCAGCGACCCCCATGACCGTTGCTTGCGGTGCCTGGGGGAGCTGCACCGTACCGATCGGTGCAGCATTTGTAGGTCCTTCAAGCCTCGGACTCAGAAGGAGAGGGAGGTGAGGCTTAGGACCTTTTTAATGGAGTCCGCCTTGAGTCCGGCTTCAGAGCCTTCGCGGACTACTCCGACACCAAGCGTCTCGTCGGTGCGGAGTGCGCCTCCGGCACCGGGGGCCTCGGTGCCAAGCAAGAAGAAGCGCCGCCCGCGCTTGCAGCGCTCCCCCGCACCGCAGGAGCGGCCGGGGTCGAGCTCGGAGGTGATCCTCCTTACCGACGTGCCGCCGGCCCCTGCTTCGGCACCGGGCCCGGCACCGGCACCGACCAGGGAGGTTCCCCCGACTCCTGTGAGTGGGGGACCCCCTGCACAGGTTCCTTCGACGCCGGAGGCATTCGAGGCGGCACAGGCCTTGCTGGCTTTGCCCACGCCTCCGGCACTCTCTCGCCAGAGAGAGTCAGGACCTGTTTCCCGGGGCAAACCCGCGATGGGGGGCCCTGAAGGGTGGGCGGCCCCGACAGGGGATAGGCCGCCCACCACCCGACACCGGAGAGTCGAGCTGGGAAGCTCCTCTCCATCTTCGTCTTCGGATGACGCGTCGCGGCACCATTCCCGGCACCGCTCTAGGTCCCGGCACCGTTCCGAGTCCCGACACCGCTCCTCTTCGTCGTCGAGTTCCGACTCGGCACCAAGACGGCGTTCTCGGCACCGCTCCCCAGCACCATCCAAGAGGCGTCGGAAATCATCTCCTCGGTACCGCTCGTCGTCTTCGGAGTTGCCTCGCCGGCACCGTAGACGCAGCCGCTCTTCAGGATCGTCACGTGGCGGGTCCCGGAGCGCTTCTGCTCGGCATCGTCGTCGCAGACGTTTTTCTGACTCGGGTTCAGCCCGGCGTCAGGAACAGGTACTGCCGTCGGCACCGCAGCCGGCACCGGCACTGCAGACGGTGCCGGCACCGCAGACGGCACCGCAGACGGCATCGGAGTTGCAGTCGGCACTGGCTCTTCCAGCAACGGTGCCGACATCGACTCTTGCGGCACCGGTTTGGCCTTCGGCACCGGTGCCGCCTCTGAGCTGGCCACAGGCACCCTGGCAGTGGCCGATGTGGGCCCAGTGGGCGGCTCAGTTGGGGCAGGGAACTACGTCGGCCCCTGCCTCGGTCACCCAGACACAGCAAGCACCCTCGGTGCAGGAGGGTGACCTTCCCTCTGGGGAGGAGGAGGAGGAGGACCCTGGGGAGGGCCCCTCCACGGGACCCCGCCACCCATCTTATTCGTCCTCACCAGACGAGGCGGCTGTAAGGGACCAAGGAGCCCCATTGGTTGACTTCAAGGCTCACCAGGAGCTGATGAAGCGGGTGGCTTCGAACCTTGGCCTTGAGGTCAAGGTCTTAGAGGAAGAGGTGGACCCCCTCTTCGGGCGTGTGGGGTCACAAGGTCCGGCCAGGGTAGCCCTCCCGGTCTATGAAAGGGTTCTGCGCCTGGCTAAGGCAGTCTGGCAGACCCCCGCCTCGGTTGCCCCTACCTCTAAGGGCGCCGAGAAAAAGTATTACGTGCCGACCGAAGGGCACGAATACCTGTATGCGCACCCTGCAGCAGGTACTTTGGTGGTCGATGCCGCCAATCAAAAAGACAAGCAGGGTGCCCAAAGCGCCTCTCCCAAGAACAAGGAGGGCAGGAGGTTAGACCTGTACGGTAGAAAGGTCTATTCCACTGGGGCGCTTCAGTTTAGAGTGGCCAACCATCAGGCCCTCTTAGGTAGATACAATTTAAACCTATGGGACTCTTTGAGGAGGTTTTCAGAGTCCCTCCCTCCGGACCAGGCCGCAGACTTTAACATTGTCCTGGAGGAGGGTATGAAGGTGGCTAGCGCAGCGCTGCAATCTGCCTCAGACGCTGCGGACACAGCGGGCAGGGCTATGGCCTCCGCCGTGGCCATGCGGCGGGCAGCGTGGCTACAGTCCACGGACTTATCCTCAGAGGTGCAGCACTCCATCCAGGACCTGCCCTTCGATGGAGCTGCCCTGTTCTCAGACAAAACTGATGAGAAGCTGCATGCCCTTAAAGATTCCAGGGCGACCCTGCGTTTGCTAGGCCTCTACACGCCCCAAGCAACCAGGTTGCAGAGCCGCCAACAGCCGCAGCAGCCGCCTCAGCGTCAGCGTCAACAACCGAGGCCGCAGCCCAGACCCTTCCCTCCCGCAAGGGGAAGGGATAGGAGTAGGGGCTCCGGACGGCGCGACCGCACAACGTCGTCCGCCTCCTCTTCTAAAGGACCCTCCCAAGACCCTAAGGGCAAGGGTCGGTTTTGACGGTGTCTCCGAGGGTGGCACCGTCTTATGTTCCCTGGGTGGTCCCCCGCCTTTCAAGGACAGGCTAAGGCCTTACCTCGGCCTGTGGCGGGAAATAACATCGGACCAATGGGTCCTGAACATTGTGCGCTGGGGCTACGCCCTTCAGCTTCTGGCCTTTCCTTCCCACTCCCCACCCCCCCCCGTCCCTCTTCAGGGACCCCTCTCACGAGCAATTACTCCTACAGGAGGTTCATTCCTTCCTGCTCAAAGGAGCCGTAGAAGCGGTTCCGCCGCTCGAGGTGGGGACGGGGTTCTACTCCAGGTACTTCCTCGTCCCCAAGGCCAAGGGAGGCCTCAGGCCTATACTGGACCTGCGCAGGCTCAACAGGTTCATGAGAAAGCTGAAGTTCCGCATGGTGTCCCTAGCGTCCATCATTCCCGTACTAAACCCAGGGGACTGGTTCGCCGCCCTCGACCTGAAGGATGCGTACTTTCACGTTTCCATCCTTCCCGCCCATCGGCGGTTCCTAAGGTTTATGGTAGCTGGTGCCCACTACCAATTTACGGCCTTGCCCTTTGGCCTGTCTTCCTCCCCCAGAGTGTTCACCAAGTGTATGGCAGTGGTGGCGGCCTTCCTGCGGCGCAGGGGGGTCCAGATTTTTCCCTACCTGGACGACTGGTTGATCAGGGGCAAGACCAAGTCGCAGGTTCGCGAGGCGGTCTCCTTCGTCCAGACCACCTGCCAAGCTCTGGGGCTGCTCATAAACGAGCAGAAGTCCACACTGTGTCCGGTGCAGCGTATAGACTTTATAGGGGCCCACCTAGACTCGGTGCGGGCCACAGCCTCCCTCCCACGCTTGAGGTTCGAGGCAATGACGGCGATAATATCGCAACTTCAGAGGTGCCCTACGACAACAGCCAGGCAGTGCCTGCAGCTGTTAGGCCACATGGCCTCGTGCACCTATGTAGTGAGGTTGGCCCGCCTCAGGCTCAGGCCCCTCCAAGGTTGGTTGTCCAAGGTGTACATGCCCAGCAGGCATGCCCTCCACAAGGTGGTAACGGTGCCCCCTGCGGTGTTGGGGTCACTGAACTGGTGGCTGGACCCCGGGACTGTGTTGGAAGGGATTCCCTTCAGGGCGCCCACCCTCTCGGTCACGCTGATCACGGACGCATCAGACCTGGGGTGGGGAGCCCATATCACCGGTGGTCTGACCACGCAGGGACTTTGGTCCCAGGGAGAGGCTGCCCTCCATATCAATGTCAGGGAACTGAGGGCAGTCAGACTAGCTTGCGAGGTGTTTCGCCACTCTTTATTGGGGAGAATGGTGCAGGTGTTAACAGACAATACCACTGCAATGTACTATATCATCAAACAAGGGGGGGCGCGCTCCTCGGTGCTGTGCCAGGAAGCGCTTCGACTTTGGAACTTGGCGGTGAAGTTCAACTTTTGTTTAACCGCCTCTCACCTGCCGGGGGTCAGGAACGACGAGGCGGACCGCCTCAGCAGGTCGTTTCTACCCCAGCACGATTGGTCTCTCCACCTGGAGGTGGCGGACAGGATTTTCCGTCTGTGGGGTGTTCCCCGTCTGGACCTGTTTGCATCGGCCTGGAACACGAAGTGCCCGCAGTTTTGCTCGCTAAGGGGTCGCGAGCCGGGCTCTGTTTCGGACGCTTTTCTCCTCGAATGGACGGGGGCGCTCCTGTACGCGTTCCCCCCCTTCCCGCTCTTGCCCAGGGTCCTCTTGAAAATCAAGAGGGACAGAGCGGAGGTTATCCTGATCGCCCCAGCGTGGCCGAGGCAGTACTGGTTTTGCCTGCTTCAGGACCTGTCGGTCGCTCCCCCGATCGAGCTCCCGAGGAGACTGGACCTGCTTTCCCAGGACCACGGTCGCCTGCTGCATCCCAACCTCGACTCCCTGCACCTGACGGCCTGGAGGCTCTCTGGCTAACGGAGGAGGAGAGAACCTGCTCGGAGCAGGTCCAACGCGTGTTGTTGGGAAGCAGGAGGCCCTCCACGCAGCTCGCCTACAGGGCCAAGTGGAGGAGGTTCACCTGCTGGGCAGAGTCGCGGGGCGTAACCCCCGGTACGTCCCCCGTGCAGGCTGTCCTGGATTACCTGCTGCAGCTTAGGCTACAGGGGTTAGCGTTGGCCTCCCTCAGGGTACACCTGGCGGCCATCTCGGCATTCCATCAGCCGATGGGGGGACGGTCCCTATTCTCCCACCCCATGTCGGTGAGGTTCCTCAGGGGAGTTAAGAGGCTTTATCCGCAGGTCCGCGACCCGGTGCCTCCCTGGGATTTGAACCTGGTCTTAGATAGGCTAACGGGACCCCCCTTTGAGCCCTTAGCCACCTGTCCAATGATGATCCTTTCCTGGAAGGTGGCTTTTCTCATGGCCATTACCTCGGCCAGGAGGGTCTCTGAGCTAAGGGCCTTAACCTCGGAGCCCCCCTATACCGTGTTCTACAAGGACAAGGTTCAGCTTAGGCCTCACCCAGCGTTCCTGCCTAAGGTAGTCTCCAGGTTCCATTGTAACCAAGATATTTTCCTCCCCGTGTTTTTTCCTAAACCGCACGGGTCCGAGGACGAGAGGAGACTGCACACCCTCGACGTGAGGAGGGCGCTGGCGTTCTACCTAGACAGGACGAGGCCGCTCCGAAAGACCACGCAGCTCTTCGTCGCGGTGGCAGAGAGGATGAGAGGCTCCCCGGTCTCCGCCCAGTGCATCGCCAAGTGGATCACCGCCTGCATCCGGCTCTGTTACGAGCGTGCAGGCGTCTGGCTCCCAGGAGTGGTGACGGCTCACTCGACGAGGGCCCAGGCTGCGTCGGCAGCCTTCCTGGAAAGGGTCCCCCTGGATGACATCTGCAGGGCTGCCACCTGGTCTTCGGTACACACCTTTTCTGCGCACTATGCTGTCGTCCAGCAGTCAAGGGATGACGCGCGAGTCGGCAGAGCCGTGCTGAGGGCAGCTCGCCGTTGACTCCTACCCGCCTCCAAGGTATGGCTCGCTAATCACCTAAGTGGAATGCATCTGAGCAATCACTCGAAGGAGAAAACGTAGTTACTTACCAGTAACTGTTGTTCTTCGAGATGTGTTGCTCAGATCCATTCCACACCCACCCTCCGTCCCCGCTGTCGGAGTCGGCAGAAAGAAGGGACTGAGGAGGGGAGGGGCCGGTCGCGCTATATATACCGCTGCATAGTGGCGGTACTCCAGGGGGCGCTGAGACCGGCCCCTGCAGGGGCTGCTAGAAAAGTTCTCCGCAGATCTGTGCACGTGGGCGCGCACACACCTAAGTGGAATGGATCTGAGCAACACATCTCGAAGAACAACAGTTACTGGTAAGTAACTATGTTTTAGCTTTTTTGACTGCCACTGCACATTGAGTGGATGTTTTCAGACAAGTATCCACAATGGCTCTGAGATCTTTTTCTTGGTGGTAACAGCTAGTTTAGACTCCATCATTTTATATGTATAGTTGGGATTATGTTTTCCAATGTGCATTACTTTGCATTTATCAACACTGAATTTCATCTGTCATTTTGTTGCCAGTGTTGTGAGATCCCTTTGTAACTCTTCATAGACTGCTTTGGACTTACCTGTCTTGAGTAGCTTTGTATCATCTGCACATTTATGAATATGTTGAAAGGGGTTCTCATCCTGGACTTTAGAGAGCTCTGCTAGAATATCTAGTTCTAGTAAGAACTGCTTCTACTTTGGGTGCTGGGTGAAAACACTCGATACAGATCTTATTTATTGGTTATAATTTTATGATTTTATAGGTAATTTTTTCCATATTTCCACCATTTGTAGGATTCCTTTGTGATTTTCAGGTCATTGAAGAGTTTCTGATGGAGCCATATTGGCTTCTTACTTCCTTTCTTTCCTTTTCCTCAGGAAAGATTGGATTCATATTGTCTTCCTTAGAAATAACCAGCTCTTGTGAATTCCTTTTTCCCTTAGATTTTCTTCACATAGGAATTTAACTGTCCTTATTTTGCTGCTATCACTCCTTCTTTTCCTTAGAATCATGAAATCTATCATTTCACCCAAACTCTTTCATCTTCAGATTTGCTACCAATTCCTCCCTATTGGTCTGAAGCAAGTCTAAAATGTTTGCCCTTGGTTACTAACCTGTGTTTTCTAAAACAAAATGTTCCCAATAAATTTCAAGAACTTACTGGAATTTTTGTGTTTTGCCATTTTATTTTTCCAACATATATCTCAGTAGTTAAAGTCCATCATTACTACTACCAGGTCTTTGGCTAAGAAGCCAGGAAATAGACCCCTTTCTCTTTTGGATCAGATTTTCTATAAAAATTGTAGAGGTACTTGAAACCTTTCATTTGAACACAACTTTCTCCTTTCTCCATTCCATCTCTCTCTCCTTATTCCCCCACCTGCTTGCCCAAGCCAAAAAAAACTACCCAAAACTGGTGGAGTTTGGATTCTGGGACCCAGTTTTCTAAAGTACACAGTTAAAATAACAAACTTTAGTTAGAGTTCAAGTGATAACCAGATTCAAGAAAAAAGGAATAACCATGGCAATGTTTATTCAATCAAGACCACATAGTACAGTGAACCAGGTTGTACAAATAAACAGTAAAGCGAAACTTATAGCTGAAGGGAGCTGGCATGCTTTTTAACTTTAATCTACATGATATACTGTAGATTAAGTTAAAATATGACGTAATAAATTAATAAAACAGGTAAAAAAACCCTCAGAACCAGGCTTTATTCATAAATAAGTTATATTTTGCCATCTTCAAGTATCTTCGTGGATCACAGGCAGTGGATAAAGATGAGATGCTTATATACTATAATGTGGGCACACTAGATAACCCTAACATAGCTAGATCTGTACTTTTAATTTAGATTTTCTTTGGTAATTTCAGCAGACCATACACAATCATGATTTATAGTGTGCTATGGTGTCAAGTGACCTGCAGGCTCTCTGGGTATGCTTCAGCATATTTTTCTGTGGGATCACAAATAGAGCAATCCAAAACTTCTTTCATTCTTGTCACTTCATCTCTATTTATTGTGACTGGCTTTTTACACAGTGAAAGCAACAAGAATGGAGTAGTCTTTGCTTTGTCTGTACAAGAAGGATCGCTATAAAAACGACTGGAATGAATGCATGGCTAGGGAATAAAATCACTCATCACCAGTTTAATGCAGTTGGTGGGCAATACGTCATGATAACGACGTCTACGCAAAAGATGTGAGATGGGATGAGATTTGGAAGGACACAATTAACGGGGAAGATTTTCAAAGGCATAAAGGGGAGTTAGGCTCACAACTTCTCTTGCCTTTCAGTGGGAGTTGAGCATCTAATTTCCCCTTTTTGCCTTTGACAATTAAACCTTAGTTTTTATATAGAATATTTACTTTCCATTGTTTGCAAACATATGGTAGCTTGAAAATGCCATTATTTTCTATACCTATTCTGTCTTTCCTTTTAGCAGGCTATGCATTTTTTCCTGCTGGTAATTGAACAAAAACTTACATGGCTGTAGTATGTGTAGCACTTTTTTTTAGATACCCCAATATCAGCATGGATAACAAAACTAAGAGTATGACTACTGTTGAATAATTAGCTAATGTTGCAGAGTTCCACACATTTTTTGTGTTTAAAAGCATATAGAACTAATTATGTGTCTTTGTAACACACGTGCAATTGGATTTGTGGGGTTTTTTAAACACAAAAAATACATACCTTTATAGGCATGGGTAGTTTTATCTTATTTATTTTTAATTAGAGGTTATCCCAGATTCTGATTGAAGATTAAGTCTGAGTTATTTCAGTTACTTTATTAATTGTGCTATAATCCTACATGTTTTCCAAGGGGAGTAAAGCTTCCACAATTGTGTAAGACTTTTCCAAATTGCAGCTGTGGACACAGAAAGACAGCAAGGCTTCTGCATTCTTTAATAAAGAAAATATCAGACTGAAAACCTTTTTGTTTCCTAAGAATTCATAAATTCATAATTTTACCTTAACTCATGCCATCATGTTAGAATTTTTATGAAAGCTAGTTGTCCAATGCCCAGGTTTTATAACTTCAAGTGGAATGTGAGAAGGAACGTAATCTCTTTGGAACAAAGATCATGCTTCATAAGCAAATGCTTATAGTCAAATAATGTAACGATAAAAATAAGAGAAGGAGGCTATTTGGGGCACCAATTCAGCAAGATACTTAAACCTAACTTTAAGCATGAGAGTTGTTCCATTAAAATCCATGGGAGTACTTAAGTGCTTAAAATAGATACATCCCTTGGTGTCTGAGGGGAGAGACCGTTTTCTTTGTTACTTGTTTGTTCAGTGCCTAGCACATCAGGGGTCATGATTTTTGTTTGGGGATCTTACATGCTACCATATTGAAATAGTAATAATAGGCAATTATCAGGTATTTTGTAAAGTTTGTGCTCAGAGTTGTCCATGAAAGGATGTTCAGTCTGTAAACAGTAGCAATTCAGAAATTATTTTTAAGTCAGCAAGTGGATGCTATTAACTATTTATGTAAAAGAAAAACAGCAGTTCACAGCTCTGATATGTTTAAAAAAAAAGTTTATTTTTTTCAGCTTGAGAATCTTTACCTGTAATGCTGAATATTCATCTATAGATAGTTTAAAACTCGTTTGTTTTAAGCTTGTGTAGGAGAGCTTTAGTCTTCTATAATTATGTTCTTTGATTCCCTGGTTAATTTTATTTCCATATAGATTTCCATAGAATGCTGAACTGGATGGGAATTCATCTTCAGTTGTATCAAGGTTTAGGTTTGATTTTTCTTTTCTAGTTGATCTGAATTTTATTTTATTTTATTTTTTAAGTTCTCAGCATATCAGAAACAAATGAAAAACTGTACTGTGACGTTAAGCATTTTGACATCTTAAGCATTATGTTGTCAATTCATCTTCACTTCAACTTGCTGAGAGCACAACCTGGTAGTGCCAACTGAACAGTTTTCTCCTTTCTGAGGCTATCAATCTGGACGCCTTTCAGAGCAAAGTCAGTTGAATTTGTGCTAATCTGGAGCAGTGCTATGATGTATACCTTCTGCTACCGGGGGCCACTCATGATTAAACTAGTAGTGCACTTAACTCTTCCTCCCCTTACACTTGAATTGTTTAAGCAGTATCTGCAGCAAATGTTACCAATTTTTGTAGGTTAAACATTACTTCCTGTCCTGTCTGCTAGACTTGTAAACACGTTAAACTAAGACGGATCTTTCCTGAACCCCTTTGAAACTTGGGTTCTCTTCTAGTTACTGATGCAGAATGGTGGTCAGGAAAATGCTTTGTTTCTGTTCTGTTGTGTGTTTATTTGATCCTAGGTGAGTTGGAAGGAAATATTCCATATGTTTCTCATTGATCTCAAATCATAACCATCTGCTGGTCTCAGGAAAAGCAGACTAATGGAGTACAGAAGCAAAGGAGTGTGTCAGTTGGTCAGACTGCTGCAGAGGCCAGGGGACTGTATTGCACTTATTTGCTCCCGGTCTGTTTTATAAGCTATTGCGATGGTAAAGCTTAGAATTTAACGTTTCTGAAATATTAATCTTTTCTCCATAATACTTGTCGACTCACTGTCTTGCTAACGTTTTCATAAACAATGTGTACATTTTATTTTTCTTCTATTAAAAATAATTTCCCCAAATAAAAAGGACTAACTTATAAGTATAACTTTTAATAGGAACTGTTCTTCAATAGCGCCCACTCTAGAAATTGTCTAAACCGAATCTTTCAGCATGTCAGTATTGTGAATCTGTTGTGCTGAAATTGAAGCTCAAATTACAGAACCTGGAGCTTTTAAATAAACTGCAGGTGAGAAATACACATGCAAAGTAAAGCAGATTTGAGTTGACATGGAAGCATGTACTGTACTGTATAAAGAAATTCTCAGCATCTCTCTTTTTTGTTAAATTATTTTTTTTAATCAAGAACTTAGAAAAGTGGAAAATTGACAAAACTTCTCTGTTAAGAATATGTCAGCTGTCCCTGTTAGGGGGAAACATTTTCTGTATTTTCACAAAAACCTTGAACATTTTCTGCAGAAGAGTCTCCTACCCTGTTTAGTTTTAGTGCAGTTGAAAGGTGTGTCTACAACTTTCTCCCCAGATGTTGGTTATAGTCTGTTCATATAGGAAGTGCTTAAATGTTTAAAAACATACTGAAAAATAGTTCATTTTACTATTTACCTTTGACTAAGTTATGTAAACCCCTTCCTTCACTGGGTTACTTGGGAGCAGGCAACACTCACCGGTGTGCAAGGGTGCCCAAGATTGCTGACAATAAAGGAGATCCTGAATATCCCAGTGATGGTGTAAGATAATTAGTAATCCTCTGTCCACTAACCTCTGAAGTTCCCTGCTTGGTCACAACTCCAGCAGGCTCTCACCAGCAGCTTTGGGACCACAGCAGAGTCAGCAGCAGCTTTGGGACTCCAGCAGTCAACCAGCAGCTTCCAGCCTGGGCTGCACTCCACCCCAGCACCAAAATGGAGTCCCCGACATGCTTTTTTCTCATTCCTGGAAGGGGAAGAGTCTCTCTTTTCCCCAAGGCATCATGGGAGTTGTAGTTTCCCAGGATCTTCCCAACTGTAAAACTCCCAATTAAGTTCCAAGCCCGCTGAAGTACAGGGTGCCTACAGTTAAAAGGAGGTGAAAGGTTTCTAGACAAGGGAATATATGAGTGAGAAAAATGAGACTGCTGAGGAAATAGCCTATAGTGGTTAAGAGATTCTACTTCTAAAGGTTAAATGATTGACAGGAAAAGGTACAATTTATAATCTCTGCTTAAGAGGTGAGGACGAAAATAAATGAGATATTGCTAGTCTTTTTTTTTCTGTGTAGATCTAAGGTTATAACCTTCACTTTTCCAAACCTCTGAAACGATCTGTTCTTGAGGGAATGGCATCTGTTTTTGTTTTTAAAATTAATCATAGTTACAAAAAGAAAGTTTTGTCCTGAAGTTGTGTTTGTATGCCAAGGTACTGCCTGAAGTGACCTCTTACCTTAAACTCCTGGAAACAGAAAGAGAGGAAACACAGTCAGATGTAAATGTAGTGAGAATGACCGTAGTATCTCTGCAGGTTACGTTCAGAGATGTTAAAATACATTTTAAAATACTTTATTTTTTGTTGATTAAATGGAAGATACAGTGACATCCCTTAAGTACCAGATATCCTTCTCTATTTTTCTTTCTCATTTTAAGAATAAATATGGTATCCTAATTAAAATATTGCCTTTCTTACAAGTACTATGTAGTACCCCATGCAATAATGCATGTCCTTTATCATGACCCACAGCTCTTCTCTATAATGTGGAAGTATTGCCTTTGTGGAGTATAAATAATGATGTGTTGTGCAGTGTCCAATGGATCATAGAATCATAGAATATTAGAGTTGGAAGGGACTTCAGGAGGTCATCTAGTCCAACCCCCTGCTCAAAGCAGAACGAACCCCAACTAAATCATCTCAGCCAGGGCTTTGTCAAGCTGTGCCTTAAAAACGTCTAAGGATCCAGATTCTACCACCTCCCTAAGCAACCCATTTCAGTACTTCACCACCCTCCTAGTGAAAATTTTTTCCTTATATATAATCTAGACCTTCCCACTGCAACTTGAAATCACTCTGCTCCCTGTTTTGTCATCTGCCACCACTGAGAACAGCTTAGCTCCATCCTCTTTGGAACCCCCCCTTCAGGTAGTTTAAGGCAGCTATCAAATCAGCCCCCCAACACCTTCTTCTCTTCTGAAGACTAAATAAGCCCAGTTCCCTCAACCTCTCCTCATAAGTCATGCTTTAGCTCCCTAATCATTTTCATTGCTCTCTGCTGGATTCCCTCCAACTTGTCCACATCCTTTCTGTAGTAAGGGGATCCCAAAATGGACACACTACTCCAGATGTGGCCTCAGCAATGCCAAATAGAGAGGAATAATTACTTCCCTCGATCTGCTGGCAATGCTCCTACTAATGCAGCCCAATATGCCATTAGCCTTCTTGGCAACCAGGATCTCGACAGTCTGGCTGGCTGCACTTCTGTATTAAATGTGAGGGCAACGGTGATGTGTTCTGTTTAAGTATACCCCTGTGGCATCTGACAGATTGTCAGTGTGGCCTTCCAATTTGGCAAAGTTTGAGTGCTCTTGATGGAAGAACTTGATACTGATTCTGGTCTTGCCTATTACAAATGACTTTTTTCTCTCTCTCTTTTGCAGATACTGAGCATCTTTATACTGTGGTTTTTCAAGAAATCTGTGAGCGGTTTGGAAAGGCCTACACCTGGGATGTGAAATCATTAGTCATGGGTAAAAAAGCATTGGAGGGAGCACAGATTATTCGAGATGTACTTGAGCTTCCAATGACCAAAGAGGAGCTACTGCATGAAAGTAAAATGAAGCAGGAAAAAATATTTCCTAATGCTGCACTGATGCCAGGTGTTTCTCTTCAATATTTAAATAACTGCATATGAAATTATTTAAACACGGTCACAATTATATAGTTCTAAAATTCCTCCTTTCACGAAGCACCTTCCTTCACAGACCTGATTTTTTCACTCTTGCCTTGACAGGTTGTGTTGAAAATTTTCTGTTCACTTGTTAGAAAGCTACTGGGGATGCTGAGAGCTTTTTCGTATACATATGAAACAGCTGCTCTTCATACATGTTTTAAACAACAGAAAAACACATGGACAGAATAATTATGCATGAAATGTGTACATATCATGATACAGTCTTTGCTTTAAAATGTTATATATCTGCTGTGTAATTGAAGAAGTTTGTTTTAAGAGGGTGTGTATGTGTGTCACTGTAGTGTGTGTGTAATGTACACAACATGCATGTCCTTACACACATGGACAGATTTGTGTGTCTGTCCATGTATATATATTACATATCCTGAGTGCTTGAACTTGTAATCTTGGTTCCATTAATGAACATTTCTTTCATTTAAGTTTATAGCATGTAATGGAGGTGAGGGGAAAATTAGGTAATAAGTTTGAGCATGCAAAAGAAGAAAATCCCGAACTAAATTTGTTACCAATATAGAATTTAATGTTTCTGGAGCAAACAGCAATATTTTATGGTAAAATATGAGAGGTGGCAGAATAGTAAAGTCTAGGTATGTGCAAAGTAGCCTATTAATGTAACCACAACAACTATAACTTTTGGAACTTTCTGCATTTTGAATGTTTGTTCTTTCTGCCTTTATGGTGCATTACCAGTAGTCTGGAATTTTTTTTGGGGGGGGGGGGGGGAGTTGTGTATTGATATCTAATTTCTTAATATCAAGAAAATCTGAATATAATTTGTATGTTCAGCCAGCACTCAGATGGCTTGGCCTACAGAGCATGTACATTCATAGTTCTTCAGCTTAAACACCTTAGAAGCTCCACAAGTGGTTCTTGAAGTCAGCAAGTGAGCACATACCTGGATACCCATTTATAGTTTAAGTGCGCATGTATAGACATAAGGGGTAAAATCCTGGCCCCACTGAACTCAATAGGAGTATTGCTATTTACTTCATTGGAATCAGGAATTTACCCAGGAAGTTTTCTACAGTTTACGCCCAGTACTCAGTTTGTGAATTAACTGTTTTTCAAACCAAATTAAGTGACTAGTCCTCAGTGAAAATTATAGCCATCAGTTTTCAAACTGCAGCAGTTTTTGCTGTAGCTCTATCTAAAAATGTGTTAGTGTGGTTAGAACTTTATACAATCTGAAAAGTTGGGTTTTTCTTTTGTTGTTTTCATTTTCCTATTCTTTTTCACCCTTTCTGAAGTAGCTGAAGATACTTTGGTCCAACGTGCAAAGAAAAATGTCTCCAGACTGATCAAGCATGGAAAATTTTAGTGCCAGACAGTGTGTTGGAACATTCTGAGCCCAAGATATTATAACTGAAATTCTTTTCTAGCTTTTAACTGCTGTGCACACTCTATCCAGTAGCCGCTTTAATATGACCGTGAGAACATGTACTTTCATTTGTTTTGTTTCTAGTTCAACATGGAAAGCCCAGAAAATCTTTTCTTTGGTTCTAGGAAGAGAAAAGGATCTGGTGGTAATAGTGGATCACAAGCCAAATACAAGTCAACAGTAAAACACAGTTGCAAAAAAAGCAGACATCATTCTGGGATATTTTATCATGAGTGTTGTAAGCAAGACACAAGAAGTAATTCTTCCGCTTTGCTCCATGCTGATTAGCCCTGGAGTATTGTGTCCAGTTCCGAGTGCCACATTTCAGAAAAGATGTAGACAAATGAGAGAAAGTCCAGAGAAGAGCAATAAAAATGACTAAAGGTCTAGAAAATATGACCTATGAGGGAAGATTGAGAGAACTGGGTTTGTTTAGTCTGGAAAAGAGAAGACGGAGAGGCGACAGGATAACAGTTTTCAAGTAATTAAAAGGCTGTTACAAGGAGGAAGGAGAAAACTTGTTCTCTTTAACCTCTGATGATAGGAGAAACAGCAATGGGATTAAATTTCAGCGAGGGGAGTTTAAGTTGGACATTAGGAAGAGCTTCCTAACTGTCACAGTTGTTAAGCACTGGAATAAATTACTTAAGGAGGTTGTGGAATCTCCATCACTGGAGATTTTTCAGAGCAGGTTAGACAAACACCTGTCAGGGATGATCTAGATAATTCTTAGTCCTGGCATGAGTGCAGGGGCTGGACTAGATGATCTCTAGACGATTCCTTTCAGTCCTACAATTCTATGCATCTCAGCAACTTTCAATCTTGGAGAACATAGCATAACATAATACACAATTATGCAAATAAATAAGTAATAATTTTAAAAACATTCTACAGTCCCCTTCTCCCCAGAAAAAAGGCTTGCAAATTTTTATCTTATAAAATCCTTTATTTTTTTGGCTGTTTGTTTTTTACTTGGATTCATCAAATTGCTGTTGGCTTAGTTTTCCCTTTAGAAGGGAAGGATAGCTTTGATCTCCTGGGGCTTGTTAACTGGAGATCAATCAAAACTATGGCTTGTCAGCTGTTTTGTACAAGTAATGACAAGGTCAGTAGTGTTCTGGATTGTGGAATGAGCGAGTTCTTAAAAAAGCAACTGTTTGCTAAATAAATGTAGAGGAACCTGAAATGTCTCTACATCTCTTACATCTCTTTAAAATTGTACATCTCGTTCGCATTTAGACAATTTGGGGTCAGTGCTGAAGGCTGAACTAATTTAATGAAATCATTTGTCTTTCATTCTAGTTAAACATCTTTGTAGGCAGAAAGGAAATGTCTGACTTAGTGCATGGATGAGAATCCATGTTGTCAAAAAAATCATAGAAAAAGGAGCTTATCTAATGGAATAGTGAAAATGTTCTGTACAGATTTGGCTTCCAAGCTAATAGGCAGCTTCTCAATATCTGCCAAAGATATGGGAGAATAGGTTCAATTATCAATCTTGGTTTCCTATGCTCTCAGCATAGCAGCCCCTTTGAGCAGAAGCCATCGCAAGGAGGCGCCCATTGCCATTCTACTCCCAGCCAGGCAGCAGAAGTAGCTACAAGCTTCTTGACTCCATTCAGCAAAGGACACATTTAATCTTTAATTTTTTTTGTGCTTCCATTTCTACTTTTCTTAAGTCTTCCTTATCTCAGCCCTGTTTCATCTTTCTTCTCCAAACAGTACTGAGTTCTTTGGGAACTGCTAACTGGGTTGTAAACAAAATGGCAGATCTGAAGAAAGAGAAGAAAAGTCGCCTTGCCATCCAGCTGTACAAGAGCAATTTTTGAGTTCCATGGCAAGGCACAGGAAAACCAACTTGTGGGTGAAATTCCTTGTAAGGTGGCAGGAACGACGGTGAATTTTTTTTTCTTGATCCCACATGTTGGCAGTACGTTCAAATTGTTTCTAACAAAATGTGTTTTTATTGAAAAACTGCCTCACTGAAAACTAAAAGTTTTACTAAAATTTTCTTTTTTCTTCCATTTTTATGTAACTCCAAACAACAGGGGCATCAAAAATTGGTTATATTCCGACCTCCTCTTTTCTTCATTTGCATGCTTACCCAAAACTAAACATGTCCATTAGAGGATTATTGTAATACAGGTGGTAAAATATTCTTTGTAGTTAGTAAGGGCTTGGTAAGTAGTCATATACAAAAAGTCTATATTAATGCAAATGTGCTAAAACATCTTAAATTACTTTGTAGCACCTCAAACTATAGCTTTCCAATGAGCTTGTGTGGCTTATTTCAGCGAGAACATATTTACATTAATTATGGGTAGCTGCAATATAAAGCTGTTCAAAATGGTAGTCCAAAATAGCAAGACTTCATAGACTATAAAGCCAAAGTGGATCACTGTGTGGTTCTAATTTAGCCTCCTGTATAAAACAGGCCACAAGACATCCTTCAATTTAATTCCTGTTTGAATTAAAGCATTTTTTAAATAAAAACATCCTGTCTTGATTTAAACATTTCCAGTGATGGAAAATCTATCACAACGTTCGGTTAATTCTTGCAATTCTTGATTAATTACTGAGTTTTTTTGTTTTGGTTTGTTTTTTAAGTATTGCCTTATTTCTTATCTGAATTTGTTCTGCTTCACGGTTCAACCATTTTGGATATTTACTCTTGTTTGTTAGGTTAAGAGCCTTGTATTATCAAATTTATTTTCCCTGTGTAACTACTTATTTCTGTGATCAAATCACTCTTCTGTCTGTTAAGCAGACCGAATTTCTTGAATCTTTGACTTTAAGGAATATTTTCCAATCTTTTAAATGTTACATTGGCTCTTTTCTGAAACTTGTCCAGTTTTTCAACATCTTTCATGAATTGTGGACAGCAGAATTGAATACAATATTCCAGTAGCAGGTGTGTCACTGCCAAATACAGAGGTAAAATAACTTCTATAGTTCTCCTGGAGATTCCTTTGTTTATATATCCAATGATTTTATTAGCCTTGTGGCCACAACTTTACATTGGGAGCTCACATTCAGCTGATTGCCATGACCCCCAAATCTTTTTCAGAGTCACTGCTTCCCAGTTTAGAGTTCCTCCTCCTATACATATAGCATACATTCTTTGTTCCTAGTTGTATAACTTTACGTTTGGCTGTACTAAGACATAGGGTTTGCTTATGACAACCTTATGGAATGGTCCAGATCATTCTATATCAGTGACCCATCCTCTTCATTATTTATCATTCACCCAATCTTTATCAGTGATGATTTTATGTTTTCTTCTAGGTCTAATTGATAAAAATATTAAATAATATTGAGCTGAGAACTGATCTCTCTGGGACCCCACCCAAATACTCTCTTTCAGCTATAACATTCTATTTACAATACATTTTGAGATCTGTCAATTAGCTAATTTCTAATCCATTTAATGTATTCCCCGTTAATTTTGTATCATTATAATTTCTTAATCAAAATGTTGTGTGGTAGCACGTCAAATGTCTTACAGAAGTCTAAGTATGTTACATTAACACAATTGCTTTTAGCAATCAAACTTGTAATCTCATCAAAAAAGATATCAAGCTAGTCTGACAAGATCTATTTTCCATAAATCCGTGTTGACTGACATTAATTATATTGCCTTTCTTAAATCTTTATTAATCAAGTTCCATATCAGCTGCTCCATTAATTTTGCTTGGGATCAATGTCAAATTAAAGCTGCTCAGGATTTCACCATCCATTTTAATAAAAGAAAAGCAAAAATTACCACTTGGAGCTCTGGCATCTTGGACAGTCAAAAATGTTGTTGACCAATCGGGGTAGTCAAATTGTGAACACACAGCCATATAAGTGTCTGTCTGTCTGTTCCTCACGCTCTCTCTCTCTCTCTTTTAATTAGGAGAGTCAAAAAGAAAAACAAAAACACTGTTATATTTACATTATTAAAAAAATGTCCCTTAACTAGACCTCTGAGAATGTTCACATCAATGAAACAAATTTATAACCAATTTAACATGCTGTCAAGATCCCTTTTCCAGCTGCTGTTAGGTTGGTAGAAACACAGACTTTCAGCAGTGCTTCCCCTTTACTGTATAAAGTCATTCTTCACATCAAATATTCATTACATTAGGCCCAAACACCCAATGCTAAGTATAGTTTATTTCCTACATTATTTACGTACCCTGTGTAAGAGAACACATTGTCACAATAAACTGTACTTAACTTCATGGGGTCAGTGAGTAAGTTCAAGGGACATTCTCACATTGCCTTTTATGTACATGTTATCACATAACTTGGCACAGTGTGCAGGATGGAACTTTAGCATATCACTAAACCTCAAATTGTCTCCTCCTAATCTAGCCTTGGTTTAGGCCTAGGAAATGCTAGATTGACAGAGTTGTCAGGAAGTACCAATGGCACTTTCTCATTTTATATTTCTGATTGGTTACAGGAGTAATAGGCATTGCAGTTACGGCAAGTTAATTCATGGGATAAGTGGGGTAGCTCTCCAGCTATTAAAGAGGTGTGGGAAAGGGAAAGAAAACTATTTGGAACATGGACCCAACTTCACCGTGAGAAGAATCTGTGCTATTGTTTAAAGTGCAGGAAGGGAGAAAAATACATTAGTTACTAGCAGCCTGTTACTTTCCTGGTTTGGAAATTTAGATTGGATTTCCAGGTCTACTTTTTTATATATCTGAGTATAAGAACAATCATGGAAATAATAGAAAAATGGGACTGGAAGGGACCTCAGTAGGTCATTTGCTCCAGTCCTCTGCACTGAAGTAGGATTCAGTATTAACAACCATCTCTGACAGGTGTTTGTTTCATCTCTTCTTAAAAACTCCCAGTCATGGAGATTCCACAATCTCCCTAGTTAATTTATTCTAGTGCTTAACTACCCTTACAGTTACAAAATTGTTCCTAATGTCTAACGTAAATCTCCCTTGCTGCAATTTAAAACCCTTACTTCTTGTCCTGTCCTTGGCAGTTAAGAAGAACAATTTATCACCCTCTTCTTTATAACAACCTTTTACCTTCTGAAAGGTTCTGACCCCTCCTCAGTCTGCTCTGTTCCAGACTAAACAAACCCAGTTTCCCCCAGTCTTTTCTAGACTTTAAATAAGGTTTGTTGTTCTCCTGTGGACTTTCTACAATTTGTTCACATCTTTCCCAAACTGTGGTACCCAGAACTAGAAACAGTACTGCAGTTGAGGTCTTGTCAGTGCAGAGCAGAGTGGAGGAATTACTTCTTCGTATGGTGGTCCCTATCTGTATTCCACATGTGAGATACACATGAGCACCATGCACCTGAATGAGGATTTTTTTGTAAGCAGTGTCCTTTTGTGTGCACATGCACCATTGTGCTCTTTGTGCTCCAAACCATGGGCATAAAAGATGGGGCAGGCTGTGAAGCCTCTCCACCTCCTCCTTACCCCTCCTGTATGATACTAATTCTGATTCACCCTCAGTTAGGTCGAAAGGTGCTCGGTTAGTCTCTGCTAGTGTTGAGATATCTCATATTATTATTAGTGGTCAGGAGGAAAATAATAGGTATGTTGGCTCTTGTGTGATTATTAACGTTTGTATGTTAAAGCCGCCTGACAGTATAATTAGTGATAGGAGGATGAGTCCCAAGGTTACTTCATATGAGATTGTTTGGGCTACTGCACGTAGGGCCCCCATGAGTGCATATTTAGAGTTTGAGGCTCATCCTGATCATAGGATAGAGTAAACCATAAAGCTGGACATAGAGATTCGGAATAATAGTCCCAGGTTCAAGTCGGCTAGGGAGTGGGGCAAGGGTAGTGGTAGTCAGATTGATAAGACCAATAAAAAGGCTAATGCTGGGGCTAATGTGAATAGTGTGGTTGAGGAGTTTATAGGGTAGATTGGCTCTTTGATGAATAGCTTGATCCCGTCTGCTAATGGTTGTAGTAATCCGTAGGGGCCCACTAGGTTAGGACCTTTTCGTAGTTGTATGTACCCCAATACCTTTCGTTCGATCAGTGTGAAGAAGGCTACTGAGATGAGGATCGGGATTATGTATATGAGTGGTGGTAATAGGTTTTGTAGGGGGGTGGTTATTATTGTGGAGGGGGGTTGAACCCCTGATTGAAAGGGCTTAGGCCTTTTGCATTAAATACCTGCTTTGCTACCGCAATAACCCTTGTTTTGGGTAATTTGGTTGTTGTTTTTGTATTCAGTTCAGTTAGTGTTCACTAATTGGAAGTACAGCGTGTTTTTGCATATAGGCTGTATTTTTTTGATCCTTTCGTACTAAAAAATATGCAGTCATAGATAGAAACCGACCTGGATTACTCCGGTCTGAACTCAGATCACGTAGGACTATTAATCGTTGAACAAACGAACCCTTAATAGCGGCTGCACCATTAGGATGTCCTGATCCAACATCGAGGTCGTAAACCCCCATCGTTGATAGGGACTCTAAGAGGGGATTGCGCTGTTATCCCTGGGGTAGCTTGGTTCATTAATCAAGTGTATTGGATCGTTTAGCCGGAGGCACTTTGGTTTGTCACTCTTAGTGAAATTTTTCGGAGGTTCTGCTTTTCTCCGAGGTCACCCCAACCGAAAATTAAAGCTAAAAAGAATGGTGGTATGTAGCCCGTATGGTTTATTAGTTCATTGGTTGTTAGCTGTTATTTAAAGCTCCACAGGGTCTTCTCGTCTTATGTTATTATTCTCGCTTTTGCACGAGAAGATCAATTTCACTGATTACCTGTAAGAGACAGGTAGAGCCTCGTTTAGCTGTTCATTCCAGTCTCTATTTAAAAGACAAGTGATTACGCTACCTTCGCACGGTCAGGATACCGCGGCCGTTAAACAACGTCACTGGGCAGGCATTACCCCCAATACTTGTTTATGCTGGGGGCTATGTTTTTGGTAAACAGTCGGGCTCTTTGTTTGCCTAGTTCCTTTTACAGGTTTTAATCTTTCTATAGGGTACAATCCTCTGTTGGGTTAACAGTTTAGTTTATATGGTTTAATTTATTATGTTATCTTATATAAGACTGTTAATAATCAGTAGTTTGTCTGGACTGATTTAAGCTGGTGCTTTAGAGAAGTTTAATTTCTTGTTACTCATTTTAACATTAATGCTTCTATGTTGGTAGAATGGCTCAGTATAATTGGGGTAAAAAAGTTTTATTGTATTATTTGTTTTAGTTTAGCTTTAACGCTTTATTTTGTGGTGGCTGCTTTAAGGCCTACTGGTGTGGTATAGTAGTTTATAACCTCCATGTAAGGTTGTATCCTGCTTCAGTAGGGCTGTACCCCGACTGAATGTCTCTTAAGTCTCACTGGGTAGACTTTGTATTGTTTTTAGGACGGCTTAAGGTAGAACTTTTATTCTTTTTCTGAGCAACCAGCTATCACCAGGTTCTGTAGGCTTTTCACCCCTACTTACAGGTCTTTCCACTCTTTTGCCACAGAGACGGTTAATAACCTCTTTTGTAATGGTTGCCCGTAAGTAGCTCACCTAGTTTCGGGGTTTCATACTTTAGTTCTCTTTGCCTTGTGTGTGCTAGTTAAATCATTATGCAAAAGGTACAAGGTCTTATCTTTGCTTCATTGCTATGGTGGTGTTTCATATTTTTCAATTTTCCCTTGCGGTACTGTTCTCTATTGCTCCATGTGTCTTTTCTATCTCCTATACTCGGACGGTTAAGAATGTTTTAGGTTTCAGGCGGGGTTAATCGTAGTTTTGGGGGGGGTCCTGTTTGTGGTTTGTTGGGCTAGAATTTGTAGTTCAAGATAGCCTTATTATTAGGCATTTTTCAGGTGTAAGCTGGGTGCTTTGGAGTTTAAGCTATATCTTGATATTCCAAGTACACCTTCCGGTATACTTACCATGTTACGACTTGCCTCATCTTTATACGTCGATTTAGTGGTTTATTTAAAATTAGTTGTTTTTTGATGAGGGTGACGGGCGGTGTGTACGCGTCTCAGGTCCTAATTAATGTAGGCTCTCTGTTCTTACATTACTACTAAATCCTGCTTTGTGGGTCTTATTTCAAAGTTCCTTCCGTTAAAAAATATTTCTGTGATAGAAAATGTAGCCCATTTCTTCCACCCCATTGGCTACACCTTGACCTGACTTGTTAGTGCACGTGGACTATTGTGCTTACTTTTGTACTTTCACAAGGTAGGCTGAAGACGGAGGTATATAGGCTGATAGGCTATGGGTGGTGAGGTAAATAGTGGATTATCGATTATAGAACAGGCTCATCTAGTTGGATTTGAGACACCGTCAAGTCCTTTGAGTTTCAAATGTGTGATTAGTAGTACTCTGGCGGATTCTTATGTGTGGAAAAAATCTATGTTTAGGGCTAAGCATAGTGGGGTATCTAATCCCAGTTTGTGCCTTAGCTATCGTGGGTTCAAATTGGTCGGTGGATTAAGATTATTTTCACATTGCAATAGGGGCAACTTTAATTTATGACAGAAAGGTTCAGTAATCTATCTTAATTATTTTGAATGGCTTATTAACCACGTTTTATGCCGTTATTGGTGTTATTTTGGGCTTCTTGTGTAACCGCGGTGGCTGGCACAAGGATTAACCAGCCCTTGGATTTACTATAAATAAGTCAAGCTTTCGCTTATTGCTTAATTTCTATCACTGCTGGAGTCCCTTGGGGGTGTGGCATTGCTAGGTGTCTTGGGCTATCATGGTGGGCCTGATGCCTGCTCCTTTTACTCGAATAATTGATAGGGATGTTTGGGCGTTTTCACTGGAGTGCTGATACTTGCATGTGTAAGTTTAGTAAAAAATAACAGTAAGACCGGGACCAAATCTATGTGTCTTTGGGGTGTTTTATCACCCGTCTTAGCATTTTCAGTGCTATGCTTTAGAAAAGATGTAAGCTACAATGACGCATGTTAGTTGTGCAGTAAAAAATATTTTTTCCGACACTGGACTTGGTGCAGTAAAAAAGTTTTTATTATGATTTTATCTCATTATAATAATGATTTTATCTCATTATAATAGTGATTTTATTTCATTATAAAGTATTATATGTTTAAAAAAATAAAAAATTATGTCCAACGAGCATTAATTAAATAATACCATGGATGGTTGCTTTAGGGGAATAATAATTAGTTAAACGTATGTTCAGCCTTAATTGAGTGTATTCAGCTATCAGGTATGTGGTCTGAAGTAACAGAGAAATAAAAAAATACTATATGCCTATAAGACCATCAAATGTCAGGTAATTAGGGTGTATGTATAGAACTCATTAACCAGAGGCCTCTTAAAGGGGAACGAATGGACTGATCTAATTTAATGTGCCTGAAAAAACAACCAGAGGCCTCTTAAAAAGAACCGAAAACCCGATCCAGATGTATGGACTTGACACTATTAATGTTGTATCTTACTGACAAGTATTGATGATTTCACGGGATTAGCTAGATTGATAGATAAACATTACTGTGGCGATATTCATGGTGAGAACGATGACGTATAAGTATGTACTGTTACCATTAACTTAATGTACATGCACTGATATTCATATCCAACAATGCATAGCTATTATTTGGTGATATGCTAGTGGTAAATAGATGAATGCACGATTATACATAATATGTCCTGTACCATTAATATTATGTACGTCCGGGGGGGTGGAGGGGTACCATGTGGGGTGTACTGGGTCAGAGGATAGTTTAATAAAAATTCCGGCTTCGGGGGCCGGAGACGAAGTTTTAGGTTACTTCTCTTTTGAGCATTCCGAGAAGGGGGTGTTCTTCATTTTTGGCTTACAAGACCAGAGTTTTTAGGTAAACTATCGGAATGGGGTTAATTTAATATTTTGTTTTCAATTAGGTTTACAAGGGGCAGGATGATGAGGATTACTGTGAAGTATATTGCGGAGGCTATTTGTCCAATGAGGATGAACGGGTCTTCTACTGGTTGGCCGCCGATTCATGTTAGGTTGAGTAGGTCTGCTGTTAGGCATCAAAATGTTGTTTGGGTTACTGGTCGGAATATGGAGGTCCGTTGTTTTGATGTGTGAAGGATTGGTATTAGGAGGAGGATTGTGATTGAGAATAGTAGGGCCAGGACTCCCCCCAGTTTGTTGGGGATTGATCATAAGATAGCGTAGGCGAATAGGAAGTACCATTCCGGTTTGATATGTGGGGGGGTGACAAGAGGGTTGGCTGGGGTGAAGTTGTCTGGGTCTCCCAGTAGGTTGGGCGAGAATAGGGTCAGGGTTAATAGGCAGGTTAATATGATAGCGAGTCCTAGGAGGTCTTTGTAGGAGAAGTATGGGTGGAATGGGATTTTGTCGCAGTTGGTGTCTAGTCCTGTTGGGTTGTTTGAGCCTGTTTCATGAAGGAATAGGAGGTGGACTATTACTATGCCTGCGATGATAAATGGGATGAGGAAGTGGAATGTGAAAAATCGGGTCAGGGTGGCGTTATCTACAGAGAACCCGCCTCAAATTCACTGTACCATGGTGTGTCCGCTATAGGGGAGGGCTGACAGGAGGTTGGTGATTACTGTAGCCCCCCAGAATGATATTTGGCCTCATGGGAGGACATAGCCCACAAATGCGGTGGCTATGATTAAGAGGAGTAGGGCTACGCCTGTGTTTCAGGTTTTTTTGTATAGGTATGAGCCGTAGTAGATTCCTCATCCAATATGGAGGTAGGTACAGATGAAGAACAGTGAGGCCCCGTTTGCGTGTATATTTTGGATTAACCAGCCGTATTGAACGTCCCGTTGGATGTGGGAGATTGATGAGAATGCTAGGGAGATGTGGGGGGAGTAGTGTATGGCCAGGAAAATTCCGGTGGCTAATTGAAGTACAAGGCATGCTCCTAGAAGGGAGCCGAAGTTTCATAGGGTCGAGATGTTGGGGGGAGAGGGTAGGCTGATTAGGGCATTGTTTACGATTTTAAATAGTGGGTTTGTGTTTTTTATGGCTTATATTAGTGGGGTTTTGTGGGTTGTATGTCTTGGTGTGGCTGGGTTGTTCTTGTAGTTGAATAACAACGATGGTTTTTCGGATCATTAGTCTTGGTTAAAGTCCGAGCTAGAATGTATGGTTTATTTTTCATTTTTATTGGGGTTTGGTTTGGTGTTTTGAATGGTTGGGGTGGCTTCTAATGTCTCTCCTTATTATGGCATTGTGAGTTTATTGATGGGTGCCGTGTTTGGTTGTGGTGTTTTGGTGTGGAAGGGTGGATCTTTTGTATCTTTGGTTCTATTTCTTGTTTATTTCGGGGGAATGTTAGTTATTTTTGCTTATTCTGCGACTTTGGTTTTGGAGCCTTTTCCTGCTGCTTTTGCTGGTTGGGAGGGGGTGATTAATGTGTTTAATTATGTTCTTTTAATTTTGGTTCTTGTGTTCATGGGGCATGATTTGTGGTTGGGGCTAGTGGATATTGGGGATAAGACGTCTGATGCTGATGGATTGTCGGTTGTTCGTGTTGATTTTGGTGGAATGTCTTTGTTTTATTATACGGGTTGTGTAATGTTTTTTATTATTGGTGTGGGGTTACTGTTGACATTGTTTGTTGTTTTGGTGTTAATTCTTGGTTTATGTCAGGGTACTGTTCGTGTTATTAG
Organism: Mesoclemmys tuberculata; assembly: GCA_007922155.1. Taxonomy (NCBI): domain Eukaryota; kingdom Metazoa; phylum Chordata; order Testudines; family Chelidae; genus Mesoclemmys; species Mesoclemmys tuberculata. The sequence goes on from ML675610.1 coordinate 63,826,703, forward strand.
GTTTGATGAGTTTATGGCTCTGTATGAGGAGTAGTTTTCGTACATTTGTTAGTAGAGGTGGGTTTATGTCAACATGGACTGGTTTAGAGTAGCAGTGGAGTAAGTGCTAGAAGGTAGATGAATGATAGTAGGTAGGGTTTGATTAATCCCTTTTGTGTCGTTGTAATTATGATTGGGGGTTTTTGGTAGTCTGGTAGGCCTTCAGGCCCACATTTTGACAGTCAGCTGGTCTATTAATCGGGTGGATTCTTTTTCTGCTTTAGTTAGGGCAGCAGAGGATGTTGCTTGGTGAATGGCCGTAATGGTGTGGGTTTGCTTGGGTTTGTGGTGTGTTAGTTGAGTGATGTTAGTGGCAAATAGGAGGCTGGTGATTATAATTGTTAGGGCTGTTAATTTATAAGTTGTTGATATAGTCGTGGGTGTGAATTGTGGGGGGTGGACTATGAGTGAGATTAGGGTTCCCGCAGTGATGCTTAATAGGGCTAGATATATAATTGGTTTAGTACATTTTGGGCTTTCTTTGTAATGGGGGAGGGGGTGGTGTAGTGGTTGTCCGGTTCATGAGATGGCTAATACTCGTGTGCTGTATACGGTGGTAAATGAGGTTGCTATAAGTACTATAACTATTGATAATGTGTTAATGTTGGATGTTATTATAGATTCAATGATGGTGTCTTTTGAATAGAATGCGGATAGGAATGGTATTCCTGCCAGGGCTAGGGTTCCGATGGTAAAGCATGATGATGTAGTGGGTAAGGTTTTGTGCAGAGCGCCCATTTTTCGGATGTCTTGTTCTCCGTGTATGGTATGGATGATGTTTCCTGAACACAAGAATAGTATGGATTTGAAGAATGCATGAAGGCAAAGGTGCATGAAGGCTAGTTCTGGTAAGGATAGGCCGATGGTGGTTGTTATTAGGCCTACTTGGCTTAGTGTGGAGTAGGCAATAATTTCTTTGATGTCATTTTTCTTCAGGGTGTGGGTGGCTGCATATAGTGTGGTGGTGGCGCCTAGTAGGAGGCAAATGGATAGAGCAGTGTTGTTATTTGATAGTAGGGGATGTATTCGGATTAGAAGGTAGACTCCGGCGACTACTATTGTGCTTGAGTGGAGTAGGGCTGATACTGGGTTTGGGCCTTCTATGGCAGCTAGCAGTCAGGGATGCATGCCAAATTGGGCGGATTTTGCTGTTGCAGCTAGGATAAGTCCTATGAGAGGTATTGTTGGGATAAGGTGAGAGATGGAGTAGATTATTGATAGATCTAGGGTGTCTAGCAGAAGAAGTAGTCAGGAGATAGTTATAATTAGGCCGATGTCTCCGATTCGATTGTAGATGATGGCCTGTATGGCAGATTCGTTAGCTTTTAATCGGGCTCGTCATCATGTGATGAGTAGGAATGATATAAGTCCCACCCCTTCTCAGCCAATGAATAGTAAGAATAGGTTGTTAGCTGTTACAAGGGTTAATATGGCTAATAGGAAGATTAGTAGGTATTGATAGAATTTAGTACGTTGCTTGTCTGAGGCTATGTATCATTCTGAGTATGCTATGATGGTTCGTGTGATAAATAGGGCAATTGGTATAAATGTGGCGGAGTATATATCGAATTTTACGTTTATTGTGATGTTAAATATGTCAGATTTAAATAGGGTGGTGATAGTGTAGTCATTAGTGTAATATTTAATTGCGAACAATAGGATTGAAACACACAGTGATGTCGTGATAGCTTGTTTGGGGGTTCATGCTCATGTGTTTAACGACGGTAGTAGGGCTATAATTAGTGGTGTGGTTAATACGAAAAGTTGTAGGAGGTATAGTGTTTTTAAGTCAATTGATTGGAGTGTACTCATAACTTCTACTTGGATTTGCACCAAGGGGGGGGGTGCCTAAGACCACTGGACTGACTACTATCCTTTAAAAGTGAGGGGGCCGGGGAAAATTAATCTCGGTGGTGGGAATTAGCAGTTCTCACTATGGTACACCCTCAGCCCGTAAGGAGGTTTTAACTTCTATTTTTAGATCCACAATCTAATGTTTGTTTTGAAACTATATTGACAGAATATATTTGAGATTAGTTGGGGTTTTATTATGAGTAAGGCTGTTGGTAGTAGGTGTAGGGTTATAATTAGATGTTCTCGTGTGTGAATGGGTGGGATGGTTTTAATATTTGATGGGAATTCTCCTCCTCGTGTTGCGGAGAATATGTACAGTGTGTAGATGGCTGAGATTACTGTTCCCAGTCCTGTGATTAGGATGGTGGTTTTTGATCAGTCAAACAATGAGTCAATGATAGATAGTTCTCCTATTAAGTTGATAGTGGGCGGGAGGGCTATATTAGTAAGGCTGGAGAGTAACCATCATAGGGTTATTAGTGGTAGTAGCGATTGTAGGTTTCGGGTGATAAGGAGGATTCGGCTATTTGTTCGTTCATAGTTTGTATTGGATAGGCAAAATAGTATTGAGGATGTTAGGCCGTGGGCAATTATTAGGGTGGTGGCTCCAGCGAGTGCTCATGGAGTTTGGATAAGTGTGGCGGCAATTACTAGTACCATGTGGCTAACTGATGAGTAGGCGATTAGTGAATTTAGGTCTGTTTGTCGAAGGCAGATTAAGCTAGTTATAATAATACCCCATAGGGCCAGGGTTATAAATGGGTATGATAGGTATTTTGATGGGGGGTTAAGGATTGATGATATTCGGATAATGCCGTATCCGCCTAGTTTTAGAAGCACACCAGCGAGCACTATTGACCCGGCGATTGGAGCTTCTACATGAGCTTTGGGGAGTCATAGATGTAGGCCGTAGAGTGGTATTTTGATTATGAAGGCGGTTAATAGGGCGAATCATCATATTGTGTGTGTTCATGAGTTTTGTACTAGTTGATAATTAAGTTGTAATAGAGGTAGTGACAGGTGCCGCTGTTAGATTGTAGTAGGAGTAGGGCAATTAGTAGTGGTAAAGATCCTATTAGGGTGTAGAATAGGAAGTAGATCCCAGCACTAAGTCGTTGTACTTGGTTTCCTCATCGTGTGATAATAATTAGTGTCGGAATGAGGGTAGTTTCGAAAGCAATATAGAATGTGGTTAACTCTGTTGCTGAGAATGCTAGTATTAGTGAGGTTTGCAGAAAGATGATTGTTGAAATGAAAGTTCGTTTTCGGGGGGTGGGCTCGGTTGCTAAATGATTTTGGCTGGCCAGGATTATTAATGGGGTTAGTCAGCAAGATAAAACAGGAAGTGGAGTAGAAATATGGTCTATTCCTAGGTAGTGGTTGGAGAAGGTTATAGTTGAACCTAGGGTGGGCTTTATTAGTTGCATGCTAATGAGGGCGATTATAAAGCTGATGATGGTTGTTGTTGTTAGTAGGTGTTTTTTTTGGCAGTGTATGGTTGTTGGGATTATTAGTACTGTTGGTTGAATAATTTTTAGCATTGTAGGAGGTTTAGGTTTTGTAGTAAGCTTGGCCCGTGGGTTCGTGAGGAGGCTACTAGAAGTGATAGGCCTGTTCCTGCTTCGCAAGCCGAGAAGGCCAGTATGAGTAGGGGGGGTTGGTGCTATGGTGGGGGTTTGTAATTGGAGGGGTCATATGGATAGAGCGATGAACATGGATAGTATGATACCCTCCAGGCAGAGAAGGGTTGATACAAGGTGGGTTTGGTGTAGTGCAAATCCAGTGATACTAATGGTGAAGGCAATGAGGTAGCTAAAGTGTACTGTGGTAATAGGGTGATCATGTTGTTATTCATGGTTTACTAAGTCGAAATTAGTGGTCTTAATTAGACTAATCACACATTCTGCTCATTCTAAGCCTCCTTGTGTTCATTCGTAAATGAGGCCAAGAGTTAGAAGTAATAGAATAACCATAGCTCAGGTTATTGATGTTGTTGGGGATAGTAGCTGGGTGGCTCAGGGTTGGGGCAGTAGAAGTGCGATTTCTAGGTCGAAGAGGAGGAAGAGGATAACGACTAGGAAAAATCGGATTGAGAAAGGTAATCAAGCTGATTCTAGGGGATCAAATCCACATTCGTATGGTGATAGTTTTTCATTGTTTGGGCTTATTGATGATAGCCAGTTGTTTAGTGCTATTAAGATTATTGCTAATGTTAGTGCTAGTTTGATGGCTGTAATTATTATGTTTATTGCCCTTCTTTAGAGTATTCTAAAACCTAGTGATTGGAAGTCACTTATACTATTATACTAGGAGGGCATGATCCTCATCAATAAATTGAGATGAAGAGGAAAAGTCAGACAATATCTACAAAGTGTCAGTATCATGCTGCTGCTTCAAATCCGAAGTGGTGGTTGGATGTGAAGTGGAATTTTATTTGTCGTAGTAAGCAGACGGTTAGGAATGTTGAGCTGATCATGACATGTAGTCCGTGAAAGCCTGTGGCCACAAAGAATGTGGATCCGTATACGCTGTCAGCTAGAGTAAATGTGGTTTCATAGTATTCTATGGCTTGTAGGGCTGTGAAGTAAAGGCCTAGGAGGATTGTTAGTAGAAGGGCCTGGATTGTTTGTTTTCGGTTAGATTCTATTGGACTATGGTGGGCTCAAGTGATTGTAATGCCTGAGGCTAATAGGACGGCTGTGTTTAATAGTGGTACTTCAAATGGGCTTAATGGAGTAATTCCTGTTGGGGGTCAGTATCCCCCTAGTTCTGGGGTTGGGGCAAGGCTCGAGTGATAGAAGGCTCAGAAGAATCCGGCGAAGAAGAATACTTCTGATGTGATGAATAGGATTATGCCGTAGCGTAGTCCTTTTTGTACTGGCTTAGTGTGGTGTCCTTGGAATGTGCTTTCTCGTACTACGTCTCGTCATCATTGTAGTACCGTTATTAGTATGTTAAGTAGGCCAATGATGAGGAGGGTGTACGAGTTGTAGTGGAATCATATGATCAGGCCAGAGGTTATTGCAAATGCAGCTATTCCCCCTGTTAGGGGCCACGGGCTTGGGTTAACTATGTGGTAGGGGTGTATTTGTTTAGTTATTTGATATTTTCTTGAAGGTATAGGCTTAGAAGTAAGACGAAAACAACGGCTTGGATCATAGCTACGGCTAGTTCTAACAGGGTGAGGAACAGCAGGGTAATTATTGATATTAGGGATAAAATAGGTATCACAGGCAGTAGGGATAGTACGGCTGTAGAGATAAGTTGAATTAGCAGATGCCCGGCCGTTAGGTTTGCCGTGATACGAATGCCTAGGGCGATGGGTCGAATTAGGAGGCTGATAGTTTCGATAATAATTAGGGGTGGGATGAGGGGTAGTGGTGTTCCTTCTGGTAGTAGGTGGGCTAGTGAGGCTGTTGGTTGGTTTCGTATTCCGATTAGTAGGGTGGACAATCATATTGGAATTGCTAGGGCTAGGTTTATAGACAACTGTGTAGTTGGGGTGAATGTATATGATAGCAGCCCTAGTAGGTTAGTTATCAATAAGAGTGTTATTAGTGAGATTAAAGGAATTGATCATTGATGACCTTGTTGGCTAATTGGTGATATTAGTTGCTTTGTTATTGAGTCAATTGCCCATGACTGTAAGGTAAGCAGGCGATTGGTGAGTCATCGGTTGTTTTTTGTTGGCAATAACAGTACTGGTATGATTAAGCTTAGTGTAATTAGTGGGATACCTATTACTTGTGGGGAGGAAAATTGTTCGAATAGTGATAAATTCATGGTCAGGTTCAGGTTTTTTTTTTATGGTGGGTTTTAAGCTGCTTGTTATTGTATTGGTGTGGGTGTGGGATTTGATTTTTGGCTGCAGGATGATGTAGATTAGTCAAGCGGTTCCTAGGATTGATAATCATGGGTCTGGATTTAATTGTGGCATACCACTAAGGAGGGTTGGGGCACCTCTGTCTCTAGCTTAAAAGGCTAGCGCTGTACCACTATAAGCTTCTTTAGTGATTGGGGGATAGATGATCAGTTTTCAAATTGTTTTAGTGGAGTAGATTCGATTACGATTGGTATAAAGCTGTGGTTTGCCCCGCAGATCTCTGAACATTGTCCGTAAAATAATCCGGGTTGTATTATGATGAAGCTTGTTTGGTTTAGCCGTCCTGGTACTGCATCTGTTTTTACTCCGAGGGATGGGATTGCCCACGAGTGTAGGACGTCTTCGGCTGAAATGAGCATTCGGATGGGGGTTTCTATAGGGGTTACTATTCGGTGGTCGACCTCGATGAGTCGGGTGTGACCGTGAATGAGGTCTTGTGTCGGGATTATGTATGAGTTGAATTCTAAGTCTTGGTAATCAGTGTACTCGTAGGTTCAGTATCATTGGTGTCCTATGGCTTTAATTGTTAAATGTGGGTTATTAATTTTGTCTGTTAGGTATAAGACTTGTAATGATGGGAGTGCGATTGTGATTAATACGATGGCTGGCAGGATGGTTCAAACTATTTCTACTTCTTGGGCGTCTAACGTGTTGGTATGGGTTAGTTTTGTTGTTAGTATGGATGAGATAATGTATAATACTAGTGTGCTAATGAGGAATACGATTATTAAGGTATGGTCGTGAAAGTGTAGTAGTTCTTCTATAACGGGGGATATTGCATCTTGAAATTCTAGTTGTAGGGGTTGTGCTATTAAGTCGTAGAGGGGTTTAACCTATAATTCAGCCTTGACAAGGTTGTGTAATTTTTTACTAACGTCTTAGTAGAAAGGTTGAGGTAAAGAGAGTAGCATAATGGCTCAATGTGGTTGACTTGAAATCAACTTAAAGGGGTTCGATTCCCTTCTTTCTTGGCCTATAGCATGTGTGTAGATTCTTCGTAGGTGTGATTGGGTGGGGGACAGCCATTTAATCACTCTACATTCACTAATGGGGGTTCAATTAGTGTAATTTTACGTTTGGATGAGAAGGCTTCTCAAATAATGACGAGTATCATAATAACTGCTGCTAGCGAGATTATGGATCCGATTGATGAGATTGAGTTCCACATGGTGTAGGCATCTGGGTAGTCTGAATAGCGTCGTGGCATTCCAGCGAGGCCGAGGAAGTGCTGAGGAAAGAAGGTTATGTTAACTCCAAAGAATATTACTGTGAATTGTAGTTTTGCTCATGTTTGGTTTAATGAGTACCCTGAGAATAGTGGGAATCAATGGGTAAATCCGGCTATAATGGCAAATACGGCCCCCATAGAGAGTACGTAGTGGAAGTGTGCTACAACATAGTAGGTGTCGTGTAGTATGATATCTAATGATGAGTTTGCTAGTACGATGCCAGTTAGTCCTCCGATTGTGAATAGGAAGATGAAGCCAAGAGCTCATAGTATGGGGGCGTCTCATTTGACTATTCCTCCGTGAAGTGTGGCAAGTCAGCTGAATACTTTGACACCTGTTGGGATGGCGATGATTATGGTTGCAGATGTAAAGTAGGCTCGGGTGTCTACGTCTATTCCGACAGTAAATATATGGTGTGCTCAGACAATGAATCCTAGGAACCCAATTGATATTATAGCTCAGACTATTCCTATGTAGCCAAATGGTTCTTTTTTCCCAGTGTAATAGGCGACTACGTGTGAAATTATTCCAAATCCTGGTAGGATGAGGATATATACTTCAGGGTGTCCGAAGAATCAGAATAGGTGTTGGTAAAGGATTGGGTCTCCACCTCCGGACGGGTCAAAGAAGGTTGTATTCAGGTTTCGATCTGTTAGAAGTATAGTGATTCCGGCTGCAAGCACTGGGAGGGATAGGAGAAGTAATACGGCTGTGATAAGTACGGATCACACGAATAGGGGGGTTTGGTATTGTGATATAGATGGGGTTTTTATATTGATTGCTGTGGTAATAAAGTTAATAGCGCCTAAGATTGATGATGCTCCGGCTAGGTGTAGGGAAAAAATAGTTAAGTCTACAGAGGCACCGGCATGTGCTATGTTTCCAGCTAGGGGTGGATAGACAGTCCATCCTGTCCCAGCTCCGGCTTCTACCTCCGATGAGGCTAGGAGTAGGAGTAGTGATGGTGGGAGAAGTCAGAAGCTCATGTTATTTATTCGAGGGAATGCTATGTCTGGTGCTCCAATTATTATTGGGACTAATCAGTTTCCAAATCCGCCGATTATTACTGGTATAACCATGAAGAAAATTATGACGAAGGCATGGGCGGTGACGATAACGTTATATACTTGGTTGTCCCCTATGAGTGGGCCAGGTTGGCTCAGCTCTGTTCGAATTAGTAGGCTGAGAGCTGTTCCGATTATTCCTGCTCAGGCCCCGAAGATTAAGTAAAGGGTGCCAATGTCTTTGTGATTAGTAGAAAATAATCAGCGGTTTAAAGTCATGGGTAAGGTAGCTGAGTGCTTAGCGTTAGGCTGTAGACCTATTGTACGGAGGTTTAATTCCTCTTCTTATCAGAGCTCCGTGGTGAAGTTCATGTTAGATTGCAAATCTGAAGATATACTTTAATTGGTATCGGTGCTTTGTGGTTGCGGTCATAGTAGATAAAAGCCTGTTGGATTTAGGTGTTTAGCTGTTAACTAAAATGTTTATGGGATCAAAGCCCATTTATCTAGGAAGGTCTTAGCTTAATTAAAGTGTTTGAGTTGCATTCAATTGATATAGGATAGAGTCTTATAGGCCTTAGAGCAGAAGCTAAGAGGTTATATCTCTTGTTTGAGGCTTTGAAGGCCTCCGGTTTTGTGTTTATCCTAAGTTTCTTTTAGATGGAGGATAGTATGGTGGGTAGGAGGGGGAGGAGTATCATTGATAATGAGGAGGTTAGAGCTAAATGTGGTTTTACATTGTATATCTTGTGCTGTCATTGTTGAGCGTAATTGAATGAGCTTGGGGCTAGGGTGATTGTCGTATAATAGGAGATCCGTAAATAAAATAATAGGCTTAGGAGTGAGGCCAGAGCTATTAGTGTGGCAATGAGGGACAGGTGTTGTTTGGTTAATTCTTGTAGGATTAGTCATTTTTGGCTAAATCCGGTTAGTGGGGGCAATCCGCCTAGTGACATAAGGGTTAGTATTATTATTGCGTTTGTTGACGGGGCTTTTGTTCAGGAGGTTATTATTGTGGATATTTTGCTTGTTTTTAGGCAGTTTATTATAAGGAATATGGAGGTTGTTATTGTTGAGTATAGGTAAAATGTTAGAAGTGTTAGTTTAGGGGATATAGTAAGGATAATAATTATTCAGCCTAGATGGGCGATTGAGGAGAAGGCTATGATTTTTCGTAGTTGAGTTTGGTTTAATCCGCCTCATCCGCCGATAATGGTGGACATTAGGCCTATTAATAGTAGCATGTTAGAGTTTAGATGTTGTGAGGTTGTTATTAGAAGGGTTAGTGGGGCTAGTTTTTGTCAGGTTGTTAGTAGGAGTGCCGTTGTTGTGGTGGAGCCTTGAAGTACTTCAGGTAGTCATAGGTGGAATGGGGCGATCCCTAGTTTTATTGCTAGGGAGATTGTTAGTAAGGTGCATGAAATGTTGTTGTGCATAAATGTTGTGTCCCATTGGCCTAGGTTTCAGGAGTTTTCGATGGCGGAAAATAGCACCATACTAGAGGCTGCTGCTTGGACTAGAAAATACTTAGTTGAGGCTTCAATGGCCCGTGGGTGGTGCTGTTGGGCGATTAGTGGAATAATAGATAGGGTGCTGATTTCTAATCCACACCATGCTATAATTCAGTGGTTGCTTGATATTGTTAGTAGGGGGCCTGCGATTAGGTTGGTGGTAATAAACCCCTTTGCAAGAAGGTTCATTAGTAGAGGAGGGGCTTAAACCAACATTGTCGGGGTATGGGCCCGATAGCTTTATTAGCTGACTTTACTAGAATGTAGTATAGTGGAAGTACTAGGAGTTTTGATCTCTTCGGTGCAGGTTCAAATCCTGTTTTTCTAAGGAGACGAGAGGATTCTGACCTCTATTTTTCACCCTATGAAGGTGATCCCTAATGTTTCGGGCACGCGTCCTATAATATAGGGGGGATTCCAGAGGTGGAGGTTGGTAGTGATATGTGTCATGTGCATAGTGCTAAGGAGAGAGGAAGGAAGTTTTTTCATAGTAGGTGTATTAATTGATCATATCGGAATCGTGGGTATGAGGCTCGAACTCAGAGGAAGCCTATGGATAGGAGCATTGTTTTTACTATCAGTGAAATGGAAAATAGTTCTGGGGTGATTTTGGTTCCTGGGTTGAGGAATAGGATTGTAGTGAGTGTATTTATTATTAAGATGTTGGTGTATTCTGCCAGGAAGAATAGGGCGAATGGCCCAGCAGCGTATTCTACGTTATAGCCAGATACGATTCACCAGATATGGTATGAGTTAAAATCTTTGATGTCGTCAGCTCCCTTTTCACTGCATCATTGAAATAATATAATGCATATAGTTAGTTTTAATAGTCTTTGTAGTATACTATTATTTGTATTGATTAGTTGGATAGTTTTTTCCCCATTTCTTTCCCACCAAGGACAGAGCAGTCTGGGGTTATGCCCTATGTCCCAGGGTTAAAAAACTGTTTCCTGCTATTGCTCTTTTTGGGGGAACAACAAACATCACCACTTCATCTGTTGCCTGGGTAAGGTGCATATTTCTCCCAAGTGAAGCATTTTTTACCCCCAGAACTCATGAAAGTTGGGAACTGAAACTCAGAGAACATCCCATGGAGAAGTCTATGAAGCTCCCATCAGATCTGGTCTTGGGGACCTCCCTGCCCACTCCCTCAAAAACTCAAGGACAACACTTTGCTTGCTGGGCAGTAATACCCCTGTCCCTCAGAGAAAACACAGTAGATGGAGTATAGGGCAAGGCTGCCTCCTCAGCTGTTTTACCTCTGACGTCCTCAGAAGCCACCAGGCAAGAGACAGTGAGTTTCTAGATTTAGAAACTCAGTCTCTGCAACATCCACCACCACATCTTACTCATTCTATGCCGCTTCATTCGCCTCCTCTGACATTCAGAGGTGGCCTTACCCAATTTGCCAAAAACTGGAGGGCTCTAACTACAGACAAATGTGTATTAGAGATTATTCATGGCAACTATCTAACAGTTTCTGGTACCTCATCCACAAAGTCCCTTCCAGTTTCCTTGTCAGGAAGCATTCTCATGAGCAGATTCTGTGACGAGGTGAACTCTCTTATCCTCCAGGAAGCCATAAAAACCTTCCACCTCAACTCCAAGGGAAGAGATCCCATTCCCCTTACTTTTTGATCCCCAGAAGGAATGGGGGATGGAGGCCAGTTTTCCATCTGAGATAGCTGAACAGGTTTATTCAAAAACTTTAATTCTGTAAGATATCCTTGGCATCAATAATTCCCCCATTAGAGGAGGGCACATGGTTTGTGGCTGTCAACAAGAAAGATGCATATTTTCACATAGACATCCACTCAGACCACAAGAGGTTTCTTTTTCATCAGGAGTATTATCAGTTCAGAGTTATTTCCTTTCATCTAGCTACAGCACTCAAGGCCATTACAAATGTTTTTTCAGTGGTGGCAGCCTGGGTGAAAGAGGGATTTACTGTCTTCCCTTACCTCAGTGACTAGCTTCTGATGGGCAGTTCCTACAAATAAGTCCCAAAGGCAACCTGTGTCCTGCTCAGTCATCAGCCTTCTGGGTGTCTGCATCAGTCACAAAAAATCCACATTGAACCCCCTGAGGTTCATAATTTGTATAGAGGTGATATTGGATTCATCTACACCGAGAGCATATCTACATCTGTAGAGGTTTCAGGCCATGAGCACTCTCATACATTAGGTCACCTTCAAACCCAGGAAGTCAGTGAGAACTTGCCAACTTGCCTTTCCCTCTTCGGTCAAATGGCCTCATGCACACACCTCTTTTTGCTGTTTGCCAGGTTTTGGTTTCACTGCCTATAAGCCTGGCTTCTCTCTGTGTACTCACCCAGAAGAGCAACATAAATGGCAAAGTGAGAATAACACCCAAAGTTGTAGACTATTGTGGACAAAACCAGAGAAGGTTTGTTTGGGATGCCTTTCCTCACACTGACTCCTGAGGCAGTTATAGTTACCAACGCCTCCCTCTTGGGTTGGATATTCACATGGGTGATCAGGTGGCACAACGTGACTGGATCCAGAATAGATAGATATCAGTTGGCTAGAACTCAGGGTGATCTATCAAACCTGTGGCGCCTTCCTCCCACTCATCTGATCCAGATATGTCCACATAGTGATGGACAACAAACAATGGTATTTAATATAAATAAGCAGGAGATAAGCGAGATCTCTCCCTCTGTGCATGCAGGCACCTTCTGAAATGGGTGCATTAACCATCACATAATTATCTGTAGTATATTTACTAAGGGTGCTAACCTGCCTAGTGAACTGCCTGAGCAGACATTTTTTTCTGCAAATCACAAATGTGAGATCCACAATTTGATTCTCGATGTTTTTGCCCCCTGGGGAATGCTGATCTGGGACATTTTTGCCTCGTGGGAGAACAGAAGACTTCCTTGGTACAGTTCCAGAGCATCCCTGGGCAAGGGATCAATGGGAGATGCCTACTCTTGTGTCACAGGGTCAACTGAGGTATGCCTTCCCTCCCATCCCATTGATACTACAAGTTCTACAGAAGATCCACCAAGACAGAACTTGAGTCATCCTGATTGCACCCAACTAGCTGAGACAGTTCTTTACTTCGTTCACTCACCCATGAACATTCCCCATGTTACCAGACCTTCTAACACAGCACAGGAGCAGGTTCAAGTACCCAAATGCAGTACTGTTGCAACTCAGGGCATGGCATTTGGATGGTGTCAGAACTAGAGCGCTTGTGTTCTAAAAGGGTGCAGTCCATCCTTAGCCAAATCAGAAAAGACTCTACGAGAAGCTGTTGCTCAGCAAAATGGAAGCATTTCTCTTCTTGAGCTCACCAACTCAGTTTGTCTCCAGAATCAACCGGTTTCCCTGCTATCTTAGAGTATCTGCTTATCCTTAAGTCTTCAGGTCTTGTGCACAGTTATCTGAGAGTGCATCCAGCAGCAGTCAGCACTTTCTATCCTCTGGTGAATAACCATGCCATATTCACTCTTCCTGTCAAAACTAGATTTCTGAAGGGAATTATCAAATCCTTTCTACCACTGGTGAAGTTTGCACCTAAGTGGGACCTCAGTTTTGTTTATCATCACTGACCCCCTTTCAGCGTCTACCTACATGCTCTATGGTCTGTGTGTCCATGAAGTTGGCCTTTCTAGTAGCCATAATGTCAGCCAGAAGAGTCAGCAAGCTGGGAATGCTCATGGTGGACCCACCATTTACTACCTTCTATAAAAAAGGTCTTATTGCGCCTCACCCTAGATTCATTCCTAAAGTAGTTTCCAAGGTTCATGTTGACTCAAGTAAGCCACTACAACCACATGTCTCTTATGAAGAGAGTCGGCTGCATTCTCTGGATGTTTGAAGGGCTTTGGCTTTCTTACCTGGAAAAAAAAAAGGATGTTAGAAAGACATCTAAACTATTTATTTCCATAGCAGAGCGATCAAGGGGTAAAACTATATCAACACATCCAGTTTTTCAAAATGGATCTGGGTTGTATTACCATTTGTTAACAACTAGTTTATATGCCCCCTCCAGAGGCGCTGAGGACTCATTCCACTAGAGGGAAAGCTACTTCAGCTGCATCTTGGAGAGACTCACCCCTCCTAGAGATATGTGGGGCAGATATTTGGAAATCTTTTCATTCCTTCATGAAACATCATCCTCTAGTCCAGTCCTCAGCTGTGGATAAAGCTGTAGGGACAGCAGTACTATAGTCAGCGATCATTTCTGTATCACAGAATCATAGAAGATTAGGGTTGGAAAGGATTCAGGAGGTCATCTAGTTCAACCCCGTACTCAAAGCAGGACCATCCCCAACTAAACCATCCCAGCCAGGGCTTTGTCACGCCACACCTTAAAATCCAATAAGGATGGAGGTTCCACCACCTCCATAGGTAACCCATTCCAGTGCTTCACCACCCTCTTAGTGAAAAAGATTTTCCTAATATCCAATCTAGACCACCCCACTGCAGCTTGAGACCATTGCTCCTATTCTACTGCCACTGAAAACAGCCTAGATTCATCTTCCCAGTAACCCCCCCCTTTCAGGTAGTTAAAGGTTGCTATCAAATCCCTCCTCACTCTTCTCTTCTGCAGACTAAACAAGGCTAGTTCCCTCAGCTTCATAAGTCATTTGCCTCAGCCCCCTAATAATTTTCATTGTTCTCTGCTGGACTCTCTCCAATTTGTTCACATCCTTCCTGTAGTCTGGGAAATAATCACTTCCCTTGATCTGCTGGCAGTGCTTTTACTAATGCAGCCCAATATGCCATTAGCCTTCTTGACAAGAAGGGCACACTGTTGACTCATTGTCCACTGTAACTTCCAGGTCCTTTTCTGCAGAACTGCTGCCTAGCCATTCAGTCCCCAGTCAGTATGAGTGCATGGAATCTTCCATCCTAAATGCAGGACTCTGCACTTGTCCTTGTTGAACTTCATCAGATTTCTTTTGATCCAATCCTCTCATTTGTCTAACTGACTCTATATCCTATCCGTACCCTCTAACGTATCTACCACTCTCCGCAACTGAGTGTCATCTTAATGAAGACATTGAACAAAACCGGCCCCAGCACCGACCCCTGGGGTACTCCGTTTGTTACTGGCTGCCAACTGTACATCGAGCCATTAATTACTACCCATTGAGCCTGATGATCTAGTCAGCTTTCTATCTACCTTATAGTCCATTCATTCAACTCATATTTCTTTAACTTGCTGGCAAGAATACTATTTGAGATGGTCTCTACAGCTTTGCTAAAGTCAAGATATATCACATCCACCTCTTTCCGCCATCCCTCTCATCATAGAAGGCAATCAGATTGGTCAGGAATGACTTTCTTTTGGTGAATCCATGCTGACCATTCCTGATCACCTTTCTCTCTTCCGAGTGCCTCAAAATAGATTCCCTGAGGATCTGCTCCATTATTTTTCCGGGTTTTTAGGTGAGGCTGACTGGTCTGTAGTTCAACAGATCCTTCTCCTTTCCTTTTTTGAAGATGGGCACTATATTTACCTTTTTCCAATCATCATCCTCACAGCCACCCACTGTCTGACTGGTGCTTGTTAGGGTATGTCTAGGGTATGATATAGGGTAGGATCCTTGGGGATCAATGCAGCAGGATCTCCAACACCCGCTTAGTCGATCCTGGAAGTGCTTTCCAGTCGATGCCATTAATGCACCTCCCTGAAAGGAGTAAGGCTGCATTGACCAGAGGGCATCTCTCGTTGATGCAGCACAGTGAAGACACCACGGTACGGCAACATAAACAAGTCAACAGGAGATACACAAGGCACAATGAAGTACATCAGTTGCCGATGGCAGTGTAGACTGAGGCTTAATCTCCCACATGTGAAATACAGAAAGGGACCATTACTTGAAGAAGAAATGGAGGTTACTTACCTGTAAATGGGAGTTCTTTGAGATGCGTGGTCCCTGTGTATATTTTACTATCCTCTATCCATCCCCTCTGCTGCAGATTGTTTGAATTGTGGTAAGAATGGGAAACTGGAGCGGCCTGGGCCCACATCATCTTTTGTGCCTTCGGCTCAGAGCATGACAAGAGCTGTGGCGCAAATTTACAGAAAATTCTGGATTCAGGCTCATGGTGTGCATGTGTATCCTACATGTAGAACACAAATAGGGACCACACATCTCGAAGAAGATCCAGGTACAGATAAGTAACCTCTCTCTCCCATTTCTTCCTTACAACACTCCTGCTAATACATCCCAGAATGATGTTTACTTTTTTTTGGCAACAGTTTGTATCGTTGATTCATATTTAGTAACGTACCATTGCTGACAATATTTCTAAAGAACGTTTCATAATGAAAATTAAACAGATTGAACATAGCAGATGTTTCTAAGATCTGCTGAGCACTAGATCTATAGCAGTTACAGCAAATGGTGGATAACTCCACGCTTATTACTCTCTAGTCATCACAGTAACACTACCAGTTTCACTTGAGGATTGTGGACATATGCAGATAATACATTGTGATTCCCAGGTCTGTAGAGAATCAAGTTACATCAAAAACATTTAAAAAACCCATTTGAGTCTTGCTACATTCTGCTCTGTCCTCTTTTTGTGGAGTGAGTACTTTGTTTTCCTTGGGTACATTTTTGTGCTAAAAAAGCTACAAAGGTTTCTATTGAAGAATTGCTTTCATAGTCTTAAAGGATTATGATCAAATCAACCAGAAATCCAGTCAAGTTGCCAGAGGTCTGAGTGGTAATGTTGGCTTTTCTTTGATTAAAAAAGGGTGATGAAATCTTGAAAAGCTTTAGTTTGGTCTGACATCAGATTCAGTATAGGAGTTATAAATGATTTGAAAATAGAGCTAGGCAGCCTTTGCAAAAGAGGTTATATTTATCCTCAAGGTTCCCCATTCATGCACAATTGGATATGACTCATGCAATATATGGGTAACACACATTTGATTAAGTACCCTAAACAGTGCAGTGTATATTTACAGTCTTTTATTTTTTCAGTAATCTCTGCTTCCCTCCACTGTGTTCATAGGCTTCTTGTCCTGTTTTGAGTGTCTTAGCATCAGAATGAAATGGATTAGAGTTACAATCTCTGACGAGACTCAGTTTCAGTGCTTCAGGAGTCAGGAGCCTAGTCCACTTCACTCTTCTTGCACACTCAGAAGCTGCAGGAAAGCCCAATTCTGTTGGGGACACAGCATGGGAGCAACATTTAGATTACTGTGGTAATAGATGTGACATGAAAACCTAGTTAGAAAGAATAAAAGGAGGAGAGTAGCCATGAAGACAGTGAGAGGAGTGAGAAGCAGAACAAGGAGAGGAGGTTGTAAGTATATATGGAGGAAAAGATGCATGCAGCATGAGTGGGAGGAAGACAGAGACTTGTAAAGAGTGACGAGGGAAATAAAATGAAGGCAGGGAGTAGAAGAGGTAAAACAGGTAAACAAAATAGCACAATAAGATTCAAAGCTTTATAGATAGAACATGGTCAGTGGTATCTTTCATGAGAAAACAAACAAAATTTAGGGTAGATTTAAAAAAAATGGGGGTGGGGGGAATTATTTTCCACGAGAAATTTGGAAAGAGATTAAAAGTTTTCATTTTGTTCAACATTTTCCCTACAACTCTTAGATTCAAAACAGAAAATATCCATATCAAATCAAAGGACTGATGTTGCATTTAGATACCTACGCCTTTAAAAAAAAATTATTGAGACTAAAAATATTAATGTGGAAAGGTCCAAATTAGATTATCAAATTCACACCTTACTGGCCTCAGTTGGGACGGAAAGGAAAGTGAGTTTCCATCTTCGCTCTGATTGTTGTTTTGAGTGGAGATAGTTTCTGCAAGGTTGGGCAATAAACATTGATTCATATTGACACAAAATGAATGTTCTCAGAAGAGTGGTTTTTTCAGTTGTTTATAATTTCGTTTAGCACTTTTTCCTTCAAGCCTAGCAAAGTACAGACTCTTTATTAAGGATTATACTTATGCTACAGTTCACCTTTCAGAATGTGACCATTTTTAATGTAGCCCAGTTATATATATATAAAAAAAATAAGTTGGGGGAAAAGTCTCTGTTTTGCTTGTGTGTGTGTGTGTATTTTTAAAAAAATGACTGAAGGGAATTAGTTTAAGCAAATTAATTAAATATACTTATTTAGCAAAAATCATACGAGTCCAAAACTTGAATGTTCTTCTTCAAGGGCTTGCTCATGTCCATTCAGAATTAGGTGTGTGCGCACCGCATGGACTGGTGCCAGATGTTCTTCCCCTAGTGGTGTCCAGAGGGCTGGCTTTGACGCCCTCTGCAGTGGTGTGCGTATGTGCTCATATACAGGGCACTGTCAGTCCTCCTCCCTCTCAGTTTCTTCTTATCTCCCATGACTGAGCTGGAACACTATTGCTCCTGCAAGATCTAATATTCCTAGTGGGTTTTTTTGTATATCTAGTGTATATCGTTTATTGTTTAAGAGTTTATCATCTGGTAGTTAGTTAGTTGTTTATCCAGGGCCGGGCAATGCCCCAGTCCCTGGGTTTTAAACTGTGTACTTTGTGCAAGAAGCCTATGCTGTTGAGTGACCTGACCAGAGCTGTTTGAGGCATCTGGGAGAAACTCACCTTTTGTGAAAAGTATAAAATCTGCAAAGGGTTTTGCTCTCAACCAAGAAGGACAGGGACATTAGACAAAGCCTTTCTCATGGATTTGGCACTCTGACTGGTGTCGGAGCTGCAATCAGACTTAATGCCCAGAACAGTGGCATCGACCAGGAGTGCTCCCCTGGCGTTGGTGCCCTCATGGCACCATTTGACATCCCCAGTACTGAAGAAGCAGAAGGCGCACGCCGAGAAGGAGTCAAAGTCAACTCAGAAGAGCTCAGGTAAATGTGGGAAAAAATAATTTGGCCCAAGAACACCTCCACCCACATAGGTGTCGAGACTGGCACTCACAGCAGCATCAACTCTGGGGAGTGGCAGAGGCCCATGCCATTTGTTGGTCCCTTCTTTGCCTGAGGCATTCCAGGCAATGAAGGACTTGTTGGCCTTGCCGATGTCGTCTACCGCAGGAGGGTAGAGCAGGGCATCGAGGAGCAGATGCCCCAGCCAGGGACCACTCGAAGGGGAAGCCGACTCTGGTTCCACCACAGCACCTCCCTTCCATGGACCCCCTTCGTGGGTTCCACAGAAGTTACCAGAGTTTGGGCTCCGTTCCCCAGAACCGCATTGACATAGGTTAGGTTGAGTCTTCAGTCACTGGTCGTCAGGCGCTGGTTACCGGAACATTGGTACCTGTCCAAAGAGTGCCGGCGTCGATCTTCAGAGTGATGGCACTCCCTAATCTCTTGGCATTCCTTGGCAAGCTCTCACGGCAGGTCTCCAGAGCCCCGGCATCGCGAAAGTCCTTATAAAAAGCCTAAGGATAAGTTGCGGTCAAAGCACAGACAATGCGCAGGTTCTCAGCACAGTTCCCCGTCACCGGAGCCCAGATGTTTAAGAAGCGGTGCAGAAAAGCACGCAGTGTTGGCACCTGCCATGGTCACCAACGATCAGCTCCTCAGACTCGGGAGGAAATAGTCATTCTCCCAAAGGGACAAGCCCCCAAGCAGCCCACTGTGTTCCCCATGCTGCCTCAGAAGGGAGGGTGGCCGCAGGGACAATTGCCTGGCCCTTGGCAATTTTGGAATCCATGGGGGTTCCCTTAGGGCACAATGCCGTATGCTCAGTCATCTGTGGGCGCCTTGGTACCGCAGTCTTCAAAGGGCCTGGCTGCAGTACTGGCAGTAGATATTGGGTCAGACCAGGAAAATTCTCTCTTGGGTAGCTACTCGGTAATCACCCCAACCAGGAAGGCAGATCCAGCTCTCCCTCAGATTCCTGCCTCCTCATCCTCCTTGCTAGACAAGGTGGTAGGAGGCCCCTCTCATGCTGCCCCATTGGATAATTACTGGGACCTGCTGAGGTGGATACAGCTAACCTGGGCCTCAAAATAGAGGAACTTTCGGAGCCAATGGATGAACTCTTTGGCTCCTGGCATCCGCAGCCCCTTCCACAGTGGCCCAGAAAGTGCACAGTGGGGTGCTGAAACTTACCATGGTACTGTGGCAGACTCCAGCTTCTGTGGGATGTCCCCCACATCCAAGTGGGCAGAAAAGAAATATTAAGTGCCCTCCAAAGGCTTTGAATACCTGTACACCCACCCATCACTGGGTTCGCTAGTTGTGGCAACAGCTAATGAGTGTGACAGGCAGGGCCAAATGAGTTCAATGCTAAAGAATAAAAAGGCCAAAAAAATAGATTTATTTGGTCGCAAGGTGTACTCAACTATAAGCCTACAGCTGAGTGTCCAATCAGCAAGCACTTTTAGGGCAATATCATTATAATATCTGGCAATCTCTGGAAAAGTTCACCGACTCCCTCCTGCAGTCCTCCAAGCAGGAATTTGAAACAGTCCTGGAGAAGGGAAAAGCAATGGCCAGAGCCTCCCTGCAGGCAGCATCAGACGCAACAGACTCGGCGGTGTAGACAGTGGCCTCCATGGTGTTGATGAGGAGAACCTCTTGGCTCCAATTATCCAGTCTTTCAACAGAAGTCTAGCAATCTATCTAGGACCTTCCGCTTGATGGTTCGGCCCTCTTTGCAGACCACACCGACTCCAAGCTACATGAGCTACTCTGAGATCATTGGGCTGCTATACCCCATCCTTGTCCAGGAGGCATTTCAGGCCCCCTCAGCAGCAGTGCTTCAGGGATCAGGCCCGGGTGGAGCCCTACAGGAGAAGAAATAAGAACTATAAATGCCATTTGCACAAGCTGCCAACCTCTGCCTCAGAATCAGGGCCGAGCTGCCATCCTTCCGGGGAGGAAAGCGAGGCTTTTGAAGGTGCACCCGAGAATGACCTACCAGACTTTACTCAAGATCCAGATTCCTGGTTATTTCCTTCCCACCTAGCATTTTTCCTCCCTGCTTGGAGGACCGTAACGATAGACCACTGGGTTCTAAGCGCAGTGGCTTTTGGCTATGTCCTCTAATTTATTTTGCTCCCATCTTCCCACCCTCCTTCCCCATCTCTCTTCAGGACCTCTTTCACGAGCAGCTCCTCATTCAGGAAGTGCAGGCCCTGCTGCATGTGGGCGTGGTGCAAGAGGTCCCTCAAGGGTTGAAGGGAAGGGGTTACTACTCCCCTTACTTTCTGATTTCAAAGACCAAAGGGGGGTTGAGGTCCATTCTAGACCTACAAACAAATTCCTCAAAAAGTTGAAGTTCTGAATGGTCACCCTGACAGCTATCATTCCCTGTCTGGATCCAGGTGACTAGTACACCGCTCTCCATTTGAAAGACGCTTATTTTCATATTGCAATTTCCCTGGACCACAGGGGAATCCTGTGGTTTACTGTGGGTGCTCAACATTGCCAATCCTCAGTACTCCCGTTTGGCCTTTCTACTTCACTGCACATGTTCACCAAATGCATGGCGGTAGTGGTGGCCCACCTCAGCCATAGAGGAGTATAGGTTTTTCCTTACCTTGACAACTGGCTGATCCGGGGTCAGTCAAGGGTGCAGATCCAACGTGACATCGAGATTGTAAGAGACACTGCCAGTCACTGGTGTAACAGGGTAAGGGGGGGGAAAGATAGATGTACTCCGTCCCCGTGGGTCCTGCGCTCTTCCGGCCCGGCCGGTGGTGCAGCTGGGGGAAGGTGAGCCGGAGGGGTGGGGAGGAGACGGGGCCTGCTCTGCCCCTGAGTCCTGCTACCTTCCCTTGGGTCAGTCCGTGGTCCACTCCCTGCTTCCCCAGCTGGGTCCTCTGCCTCCACAGTGAGTGTGTGTCTCAGCCTCCTGGGGCACATGGCCGCTTGTACAGACATGGCTCAATACACCAGGATACGACTTCGGCTACTGACTGTAATTGTGGCTTGCCATGGTTTACTCCCCATCCAGACACTCCTTGGAGAGAATACTCACAACCCCTCCCCCCCCATATACTTATCTCCCTGTCATGGTGGATGGATCTTTGAAACGTAATGGCAGGAGAACCTCTCATGTCCCTGAGACTGGTGCTGTTGTTAGTATCAGATGCTTTGGATATGGCCTGAGGTGCCCACCTTGGTGCCCTAAGGACTCAAGATCTTTGGTCCAGAGGAGAGTTAGCTTTCCACATCAACATCAAAGAATTCAGGGTGATTTGTCTGGCCTGCAAGGTGTTCCTACCAAGGTGGTAAGGATCCCGATGGATAACATGTACTACATCAACAGGCAAGGAGGAGCCAGTCTTTAGCCCTCTGTCACAAAGGGACATCTGTGGGATCTCTGCATAAGCCATAACATCCATCTGGAGGCAGTTCATCTACCAGGATTTTAAAATATGCTAACAGATCATCTGATCAGGTGCTTTTGCTCTCACCACGAGTGGTCTCTCCACCAGGAGGTAGCCGACCACATTTCCAGAGGCGGGGAACTCCCCAAGTGGACCTCTTTGCTACCAGGGAAAACAAGACGTGTGCTCAGTACTGCTTCCTCTTAGGGCTGGAGGTTGCCTCCCTGATGGACACCTTTCTTCTCTCATGTTGAAGGGTCTCATGTATGCTTTTCTCCCAGTATGTCTCATACACAGAGTCCTCATGGAGATCAAAGAGACAGAGCACCGGTCATCCTGATAGCCCCGGCATGGCTCAGACAGCATTGGTTTGGGATGCTTTTGGACCAGGCCATGGTCACTCCCATTGAGACCAGATCTCCACTCTCAGGAGGACTGGGGCCATCTGCTCTACCTAGATCTGACCAGTCAGCATCTGATGGCATGGATGCTTCATGATTGAGCAGGGACGAGCACCACTGCTCGGCCCAAGTTCAGAGGATCCTGTTGGAGAGCAGGGAGCCTTCTACTAGGGCATCTTATTTAGCCAAATGGAAATGCTTCATCTGCTGGGCAATGAGTCCAAACATGTTGCTGGCTAAATCTCCTTTTCAGATGATCCTGGATTATCTACTTTTTGTCTATTAAGGTGCACCTGGTGGCAATTCCAGCCTTTCATGCTTCTGATCTAAAGCAGATCAGTTTTCTCCCATGGAATGGTGTCCAGATTCCTCAAGGGCCTGGGGTGACTTTTTCCTCTGCTATGAGGCCCAGTCCCACAGTGGGATCTGAATCTCATCCTCTCAAGACTCACCCATCTGTCCTGGAAGGTAACATTCCTGGTGGTGATTACCTCATCACGAAGGGTCTCTGAGATAAAAGCTCTAACCTCAGTTTTCTTCAAGAACAAGGTGCAGTTTCGTCCTCACCCTGCATTTCTGCCGAAGGTCATTTCCCACTTCCATGTAAACCAGGACATATTTCTGCCAGTGTTCTATCCAAAGTCTCACAAATCCAGTGAGGAAAGCCATCTTCACTCTCTCGATGTGAGGAGAGTATTAGTTTTCTACATCAACAGAACCAGATCCTTCCGCCGCTCCACGCAGCTCTTCGTTGCGATTGCTAATCAGATGAAGGGACATCCAGTTTTGTCCCAGTGAATCTCACCCCTAGCTTTCCTTTCTGCCCACTCACAAGGGCGCAGGCATCTTCAGTGCATGCCTGAATCCTTCAGCCCGAATCCTGGCACGTGCACCCATTCAGGACATATGTGGAGCCACTACCTGGTCCTCGATACAACGTTTATGTCCCACTATACCATCACACAGCTGACGTGGCATGATGCTGGGTTTGGTAGAGTGCTGCTACAATCATCACGTCTATGAACTCTTACCCACCTCCGGAGGCACTGCTGGTAAGTCACCTAATTCTGAATGGACACGAGCAAGCACTCGAAGAAGAAAGAATGGTTACTTACCTCGTAACTGTTGTTCTTCGAGATGTGTTGTTCATGTCCATTCCACAACCCACTTTCCGTCCTCTCTGTCAGAGTTTCGGCAAGAAGGAACTGAGAGGGAGGGGGATTGGCAGTGCCCTATATACAAGCACATACACCTTCCATTATAGGGAGCGCTAGAGCCAGCCCTACTGATACCACTAAAGGAAACATTTCCGGCACCAGTGCATGCAGCATGCACACGCCCATTTCTGAAGAGACATGAGCAACACATTTTCAAGAACAACAGTTACAAGGTAAGTAACCATTCTTTTTGGAAACTTAGTATATGTAAACATTGAGTTATAATGGACACTGAAGCCACCTTAGCACTAGTGATAGCTATTCTTGTTTGTTGTAAATTCCAGGCTGCCGTACCATATTGCCCAATTGCATCAATACGAGAACAATAGCACGTGCTAGGGTTGTTTTGTTTTGTCATGTAAATGTTTTGTAACTAATCAGATTGCTTTAAAAAACCAGAAGGATTAGTAATAAATAATTACAGGGGGAAGGTGAAACAAAGATGTAATAGGAAGGGTGTAAAAAAGAATATTCTTTACTAAATTACATCTCCACATTCCATAGACATCTCAAAGTATATATAAAAACATTTTTAAATTACTCATTTTGGTTTGTTTTTAAAGAGAGATTTGCTTCCCGCCCCCCCCCCCCAAGAAGAGAAAATAAAACATTCAGACAAGTTTAAGATAATGTGCAGCCTTCACTATATTTCATGCATCTAGCCTGAGGCTTCTTGTACTAACTCACTTTCACCTGAATCTGAAAATATTAATCTGTGAAAATTCCCCAGTGAATGGTTTGCTCTAATTGACTACAGTTGGTGCTTACTTTTTAATCAAAGAGCAGTAAAATTTAAAAATGATTGTTTTAACTGAGTGTTTTTTTTTAAATGGGGTAGATGTTACAGTATTTGTGGTCCTGACACAAAGTAAAACAGTCTGAAAGACCACATTATAACTGTTGCGTTTCTTTATCACTGTAATTTTTTCTGGCTATAACAAAACTTGTTTAGAAATACATTGGGAAGCTAACGTACTTGTAAGTGTGACCAGATGTTCCAGATTGCCTGAAACTATCTCGGAATTGGGTTCAGTGTCCTAGATGAATGTCACCTACATGCCCTAAAGGGTTACTTGTCAAGAATGACAAGCCCAAAATTGAACCACCTTGAGAGATTATTTTTTTCTTCTAATTGTCCTTCCTGGTTCCAGAAAATGTTAGCTTCCAAATATTACAATAGCAACACTGATCTTCATCAGTTTCCAGCTTCTCAGCTGGAGACCTAACAGCAGAACTACAGGACTGGGCTTCTTCCTAATCGCAAAATGCTCAGAGACCAATATTATTGCATATTTCAATACCCTGTTGGCCCCCAAAGAAGGAGTGAACAAGTGGTGCAGAGTCAGAATGTGTTGTGGTATCCATACAGTTTATTTAACTTCGGTCCTCTGACCTAGAAAGGAATCCTTTAAATGCCCTCAATTTTGAAGTTTAATATGGGAAATAATACCGTGGGAGTTTTCCCCCGATGTCACTTAGCTTAAGCTTCAAAGAAGGTCCCTGGAACTTGCATTAATCTTTTAAGGGATTTTATTGCAGGAAAGTTCATATTTTAAGAATATTAGCGGATTGTTGCTCAGAAAATATCTAAACACTGTACATTTAGAAAAGCCTAGAGAATTGGATGAGTATGCCCAAGCAGAAACCTCTGAAGAATACCAGAACTTATATGCTTGGAAGAAGATAAGAATTCTTCTCTGCTACCAGGTCTTTAGTGTTTAACAGTTACAAAACCACTTACTCCTCCAAATGCTTGTTCAATTTACATTAAAATAAAAATGGATGTGGCACTTCTGTCTGGCGATTTTGTTACTATCCTTAGTGTCAAGTTCTGAATGCGTCCAATCGGCAAAAATAGCTGTAACCAAAGAAAATATTAAATAAATTACTTTTCACCCCGTCAGTTTTTGGATAAGCAATGGGAGTTTGCCATTGATGTAAATGGAGCCAGGAATTATTTACTTAGATTTGATGTCAGAATGAATAGATGATGTACCATGGTTTTAATACATGACAGCTGACTACATGTAAAAGTCCTGTTTCAATATAATGGTATAGTAGCCCTAGAACAATCAGGAAGGGACATGTTGTCTCCAGCCAAGCCGTAATAGCTTCCTTTTTTTTCTGGGACTTCTTCAGTGTATGTTGTCAGTGATCAATGGAAGTAAAAGAGGACAGTAGCAGTGTCTTGTTCAATACAAACTATTCCTAATTTGTCAACTGATTGAACTAATTATTGTCACCAAGGTTTCAGCTGAATCCAGACTGAAGAGAAGTGTCAGGGGAATAATGGGGAAAAGACTGCTTTAATTTGTGCTATTTTATCTTGTATTTTTTCCTAAACTTTCAAAATAAAAATGCTGAGCTATTCTTGTAGGAAGTTTCTGTCACTTTAGTCTGTTTTGTTGTTTGTTTATTTCAAAGTTGCTAATTTCATTGACCTCTGTGATTAATCAGGATTTAAAGATGTTGACAACTAAAGTTGATTCTTGTCCATTTCTGTTTACTTAACTAAGATCATCTTACAATTTTATTTATTTATTTTATTTTATTTTATTTTATTTTATTTTGCTCTTCATCTTCTACCCAGTGGTCAACAATGCACAACTGTTACACACAATATTTATTTTCTGTTTGAAAAAGGGTGTGGGGAGAGAGGAGAAAAAGGAAGGAAGGAAAACTTAACAACTGAACTTTTCATTTATTTGGAAAACATAGCACATTCATAGATATAAAGTAACAGTAAATCAGGATATGTCCTCCAGATAACGTTGTAACCGTTTTATGTTTTGTGATGTACTGCTTCGTGCTATTATGGTTTGTGTACCAGTCAGTGCTTAATTTGTGTGAGGGCTTGCCTCTCTAGGCTTGGGAGTTCATACACCAGCACCTCTGGGCTTCATTCATAGCTGCATCAGTTATGAAAGAAAAAAATTGCTTGAGCCCTGGCATCTCTTTCATTACAGATTAAACACTGGTGCCATGCCATATCACACAATACAATTCAGGGTACTCTATCATACCACAATGATTGCTTAATAGAGGACATTAGTTTGAAGAAGCACAACTGGATTTAATTGAATGGTCTTTATGTATTTCTTTCAGTTAGCCTGGCTAACTGTTAAATTGTGGTGATCTGATCCCTAGTCTTCTGATATAAACTGGAATTATTAAATATTGTCATTTTAAAATTGTGTCTAAATGGGATTAAAGTTAAATCCGTGACTAAATAATCAAGACAGGACAGCAAGAAGATTCCTTAAGAGAGAAGAGAGGGAGAAAGCATAATAAGCTTTCCAGAATTCTACCTAAATACTTGATTATTTGGTTGTATTTCAAAATATTAATATATAAGAAAATGAAAAGACAAAATCTTTAAAGTAAGATTGCTACTGTGTATGTATATCAAGAAACATTAGATTTGGGGCTTTTTTTTTTAAGTAAATGGTTTAAAATGTGAAAATGATTAGTAATAGAAAGCTAGATAAATATTCAAATACAATAGTAGTTCATGCTCTCTTAAACAAATGGAAATACATAAAATATCATTATCATACAAGCTTCCAAAAGCAACCTTAACTTTGCCCCATATAACCACTTTCCATCAATCTAACACGGATTTGCTTAGGGTAAAACAGCATCTTAAAAATGTTTGAAATTGTCAAATACAAATGAAATTGTAATAACTGCTTACAGACATTTTGATTTCTTTCTCCCTTTTGTGGTAAATACATAATATAGTAGCCTAGGTCTGAATTCTTGTGCCTACTTGTGCATAGTGGATTGGATAAAGGGGGACAAATGGTCTGTTGGAAGACATTTTGCTTAACTTTCATTTATTTCTCTCATTGTCTTCTTAAGTAACCCTGGCTTTATTGATGATTTTTTTTTTAATTGGCTGTTACTTAGAGATGAATATATGAGCCAACCTCTCTGAAAGATGACCAAACCTGGGGTTCAGATGAACCTTGGATGCGCTCAAAAGATCTGCGTGCAGGAATGTCCATCCCCAGAGGGTGCGTCAAGCTTCTGACTGTGTCCACGTAGGACATGGAACAAATGGCATGACCCTAGTAGGAGGAGCAGAGATGTTGTGCCTCTCGAAACTAAAGATCATGAGTTGACGTGATTGTTTAGCATGTGACTTGGTGGTGATAGGGCTTCTGACTGGTTTATTTGCTTTTGGTCTGACTGCACTTTGTGTAACATTAAGACATTTCCAGGTTTGAAGGTCAGCATAAATGAGAACATAATGCCAGTGATACAGTTTGGTGGGAGGCTTCTTACAGTGTTAATATAATTTAATTTCCCATCTGGCGCTTGTTTTAACTTTTTCTCTACAAAATAATAATAATACAAGAAAGATACCAAAAGAATTCTATCTTCCCAGTAAAGTACTTTATGGCTGACTCAATGTAATATTTGAACGGATACCTGCATATGGTAACACATTTTAAATAATCACCCTGGTGGTAACTGATTCATATAGAAATGGATTTTATTGGTCCGGATCTTTTGTAAAACATCCTGAAGGAAAAATAAGAGTGACTAAAACTTCTTTTAGTATAAGTTTTTCCACTGTTACACTGTCATGAGCACATGTTAATTTGCAGCTGCACTTGGATTTGCAGTGGGTTTTTTGTTTTAAATACAGCTGTTTTTCCTAATGTCTTCTATATTTATAACTTATTTGAGTTCTTGGGTGTGGGGTCAAATATACTAACCAGTTGTTTAAAAAAAAAGTGTACCCTATGCAAATGGGGGCATTAGAAACAGCTATGTTCTAGCTAGCAGTATCAGGCTTCGTTAAAAGTAGTAAAATCAAAACGGGAAGGGAGAAAAAAAATCATGACATGACATGTGCCCTAGGGGAATTTGGGAGAGAACCCTGAAGAAGTAACCTTCCCACAATTGTGCTTTTCCACATCCAGCTGGCTCTAGTGAAAACTGAGTATACATACCCTGTGACTGGTGGTCTGAAACTGAATACCATGGGATTGAAGAAAAAAAGCCACTTGAAGAGGTCACAAACTAGGGGAAATTAGCCATTTGATAGGGAGGGCATGTGGGATAGGTGCTGACCTAAAACCTACAAAGTCTTTGGGCATACTTCTTCAGAAGTAAAATTTATGGTTATACCATAAGAGGCAGATTAAATATCTGTTTTCACATTACTGTAGTGGTGGCTCTGGTTTCACATATTCCTCCAGAATCAAAAGCTAATCTGTATTTATAATCACCTTTCAATGAGATAACAGGATATGACGTTTTTCAAAGGAAGGGGTGCTATATTTTTATGAGCCTAGGTATTTAAAGGGACAGAGCCAGGCTTTTACATGAATGCTTCATGGATGTTAAAGGAGAAAGTTAACACTTCTGTTCATGCTTTTATTTCTGTCTAGAAATGTAACAAGACAGAAGTAAATTCATTTTCAAGTAAAGGCTGTCTTCAAAAACAATGAAGCTAGAAAATTCAATTATTAACTAACTGGTTGGATTCCAGAGAACACAGAAAAAATCTGTGGAGAGGATCATCTGCAAATTAATCGAGTTTCCAGATGGATGGATGGATTAGTTTATTGATTATTTGCTAATATATCTACTTTACTAACAGTAAGAGGAGTTCTGATTCCTCAGAATTTCTAGTCATGTGACTGCTTGTGTGGGGGGAGAGGAATGTATTGCAGATAGGACTTGTTTTATAGACTGCCAAAAAATGTCTCAGATGACTGTAAATGGCATGTTGTAACAAGATGCAATAAGCAAAATGTCAGATCTCTTAATATTGCATCATAAATTGTTGTAAGTGCTTTTATGATGGGGGAATAATAGAGGCACAAACAACAAATATTGCCCACCTGATTGAGTATGTACGTAGCAGCTAAAGTGAGAAAAAGCTCCCATTGTTCCTCTACAATCAAACTTGAGTTTTCATGCCCACAGCCCCCTAATTAACCATTATCTATAATGTCAGCCAATGTGGGAATGTTGGGAGTGGATGCCAAAAGTGTCATTGTTTTTTTCTTTTTTTCTTGGTAATTTTAAGACACAGTGATTGAAAGGTTAGTTTAGCATATTAGTATTTGCAAAATGAAGCTAGAAAAATATAAGGGCTGTATTTGTCCATTGGGAACTTCTCCTTTCCAACAGTATGAAGACCCGTTTCTAGCCTACGTAGATAACAAGATATTGGATCTTAAATGGGTCTCTGGCCTGTATGTGAATATTGACCAACATGGGCTTCAGATAAGTATACATTTGGAGAAGGTATTGCACTCTTTTTGGAGATGAGAAGAAAACTTACTGCTGGCAGATATATATTTTTTTAAGTCTTTTTTAAAGCTGCTGCAGATCTGGTTAGTCCTGGTGAAGAAGAATAGATGTACAGATGAGGTGGTCAGAGTTTTATGATAAATGCAACTTACCACATGGATATCATCACCCCGTGACTCTCTCTTCCAAAATCTTTCTGATCTTTTTTCCTATGATTAACTTTTCCATTTCCTGAATCTGTCATCCTTTCCATTCTCCTACTCGGTCCCTCAGTTTATCTTTTACTCCCTCTGTGATGCTGTCACTCACCTTAGGGTCAGGAAACACGAATGGAATTGTTAGAGAGACAAGGTGGGTGCGGTAATAGCTTTTACTGGACCACGTTCTGTTAGTGAGGGAAACAAGCTTTCAAGCTTACACAGAGCTCTTCTTCAGGTATGGGAAACAAGTTCTCTTTCTTTCTCTTCAAGCATTCCATGTATCTCTCTGTATCTAAAAGATTGCTTAAAGCACCAGGATGAAGACCATGGTCAACAACTGTGCTCCTCAGGCACAACTGAACTCTATAATAAGGGTAAAGATCCTCTGGGCAGGAGACAGAACTTTCTCTGTGGGCCAGCTCAAGAATTCTCCCTTTAGGGAAAGGATGAGAAAACAAACAGGATAGATGTTAGTCACAGTACTCAGACTGTGTTAGTAAGAACCTTGATAGAGTAGTGTACTATTTGTAATTGGAAATATTTTCCATATCCCCTCACCTTGCTTACCACGTGCTCTATTGTACAGAATTTGAAGGGAAACATAATCGGCGGTGTGACTTCTGAGGCATGACTTCAGCACGTGTAGCTCAAATAATGATAACAGTGAAGCCACCAGCAAGGGCTACTGCAAAAATGTGTACATTGGGATCCTGGCAGTCTTCTCCAGCCAGTGCTGCTTCCCGTGCTCCAGTGGCTTTGCTACTATTGTTTGAACTAGCTAGATCAAAAGTAGCGCAGGTACATCTATACATGTTGCATTTACACTTCTGATTGCAGTGGAGACATAACCTTAATAAGAATTCCTTTCAAGAATGACTGAGGACAAATGAATCCTTATTATATTCAGTAGAACCACTTCATTATGATACAGCCTGAAGTACTGTAAATAGGACATGAATATTAAAATACATGTTAATTTGTCTTTCAGGGGTTGAAAAGCTGATCCGCCATCTACACGAACACAATGTGCCCATAGCTATTGCCACTAGCTCAGCTGGAGTGACATTTCAAATGAAAACGAGCAAACATAAAGAGTTCTTTAGTCTATTTCATCATATTGTGTTGGGAGATGACCCAGATGTGAAGAACAGCAAGCCGCAGCCTGATGCGTTTTTAGTTTGTGCAAGGAGATTTCACCCTCCGCCCCCTCCAGAAAAGGTAGGGATTGAACTAGCTAAAAAGTCAGCGATGAACAATCCAGACTACGTTTTGATTTTTTTTTATTGTTTAGCATGACAGGTTTTGAGATTGAGATTTAATAGCAATTAAAATAAATCAGCATCCTCTGCTTCCAAAGAAACAGACACTGAAGAAGCAGGAGACTATTGGAAAGTATCCTGTTCCTTCGCTATATGTAATGTTTTGTACTGCAAATTACCTTTGATTTACCACATGGTACTGTGAAGTACCAAGAAAGTTTCTGCCACATGTACGAAGAAAGTTTCTGCCACATGTATACATGTGAAAGCTGAATTTTTGTGTTCAAAGCTCAGAAACATTATTTAAACATATAGGTCAGTTTTCTTTTCATGCGTTTGTGCCTGATTTTCCTCTTAAATGTCTAAACATTAAAGATGCATTAATGTAAAGAAGATGTAGATTTCTTTCATGCCATCTCTTTGTCCTGTCTGCTGAATCTGTGAGGTCATAATTCTTGATTTATGATTTCAAAACTTATCACTGAGAATCATTTGAATAAGAAAAGGTGTTCACTTTCTCTCATACAGATTTGCTAAATTTCCAGCTCAGAAACCTGTAGGGTTAAATATCTGAAAGATAAATGGATACCTATTTTATGTAATATAGTCATTTCTATTTTAAATTAACACAATTTCTCTTTAAAATCATGCCCTCATGCTTTTTTCTGTTTTCCATGAAACATGAGGCCTGCAAAAAAGTTTTGAGACCTCCATTATTGGTAATAAATAAATAAATTCATAAATGCAATTTTTTATCCAAACTCTGGAGTAGATTAGACTGAGAGTATTGTTGGTCCATGGAGAACAGTAGATATGTAGGCATATTAGTAGCAGTTAGCTAGTATACTTCAGCCTTTCCCTGAATGGACTCTTCATTTCATTGAAACCTCTTCTCTACATGGGTAGAAGTGGATAAATTAGTGTATAAAGCTGTTGGTGATGATTTTTCAATGTAGTGTCTAGAGAGTTAAGTACTTAACTGTCATTTCACCATGTTAGAAATGTACCCCATTGTGCAGAATGCCGGTTGAGATCTGCCATTTTTAGGGCAATATTAGCTCCATATCGACCCTTCTAGTGTGCCTGCTTGTGACTTTGCTGGAAGGAAAATGAAAAAGAGACACAAATTTAGAAATATAATTTACAATTAAACATAAAAGAATAAAAAGTAGTAAGAATGAATTCCTTTCTTTACAGTCCAGTGGGATCATTTTTGTGTTTCTTGCACTAAATTTATTGTATTACTTGAAACTTCTGTGTTTAATCCATTTCTGCTACTGTATTACAACAATTCTGTTACAATTTTTATGTCTTACAGAATGCTAACTTGCAATCTAAATTGCATTCGGATATAGCAAGGCATCTAAAGTGAAATAAGCCTGGTCATATCTTTGGTTGGCACGTACATGAATTGTATTAGCAAAGCACGATAGTTCCTATGGCAATGCATTTAACTTACTGTTTGCAACTATATATACTGGAAGAACCCCTTTGACCTTGAACATTCAAGGTGAACTGTGAAGCAAAGGAACAGTAACGTTTTGTTTTTATGGTGTCTAAAGCTGATTTTGCGTGCGTGCCTGTGTGTGCGCGCGCGCACGCAAATCAAATTCTTTCATGTTTCTTTTGTACGTATGGAAGAATGTGAATACCCAACCTTCATTTCCCTCTCGTTGCTAAACAACTGACAAGGAGTCACCAGACTTGCAATATCTTATTCATGCAAGTAGCTTTTGTGTGAGTAGTACACATTGAACAGATGTTGCATGCATAAGGGCTACTAAGCATTTGCAGGAGTGGGTCTAAGCTTTGAACAATCTTAATAGTGATGTAACACAAAGTTGTAACCTCAGTTTAGAGCAAGAAGTAAGGAGATGATGGTCCTGATATTTCATTTTTTAAAGGTTTTTATTTAGAAAGAAAAAAAGACAAATGTTTTACTCTTTGTGTCTCGTAAAGTGCCTTTTTTGCTTTTGCTTTCCTTTAGCTCATAATTTGGAGTTGATATCATTTGAAAATAATCTTTCCAGATAATTATTAGATAAACAGAGATTTAATGTTTCTAATGCAGTGTATTGATATATAAAATATACATGCAGTATATTCTCTGACTACTTTAATAACTGAGATGTTTAATATTTTTTTTTAATTTAAGATAAATGTGGCTAAAAGTTGTGTTGTGCAATTATGAAAGCAAGGAGGAATTTATTTGAGGTGAAGGGGAAAAAGAACATCTAGTGGTTTGGCATGTCTAATAATGGCAATGGAGGAGGCAAACATGGGCTTCTTTGAGTTGTGTCCCTATGGGTGCTCCTCTGTGGGCATGTCTGCGTCCCTGAATTGCTGATTGAAGAATTTTGGTAGCAGTGTCCATTCAGCCCACGCATGTGCTGCCCCTCATGCTCTTCCACGAGGGTAACTAGTATGCATGGGTGAACCCTCCTCAGTTCCTTATCAACTGCTGCTGACTAGAGATGGAGCTTTAGTTGCCTGTTCATGGTTCATTAACTTTTTAGAATTGCTAATCTTTAGCTTCCTTTTGAAGCCTATTTTCTCTTTACTTTTAAATTTTATTTAAGGACTTTGTTTTTTCATCAACCCTCTCTTGGATTATGCCTGGCTCTCTGGGCTTCAAGAAGTGTCTCAGTTGCAAGGAATCTATCCCAGTGACTGATGGAAACTCTCAGCGCATCCACTGCCTGGGAGAGAAAAACATCTCACAGAAGTGTGGTTTCTGTCAGCAATTGAAGCCCAGATCCAGAAAGGACAGAAAACTGAGACACAGATGCCAACTCATGGAGTCAGCCCTTCAACTGCCCGAGCTACAGCAGAGATCTTACCACAGCTCTGTACTTCAAAGTGAGGCAAGCCAAAGGAAATGCCCAGGAGCCACTCACATAAGGCCTCTAAGAACAGGTCTGTGAGTCCCTATTGTGAGCCCTAATGGAGACACAAACTATCTCAGGCTCAATCAGTATCATTGGTGCCGATGGCATCAAAGCCATCGAAATCCAGTACCCAGGGTTTATGCATTACCGTCCCTACAGAGCATGTCAGGTTGCCTAAGGACCCAGTGGGCATAGGCAAGGAAGCACTGGCACCATCGGAGTGCAAAAAAACACAGAAAATCTGCCCTTAGGAAGGCTCCTCCGGTACAGACATTGACATCAGTACCACCTGTTGTACACCAGGTACTGATGGACCATATTATCAGATTCACATCACCGACCCCTTTGGTACAGACATCTTGATATCAACAGCCACCACTGGTACCAACAGCTTTGGCACTGTAAAACTTCCAGTAGTATTGCTCATTGGTCTACGCATGCACCCTCGCACAATGCAGACCACAGAACGTCACCCACCCACTCCTGTAATAGACCCCTAACCTATGAGTGACTTATTAAAGTCCTCAAATCCTGGCTTAAAGACTTCAAGGTACAGAGAATCCACCAGCAAGAGACACATGCCCCATGTTGTAGAGGAAAGCGAAAAACCCTCAGGGCCTCTACCAATCTGCCCTTGGGCAAAATTCCTTTCTGACCTCAAATATGGTGATCAGTTAAACTCTGAGCACGTTGGCAAAACTTACCAGCCAGACACCTAAGAAGGAATTCTCTGTAATAACTCAGAACCCACCCCATCTAACATCCCATCCCAGGCCATTGTGCATATTTACCACCAGTGGTAAAAGATCAGTCAATTGCTAAATTAGGCTGTCCCATCATACCATTCCCATCATAAACTTATCAAGCTCAGTCTTGAAGCCAGCTAGGTTTTTTGCCCCCACTGCTCCCCTTGGAAGGCTGTTCCAGAACTTCGCTGATCTGATGGTTAGAAACCTTCATCTAAATTTCAAGTCTAAGCTTTCTGATGTCCAGTTTATATCCATTTGTTCTTGTGTCCACATTGGCACTAAACTTAAATAATTCCTCTACCTCCCTGGTGTTTATCCCTCTGATGTATTTATAGAGAGCAATCATATCTCCCCTCAGCCTTCTTTTGGTTAAGCTAAACAAGCCAAGCTCTTTGAGTCTCCTCTCATAAGGCAGGTTTTCCATTCCTCAGTTCATCCTAGTTCCAGTTAAAATTAATCTTTCTTAAACATGGGAGACTAGAACTGCACACAGAATTACAGCTGAGGTCTCACAAGTGCTTTGTATAACCTTACTAATGTCTCCCTATTTCTACTGGAAATACCTCGCCTGATGCATCCTAGGACCGCATTAGCTATTTTTCCACAGCCACATCATCTGGGTGACTCATAGTCATCCTGTGATCAACCAATATGCCCGGGACCTTCTCCTCCTCTGTCACTTCCAACTGATGCAGGTTTCTATTTGCTGAGACATGGGCATTAAAAAAAGAAAACAAAAATCCCGGGAATCCATGATTTCCAAAATGTTCATGGCAAAATTACATAATAATCATAAAGTGAGAGTTTAGTGAGCCTAACGGAGGGGCTAATGAAGCAGTGGATCCAAGGGAAGGCCAATTTACATTTTTGAAAAAAGAAGTACAGAACTGAACTCAAAATAAGAATTTTTTCAGCAAACCATTTTTTTCATGCAGATTTGGTATTATCACTTCTGACTTCTAGTCTCCAGCCTTTGGCACTGAGTTTTCATTGTTCTTAACATTTCTTCTAAATGTTCAGAATTTTCTTTCCATGGCTATCCTGAATTTCAGTTTACGGATGAGTTGACAGTTTTTTGTGTTGCAGATCTAAAATTAACAGCAAATGTGTGAACTTTTCACATTCATGAAAAAAGAGCTGAGTTCTGGGTTTTGTGTTTCCTCTGTTAAAGCAGATGTTATAAATTGACATGGGTTGTTGACTTTTACCAAAAACAAAACAAAAAAAAAAGGGTGAAATTCTATATTCACTGTGGTGCGTGTGGGTTCTGCCATTGCGTCTGGCTGGTATGATATAGCAAGAGCAGAGGGTACTAGGAGAGTGGTAGAAGGGAGCTATGTAAGCCCCAGAATGCTCGGGGCTCTGTTTCCTGCAGACTAGACAGAGTTATTAGAGGACAGTTAGGAGCATCTGAGGCCAATTAAGGCCCAACCAGGTGCCTGATTAAAAACCCTCTGCTCCAGACAGATGGCGCACAAGCTGGAGGTGGAGGAGTGCAGTGTTGTGTGGAGGAGCAAGAGGAGTGCAGTGTTATGCAAAGGAACAGAGAGGAGTTTGGAGGAAGGTATCAGGCCCAGGAGGGGGAAAGGTTGCTCAAGCAGGACTGAGTTACTCCCCAGGCACAGGGGCCTGAGTAAGGAAGCCCAGCCCAGGCAGCGAGGAGGCAGGGCCCGAGGCACTGAAAGGACGGAGGGGGGAAATTAGCCCAGGGAAAAATATTGCAGCCATGAATAAGGCACCAGCACACATAGCTGCTAGTCATAGCTCCTGGGCTGGGACCCAGAGGAACAGGTGGGCCCGGGTCCCTACCCTCGCTCCCTTCCCACGGGGCCACGCTGGAGGGACCATCCCTCTCCCGGGGAGACAGGGTAACTGATGACGCCCTGGCTCAGTATGAGAGGCAAAAGCATGAGACTCACTAGAGCAAAGCTGGCTGTTTGGCACACTTGATGTCGGGAGTGGGATTCTATCACGCAGTGGACTTAAACCAGGGTGTTTCTAGCCCACCTCACTCTTGAGATGGATGACGTGGTGAAAGCTTTAGTACAAGCCACTGATGCTCAGCAGTAGGCCACCCAGCAGGAGGCTGTACAGTTCCAGCAGGAGATCAATCACCTGCTGATGAGCCAGGCTGCCCAGGACTTGGCCATACTTCAGGAGGTGATAGGGCAGTTGAAGGTCCTAGTGGAGCGAAGTTGCAGTCAAGACGAGGTGAGGACCATATGGGTCAGCAACTAACTACAGAAAATGACTCGAGTATAATATACGTAGAGGCATATCTCCTGGACTTTGAAAGAACAGCCCTGCGGGAGGCCTGGCCCTCAGATAGGTGGGTTAGTATCTGAGCCCCTATCCTGGGAAGAGAGGCCCAGAAGGCCTATTATGATACGTTGGTGGAAACCACTGCGGACTACCCCCAAGTGAAGGCCAAAATTCTGGCTAGGTCTGGAGTGATGGTGGTAGTGCAAGCCCAGAGGTTGCATGAATGGATAGCAACGACAGAGCACCACAGTCATATTTGTTCGTTCTAATCCACCTGACCCGGAAGTGGCTGCACCCTTAGGCCCTGAGCTCCGAGAAGATGTTGGAGCTTCTGGTGATGGACAAATATACGAGGGGGTTACCACCGGTCCTCCGAACCTGGGTTGGGCAGAATGACCCCTCCACCTACAACGAATTGGTCGCCCTGGAAGCGGCAGCTGGCGGCTTGTGAATTGTCCCCAACCCTTCAGGAGAAGACATGGCGGGCATGGAAGCTGGTTCCCAACCCCAGTTCCCAGACAACCGGGAAATCCAAGAGAATGGGAACCAGGAACAAGGATGCTGATGAATGGCCCAAGGCCATGAAGGCACCTGGTCAGAACTGGGATGGCCGACCAAATAGGCCAAGGCAGAGGGGGGCAGCTATCCTAAAGTACCAGTGTTATGAATGTGGGGAACTTGGTCACATAGCAGCCCGGTGCCCCAACAGGGAAGAACCCATGCAGTGTAATCTGGGAGGTCATGGTGGGCGCTGTGGTCTCATCAGCCTGGTTGAGGTTGTAATGATCCCCCATGGATACACAAGGCTGATAAAGATGAACAGTATCGAAAACATGACCCTGGTAGATTCCGGGAGTGTTACCCCTCCCCTTCCCACAGGGCCGTGCTGGAGAAACCACCCTCCCCAGGGATATGGGGAAACTGGTGACACCCTGGCCCACTACAAGAGGTAAAAATGCGAGATGCAGTAGGGCGAAGCTGGCCATTTGCCACAATGGCAGACACTCACACCCACTTAGGCTAAATATTCAGTTCTTAGGCAAAAATACTGTTGAAATGGATGGGAATTTTTCTTCAACATTGACTGAAGACTTCAGGATTTGACCATATATTATTATTATTATTATTATTATTCAGTGGCAACTGCATTAATTCAGAAATAAGGTTGCTTGGTGGTATGTCATTCCCGTGCAGAATGCTGAGCAAAACTCAGACTTCTGAAAACCACCAAATGCAGTTAGGTTTTCCATGCAAACTTTACTTTCAGCAGTTCCCTAATATGGCTTGTTGACAGTCTGCCAATCCCTCAGTTGCTAAAATGTGCAATCCATTCACTCAGGATACCACCTAACACTAAAAGGGTGGAGGGAAAAAAAGATGTGTCCACACCACCTTCTCTCTAAATACCTTTATTATTAACACTGAAACAATTTTGTTTTGAACTGACAAAAATTTTATGACAAACTTTTTAACAAAAATAATATTTCAGCCCCTAATGCTGAAAACACTTATGCACATGCAAACATTTATGCACATACTTTAAGTACATAAGTAATCCAACTGAGGTCAATAGGACAATGCATGTGAATATAGACTATAGTTATGTACTTATTTAAGTGTTTTCAGGATCAAAGCCTTAATTTTCTTTCTTTCTTTTTCTTTCTTTCTATGGCTTTCTGTAAAATTCAAATAATGAAGACCCTACAAGTAGTGGCATTTAAGTGTATAATGAACTAAATTATAAATGCTATTGTTTTTTATATAAATTGCAAGAGCACAGATTTTTCAAAGATTATACAAAGCCTCAGTCTGTATTAAGTCAATTACTTTAAATGACTCTACTCTGCTTTGCAGTCATCCTCCTCTTTTTAGTAGGTTTTGCATCATGAAATCCAAAATCATGAATAGTAGTCTCCAAATGGTCAACTGTGCTGCCACTAATCAGTGTTCAGTGCAGTTCTTCATATTGGTCAGGATACATTAAGGTTTGTGTCTCATTTGGTTTTTATGTCAAATCCTGTTTTGTTTTGTCTTTTTCCTTTTTTCAAAGAGCCTTTTATTCGGACATTATTGTTACAAAAGAAGAAATGAAAGAATAATGGGAATTCCAGGCCCCATGACCATGTAATTTGTACAGCAAGTAGAAAAGATAGAGTGAAAGAACTGCTTAGGCTTAAACATGCCCATCACTGTGATGGGGACATACTTAACAAGGGTTGCCAATTTTTTTAGTTAGTTTTGTTCTTATTTTTCACCAACATAATTTTCTCACTTAGCTTTTCACAGCTGATCCACTTTCAATACATACATTTCACTTATTTGATTTTCTGAAAGCCTTTAACATGTTGTTAGTCATATTACATATGCTTACAAGAGTTTCTGTTATGCCTGATGTACATACTGAGCCTTTGAATTTGTTAGCCATACTTTAAATAAAGTAAGGGAGTTACAAAGTCATGAATAGTATGTCATTAAGTTATATACTGTAGCTGCAGATTGGAACACCTGCTGTCTAAGTTATGTATTTTAGAGTCAATCATAGTAAATCTGTACCTTTTCTGTTTGTAAATAAATTGGTTTCACTCTTTTCTGAATGTTTACAGTTCACATATTAGACACTTTATTTATTATAAAAGTAACAAAAAGTACATGCAAAAAGACACAGAAATATTCACCTTAGAATACAAACCTGTGACAATAGCATTCTTTTCAAAATTCTCCTGTTCCTTTTTCTTAAATAGATCTCAGTTAGTTGTGATTTTTTTTCTTAGCTGAAGCATGGCTGTAATCAGGAACGCATAAAGTAAACCATTATGCTGTATATATGGCATACAATTTCCTGTGGGTAGATTTTTTTAAAATTATTTTATTATCAAATGTTTTATCGTTACAATGCTGGGTATGAACATTTCCAGTTATAAACCCTGGCTAATAGAGATCATATTGAGCTTGATTTTCAAAATATAGGGATGCCTGGACTGCATTCAGGAATCCATTTGTGCACACACACAACAGACTTGCATGTATAAATGGCCAGTTCGTTGAGAGTGGAGTTCTGTAATATGTTCTATTTGGGGTTGTATATGGAGAGTATCCATAAACCAAAGCAAGTGGAGAATGTGTCCACTTACTGAGTGGACATTATGCAGAGAGCATGCAACAGTGTTTCACAATGTTCACTGGTTTCCAGTAAATTTCTAGGTGAAATTCATGCTACTGGCATTGACTTACAAAGCCCTGACTGCATGCGGCTAGGTTTGCTGGGAAACTACCTCACTTTCCATTCTGTACTGATGTTATTGCAATTAATAAAGGCACTCAAGATGGTGTTCCTTCAGTTTGAAAGGGAAGGAACTCCTGATACAGGGATTTTCCCTGCAGACTCCTTGACTATGGAACTTTTTTTCCTTTTCAGTCAGTCAGAGCCTGAATTTGTTGTTCTTCTAGGCACACTGCAGAGCCCTAACTCTTTTTGTGGGCATTTGAGTTGGAGTTGGGTTCTGGTTACTGCATTTGGTGTGGGTTTTTTGGATTTCTCTTGCTTTACTACTGTTACGGGATAATACCACTAAGTAAACAGTATTTTTTTTAATTGACCTAAAAAGAGGAAGCTAGTGTCATGGATATCCTGGAAAAATTTAAAGAAATAAATTACTAACCGTTTGTGTACATTCTCCCAGTCTATGTGCACATAATCACAATAATTGCTTGTGCAAATGTGGAAAGCAAATGGTTATAGACCACAGATGTTTTGAGAATTAGTCTTACTTTGGGAAATTCTGGGTATACTGAAGGTGGGAATGGAAGTGCACAGAACTTTGGAACTGCTTAACACACTAGCAGTTACACTCTTTCTTCATTAATCTTTTAGTAAGCCAGCATAGAGAGTGATGACCCTCTGTTCCCACAGCAGATGGCTCAGCCAATAGTTACTCATGTTAGTATGGTGAACTGACATCAGTAGGTGCATATCAGTGAGAAAGCCCTACAGGGGACCTATTAGATGTAAGCTAGAAAAGCTCAAATGGTGGGAGCAATTGTGAAAGGCTGCTTCCTCATAATTATTAGCTTCACCCAAAATGAGGCTGAGGGAAAATCCTAATGGATCCTCATTATTGCTTTATTCTATATTTTTATTTATTTTATTTACTTTATGAAAATTTACTTATCCCATGCTCTAGGCCCACCTGCAATTCCTTATTAGACACTATAGTATGTATTAAAAAAATCAGAACTATTAAAACATCAAAATCATACATCCCATCAATCCTTTATACAGCCCAATCAGAACTAGACAAAACAGACATGCTTTCCAACATTCCCTCAAAATCAACAGGAGTGTTGTGCAGAAGAATAAAGGACACTGCACTAAAAATGTCCAGCGTCCAGTCATTTACCCTTAAACCTTGAGTTTATTAATTCAGGCAGTTCACCTGCTTTCCACCCTGCAATAAGGCATACAGAGGGAGTAGCCAGGATCCAAACTGTTACCAGAAATGAACTAGAAACCAGTGAATGCTATGAAGTACAGGCAAAATACACTTCCTTAAGAGATTTTCTTGTACCAACATAATCTGGAGGTGACATAAACATGGACAACTATGGTGAGAACCACATCTGAAAGCAAAAATTACAATGTCCTGGCTAAGAATAGATGCTAAAAAGCACTCACAGTTTTGCAGGCTGTATTTTATGTACCATAATTACAATAAATAATGTACACATTGAAGAAGTAGCTACAGGTCAATATGCTGCCATTTGAGAAGCCTAAGTTCAGGAATCTCCTTGTAACTCCTGCTTAGTCAATGAAATCTTTAGTTTTATTTATTTATTATATTTCAGGTTTCTAAGTGCTCACCTTAAATTCAACATATTTTAGAGACATTGTAAACAAAAATGACGACACACTCATCAGATTTGTTAGAGCTGCCCATCTGGTGTTGCCACCCAACTGGTTTTTTGCTTTTATGTCCTGAGTGCCATTTAGGTTTGCCAGGTGTCCATTTTCAGGACCAGCCCCTGCTCAGCCGTGTCTGTCTCCTACCTGCAGGCAGGCTCCTTGAGATGATCCAGTGAGCAATGTGGTGCGGGGAGGAGTGGAATGAGTGACGGGGCAGGGCCATGGGGAAAAAGGTGGAACTGGGGTGGGGCCTTGGGAGAAGTAGAGAAGGGGGAGGGGCCTTGCAGGAAAAGGCAGGGTCTCGGGGGTCCAGTTGTCTGCTGTCAGAAAGGTAGCAACCCTAACCCACACGTTCAAAATTAAATTAACTCCTTGAATACAAGTGACCATAGACAAAACCTCCATATCACCAGCCCCTCACCAACCACCCCTCCAAGTGCCTTATTAAAAAAAAATACGGTTTGCAGTCTGCCTGGAAAGTTAACTAATCCACATGATGGTGCACAAAAGAAACACGGGAATTGCTATATCAGATCAGATTTAGGATCTGTGTACTGGCAGGGACCAGTACCAAATGCTTCAGAAGATCATACAAGAAATCCTCAAGCGGGCAATGTAAGCACGTCTTGCACATAGGAAAAGTTTTTTCCTAATGCACAGTAGTTAGAGTTTGGCTTGTGCCCTGAAATATGAGGGTTTATATCCTTTCCATCTTATTTTATATCTGTTGTCCTTTTTCAAATCCTAGTTAATGTAACTCTGGCAAGAGCAAATTTCAAACAAGGGAACCCTTCAGAAAAATAAATGTCCTGCTTCCAGTCCCCTCTTTATTAAACGTTGGGGAAAGTGTAGCTTGACTGGCCCTGCTTACTGCTTTTGTGACAATATCCCATATGGAGACAAGTGATCTGAAATAACAAACTGTCAAACCATTTAGGGCTTTACAGATTAAAACCAAAACCTTGAATACCACCCAGAAATATGTGGTTAGTGTGTGAAGATCACAGAGGACTGTCTGCGTGATGTAGTACTCAGCGCCCAAGCATAATTTT
The DNA here is from genome assembly GCA_007922155.1 of Mesoclemmys tuberculata. Lineage (NCBI taxonomy): Eukaryota > Metazoa > Chordata > Testudines > Chelidae > Mesoclemmys > Mesoclemmys tuberculata. The sequence continues at coordinate 63,869,708 of ML675610.1, forward strand.
TTCGGGCCCAGTACAAGCTTGTAACACAGCCCCCTCTCCCACACACATACCACAATCCCTCATTCCATACATACAATCTCATGAGCCATGGTAGTACTTAACAAGCAAGTGGCTGCATCCTGCAACAGCTTTTAAATAGTCTCGGCACATAAATCCTAATTTGTGGATTAGGTGACTTCTGTGATTGCAAAATTCACTCTCTGTGTTTGTTGAGGCAATGTGGGGAGGGAGGTGGACAAGGGTGAAGAACTATCAACAAACTCTAGACTAATGGGGTGAATCCTTAATGCTCTTTTGCAATTTGGTCTGTCCTAGGGACTGCCATCAAAAATAGAGATGAAAAAAGAAAACGAGATATTTGACCATTTTTAGGAAGGTAGGACTTTTAAAGACATGGTATAAATTTTTTCTCTTATTTTTTATTTAGAAAGCAACTAAAGGAAAGAAATATGTATAAAGCTGCTTTCAATCCTAATTCTTTCAGTTTACAGGGTTTGTTCCCCTCTCTCTCCACCCATCCACACACTAGCTGTGTTAGATATTTGTAGAAGAAAAATGTGATGTTGCATGGTTTGAAAGTAATTTAGCTCTTAAGTGTTCTAGACGCTGAACTGCATGTTTGTTTATGGATATATTTGTCTTATGGAGACAAAAAAGACATTCAAGTTTTGTACAAAGATAATCTGGTCAAGGGTTTTTTTTTCACTTGATGCCTATGATTGTAATAGGAAAGGAGAATTATAATTGGTTCTTATTCTTTGAGGTACTCCTATTTTTGGGGAAAAAATTCTTTCCATTTGTCATGATAATGTATCAAATAGTTGCTAAGGGACTTGATGAAAACTGATGCAAAATAATAAATTATGTTCTGCAGCTTTCTTTTCCTGTACGTGATATGGTTGCATAAATACAAAAAGACTGGTACACCTACAGATTCAGAAAGCATTCTATTCAGATTAGCAGGTCACTGGAGATGCGTTACTAATTGTTTTAGGGAATTCATTAGGGATATTATCACCTATTAATTATTCGTGGTAAGTTGGAAAAAAGGGGGAAAATGATAAACTGCTCACTGAATTATCTTTTTTCCTTTCAAGACCTTGAGCATTTTTTGGAGATGCCAAACAGAGCAATCATTGAATAATTAGATTTTAATTAACAAGAATTTTCACTAAAATGTTTTTTAATGTCTTCTGGGTTACAGAAAACAATGAATAAAATCCTCTTTCAGTACGATCTAGTGTACTTATCCTCTCTGAGATCAGATTATCTTTGTAATCACACCCAGTGCCTATCATAAAAATGCTGCTTCAGAGTTTTTGAACAAAGAATAAAGAGTAAAACAAGCAATTGAACATTAGAGGTATTTTTGTTGCTTATTTGTAATCTATTAATTTCGAAAGAACTGCAGAAAACCTAGGAAGGCCCAGTGCTTGCCACTTTATTGCTCTATGCCCTCTTTATTTATTTATTTATTTTAATTATTCTTCTCCTGTTCCTGAAATGTGCAACTGCTGATAATTTTCAGAGATGTGATTTCCCCCCTCCTTCACCTCTCAACCCCCGAGTTTATTCAGTTATGTGGGTGAGGATGAACTTTTAATGGTCTTTCTGGGCTTTTAGCATCATTTCAGAAAAGCTGCATACAAGGTGATCAGTTAGCACTGACAGATTATTCATTGGCTAAACAGGGCAAAGGATTTTATACTCTGATCGCTACATCATGAAATGAGTGCACTTGTAAAATGATTACCAAATGTTCTCCAGAAAGCAGTATATTTTGAAACAAAATATTTTTATTGTGACAGGTTAGTAGTATAAAGATAAAAGACCTTGTAGCACAGAGAAAAGCTGGAAAAATGGCAGGATTATCTGTTAAAGCATGCTTAATACTTCCATTCCAGAATGTCTTTATCTTACAATAATAGTGAGCATTTATTCAAAGACAAACGGTTAAAACTAAGCCTGGGCAAGGCTGAAGTGTTGCTGATTTGAAGAAGGAAGCACTTCCAAGTAATAGTAGAGATGCTGTCTTTACCTTCCATCAAAGACACCTTTCCCTTCCTGTCAATCAAAATAAAGCAGTATATAGGAATTGCCAGACATGAATCTAGTAGCTTGTCTTTGACAGTGGCTATCCCTACATGCTTGAGAGGCAGATGTAAGAAACCCACAGCATGCCGATGTGTGTATTCGGCCCTTCCTATCACATTTTATCTTATTCTCTAATAGAGATTGGCTTAAGCCCTGATGCATGAGGTTGAATGTATTTTCCACACAAATTGTTATTAATTATAGCTCTGGGTATTCTTATCTCTATCAATGTCCAGTCGCCTTTTGAATCTTGTTAAGCTCTTAGCATCAATGATTTCCTGTGGCAATGAATTCCATAGTTTAATTGCACATTTTGTGTGTGTTTTCCACCTTTTAATTTAATTGAATATCCTCTTGTTTTTATGTTATAAGGAGCCCAGAAGTTCCCAATCTACCTTCACTAGAACATTCAGTATTTTATAAAAGTTTAGGCTGTCCCTTCTTTTTCATTTTCATAAGGTAAACAATCCTGCTCTTTTCAGTCTCAGTTTCTATGAGGTTTTTTCCAGGCTTTCGAGCATTCTTGTTCCTGTTTGCTGAACCCCCTTTGGCTCTGGAATATCCTATATGAGATGGGATGATGCAGTATTTAGAGAAGGCTGCACCTTTATTTATATAAAGATATCAGAATATTATTCATATTATTTACCATCCCATTCCTTGTGCAACCTGACATTTTGTTTACTTTTTTGCCTGAACCTGTACATTGAGCAGAGGTCATCATTGAGCTACAGTGATGTCTACAGGCCCTTTTCATGAGTTTATACGGTTAATATTGAATCCTGGAAGATGTACAAATAGTTTAATTATTTATCTCCAATGGACATTACTTTGCATCTGTCACCCATTGGATTTAATTTGTCGTTTTGTTGCCTATTCACCTAGCTTGTTTAGGTCCCTCTGAAGTTTCGCACAGCCCTCTGTGGTTCTGTCTAAATTACCTAATGTTTTTGTCATCAGCATATGTTACTGTCTCTCTACTCACTCTCTTTCTGGATCACTAATAAGTATATTTAAGCAGCACAGAACAAAGTCATCCTGCTGTGAACCTTTAGTCAAGATGAAAATTGACCATGTAATTTGACTATTTAATTTATTCTGTTTTCTTTCTCCTAGACAATTTTTGATCCATAATAGTATTTTGCAGAAACAATATCATCATGAGCTTCCAGATGTTTTGTTGTTCTATTTTTTATTATAGTTTCAAACAATTTGCAGGTATGGATATGTGATAATGTGTATAAACCCCACATAGACTGCCTGAGAGCTCTAATTAGGTCCCCATCTTGTTCAATGGGTGTGCCAGACTCATGGAGGAGTTACAAGGAAGGCTTTCAGTGCAGTTGGGAGGGAGAGACCCAGGAGAGAGGTAGTCTGGAGTTTCTTTTTGTGGGATGGCCCTGACAGAAACCAGGTGCAGAGAAAACGTCAGATGGACTCAAGCCCAGGACGGGCAGAAGTTGCTTAATTTGTATTTTTTGTCTGGCTTTTGATGTTTACTTCTTACTTACGCTGCTTCAAAACCTCAAGGTCCTGCTGGCTCACTAAGACTAGGCAATTGGGTACCATCAGTGTGACAAAAAAAAAAAGCCTTCCCCTACATTTAGTTTTTCAGAATTTGACCTCCTTCTCCCAGAGAAGGATCTGGTCACAGGGATCAGGCACTTTTGTCACCTCCAGAGTTCATTACTGCAGTCGTCTGTTTCTGATCCCGAAGGAGGAAGCAAAAGAGGCCCCAGCCTGTTTGTTCTTCAGATCTATTAGAAAGTCAGAATAGTGCCAATTCACAAAAGGGTCATCAGCAAAGTGCATCATGCTACAAAATTTGAATTTTATCAACACTAGTTTGGAATAAGCAGCTTAACTCTCTCTCCCTGTCTCCACTGCCCCTCCTGTCCTTTTCTTCCCTCCCTATCCCCCATTAATAACATGGCCATCGCAAACTCAAGCCACCAAATCTTTATTCCACAAAACTGCATCATATGTTTTAGGTGGAACATATCTATACTTTTAAGGTTACCTTTAACATTTCTTTATCAGGGCCTTTTTTCACTTTATAATTTTGCCAAACCAACAATTCAGGCTGACATTTTCAGTGGATGGAGGAAGTGCTGGGATCGGAGAGATTTCTTTGCTGTTATGAAAATTCAGCTATAATTTCAGAGGTTATAAACCTCTAAAAATTACCATTTCTACTTGTTCAATAGAGCTCATTAGAGACTTCTTACTAAAACTCTGCACTGATCATGCTTCTGCCACACAGACACCTCAGTGGGGCATCAATAGCAGTTTCTGCCACTTTGGCCTAGAATAAAATATGTTGGGAGCCAGGAATATGATCATAAATTCTAGCCCCAGATTTTCCAGTGATTGCTGTTGTTAATCCCATGTGTTTCACAGCCTTTTTTACTGACCAAGGCATTTGAGCCCTGCCTTTGGAGGCAAAACAATATAATTGTCTACATTTTCCAGGAACAGAGCTTGCATTTCTGACAGAGCTGAGAATAGATTTGTATATATAGTCATCTCTGTACTAGCTCAGTGTCAGATTCTGTTGTACCTCTTCCAAAGTATAGTCTAAAGGGGTATTTCTCAACCCCTGGTCTGTGGACAGGTGCTGGTCCTTGTGATCTCTCTGACACAGTTTAGGAAGGCAGCAAGCTGGTTCCTTGTATCAAAAAGGGTCAGAAACACTGGTCTGTTAGGACAAGCGAATGGTTTTAAGAAAGAGGATCTCAATCAATAGCTCAGCAACAGGAAGGTGGGGGGCAGGAAGAAGAACATAGAAAAGATTCCTGAAAAAGTGTGTTTTAATTAGGTTTTTGAAGGAGGATGAAGCGTGTGTGTACTTACTGAAGTGGAGATGGTTCCAGGCCTAGAGTGCAGCACGATATAAAGCACAAGACTGAAAGTGGGAGAAAGAGATCAAGGGAGCAATTAAGTGAGAGAATAAGCAAGATGTACAGTAATTGTGGGTACATGATTTAGGGCCTTGAAGGTGAAGATGAGACACTTGAATGTGTAGCTCTGTTAGGCATTTATAGTAGTTCTATTATAAATGACCAGAAGTAAATGTCCCCTTGCTCATTTCTTGTCACCACTTTCCCATTTTTTTTTTTAAAATAAGGAAAAGTTAGGAAATAGTAGATGAGTTAACAAAGTATATGATATAAAATGGTTATGCTTTGACAGCCCTAGGGTGATGTATAATATCTAAAAAGGATGTGACCAGGCTAAAATTACAGCAGACACTCTTCAAACATTAAAGATGTTACATGTCTAAATTTAAAACCTCCTGAAGATAATGGAAAGAAGCACTATCTGAGAATGTATACTACAACATCTCTCACAAAGCTGTTTCCCTTCTAGATACCGATTCTGGGATATGAGCTTTTGCTTCATCCTCTATTCCCTCTTGTATTAAATAATAATTCTCAGTTGTTTGGACACCTTGTTCCTGTCATCTTTTCTCTTCTATCTTTTGACTGTTATCTCATCTTACATTCAGCTGGAATGCAACCAGTATGTTCTAAAGTTGATGTTTGACTTTGAATTATCAGATAGGAGTGTATTAGTGGGGCTGTTTTATTGATACACGGATTATTTTAAATTAAGTTGTCTGTAAATTTACTTAAAAAACAGTCACAGCTACCGTTTGAGAGTCTAGCATTAGTATGCACAGTTCCTTAGGTAAGGATGATTAATGTTCATTCACTATGTTGACTGCCATTTTATTTTTAAAATAAAAATGTTGAGACTGGCTTTCTTTCCATCGTGGAAGGTTTTGTTTAGTTTTGTTTTGTTTTCAAACTGAGCTCCCGTGGGAAGTTTGAGGGAACAGAGATTAGGGGAGAGAGGAAGAGAGAGAGAGAGGAATGTATTGCAGAAAGTTAAGTAGTCCTGTGATAATTTGGTTGTTCATGAAAAGCCCTGAACATCCCAAAATATATTTTCTCTCAGAAAATTCTGAAATACATCCATTTAATTTTAAAAGCACCCGTTCCAACCCATCATCATTCACATAACTTAAAAAAATAATCTGTGAATTGAGTCCTCAGATTCACTGTCTGAGTTGAGTGTCTGATCTGGCTTTGTGTAAAGTGATTACTAGTAAGGGCTTCGGGCTCAGTGTCACTCCAAGGATGAAGAAATTCATCCTAGAATGCTGTATTTTAATAAAAGGATTTCAGTTACTGTTCAGTATGTAGACATCATAATGCTTGTGACATACTGTGTAGCTTTAGGATCAGACCAAACATTGGAATAATACCATCATGGAAAAGTGTGAAAAAGCAGGATGTCTGAATTGAGCCTCTTATTTTTTTTTTCTGTTGATTTCTATATGATGTATAGTTTCTAACATACTGTATAAGGCACCAGTTCTGCAGTGAGCTCTAAAAGAATCTGCCTGGATGCCTGCAGATCATAAGCCAGCACAACTGTTCTAGTCTCTGTATCATATCTATGCTTAAATCCAATTTGACAGGTTTCAAGGAGAAATCCTGATGTTGCTGGAGCTACCCATTCTTTACTAAAAACAGATGAGTTGATACAAAGGCCAAAAACCATCTTCCTTAAATGTAGGAGGTACCTTACCTGTCGTCAAGGAGGCACTGGCAGTCATCTTCAGCAGTAGCCTCCAATTTTCCCTCTCTATCTTTCACCAGCCAGCAGAGAAAGGAACTAATTCAAAGGTCACAGACACAAGTCTCTGCAGGAGCTACCCCACCTGAGTAAGAGATACAAGCTAAAATATACTCTAAGGTTATTGTGGTACACCAGCCCCCCTTTCTGGCGTTCACCCACTGGCAACAGTCCCTATAGGCAGTGGGGCCTAAGGTAATCCCACTCCAGTCCAGGTGAGTCTCTGGGTCTTCCCCTCTCTTTGGCCCTTCCCTACAGGGCAAGCGGGTGCAGGCCTTTCTGTAGGCCTGAGGGGCTGTCTCCCCAACCTTAGCAACCTCTACCTCCAAACCTCTCTCACCAATACTCCAGCAGCTGTTTCCTCTTCTCCTCACTCTACTACCTCCAACTGCCTGCTTGCACTGGAGGCTTTTAAGTGTTTGGGGCGGGGCTCCTTGATTAGCCCCAGGTGGCCTAATTGCCTAAGCAGCCCCAGCTGCAAGCTCTTTCCTGCCTGTAGGGAAGAGGGCTTTAAGCATTCTAGGGCTCACATATCGGCCCTGAAGTACCCTGCCATAGCCATCTGGCTTGACTTTACCACATTATGTCTATGCCAGATGTGGCCTCACCAGTGCTAAATACAGGGGAATAATCACTGCCCTCGATCTGCTGGCAGTGCTCCTACTAATGCAGTCCAATATGCTGTTAGCTTTCTTGGCAACATGGGCGCACAGTTGACTTGTCCACTGTAACCCCAACGTCCTTTTCTGCAGAACTGCTGCTTAGCCAGTTGTTCCCCAGTCTGTAGCAGTGCGTGGGATTCTTCCATCCTAAGTGTAGGACTCTGCACTTGTCCTTGTTGAACCTCATCAGATTTCTTTTGGCCCAATCCTCCAATTTGTGTAGGTCAGTCTGTATCCTATCCCTACCCTCCAGCATCTCTACCACTCCACCCAGCTTAGTGTCATCCATGAACTTGCTGAGGATGCAATCTACCCTATCATCGAGATAATTAATGAAAATGTTAAACAAAACTGGCCCCAGGACTGACCCCTGGTTTGCTCTGCTTGATACTGGTTGCCAACTGGACATCAAGCATTGACCACTATCCATTGAGCTTGATGATCTAGCCAGCTTTCTCTCCACTTTATAGTCCATTCATCCAACTCATACTTCTTTAACTTGTGGGAGACCATATCAAAAGCTTTGTGAAAGACAAGGTATATCATGGCCACCACTTTCCCCACATGCACAGAGCCAGTCATCATAGAAGGTAATCAAGTTGGTCAGGCATGACTTGTCTTTGGTGAATCCATGCTGACTGTTCTGGATCAACTTCCTCTCCTCCAAGTGCTTCAAAATGGATTCCTTGAGGACCTGCTTCATGATTTATCTGGGGACTGAGTTGAGGCTGACTGGTATGGTTCTCTTGTCATGAAGAACCACTTGGTCCAAAACTGAATGAATTTGCTGGCAAGATATTTTGAAAGGTCCTTTAGCTAGCAACAGAATTTGCTATCGAGTCAAAATAGCCTCGTTTGCCAGGTTACTCAACACCTGAAACATTTTTAGTGACTGGGAATTTACGTTTTGCAATTGTTTTGAAAAAGTAGGGAAAAACAACTCCAGAATCTACGGGACCAAAACATTGTTGTAAGATTAATTTTGTTAATGTGATAATAGTATCTCCCTGTTTCTCCAGTATGTATGAAAATTGTCCATGTTGGCTTTCCTCTGTATTAGGATGGCCAAGAAACGGTGGACTATTGGAGAAGAACAGTCCCTCTCTTTGGTTGGCTTGACAGCCAGATCTGCTTTTTGGTGTCATTTTTCTTTGATATCCAGTAGATTGGTCCATATGATTACAAAGTAGTCTTAGTTACTTGTTTGGCTGGTGGAGAGGCATCTATTCTCTACTGGATTCCCATGATCATTTAAGAGTACCATAGAATTTTCTTGTACTCTTGGGTATCTGTAATACAATGTAATTATATATTGTGAACTCTTTAAAACAGGGACCATCCTTCCTGAGTTTTTTGAATGTCTCTAGTACATAGTGGGTGCTTCCGTAAATAATAGTAGTAATTTTTTAATCATGTAAGCTTACATTTTTACACAGTTTTAATTTTTAATTGAAAACACATTGTTATAAAATAGCTTCCAAAAGTATCAATTAATTAGAATTCTTTGGAGATTTTTTTAGATTTGGAGAGTGTTGCATAGGCCTATCAGTTATTTGGGTTTTGGCTGAGAGGTTGGGGATATATAGCACAAGAAGTAGTCAGTTATCCAAGAAATTCCAGCGGTGTAGCTGTGTTAATCTGTATACAATAAAAACAACGAAAGTCCTGTAGCACTTTAAAGACTAACAAATTTTATTTCTGCAGGCGTGAGCTTTCGTGGGTTGTAACCCACTTCATCAGATGCAATGAATAAAAGTCAAATAGAGGGTATATATGTACATCCAGGGGTAAGAAACAACAATGGGGAGGGGAAGAGTTAGCAAAATCCAATCAGTTAGATTAGATGAGGCCTATTCACAACCCTTGATTAGAAGGTGAGAATGTCTGAACTATGACAATTACTTCTTGTAATGAGATAACCATTCCAAGTCCCTATTCAGACTCAGTTTGATAGTGTCAAATTTGCATATAAGTTCCAGCTCTGCAGTTTCTCTTTGAAGTCTGCTTTGAAATTTTTTTTGTAGCAGTATGGCAACTGTCAAGTCAACTACAGTGTGTCCTGGGAGATTGAAGTGCTCTCCGACTGGTTTATGGATGTTACCATTTTTTATGTCTGATTTGTGTCCAAGAAGTGTTTAAGATGAAACTTGTATGTTTCTACTCCCATTGACTTGGCAAAAGAGCACAGACAACAGTGAATTTTTAATAGGAACAATTGTATAATTCTGTTTAATTTTGAACTTTATATTTTTATATATTGAGAATTTTATAGGTTCATGAATATTCTGTTCTCCCTATCCTCCTCTTGTTAGGGACACCTCCTTTTTTGTTTCAAGGAGAAAATATGCACTGTTTTAAGGGAAATCTGGGTTTTCTGTTTATAGAGCAATAACTGCTGAAATGAACTGCAATTATGTATGTTGTAAAATTGCTTTTGTTTGACAGGTTAATAAATCTCAGTTGAAAGTCTGAATGACTGGAGATATTAAAAGCTTCCACTGCCTGACAGACAAAACAATTCTCCTCCCCTTTGATATTTTTTACAAATACAGGAAAAGGGCTCAGTATTATTTGTGGTAGCTTGACAGTGGCTCTCATTTTATTTGCAAATGCCTTTATTTGCAGATCTTTTGCACAATTTGCATATTTTTTTGGTGAAAAGCACAAACAGAAATAATCTGAACTGGCAAAATATTACAATTCTTAAATAGGTGAATGCATGCCAAACTTTGTCAACATTATCTTTCCAGGAACAATTACCTTACGAACTCAGGAGAATTTAAATCTACTGAGGTTTCACACCTTGATGTTGCCTGATCTAAAGGATTTGTTTGCAATTTCCTTACGTATCTATGTTAAACAGAACTTCCATATATTTGAAGTGGAACAGAAAAGTAGATCAAGATTTTTTTTCTTTTCTTTTTTTTTTTCAGCTGGGTGGGGATAAACGGTGGACCAGTTTGATCCAAAGTAACTCCAGCAATTCTACAACAGGTTTCTTAGGAAATGATTTTAACAGGATATACAGAAGGATCAGGAAGAATAAAAACAAAAGCAAAAATGCTTTTGATTTTAGTTGTAGGGTATGTGAAGTTATATATGCCTTTACAATGGAAGTATTTCAAGAAATAAACGTGCAACAGAATACAAATATCAATAATATGGCAGTTTGTAGAAATATGACAACCAGTATGAATCAGTATTACAAGTATTACACAAGTGTGCACAGGTGGAAAGCGAATGGTTGCTTATGTCATTGGAACTCCTATGAGTGAGAACCTGGCTTTGTATGTCATGCCATGTATAGATTGTAAACAGATCCGGTGGGGATGGTGTCATTGCCTGGTTTTAAGATACTTCATACATTGTTGGGCAATCAAAAATATTCATTAATGATGAGAATAGTTGGTAAGGATAATACAGTAATCTGAGTTGGAACTTCATTAGCATACTTAAATTAGGCACTGACACTTCCAAAAAAAAAAAAGTGGCATCTTTAGTGGTCATAGCCTACCCCAATACCTCTTTTCTATCTAATTCGAAAGAATACACCATTAGACTCAAGTTGGTCCCTATTGTGCTGAGATATTCGGTCAGTATTAATAGGAGCTGTACAGTAAAGGCAGCAGTCTTTTTTCTCTACTTTCCATTTTATGTTGGGTTTTTAACCCTACCTACTGAGCTGTCTTATTGCTATCAAACCTTTTTAATACAAATATAATTGGAATTCTAAACTGCTGTGAGTGGTGTCATTGTTATCACTAATGCTTACGTGGGAGATTGTCTGTCTGTCTGTCTGTCAGTAAGTTAATATTTCATAACCAAGAGACACAAGGGAAGTGAGCTTTATATTAAGAGAAATACCACCCAGCCTGATTTGAGCTACTTATCCTGCTGGTCAGGATCAGAGACCTGGAAGTCAACTTCTCTGATTATGAGAGTTTCTGCCTAACCAATGAAGTGCAAATTTGGAGCATGAGGAAGAAGGAAAGTGCCATTGGGGTGGAGGTGATCTAGCTCAGGGCCTTAGAAAATAGTGGTTTTGGGAAGTTAGGAGACTCCACCTAATATTATGATGGACTCAGAACTCCTAAGATTGGGGGAAATGGGTGGAGTGTGAGGGAGCGAGGTCTTTGCTGTCCCTCTGGGCTTAGTGTGGGGGTGGAAATCTGAAGAGGAGTTCAAAGTGAGGAATTGCTTCTTGGGCATTTAGGGTTTTTTTTTCCTTATAACTAAGCTATGAGCACTTTAGCATAGCTCATTAGAGGTTTAAATCTAGATAAACTGTTTCTGTTTAGTTTTCCATTTTTCTCTGTTTAATGAAACTTTATTCATAGATCTACTTTTGTGTTTGGGATTTTCGCTCATTTTGTCTCTCAGGAGAATGCCCCCATGTGGTGTTAGGTGTGAATGTTTACTGTGGTCATTGGGGGCATAGAGCAAGGTGATAAGAGTCTGTAAAGAGGAAATAGTCTTGCATATGTTCAACCCACCCATGGTGTCCCTGGACTCTGATCTTTGCATGGTGTCCGACAGGGTCTGAATAAATGCAACAGATCACAGAACACCCCTCTAAAAAATGTAAAGAGGGGTAAGGAAAACGGACAAACAATAATTCCACCCCAGTCATTATAGCTGAAAAGCTTCACAGAACGAGCAGCAGAATAGGAAGAGAAGAGACAAATGGATTCAACTCTGCTGAATTGTTGATGAGAAGGAAATTCATGTCCACTATCCCAGCCATCCTTTCCCTTTTAGACCCTTTGACAAAATTCCTGAGACTACAGAAGAAGAAAGAGCAACATAAAACCCATTAGAAGAGGGACTTTTAACAGGCACCAGACAGTCATAGTCTTGGGAGTACTGAATTCAGGAGATCATATTTTGGTGAAAGATTCTCAAGAAAAGGGGACTGTGCGGGGATGTGCCAGGGCAGCTTGACCCTACTTTGTTATGGTGCCAGCAGGAATCATCCATCTGAACTGGAGATCTCTTATACACTCTGATTGCTACCCCAAGATGGAACCGGTGAATCATCAGCATGTCTTCCAGATCCTCTCCTTGGGAGTAGATACCCAGCAAGAGAAAGCCAGCCTCTTGCTTTTCTGCAAGATTACATAAGATCTTGAGGATTTTGCTAGTAGCAAAATAAATCCCTGATGCAATGCTGAAAGTTCAGGCAGTCTATTCTGTCTTTCATAGGGCTGTTTATTCTTGTTTTGTGTTGATATCTTATTCCTGTTGCTGTTTAATGTAAAGCATGGATAAAGATTTTATCACCTTCTCTTTCCAGAAAGGAGGCTTTGAGGTTATTTGTGAATGTTTAGAGTAGCCACGAGGGGGCACAGAGTAAGGAAATGAGCCTGTGAAAATAGGAAATAGTCACTCTTGCATTCACGCCAGCCACGGTGTGCTGGGTCTCTGTAGTCTTTGTGCCCTGCAACCTCAGAAGTGGAGTGGAATTTGTCTGTGGACATATCTTTTCTTAAACCAACTATAATTTCTTAATTTATAGATGTATCAGATATGATTCCCATAGGAAATGGTCCATTTCCATTGCCAATTGCTATAGCAAGGAGATTTCTGGGCCATAACCTGAGCCACAGTCAGTGGAGCTACCCCAGTTCATACTAGCTAAGGCTCTCTCCTGTAATATATAGATAGATCAGACATGTCTCCAGTCTTCAGTTTAAGAGTCTGCGTCCTTCCCATGCTGTCATACATAACTTATGGCACAAACAAGGGTCTGCCATCCCAGGTTATCATGCTGTTTGCCCAGAACGGCTACCTTGTTGTGTCTATAATTTAATTTCATAGGAGGATAGGTTGTTGGCCTGTCCCTCAACCCCCAGCTTGGAGGACCTGTAGATTGTTTTTCCTCAGATACCTACCCTTTGACCTGTGCATCTTGGGTGGCCTTACCAGGAGTTAAAACTCCTGCAAGCATAGCTCTCAGAGTTATTTGAACATACAAGTCTTCTTTATGTATCCAGGCATGTCCGCAGAGAAGGTGTCTTAGAATTTAGAATACCAAATCTCATTCTGGAACACCATTTTAAAAACAAGCAAGCATGGTATAATAAATGATAAAAGGAAAACGCTAGCAATTTTAGTCACACAGGGGTAGCAAAAGTATCTACACTGCTTTCTATATTGAAAATTAAGACATTTGGGATTTTTCCTCCAGTTTTCCACCTGACAACCTGTCTCCCACCCCCATTTTTTTTTGTTGCTGTCACAGCATGTTTCCTGTTGCCAGAAGAGCCCTTCCAATGGATCATACAGTAGTGAGTACTTTGTCATCTTGACGTTCCTGCAGTAGGCTGGTTTCCTCTTGGGATCCTTATTTTCTGCTGTGGTCTCAGGGTTCCAAGTTAGCAGCCAAGTGCTCCTTTATAATACCACTGAGCTTCCTGTCAATTTATCTAGATTGCTGTCAGTACTTGTGTGTCTCCAGTGTCTATTTCAGGATTGATTATCCTGATATAATAGAAACAGTGTCTTCCAGTTCGTGTGTGCTGATGCTTGTTACCATGCAAAATTGCTGCATGAAACAGGCTTCCACTATCCTATTTGTATGTAGCGTGGTGACCTATATAGATTAAAAAGAAAAAAAAATTAGCTCTTTTTCCAAAGCATATATAGGCTACAATCCTACAAACACACAAACATGTGCAAATTCTAATCTGACTGACTTAAAAATTAAGCAAGTCCATAAGTATATGCAGGATTGGGAACATCTGCCATTGTGTTGGCTGTGGAGAAATACAGCACTTTCTTATATCAATTTGAAGGAGATGAACCCATCTGCTAATGGAAGGGTTTATAACTCTTTTTGTAGGTGCTCTAATGGTTATTTAACAGTGTATTTTGTCTTTATTTTTTCTAGTTTGTCATCTTTACTTTTAAATTAAGGAAATTCCATTACAATGCTGTCTATCTCTGCACTATTGTTATGTACTTTGAATAAATCAAATAAATCATATGTTAAATTATTTTAGAATACCCAAAAAAGTCTGAATGTTTTTAAATAGGAAACATTTTAGGTATTGCATTGTACATATCACAGCTTTAAACTATTTTAAACTACTTTCCCTCTTTTTTTTTTTTTTTTTTTGCCACTTGTAAGTATACAAGTAAAATCTGATTACTTTGTTGGTTGGAGGTGGTTGTAAAAATTTTACCTTGTAGATGATGTGTATGAGAAGTAGTATGAATAGTATTTATTTACATTATTTGATTCTTAAAAATATAAAGATGCCTATCCAAGGCTTCAGGTGCCTTAACATTATTAATAACACAATTAAATCCTAGCAGCATTAAAGTAGTAATTTCAGCAACAAATCTGACACCTGGAGAAAGTGAACCCCTTTGTCTGTATGGAAAACATACCCTCAGCACTCTCTAAAAATCCAGCCAAACTGGAGTCTTTTGCAGCATGCCTGAAAGGTCACCAGACTTGGAATTTTTTAGACTAAGGAGTTAATTAAATAGGGTAATGGTTGTGACTTCTTTTTAATGAAAAACCACTATTCCATTGGTTAAGCAAGTGATTTAGACTGGAATATAATGTCCAAAGCCACTTGTTGAGCACACTGCCAATTGAAGGTCATTTTTGCAACTAGATAGGCGATAGTTTCCCTTTTAAATTAAAAATTCTAGTCTGTCTGTTCAGCTGTCATTCTACTATGCCAGTGAGTTATGCACAAAGTTTCTGATTGAAATATATATATATATATAGAGAGAGAGAGAGAGAGAGAGATATGTGGGGTATTCCTTCAATTGATGGTCCCTATTGTATTCCACTGTGCATTTACATATGCATACCATGCTTCAAGGGCTGAAGAATTTGAAAGTAGTGTCCGTTGGTCTGCATATATATATCCTGGCTCATTTTGTGAATCCAAGAGATAGAGGCAGGGCGGACCAGCCACCTCTCCAGTTCCTTCTCACCACCTCATGGTGTGGGTCAGAACCTCCAGTGTCTGTAGCTTCCGCTTCATCCTACAGGATAAAACTATTTACAAAGCTAAATCTTATCAGCTATCAAACCTCACCTCCTCCCCCCATGTCAGACCTCATTCTACAAGAGAACAAGCAACGATTATGACATCACATCAGGAGGTGCCCCTCTTTGTTATCTGTAAAATGACCACATGTTTGCAAGTCATTATGCCCTGGTGCAGGACTCCTGCTGATGCTTTCTTTTGGACAGCCATCCTCCGCTCAGTTCTACTGTCCTTGCAGCCTCTTCCTACTTAAGTTCTGTTTGTCAGTCACCCACAGTGTAATACAATAGGGACAATCACCCTAAGAAAAAGATGAAGTTACTGACACATAACGGGAAGTTCTTTGAGCCGTGTGGTCCCTATATGTATTCCACTACCCCC
>ML675610.1:63885507-63994725 GCA_007922155.1 Mesoclemmys tuberculata
TCAAAGAACTTCCAGTTACAGTTCAGTGACTTCTTCTTTCTTAAACAAAAGTCGAACTCAAAAAAGGCTGGGTATAGACCAACTGTCTCCAAAGGTATTTGGGAAAGTTTTGAGTAATTGAAGGAGGTTAATTACAGTGGAGGTTCTATAACAACCATTAATTTAAAGTGGTTACTTTATTGTACTATATTAACATCACAGTTAGTTATTTAATTGAGCCTTATGTTCCTCCTTCAATAAGCACTTGGTCTATTTTGCTATCCCCAAGTCTTTCTTCTCCTTTTATCCCTTCATGGAAGTTCTCATTTTGTTCTGTTTGTATGTGTGCCCATATCAAGAGGGAAAAAATGGTGACTTGTAGTGCTATACCAATAGTTTAGTGATGTTTTCTCATATGTAAACATGGGTTTAATGGAAAATTAAATACATCTTAATAGCTGAAAATGAGTAATATAAACTTAGGCACGTGTATATGCACTAACAAGCTGTAATAAAACACATTACTAGCCAATGTTTTATAAAAATATGTTTTCAAAAACATTAAAATTGAAGATTAAGATATGAATAACTTTTTTAATGTACATTCATTTTCAGAGCAGAGTATATGAATTTTAATATTTATGTAAGAAACTCAATTTGGAACATACCATTGAAAGGAAACACTTGGGAGAAATAACCTGTTTTATCACTTTCTCATAAGAATGATACATATCAATCTCTTTGCATCCTTGATTTTTCTCATTGCCTACATTTGCATGATAAGTTTTACTTGAAGCAACCATATACAGCCAGTTCTAGCATTAGCGTAGTCAAGATAAAGCTGTTAAAACACAGCAGCATATAATGTACAAGATACTACATCTCATTCAAGGAGAGCACTCCTTTTCTCACACACACACACACACACACACACACACACACACACACACACACACATATAATCTTTATATCTTTTTCATATATATATATATATATGAAAAAGATATAAAAACTTATTTTAGCTGTTTTGAGTGTTATACAGAACCAGTTGACCTTATGATGTGATTCAGCTTAACTCCCACTATACGGTCAGTGCCAAGCAATGATCTGTGTGACAATCATTCACTGCTCATAATAACCTGTTACAGTATGTGTTTCCTGTGTAATATTTCACATTATTTGTAGGAAAACAGAATCTGCTTTGATGTGGGAGGAGGGAGGAAGGCCCCTGTTACTTTAGGCTATAACCACACTGACAGTGGCAAAGTCGCTGCCATCAGATTGACTTATCTGAATTGACTCAGTGGTCATTGAAGACCCGCTCAGTCGATCCAGAAGTCAACGTACTAAAACCACCTCCTCAAGTGGCGTAGCACTGCGTCGACGGGAACACGGCTCCCATCGGTGCAGTGCAGTGAAGATGGTGCTCAGAAGAGAAGCACAGAAGTTGACAGGAGTTACGCAAGTTCTCTGTGTACTTTGCGTAACTTCCGTCGACTGCCACCGAATCGCCGAGGTAAGTGTAGATCAAGTCTTAGACAATGCTATATGTAATAAGCTCTAATACTTTGTACTTACATAGCAAGTTCTGTCTGTGGACAACAAAGCACTTCATAACCATTACCCTCACAATATCTTTATGAGGTAAATGTATAGTAGTCCTAGTTTACAGATACACTTAAAGAAACTGGATCCAGAGAGGTTAACTTTATAGAGGAATTGTGTGGCAGAGTAGGGAATAGAGCACACATTCTTTGCTCAATTACTCTTGTTTTATCCACTTGACTATTTTGTAGTAATGGTAGGGAGCGTGAATATGATATACAAAGTTACTTTTCTCCTAAACTTGAGTGTTAAAAATGTTCAGAGATTTGCCTGCCTTTTACACTCATCATGATCTTGTGGTCTGAGAGGTTCAGAAATATGGACTTGCCCTTTTGAAGTAATTGGATCAGTTAATTAAATATATTTTATTATCAATCTAAAGGGATTCATTTTAAACAGAATATTTTGTTGTCTATTAATCACATATAACGTATGGAGTTTATTCTAATCACACATAAAACAGAATGAGCCAAAGTCTTCTCTCTCTCTTCTTTTCTTTTGTCTTTTTAAACAGATGCAACTAGGTTTTTTTACAGCAGATTTTTCCTTTTGGTAGGTAACATTACAGTTGGAATGGAAATTTGAATATAAATGAACTGCTATCGTATTGTAGAAAAACCTCCAAAAAATGACCTAGATTTAACCATGCTGCTTCCCCTCCCCCCCCGCCCAAATTCTAATACCTTATAGTAAAGTATTTGTTTATTATTGTAGCTTTGCTTTTAATTCTCTTATTTCTGCATTTTTGGGTCTATCTCTGCTTCTTGTGCTCTTCATTTTGGTGTCAATTCATTTCTCTTTCTCAGCCCCTCCTCCACATCTTATTTCTGTAACCTTTTGCTGGGAAGGTAGACATTTCCTTAACAACATCACCAATTGTTGAGGTTTTTTTGTTTTTTTTTAATAAAGACTAGTTCATGTTAATTTTAAATTGTGTTTGTTTCAGCAAGTTGGTGTAAATCCAACAACCTTGGTATTTGCTTTTTAATCTCAGAAGTGCTAAATATTAAATTTTCAAACCTGTTTCATGTTAATTTTTCAATCATGGTTTGTTTCAGTAGCTTGGTTAAACCCAACGACCTTGATATTTGATTTTTAAGTTAATCTCTGAAGTGCTAAAAGAACTTCTCTTGTGATTTGAAGAGTTGCAACCACCAATTTCCAGCCAAGGATCCTACTGTTTTTAATTCAGGTGTATAGCATCCAAATTCTACCTTAATAATAATGGAAAGGAAAACGTTTGTGAAAAGAAGTCATATTTGCTTCAGTTTTGTTTAATTTTGAAATATGTTGTCCTATACGGAAAGCCACGTTCCGCCATTAGACAACTTACTGTAATTTAAAGATCATTAGGAAATGTTTATTATAGGTGAACATTAATAGTTAATGCTGCTGTGACATTTCCTTTTTAAAAGATCTTTCAGCTGCATATAACTTTTAACTTTTACTTTTCATACTGAAATTCTTGATTTTGAGTCTCAGCGAAAAGCTTTATTTATTTATTTATTTTTTTCTGGAAAAGTTGAAGGAAAGCAGTTTTGCTTCTTGAGTGTAAAGAATACAAATGTAGCATTTGATTTACATTCCTTTCTTCCTCATTCAGTTTTTGACTGGTAGTAATGTCCATTGTGTGGCCCAGTGAGAAGGCCATATTCTGATAGAAGTTCCACCTTACTCATGCTTGTTTTCTAGCCCAGTGACAGGTTGTTTGAAGGTTAAAGTGCCTCCTTGTACTTTCTTCCTTTTCTGAATAAATCAAGAAAAGTTTTTGTGTCCTGAGACATACGTGGCACAGAGAAGTAGGTAATTTTTAAAGCCTCTAACAAAGGTTATACAACAACTAGGCAGTACCAGAGATATTTAAATCAGTGTAGTCATGTACTTTTCAATATGAATACATATCTTCCTGTCAGGACAACACTACTCAAGAGGAGATAATGAGCTGAGGGAAGGAGATTATTGCTATACACAGTTTTGTAAGTGAAAAAAATGAAATAGGAAAAACTTTCTTCCAACTACTATCTAGTAGAGCAAGGAAATTTTTCAAAATAATTAGGTATGTTAATCTTGTCAACGACATATTTTACTTGTGTCCTAATTTTAGGCACGATTTTTTGCCTTCTCCTGGTCGGATTCTTTTACTACCTCACATTTCTGTCCCTAAGCTAGAAGAGTCTTACTAATGAAAAAAGCATTCTTTTTTTATAAGTATGCTCTCATTAATATTAAGAAGCAGGTAATTTACTTTATTTGCTGGAAATATAATTATTTTACATGTGTGTGTTTACTTGTCCGTTTAAACAAAATATGTTAGACTTTCACTTTGTACCCACAAATAGGTTTATGTCAAGAGCTCGCTGACTTTGAGCTAGGTGTAAGGAAGAAATAAAACTAAAGCACCCTATAAAACAGAATAAGAATTTAATATTCCCTGCAAGGGAGCAATTCTTTTTAAAAGACAAACAGGAAAGATCAATAAATAGACTTTGCAATAATAAAGCTAAAAATAAATATAGAACATAACTGTAATATACTCTCGAAGAAAAAGCTAATACAATAATGTATGTCTCAGGAACTTGGGAATGAAGGTGATACAGAGATAAACAAAGTTCCAATCCAAAAAATTCTGTAGAAGAGACTATCTGGTTTGTTTAGGAGAGGTTTCAGCTTCAGACCCCAGGTGTGGATAGTTTGAGCGTTTCCTCACAAAGGAAGGAAAAGATTGAAGCTTAACTTCACCTAGCAAAACCAAGAAGATTTGGTACATCTGTTCAAGGTCTTGGGCAGGATGTCCCAGTGTTTTGTCTCCTTCTGTAGACAATGTGTAGAATGTGTGCAATATTGTGAGCTTTATCAAGCACTGACAACTCTATATTTTTATGGCTGATTCCTAATACCTGTGCCTATTGTTGTTAGTGCTTGAAAAGCTATTCACAGTGGTGTTTGCATTCACACGCTACCCTCAGGCCTTTCTGAAAGCCAGCCCATAATGAATACATGTATTCTCCAAAACATGGTTGTTACCAGATTTGCCCGTCACCTTGGGGTATGCTCATTTATTAGGATTACTTTCCAGGGGTGGGGGCTGTGTAGTTCTATCAATGTACCACTTGTGTCACTTGTGTTTTCATATGTTACCCTTCTGCAAGACCCTTTTCCCCCCAGTGAAGGGACCTGCAGGACAGAAGTTTCCCAGGGCTGGGTTCCTCTAGCTCCAGATTCAGTTAAACATCCACATATACACACACACACATTCACAGATTAACAGAGCAGGTCTGAGTGGAGCGGGTCAATCAGCACTTTCAAACTGATCCCTTATATACTCCTGGACTTCGCAGGCTGGGGCAAACAGCACTTTCAAGCTGTCGACCATGTATGCCACAGGTTCAGCACGTCCCTATCCTGACTTTCACGTTACAGTTTTTCTGGGAGTAACTCCCTGGATGAGGAAACCCCATGGGATTTTTGGGCATTACAGGGATCTTTGGCTTAAGTAAAAGAAGCGTTGCTGCAGAGCAAGATAGGGAAGCCAAGAACACGAAAGAGAAAAAAATGTTTGGATAAAGTCTGGCAACCAGCTTGATTATAAAAGTTATTTTATTGCCAGGTATATAGAGTTATAGCCATACAAGGAGAGACCAATAAACAAAACAGTTACAATATTACATGGTTTCAATTGGGGTATTGAGGAAATCTAGCCCAAGTTTGACTACAAAAGTCAGGTTTAGAAATTTATACCTGGAGTGAGAGAGAGAGAGAAAAAGAGAGAGAGCAAATTAGGTCTGAGGGGAAAAGTGGGCTTAAGCAGAGTTGGGGTCTCACCATTCAGCACAGCTTGAACTGGTCAAAGGTTCCCATGTGACAGGCTATTCAGCTGAGGGTCCGGAGTGTGAGAGACAGATAAAGCCCCCAACACAATCAGTCAGGAAAGATGAAGTCCCAGTGGAACTGATGGAGCTTTTAGATCCAGGCATCAGGACAGAGTTTTGAACTTGGGTAGGGGGTTTTGTAGGGGAGAAACAATAGGTCAAGGGACAACACGAGATTTGTTTATGGGTAAAAGATGATTCAAGGGAGTATACCAGAGTTGTTTTGTTTAGGCTGGACAATGGGAACTGATCATTCCTGGCTATGGGTTCCTTCGAGGGAGCTCACCATGCAATCAGGCAGATTCGGTGTTTTGCATATCAGTAACGGATCTATGACTAGAATTGGTCTGATAACTGCTGAGTTGGGTGTGTGCAGGTGTGGGTTCATTCACATCTAGAGCAAAGATCTCCCATGATGCCATGCTTCCCCGCTTCTCTGTTCCCGGAGTTCAGTGTGGTTCCTGCCTTGGAGTTTGGTTCTCCATTTGGTTTGCTAATAGAGATGTTTCCTTGTTCCATCTTTGATGCAAATGAGGCTCTCTATTTTCCATTCAGTGTACTAATGGAGATGCCTCCTCCTCGCATCTTTGATATAGATGAAGTGAGGGGAGTTGCCTTAATCCTGTCAACCTTGTCTGGAGGAGTTTGTGTGTGTCTCCCCCTGCCTTTTCATTGCTTTTGGTAAGTCCGTCTCTGATCAGTTCTGCTTGAAGCAGAAGCTGGGGGGGAGCGGTTCAGGTGAATCAGATAGTAGGGGTTTTGCGCCCCGGTTCCCCAAGAACACAGAGCTGACAGGTAACATGGTTAGAAAAAAAAAAGACATAGAGTTGAACCTGTTTTAATGGAGTCCAGATAACTAGCTATCAATATCAATAATGTGCATTTCTTTAGTGTTTCTGAAACACTCAGATTCAAGAGTGATGAGGTACCAAGAGAGATGAATTGATTTTTTGGTATCCTTTTGATGTTATCATAAACAGCGTACAGAACTGATGATATAGGAACTCTTCTGGAATTAATTTGGTGAGAATCAGTTTATCATACTCAGGGTTAGACTTTAGACCAGCTGCTGAAATAGATGTCTGATTATCAAATTTAGATACATAAAACTGCAGCTATTCTTTTGAAGATGGGCTTTGGTGATGGGTTTTGAAAGTGTGGTCC
The DNA here is from genome assembly GCA_007922155.1 of Mesoclemmys tuberculata. Taxonomy (NCBI): domain Eukaryota; kingdom Metazoa; phylum Chordata; order Testudines; family Chelidae; genus Mesoclemmys; species Mesoclemmys tuberculata. The sequence continues at coordinate 63,892,125 of ML675610.1, forward strand.
TAATTAGAATATAAGAATGGCCATACGGGATCACCAGTAGTCCATCTATACCAGTATCCTGTCTCCAACAGTGGCTAGTACCAGAGTTTCAGGGGAGTATACAGAATAGGGCAGTTGGAATGATCCACCCCGGTTTTCCTCTCCTGCTGTTGGCAGTCTAAAGCTTAGGGTTGCCCTGAACTTGTGATTGCATTACTGACCAACTTGTCTAATAACCATTTATGGATACAGCTTCCATGAACACATCTAATTCTTTTTACCCAGTTAAACTTTCGGCTGGCCATCACAAAATCCCATAACAATGAGTTACACAAGTTAACTATTCATTGTCTCAAAAAGTACTTCCTTTTGTTTATATTAAACCTGATGTCTATTAATTTCATTGGGTGACCCCTGGTTCTTGTGTTACATGAAGGGGGGAATACACTTCCTTATTCACTTTCTCCACACCATTCATGTTTTTTATAGATGTCTATCGTAACCCCTTTTTGTAGTCTCTTTTCTAAGATGAACAATTCTACTCTTTATATTCTGTCCTTGAATGGAGGCTGTTCCATTCCTTCATCATCTTTGTTTCTCTTCTCTTAATCTTTTCACTTTTCAGATATCCTTTTTGAGATGGGGCAACCAGAACTGCAAATAGTATTCAAGGTGTGGGTGCATCATGGATTTATATAGGGGAATTACAATATTTTCTGTCCCTTTCCTGTCCAAACATTCCGTTGGCCTGTTTGACCGCTGCTGCACATTGAGCTGAAGTTTTCTTATGTCTAAAGTCATAAGAACATCTAGATTACTTTATGCACTGCTGGATTTTCATTAAGATTCAGGTTAGACAGTGTTCTGCGGAGGTCTTTACCACGGGCTCCTGTTCATGGTATTATCGTCATTCAGTGCTGAGAAAGGAACTGACCTTTTACATGTCAGTTTTCCCTAGATATCACCACTCTCCACTGCCTTAGATACTGTTTTATTCCTGTCTGTGGCCTGCTGCTGCATCTTATTTTTACCATGTAAGTCATCCTGGCTGTGGCCCACCATAAGAGTTACAATCAGGATTCGGTGTGAGTTTCGCATTATTTTTTAATTAGGAAAATTCAGTGCTTTGGGTAAATCTATTAATATTAGTTTCATGAGGAAAGGAAGATATCTTTTTACTGCACAGAATTTCTCCTTCTGGCTATATTTGGAGTTCAGTAAATGGCAGATACCAGAAAATAAAATACCCAATAACAGTGGTCATCAACAGTGAGTATCTTGAGTATTTGCCCTGTGTTCTGCATAAAAGAACAATATTTCTCCATTGCTATTCCAAGCTACTGTTGATTGTTATATTTTTGCTGTTCGTGTATTTGAACACTGTTTCACAAATGCCTGGGAATTTCTTGAGGCCTGTGACACAAGATGCCTTACAAAGTTCTTAGTGTGTTGTCCTCTAAACAAATAGTCCTCTATAAAAAGAATGCTCCAGCCCTCAGGAATGATCAGAGTTACCTCACATGTAAATGTGACCTTCTCATTACTTCATAGAGTCACAGTGTCTGTCTTCAACTGTCAGTCACAGAAGCACATTCTTTCACTTGATTGAATCCTGAATAGAAACAAGAAATTTGAAATTTCTCCTTTATATCCTGTCCCCAACTCTCCCACTTCCACCTCCTCAAGATAACCTTCTTTGAATAATTTTATGAAAAATAGTTGCTGGTTTTGGCCTCAAAGTAAAATGTTATTTATGCAACAGCTAGGAATGCAGAGTATCCTAATTACCATCTCACTGAAGGGCATTTAGGATATGCAAATGTAAGTTTCCCTTCCTGTTTTACTGATTTCTGTTTACTGCAAGTGATGTTTGCTTTAACCTTGCACCTGTGCTGTAATTGAGCTTATTCTTGTTCTGAGCTGCCCCATCTGTCATAGTAGTAAATTAATATAAATATGAATTTTAAAAAAAAGATTAGGTTCACATATTTCTCCTGATTGTGTCTAATATGAACCTTAAAATCTTGGAGAATAATGGCTGGCAGCTAGTATTATGGAATGTATGATGCTGACATTCCCTGGATTATGAAAAAGTAGCTGATTTGTTTATTTGGTGCAGTAGTTAGAAACATGATAGCCTAGTACTCACTTTCCCTAATGGAACTAACAGAACAGGGGGAAATATAATTTCCCTGGACAGCCTCCTTGATACTTCGTAAGATTCCCCTTCCACTGTTTATTTGAATTAGAATATGCCTTTGTAATAAAATCAACTATGATTAAAAATTGGTACCGAAACTACTGCAGACACTTTTGAGAAACTGAATGAACTATCAAAAAAAGAAGAAACCGTGTTGTATTAAAACAAAAAAAAAAAGCCTGCAGACAGTTAAAACAGTAGGACACCAAATTTGCAAATACTGTAGCTGTTTAAAATTCATTTATTCAGTAGTATTTCAATAAGTTTACTGGTAAATGGGCCAATTAAACACATTTTTCCTTATTTCTAGATACTATGTACATCAGAGAGTAGGCGAAAAAATGCAAATTAGCTAAACAATAACCCAGCAGCTATGTTATTGTGACATATTAGTAATGTTGTTGTTGTTCCTTTTCTAATTTATTTTTGCAATTTTTCCATCACTGAAGTAAGTGCTAAATAGGCTTTTTAGCAACCCACCATTACAAAAGGTACATGGGTCTGCATTTATGTATAGTGCATGCAGTATGACTCATGAAAATTCTCATATACCAGCAGTCAATGGAAACAGCCCTATTAGTAGCAACTGTTCATCATTCAGCCATATCAATATTACTATAATGTGTTTCTGCATGATAGTTTTTATTCGCATCCCCTTCGCATCCATGCTTAACCTTTTAAAACTTTTGTCTTTTAGACTGACATTTTCCTCCTTGGTCTCTACTTAAATTTGACTTTTGTTTACAAGTTTGAGCAAAAATGTGCGTCCATTTTTTAACAGGAAGTGAAAATAAAGAATTACTCTGTGTGTATATAAATATATATTTACAATTGGAAATCTGCAGATGAAGAATTGAAAAATGACCTGGAAATAGCTTTCCAATGATCAGAAGTGCTTGATCTGGTTCTGAAGAAATTATCTACACTTCAATTTTCCAGAGCTCTGCAAACTTGAGTAAGCTGTCCCTGGAAAGCCATGGGTGTTCAGTTGCTGTGTAGACATACCAGAAGTGTCTACTCCAAAACCCATTGAAGTCAATGGGAGACTTTCCAGTGACATAATAGGCTTTGGACCAGACCTTGGATGCACATATAAAGAGGATGCATGGTGTATACTTACATAGTGTAACTGAGGACTTGTCTTTGCTGCATTTTTTTACTTGAACTATAACAAGTTTTTCCTCTAACCAGACTCCCATCCGCCCACAAAAATCTCTAGCTGGAAGCCTGAGCTATCTCATGTGTTAAAGGGGGTGGTTGGTGTTTGACTAATACTGACTCTGAGCTAGTAATGCATTTGGGTTGCATCAATTCAAGTTACAACCACTAATTCAACCACTCTATGTAATTCCAAGTGTTGTTCCACAATATATTCACTCTGGTCTCATTCCAGCTGGGTTCGTTCAAGTAGGGTAACTGGAGTTAACCGTTGTAGCAAGCCCTTAGCGTCACAATGAATTGACTAATCGCTTACATCTCTGTGAATTGTAGAGAGAACTGGGGGTAAGAAGAAGGGTTTTGCAGACCAGGTGAGGTGTGAAAGGACTGAGAGACATCTCTAGCTAATTTTATAAACTATAAAGTCTGCTTGACCTGTGGTCCTCATAAAGGATTACTACAGAATTACTTTGGTATATCTAAGTTTCCTCAGGGGTGTGAAAAATCCACACACACCCTCGAGTGACATAACTATACTGACCTAAGTGTTGGGTCGGGATCGATTCACGTACCCACAGCTGAGCACCCAATAACCATACCAGTGAAAGCTAGGATTAAATCTCTTCAATGCAAAGCTATTTATTGGAAAGCCGGTATCACAGATGGACAGAAAAGCCGTATAATACCTCTCCTTAATAAGCCTCTATTCCCCAAGCATAAACCCTCAGGAACAATTCTGGCTCCACATAATATCCTGATTAGCAAACAAAGCCGGTGCAAATACCAATTTTAGATGGAGTCTGTTTCCTTCCTTCCTTCTGGTTTCTTTAGGTAGTTGTCTGTTTTCTGAGTCCCCCGTAGGAGGATCTTGGCTACTTTGACTTTCTGGTTCTTCTCCTTGAGCACCTGAACTATTTAATGGTCCTTTGTGGTAGGATGCTAGCTACCCTGAGACCCTTGGTTCTAAAGTCCTCCTTCAGATGTTAATTGGGATATCTCTCTATGTGGCATGTGATATTCTCCAGTACATATACCCTTTTCTCAAAGGAGTCACATGTCCCAAAATATGCTCTGCTAGTACTTATTTAGCATATCATGATTTTTTTTCTAAATAATAGTGGGAGGGACAACAGGGATCAACTGATATACGTATTATCAAATATTCACCCAGGCACCGGATGCTGTGCTGTTCTACGGGGTCAGTTGGCCCAGGTCAGTTAGTCCCAGATTCATCATTACACACACCCACGTGTATGCACTAGGCGAACTGGCCATTGGCTGATCATGATGTGTCACATCAGCACAGCTACACACAGGATCTGGAGAAACACCCGTGCTTTATGTCAGTGCCGTGTGCAAGTTCGGTATTCTTAGTGATTTACCATACAATCTATCTAGTGCTAAGAGGCCTAGCTCCCAGAATCCTTTAGCACTCAGACTTACCAAGCTTTCCTAGACTTATGTCAACCACAGTGATTTATAGTGATTTAGTACCAGCCCAACACTAAGCTCCAGTGTAGACATCTTCTCCCACTGATATTGTTACCACCTCTCACAGAGGTGGATTAACTGCACCAATGGGAGAGCTCACTCCTATCAGCATAAAGCGTCTTCGTTAAAGCACTACACTGGTGCAACTGCATTGGTACAGCTGCGCCATGTGAGCATTTTATGTGTAGAAACTGCCCGAAGGAAGAGGCTTCTATAGATATGTAAGGTTAGCAGAGGCAGTTGTGAAGAGTCTTATGTGGGGTTTTGTAAAATCAGCAGGGCACTGTTGGAGCTTTTACAATAGAGGAAACTCCAGGTTTTTGCTGTCCCTCACCTCCACTAGAGCAAGTGATGTGTTCCAGAAGTGCTTAGGAACTCCAGCGATCAGAATCCCCTCCCTAGTTGTAGTGTGCTTTAGGTGTTAGTAATGGGATTCCACCTGTAGCCATCCTAAAGTGTATTAGAGGGATCTTTGCTCTATTGCACCACACCCTAGGAGCTTCAAGCCTTTGGAGGACCGTGGCTTCCTAAGCATTGCCAGAGTTGGTGTTCTGCTTCTAAGTATAGCTCTCCAAGTGTTTGCAGAGGGTTGGTGATGTCAAGGGAGATTGGGACTCTGATTATATCTAACCATATAATTCTAGATTATGGCGTTTACATGTGATACTTGTAAATTTTTAATCTTATCAATTTGGTCTATGTCAGTTGAGTCTGAGTGTGAGTATAATATGCAATCTATAACAAGCACCAATGCATAACTGAAGTGTCACATTCTGCACTGAATGTTGCTTGAGTGTCATTTAATGATAAATTCAATAGTCTGTGAAAGTCCTAGCTGGAGGGAGCAAAGTCCTGGTTAACCATAGTAAAGGCCACTTCAGAAAGAATAGTTATAACCTCACGAAGCACAGATGGAAAAAAAGCCCTCCTTGCCATATCTACATGGACATCCATCCAGATTCCAAACTGTAGTAACAAGAATTTAGCAGAACCAGTTAAAACTGAGGGAGGCAGATATACTCTCTGCCATTTTCTCCAACTTTTCTCTTCACCCTACTCAGGGTTGCTTCTGGAAGGCTGCTTACATCTTAGGGCTCAATACCGAAGGATAACTACATTTTTTTCTTTTATAGTCTGAAACTTTGCAAATAGCGATAGCTTGAGTCAAAAGACCCATCAGGAAGCACTAAATAGGCCTCCTTTGACTCAGAAAAAAACTTTTTTTTTTTTTTTTTTAATAAGCTGCTAAATCCTTTTTCTCTTGAACAATCATAAGGCAGGCTAAGCACTCCTGTCCCCAGGACTTCATATGGCATTTCTTTTAAGGAGGACATGGTTTTCTGATATATCCCCAAAGGTTTTGAAATGGGTTCTATGCATGCTGAGAAAGGAAGCTGGCATTTTGCTACAAGTTCCCTCAGTGGAGAGGTTAATACTAATTTAATTCTATCTAAGCCTTATTACTATGGCAGTATCCATAAGGGGATGCCTTCTCCAGTGAGAAAGGTTTTAACCAAGTCAGAATCTGCTTTGAGCAGGCCAAGAGGTAGGCTAAAGGTAACAACAATAACAAAAAATGCAGACAGAAATCGGATGCTTTTCTCTTTAGTCTCTGTATTGCCCACGATTCACAAAATCTAAGAAATGCAGCGAATAAGATAAAATATATTACAGAAAAAATTGAGGAAACACCATATATCCAGTTCTTGTTCTAGTTCTTTTCATAAAGACAGTGAATCATTTGATATTACATTAGTAAGAGCTCGGTTCTAAAAAGCTCTTAAATATTTGCTTTAGGCCAGTTGGCCTCAGTGGATTAAGTATGTATTCAAGTGCTTTCCATATTGAGGGATGTATGTTTTTGATATGTTGATCAAAAGTACAACCATACCGTAACATATAAGAGATGTTCTGAGAAGTTTAGTCTTTTTTTCTAAAAGAAAGGAAATTCTTCACCATTCTTCCTCCAAAGATGATCAGAATGAGAAATTGCTTAATTAGCCAACAAAATGTATAAATAAATTACAGCATCCCCAAGTCTTAATTTTCTCCCTTGCCACATTGTTGATACAGCAGTGTCATAAATGGCCATGTATAGCTATAATAAAAGGGGTTTTATTTTTATTATTTACGCCTATGCCTCTCAGATGTGATCTCTAATGGAGATTGACTTAAGCCCTGAAGCGTGAGATTTAATATCCCTTCCAAAGTTTGTGTTTCTTCTAACTACTTGTAGATATTCTTGATACCCATATAACTAGCCAAGCCTTTTTAAATCTTGTTAAGATTTAAGCCATTTTTGATGAGTGCAAAAATACAACAGACAGGTGTCTATTGTATAGATATTGGAGCGCTTCTGCTGTACCTTAATTGTATTTGTATTAATCTAGGGTTCCTACTAGGGTGCTTTCTTCACTTTCTCAGATAAATTGTGTGTGCACTTGTTTTGTGGTTTGTTTTTTGTTGCTGGTTGTTAGTTTCCTAGTTGAAATTATTAACTGCATGTATGGAGTCAAAGAATGAAATGTAATGTTTAGTATCTTTATTTTCTTCTAGCCATCTGGTTAACTGACTAAGTCAAAACTGTCTTAAGGCAACACTGTCAACAGTATTCCTCTCTAAGACATGTCATAGCAGCTGTACAGAACATTAATGCTAGCTAGCATTCAGAAGAAAACTGGGGGGGACGGTAGAATGTAGAAACTACTAATCAAAATCTGTATAATCATATCTCTTTGTTGGAGGGATGCTGACATTGCACTATTCATGCAAAACACTGAAGAACTTGGCTACTTTCATATCTCTACATTTAGTACATAGAATCATAGGACTGGAAGGGACCTCGAGATGTTTTCTAGTCCAGTCCCCTGCATGGGTAGGCCTGGGCAGCGGACAGTTCATGCCATCGCTGTGCAGCACAATTGTTAATGCCTTCTGTATGTAACCTCTTGTAAACCTCTCATCGTGCTGCTGACAATAGGTGTCAGTAGCAAGAAAGGCAGAAAGAAAACCTGGTGCATTTATTTCCAGTAACATTAAAGCCATCATAATTATGGGTCATTTGCCTGGCTTCTTTGGTAATTAAGAGTTATAATTGCCTCTAGTTCCAGGGAATTAGTTAAGCTTTTCCATTATGCATATTGCCTTCCATAATCATCTGTTTCTCTCATACAACAAGCTTAGTGACATCACGGCAGCCAATAAGGTCTTTCAAGCCAGACAAGTGAAGTGTGTTTCTGTGTATAGTGTGGGTTAAAAAATGTTTGCTGCATTTAAGCTTACTCTTCAAAAAGGTAGAGCATGTTATAGTTGTCCTTTTTCTGCTTTCAGAATGCATTGAGAACTTAGAGACATGAATGTATGCCACAAACAAAGTGTATTGTTAGATGGGACTGTGCTCTGCCTTTTTACAGCAGTTGTTCTATGCCTCACAACATTAGCCAGAAATTTATTTATACATAATAATCATGATCATGATCAACAGATTGAAAATCTTAGTGCTCAATCTGGAATGAAAAACAAATTAAGAAAATGTAGTGAACATATGAAGGAAGCTAGCATAAGAAGATGTTATACAGCGCTCCCATGGCCCACTGGAAGCCATTAATTAAGTTCTGCTTTATTAAATCTCTAAAGCAGAAAGCATCTTTCTCTTTCTCTTGGCTGATTCCAAATAGTTTGCTGACATATTGATGGACATGAGGTCAGTAATTTAAAAAGAAAACAGAAGAAAAGGGTTTTTGTTCAACCTGGATGGTTTGTTTTAAGTCACAGCTATTTAAATCTTCTATTTTAATCATTATTTAAATCAGCAAGCAGGAAGCTTTGATTTAAATAATCAGTTTTAACTAAAAAAGTGCAAATGCGGAACATGATTTTTGTCCTAAAGAAAGGTTGGTTCTCATTGGTTGGTAACTTTATCAGAGTCTGCTGCTTTCTGAGCAGTCTCTCATGGCCAGACTTTCCTTTGCAGCAGCCTCCTTCTTCAGGGACCCCTTAGAGATTCCCCACAATATTCCTACTGCCTTCCACTAGCTGGCTTAGTGCCCACAAACAAGCATGCCAATAAAGTGCGTCACTGCAATCCAAACTTTCATACTTTTCTCTGGGTCTTCTGCCATCCATGTAGAGTTCTTCCCGTGCCACTGCCTTCTCTTCATTTCTCGTAGCTCTCTTGCTTGGAATTTAGCCTTCCATCTCTGGCTTCATAGAATTATAGACAATTAGGGTTGGAAGGAGACCACAGAAAGTCATCTAATCCAACTCCCTGCTCAAACCAGGACCAATCCCAACTAAATCATCCCATCCAGGGCTTTGTCAAGCCGGGCCTTAAAAACCTCTATAGGTGGAGATTCCACCACCTCCCCAGGTAACCCATTCCAGTGCTTCACCACCCTCCTAATGAAAAAGTTTTTCCTAATGTCCAACCTAGACTTCCCCCACTGCAACTTGAGACCATTGCGCCTAGTTCTGTCATCTACTACCACTGAGAACAGCCTAGTTCCATCCTCCCTTGCCCCCCACTTTCAGGTAGTTAAAGGCTGCTATCAATCCCCCTCATTCTTTTCTGCAGACTATACAAGCTTAGTTCCCTCAGCTCCTCCTCGTAAGTCATGTACTCCAGCACCCTAATCATTTTTTTTTTGCCCTCTCCTGGACTCTCTCCAGCTTCCTTCTCTTTCCAGAGCTTTCCCTCTTCTGAGGGTGAAGGAAGTCTATATCCTGCCCTCCTCCAGAGAGCTCCTCACAATTGGCTGGAAGAGAGGAAAGCCCTGTCCCATTCTGCCCTACCAGACACCTGATCCTTTACCCTTAAAGGAACAGTGTTCCAGGGTTTTCTCTCATCCAATTCCTAATTACCCAAGACCGCTTCCTCTCTTCCATTAGCAGCATGAACACAGGTCCATTAACATTTCTTGGGCCTTCGTTCATTCCAGCTCCCTGAAACGGGGTTTTCTGGCCCCCTCTACTCTTAAAGAGATAGTGTAACCCTGCTTACAGGAACCATTAAAATATGTTGCAAAAAAAGCAAACAATTCTGGGATGTATTAGCAGGTGTGTCGTAAGCAAGACATGAGAAGTAATTCTTCTGTTCTGCTGCACACTTATTAGGCCTCAGCTGGAGTATTGTGGCTCTGGATGCCACATTTCAGGAAAGATGTGAATGAATTGGAGAGAGCCCAGAGAAGAACAGCAAAAATTATTAAAGGTCTAGAGAACATAACCTATAAGGGAAGATTGAAAAAATTGGATTCGTTTGGTCTGAAGAAGAGAAGACGGGGGAGGGGAGACATGATAATTTTCAAATACTGTACAAGGAGAAGGGAGAAAATTTTTCTCTTTAACCTCTGAGGATAGGACAAGAAGCAATGAATTTAAGAAGCTTAAATTGCACCAAGGGCAGTTTAGGTTGGACATTAGGAAAATCTTCCTCACTGTCAGGGTAATTAAGCAGTGGAATAAATTGCCTAGTGAGGTTGTAGAATCTCCATCACTGGAGATTTTTAAGAGCAGGTTAGACAAACACCCCGTCAGGGCTGGTCCAGATAATACTTAGCCCTGCCTTGAGTGCAGGGGATTAGAAAACCTCTTGGGGTCCCTTCCAGTCCTATAAGTCTGTGGTTCTATGATTGGCAACTAAATATAGCCTTATTGCCTATTTGGTGCTTCCATTTGGTAACCAGGGGGATGTACTATACCTATACATATTTATTTTAGCAACTATATTGGATAATTTACTTTTACTCAGATTTTTATATATTGTTATGATTTCATAAAAATAGTGAACGATGCATTTCTTTACTAGATGACCATTATTTTTTATTTGCAATGTATGTCAAATGCTATTTGGATGAATAGTCAAATTCAATTAAAATTCACAAAAACAGCGTTTTATTTTATTTTTAATTAAACTACCTTAAAAGTGCTGGATACATAAGAGGAAGAAATTATCAAAACATATTTTGTATTTAAAATTAACTGACTTATTCAACAAAAGTTGTGTTCTCTGTAGTTAGTGTATTGAACGGATTGTTTTTGTTCATCATGCCCTTCAAGATTTCTAGAACTGGTAGATCTCATTCTCTCACACTTGCTTTTCTTCTTCAATCTATGAATAAAACCTGAGCTTTTCTGTTTTACGATGTCCCCTTGGTTTCTTAACTTTGAATAAACTTGTCCTTGAACTGAACTATTGAATAAACTGAAGTGAAGAAAATATTGTCTTTACACCTGCAGAAGAGGCTGCAGCTGTCAAAAACAGGTTTAGCCCTTCAGTAAACTCTGCTTCCAGAGCCTCAACCAGTAACTTTCACCAGTTCAGGGCTTTGACTTTCTTGAAAACTTGGCAGCAAACCTGTATTCCTATTTTTAAAATAATGTATTTTTATCCACTCTGTGGATAAAATTCCTATTTTTAAAATAATGTATTTTTATCCACTCTGTGGATAAAATTCCTATTTTTAAAATAATGTATTTTTATCCACTCTGTGTTCCACCGGCCAGGAAAAAATCATTGTAGAGTTATCAGAAAATTAAAAGTACAGACTTGTAATTTCATGTATATTTCTTACATTTTAACGCTTTCAAAGATTCTTTAAAAATATTGAACTACTTTTAGCCTGAAATTTAACATTTTTTTTCATTTTTTTGCTTTAACCCTTGCACACATTACTCCTATTTTTTTAAATCTTCAGCTCACTTCCCTGCTCAACCAGTCACAGACCGATACCTGCACTTGGTTTGAGAATATCCTCCTCTGAACACAAGATTTTCATGGAAGCATAAGAACAATTTGTATTCTAGGATGAAGAAGTGAGAGCCCATTTAAAGTCTAACAAGAAGCTCATATTTTGTTGAAATGTACCCTAGCCACAGAGACTGGAGGGAAAGGATGATCCAGTGATTCAGATGCTAGGCTGTTACTTAATAGAGTTGGCTTCAATTCCTGCTCTGCTGCAGATTCCCCTGTTATTTTGGATAAATCACTTAACCTCTCTCTGCCTCATTTTCCCATCCATAATATAGAATTTAATGGGATTTTCTACTTCAAAGAACTATTGAGGATAAATACCTTAAAGATTGTGAGGTGTTCATATTCCACACTGGTGGGGTCATATGAGTACCATAAATAGATCAAAAAGTCTGGGTTCTTCTTATCTGGGTGGTTAGGTTTTGGTCGTTTTCTCTTCAGTGTATGATTTTAAATGTGCTTTGAAAATAACCCAGAAATTTAATATTGCCTTTAATTTTAATGAAATGACATATCATTTTGACTTTGAAATATTATTTACAAAATGGGAATAATAAAACTTTACCTAATCCTGTAAAAGGCTAAATCCTTTCAAAATATGTATGTTTTAAATAGGAAAGTGGTACTTTTTCCAGCAGAAGAATAGACTCGTAGACTTTAAGGCCAAAAGGGACCATTGTGATCATTTAGTCTGACCTCCTGCACATCACAGCTCACAGAACCTCACCCACCCACTCCTGAAATAGACCTATAATCTCTGGCTGAATTACTGGAGCCCTCAAATCAGGATTTAAAGACTTCAGGTTACAGAGAATCCACCATTTACTCTAGCTTAAACCAGCAAATGACCCAGGCTTTAATATTGGCCTATTTCTGCTCCTTGTTGAAATCGGTAAAATTCCCTCTAACTTGAATGGGAAGCAGAATTAGACCAATCCTGAGCATTTGTTAGAATCCCACCATATGTTATCTAGTGGTTCCTTTTATATAAAATTATAGAAAACCATTTTATTGATGCTGGAAACTATTTCTGTAGTATTTTCTATTAAAAGTTACTGACTACTGGACTAGTCCTGCAGTTGTTTTCTTCGTATGTGTGCACGTGTAAGTAAACAGGTTTACTTGAACTTAAACTATACACAAGTCTTTAAACTTTAGATAATGTTAATAGCATAAGAATGTTTGTCTGTTTGTTTGTTCCGATGGCTGGGCAAGTCTTTTCAAATGTCAGAACTTACTGTATTATCATTTAGACCCAGGGAAAAGTTAAAAAACAAACAAAAAAAGACCTCTTCATTTGTAGATTGTAAGTAAGCAGACTTGTTTATGCCCTGGTATCCTTCAGAATTGTAACTCTCCCCACCCCAACCTCCTGGATAACAGTATGCAGTGCATACTCTGGGTTTGTATTCAGCATGTTGATAGTCTTCACTCTTCCCGTCTGCAAAAGTTTAGCACGTAGATAATTAGTCACCAAGGAGACAATTTAAAGATTGCAAGAAAAATGTCTTGATTCTTAGTCACCAAGGAGACAATTTTAAGCCTGTAAGGAAAATGTCATGATTCTAGCTCGGGTCTGACAGCCAGTATGTATAATATCTTTAAATGGCTTGTTTCTGTATATGTGGCAGTTCCTTTATCCTTGAAGTGGTTTTCTCTCCCTCATAAGATAGTCTTTGGAAAAAGCACAAACAGCATGCATAGCCATCCACAATATACGACTACTTCGAGCTTGGTCCGTATGGGTGCCCCACTTCCAGAACGCATGCACCTCTCAAGCCCTTGATTGGAGATATTCAGTTGTCAGTGTCTGTTCAGCCCACGCATGCATTCTGTTCCTCCTTGTGCTGGATACTGAGGCTATATTGGGTGTGTGGACAAACTGCCCTCCGTTCTTTCTCAACTGCCTCAGCCTGAAATGGAACTCTGGCATGTTCATCTTGAGCATGCCTTGACTTTCTACTATTTTTATAATAGTAAGATAGTTTTTATAGTTAGTTAGTGTTAGCTAGCTAGAGAAGTAGTCAGAGGAATGTTTTATCTCCTCTCTTTGCTCTTGGAGAGACTAATTTTTTTTTCTGGCAGGGAATGCCTGGCTTGCCAGGTTTCAAATGTTGTCTCTCCAGCCAAGAGGCTTATACCTGTGAGTGACAGCTCACTGAGGGCATGTCTACACGACAAAGTTAAGTCAACTTAATTTAACTCGACATCCAGCCCTTTCAGTAATTAAGTGAGCCGGGTGTGTCCTCATTGTGAGACTCATGTCGGTGGAGTGCATCCTCACGAGCAGCACTTGAATGGATGCACAGAGCAGTGCACCATGGGTAGCTATCCCACTGTTCAACCAGCCACAAAGGATTTTGGAAAGGGCTTGCAGTGGCTCATGGTACCAAAACGTTGTGAGGGGGTGGGAGCATGGCTTTGACTTCCCATGATAGTTTCCTCCCTCCTTCTATCTCTCCCTGTGCTGCTATCAACAGCAAACAAACCAATACTTTTTTTCACCTTTATTTAAAAGTCTGGCTTAGCCATGAATATGCCATACCCCAAGAAGCGTGGACCCCACTCAGGTGTGCAGTCTTGTTGTGAGCTTTACAAATACTTTGCAGCTTATCCTACAGAGCAAGGACAGAATCCGCCGAGCGGAACATTGCAGTGTCAAACAAGCAGCTCTGCTGCAAGCGATAGAATGCAACAATTCGTAGTTGCTGTTGTCAGTCGTGCAGCAGCTGAATACGATGGACCACTGTTTTTGGTCCCAGGAAACAAACATTGAGTGGTGGGATCGCATCATTATGCAGGTCTGGGGTGGTGAGCAGTGTTTGCAGAACTTTCAGATGCAGAAGGACACTTTCCAGGAACTTTGTGCAGAGCTCTCCCTAGCTCCGAAGTGCAGTGACACTAGAATGAGGACTGCTCTTACAATGGAGAAGCGGGTGACAGTCACTCAGAGGAAGCTTGCAAGGCCAGACTGCTACTGGTCAGTGGGGAATCATTTCAGAGTAGGTCAATCCATTGTGGGAACTGTTGTGATCCAAGTTTGCAAGGCCATTAACCGACTTCTGCTAAGAAGGATAGTGACACTGGGCAACATTCAGGACACAGTGGATGGTTCTGCCACAATGAGGTTCCCTACCTATGGTGGGGCGATAGCTGGCACTCATATCCCTACTTTGGCACCAGACCACCTTGCCAAAGAGTATATACATTGATATGGTGTTTCAATGGTGGATCACAGGGGTGTTTCATCAACATCAGCATGGGATGTTCAGGAAAGATGCATAACATGCACATCTTTAGGAACTCAGATGTGCTCAGAAAGCTACAATCAGGAACTTTCTTTCCAGATTGCAAAAGAACCATTGATGATGTTGAAATACCAATAGTGATCCTGGAAGACCCCACATACCCCTTGTTCCCATTGCTCATGAAGCCATAGACCAGGAACCTGGACAGCAGTAAGGAGCAGTTCAACAATATGCTGAGCAAGTGCAGAATGTTGGTGGAATGTGCCTTTGGACATTTAAAGGGTCCCTGGTACAGTTTGCTTAGTAGGTTAGAGTTCAGTGAAAACAACAACCCCATTATTATCACTGCCTGATGTGTTCTCCATAATATCTGTGACACAAAGGGAGAGCAGTTTCCCCAGGGTGGGGTATGGAGTCTGATAGGCTGGCATCTGATTTTGAGCAGCAAGGTACCAAGGCCAGTAAGAAGAGCCCAGCAAGGTGTTCTGCATCTCCATGAGGCTTTGAAAAGCCATTTCAGTAAAGAGGCATAGTAATGTGCACTGCTTATCTGTGTTGTGCCTTCCCATACCATATCCTCCATTGCGTCAGTTTCACTGCACCTCCCCTTCCCCCCGTTCCCCACCCGCTCCGCTTGTAATAAATAAAGAGAACTTCGTTCTCAACACCTAGTCTTTTTCTTCACAAAGATAAAGACAGATAAAAATAAGAAAATAATTTAACCTTGATAGAATGGTGGGATGTATGTGAGAGGGGAAACACAAATGCAGCTTGTCTTTGCAAACACATAAATTGTGCCATTGAAAGGTCTTCAGCCGACTGTCTTTTGTTCTTAGACCTCTGCCGAGCTGCTGCGTGGAAGTGATTTTCCCCCTGCCTCCTGGAACATTTGTGGGCCGAGGATTGGTAACACAGCAAAGCTCTCAGGCAGTTATGTAGGTGTTGAAAAGGGAGTCTAGTCTCCAGCTACTTTTCTTGAAGCTCAACCAGACAGCACGTAGGATGGAAACTTCATTATCCATAGCAGCTCATCCTATGTGGTGTGCTCATGCTAATGGGATGCTCTCCATATCCATATCCAGTTTCTCGGACAATGACACGCTCCAAGCTCTTAGCTCTGTGTCAGCTGCCCCAGAGGCATTCATTATCTCATTGAACATGTCATTGTGCAGTCTCTTTTTCAGCCTTCTAATCTGTGACATCCTCTCCACAAATGTGGAAGATGCACAACTGAAAGCCACTTCCACTTGGCACACAAAGCACAAGGCAACCATTGTCAGTGCATCCTCTGGTTCTTTTGCAAGGTCACCATTTAAATCACTCCCCTTATTAAACGCAAGTGCAAGCCAGAACATAATCAAAACTCCTAGCTATTAGGTGAACTGGTTTGCTGTTCCAGCCATGATGAGTATAGTCCAGCGGCATGGGTGATGGAACTTGTACTGCAACTTGTGGGGAACCCCAGTTGGAAGACAAGGCCCCCACACCCACCCTCAAGCAGCCTGGACATATCTTTGAGACAAGGCACCAGCGTTAAGGCTCCAAAATTGCAGTCTTTGTCTGAGATGGCACCAGGGGGAGGGGATGGAATTTGCAGATATGAGAAAAGACATGAACATGCCCATTAATGCTACTGGTTGTAGTCATCCTGGACTTATAGATTCTGAGGGCCCAGGCTTGGTCTCTGCCAACAAAACCACCAGCATGCTAAGGAAACCTAGGTTGAGGGACCCAGAAATCCAGATTGGTGATGAGTCACATCTTTGAGTTTGTTGTTTGTAGCATGAGCACTTGTAATGAGAACTTGCACCATCTCCCCTAGGTTGACCCTATGTGATATTAGTCTCCTGAGGGTAGCACAGGCAGAAGGGAAGCAGATGCAGATGCTGCAAGCATCTGGATAGAGACCTGACCTTTATGTGTGCCGCAGTGATGCCAGCACAGTTAATACTGTAGTGTCATCCCGTGGTGGAAGAAATAAGTCTGCCCTACCAAGAAACCTTCTGCAAAGGATTGCAGAGGACCTCCATGAAAGTTTCATGGAGATCTCTATGGAGGATTCTTGGGCCATCCCTATGCACATAAACCAAGATGCACCCTCTGCATAGCTAGAGCGGCTATTGAGAAGCAAATACCCACTGCATATTAAACATATTACACATAAAGCAAAACACAGTGTAGTCCCTACAGTTTGATTACAATTGTGTACTCACCAGAAGTGCTTTCCCTAGCATAACGGTTGACCACAGTGCTGTCCTGCGACTGGCTGGACTGTTCCAGTATTAAAAACAGCTCCAGCTGTCAGGGAAAACGGATCTCCCACTCGCCTGCCTACCATTCTTCTCCTCCTCCTCTTCCTCCACAATGTCCTCATCGTTGTTGCCTGCATTGGCCCCAAGACTCAGAATCCTGGGAGGTATCCACACTGCTTTTGGGAATAGTGGTGGGGTTGCCACCGAGAATGACATGCAGCTCATCATAGGAGCAGCGTGTCTGTAAAGGAGAACCAGAATGATCATTTGCCTCCTTTGTCTTGCCTGCCAAAGTTCTTTGATCTTCATGTGGTACTGCTGTGTGTCCTAGGTGTAGCCCTTCTCCCCCAGGCCTCTCTATCTTTTCATAGATATCCGCATTTCTTCAGCTGGATCAGAGCTGTACCTGCACAGACTCTTCTCGCCACAGACCAATAAGATCCACCACCTCCTATCTACTGCAAGGTGGAGCACATTTGGGGTGTTCATTCAGCCCAAACAGGATGTTTGATCAAACAGGACATGGGAATTCAAAATTTCCCAGAGTTTGAATGGGGAGGAGCTATTTCCTGTACCTGTCTGCAGTGCAGCGGAGTTGAAAACAATCTCCAGAGCAGTCATAGTAGAGCATTGTGGAACACCTCCTGGAGGCTAATTCAATCAACTTACGCAACACTGCATCTACACTGACTTGGTCGACCTGTGAACCTCCAATTAAGTGCTACACCTCTCATGGAGGTGGAGTAATTAAGTCGACATTACAGTTGAGTTAAGTTGGTGGAAGGGACCTGGTAGTGTAGATGCACTGCATGTGGGAGTCCCACATCTCCAGAAGGGCAGCTTCTGCCTGGCCGTCAAGTCCAAGGCAAGGAAAAACAGGGATATGAAATTCAGATGGTTAATGATAGAATGCTCCCTTTGGCCAGCTTCTGAATCCAATCAGGAGTCTCCCCCATAAACACCCTGTACATCTCTCTCTAGACAGATACAGCGCCTTGGCACTGGCGCCCTCTAAGAAAAGGAAGACTTTGGGGCCTTTAGAGAAGGCTTCCAAAAAGAGGAGCATGAACCTTAAAAAGCCAGCTCCAAAGAAGGTCAGGTCCCCAGCAAGGTTTGCCATCTCCAAAGCTTTGACCTCTTGACTTGGTACCATTGATTTAGAGAACTCTTCCTCTGGTAACGGTGGGGCTGTAAAGACCCATAGCATGAAGGAGAGGCATGTCTCCAATAGGTCCTCAGTATGCTGTACCAATACAGTGTACAGGTGTAGACACTTGGGACTGACACCATCAAGTTCAGCCTGGCTGTCAGCCCAGGTTTCACTACTCATGCAGGCAGCTCCCAGCAAGCAATGGCACCGAACACCATCAGCATCAACTTTGGTACATACACCCTTGGTGATACTGTTGGCTTTGGTGACCATGGCTTTCGCTACCATGTCATTATCAATCCCTTATTGAAAACCGCAGGAGTTCAAATATACTAAGAACCTCTCAATAACAGACGAACTGGAGTCCCAGTTCCTAATGGGTACTGAGCTTTTCTCTGTACCAAGATCCTGACCTCTGGCACCCATAGGAACAGTAGTCAAAGAAGAAGTGGTTATTCACCTTGTGCGGTAAATGCAGTTGTTCAAGATGTGTATCCTGTGGGTGCTCCATTACCTGCCCTCCTTCCTTTCTGTTTCAGACTGTTCATTAGGGGAGGCTTGGTAGAGAGGGAACTGAGGGGGTTTCACACACACACCCCTGTATAGCCTTGATATCCAGCGTGCATGTGCATGCCAAACAGACACTGCTAACTGAAAATCTCCAATCAAGCGTGCAAGAGGAGCATACATAGCTGAAGTGGCGCACTCATAGGACTCACATCTCGAAGATCCACAGTTACTGCACAAGTTCAGTGACTTCTTCTTCTCCCCTCTCAACTTTTCCTGCATTATAAAATAGACGTTATAATATCAATTTTAGAACATCTCTGCTAAGCAATAAACAGATACATGCAAGTAACGTTTCTAGATGCACAAAATTTGTGCATATATTAGAATCTGCTTCTAACATTTTTCTAAAGCTTTCAGATATTCTTAACTGTCTTGCTGTCTAATACTGCTTATTCAGATAAATTATTGCTATAAGTATATGGTGAAATCCTGGCTACATTGAAATCAATGAGTTTTACCATTGGCTTCAGTGGATCAGGATATGACTCATTGGGTTT
The DNA here is from genome assembly GCA_007922155.1 of Mesoclemmys tuberculata. Lineage (NCBI taxonomy): Eukaryota > Metazoa > Chordata > Testudines > Chelidae > Mesoclemmys > Mesoclemmys tuberculata. The sequence goes on from ML675610.1 coordinate 63,911,421, forward strand.
CAGGTTTAAATATAGAACAAACTAACATTAGCAGAATTCTTTTGAAATCACAGATATGGACATTCATTAATACAAATTATTTCATGTGATGTGGCTTTACATATTAGGCTCCAGTTAATGTTTTATATTTCATTATGTCTCTAGTTGAGATATCCATTTAGTAGAAGACACAGCATTTAAGTTCTTGAGCCATGCATTCATTGCTTATTACTAAAATGTTTGCTATATTCTAAATTCATTCCAGCTATCCAAAAACTGAAAGCTCCTATAGCATGAAAAGACATTTGTTTTAAGCACAAAATACATCAGAAAAAATATGAAATGACTCATGCATTTTTCATATATCTTGTTCATAATTTCTTATAAGCAATAGTATAGGCCAAAAATTGCAACAGTTCTTGAATCCAAGTGTGCTCACAGGTCTGCAGACAAGCTGTGCTGACAGTTTCAACTCAAGCAACACCTCTCACTAATCTTCATCTATGCATGCTGGATGTGCTCAGAACCCATTTGTGCTGACGTGTTTTGCAGGAAGCAGCAATCTTTCTTCACAAGGAAAAGAACTTTAACATTTCCTTCTTAACAAGAACATAATTTCTAGTACTTCTTCATGATACTAGAAGGCAGTGGGCCAGATTTTCTTGTTCCACTATCTTCATCTGAGGATTTGGCCCAACATTTTGGTGTGTCTTGTTGTTTGAGAGAGCACAATATTATACAATAAAGTCAGGCCAGATGGCTTTTAAAGGGTGTGCTGCAGCCAGTATGAGGGCCCGAAAGGGTTAAAAACCCTCTGCCTTGCACGCAGAAGAGAAAGCACAGCAGGGCAATTAAAGGCACCTGGATCCAATAAAGGGCAGGACCAGGGGTATTTAAACCCCCTCTTCCCTAAAGGAGGGGGAGGAAACAAACGCAGGGGAAGGTGCCAGAAGGTGTGGAGCAGCTGCAGGTGTCAGGAGTGGAATTTCACGCAATGGACATTGAATCTGGGTGGTTCTCACCCACCACTCCCAAGATGGCAGAGCTGGTGAAAGCCCTGGTGCAAGCCACAGTTGCCCAGCAGGAAGCTACCCAGGTCCAAGAAGCTATCCAGAAGGAGGCCGTGAGGTTGCAGCAGGAAACCAACTGCCTGCTGGTGAGCCAGGCTGCCCAAGACTGTGCCTTACTACAGGCTGTGGTGGGACAGCTGAGGATCCTGTTGAAGCGAGGTGGATGTCAAGAGGGGGAGAAGCTGATACAGGCGGCAATTGCCTGCAGAAGATGATGCAGGGAGGTGATGTGAAGGTATACCTGCTGTCCTTTGAGAGGACGGCCCAGTGGGAATCCTGACGGCCCCGAGAGCAGTGGGCCACTATACTTGCCCTGTTCCTGGAGAGGGGAAGCCCAGAAGGCATACTATGATTTGGCAGCAGAAGCTGCTGCAGACTACACCGAATTGAAGGCAGAGGTTTTCGCCAGGTTGGGGGTTATGACAGCCACATGGGCTCGGCGGCTCCATGAATGGAGGTACCGGGAGGGCCTGGCACCAAGGTCCCAGCTGTTTGACCTGCCTGGCGTGGAAATGGCTGTGCCCAGAGATCCACAGCATGGAGGAAGTCATCAAGACCCTTCTCCTGGACCAGTTTGTGAGGGGGCTGCTTCCTGACCTGCAGGGGAGGGGTTAGCCAGACTGACCCCACCTCATACGAAGACGTGGTCACCATCATGGAGAGACAGTTGGCAGCCAGGGGACTTTCACAGACTGCCAGGGAAGAAGGGCACTGGAAGAAGGGGTTGTACCCTGGCCCAAGGGCCTGGACTCCCGAGACTGGTGGCAACCCCATGCTGGAGAGAAGGGGGGCTGGAGAGTGGCCTGAGCCTGCCAAGGGGATTGAGGATCCCAAGGGAGGGGGTCCTGGCTTGAAGTCGGGCAGCCAAAAAGGTGGGGGGCTGTCGCGACCACAGTACAGGTGTTACAAATGCGGGGAACTGGGGCATATAGCAGCCCAGTGCCCCAACAGGCACGAGCCCATGCAATGTGGCCTGGGGGAGTGCGCTGGTCCCTGCAGCCTGGTCTACCCAGTGGGGCTGGTGGAGACCACCCAAAGATATACGAGGCCAGTAGAGGTAAATGGTATCAGGACCGTGGCCCTAGTAGACTTGGGGAGTGCTATCACGCTGGTCTCGGGGAAGCTGGTGGGCCAGGACCAACTGTCCCGGGCCAAACTCACCCAAATAACCTGCGTGCACGAAGCGGTCAGTGGGTATTTGATCACTCCAGTCCAGGTTAGGATTCAGGGGAAATCAGTTAGGGTAACAGTGGGTGTTGTCCCAAAACTTCCCTACCCGGTTCTCATAGGTAGGGACTTCCCAGGGTTTGGGTCCCTACTCCCCAGGGAAGACTCCCCGACAGGTGTGTCCCAAGTAGCCCAACCCCCGGAGGCGGGGGGATGTGTGATAAAATCAGGCTGGATAGCGTTAAAATGGTGTGCTGGGGCCGGTCTGAGGGCCAGAAAGGGTTAAAAACCTTCTTCTTTGCAGGCAGAAGCAAAAGCACAGAGGGACAATTAAAGGCCCTGTGAAGTGCGGGGCCAAGGGTATTAAACCCTACCTTCCCTAAAGGAGTGAGCAAGTGCAGGGAAGGTGCCAGAAGGTGTGGAGCAGCTGCAGGAGAAGGTTGCCTCCCAGGCCAGGATACAGAGCTCCGCTACAGCCAGCGGAGACGGGGTAGTTGGGGGCGCCCTGGCCACAAACAAGAAGGTAAAGCGCAAGACCCACTAAAGTGAAGCTGGCTGTTTGCCACAATAGCTATTGAAAATATGCATGTCACTTGGGCCCAGATCCTTTGTGGAGTAGGAAATGTTAAATTTTCCAACTGTTCACTAGACTATATTACTAAACTGCACTGAAAACCATTTACATTATGACCAGCTGTTCTTCTGAATTAGGGGATCAATCAGCACTTATTGACATCAATAACAAAACTTACACTGACTTCTCTAGTGCACAGTCAGGTCCTATAGTTAGTTCACTTACTGAACTTGAGAAACTGACTTTGCATGTGTTCCTATATATAATGCACCATCATTTGTTATGACTATACAAGTAATTATTTCAACCTCATGTCTTTATTTTCTCATTTCTCAGTGTCTTGTGTTTGAAGATTCTCCACTTGGAGTGCAAGCAGCATTAGCAGCTGGGATGCAAGTGGTTATGATCCCAGATGAAAATTTGAATCAAGATCTTACAAAGGATGCAAACCTAGTGCTGAAATCTATGGAGGAATTTGAACCAGAGCTGTTTGGTTTGCCACCATATGGCTAACGACTGATCTATTTTATCATGTTCTGGTTGGAGATCAAGGGGTGGGGAATGAAAATTTAGAGTAAACTTTTATTGTCTTTCATTTTTCTTTCCAAAACAAGATAGTGGGGTCTTCCATGATTTACTATTAAATTTCACTGGATGCTTCTGGTTTGTCTTCTTGAATGCTGAGTGGAAGGAATGTTTCTTGTCTGTTCTTCACCTGAACTAGTCTTGTTATCTGCATGTTGTCATGTACACTCAGTGCATTTGCAAAATTGCAAAGAAAATCTGCTATAAACCCATGCAGATTCTTGTTCTGGTTGCCTTGAATAACAGTCTGCTTAGAACAGCAGTTCTTAGACACAGCTCTGCAGTCCCTTGGGGAGCCACGAGCCATTTCAGGGGAGCCACAGCTCTCTGCAGCTGGAGCCCTGAATCTCAGCACTCCCCGTGGGGCTAAAACCCAGAGCGGCTAGGCTGAAACCCCCAAGTCCTGGTAGCCCCATAGGACTAAAGCCACTATCCCCTATGTTCGCCATGGGGCTAAAGCCAGGAGTGGTGGGGCTGGAACCCCAAGTCCCAGCACCCCTCCTGGGGCTAAATCCCAGAGTCCCAAGCCTTGTTGCCCCCACAGAGCCGAAGCCAGGAGCTGGAGGGCTGAGACCCTGAGCCCCAGTATGCTCTGCATTGCTGAAGCCAAGAGCAGCACCATGGGGCTAAAGCCCCCGGGCAGACTTCGGGGTGCAGTGCCTTACCCAGAGCAAGGCAGTTGCGGGGGCAGCTCCACACACACACACTCCCACCTACTCTCTCCCAGCCCCTGACCCCCACCATGGCCCTCTCCCCTGGCCGGGTTGAGGCTGGAAGCTGGAGCCAGGCACTGCAGCGCAGTAGCTGCTCTGGCTGGTGCTATGGAGTGGACAGCCCTGGCGTTCCCAGTCTCCTGTTGCTGGTGCCTGGGGTTTCAGCTGCTCCTTAGCTCCCGGCCTCCTTTGACTGCTTGCGGAGCTGGAAAGAGCCACCGGGTGGAGGGACTTGGCTCCAGAGGCAGCAGAGCCCTCGAGGAGCAGCAACCACAGGCACCCTCCTGGCACACAGCCCCTAGCTACTCCACCTCCCTCCACCCTGAGCTACCTCCTACCTACACCCAGTCCTTCGCTATCTCCTGCCTGCAACCTGAGCTACCCCCTGCCTGCACCCAGCCCCTATGCCCTAGCTATCCCCTGCCTACACCCTGTGAGCTTTTCTGACTGTTTGAGCTGAGTTCCCCTACCCCCCTTGAGTTATAGTTTTTGGTTGCACCCTTCATAACTCTGACAGTCCGGGTGGCTTGTTGAGGTGAGTCGGGGTGGAGGTGGTGCTCCAACCCTGGACCAGACATTGCGGAGCTGGCACAAGCTCCTCCAGGTGCTCTCCCTCCTCTCCCTCCCAATAGAAGTCAAAGTACACATATGCTCAAGGGCCCCACCCAGTGGTCAGAACCCCAAGTTTCCCCCCTTCTCCTGCTGTGCCCTAGAGTTTTTATAGTATATTGGGGGAGCCTCAGAAAAAAAAGTTTAGAAAGCCTGGCTTAGAACAATGGCACTGAACGTTTTCCCTGTTACGGGTTAGCTGTTGTCCCCTTACTTCATTGTTCAACATAGTTGCCACAACCTACGCTTGTCTATCTCTGTTTTTCTGTCTCCTGTTTTTATCTTCCAGTTGGGTTTTTTGTTTTTGTGTGTTTTGCTTTCATGTTGTTCTCTTTTGTTCTCTTGAACTGTGACTTCCCCTTTCTGGAGTGAGGTGGAGGGGGCACCCACTGGCAGCTTCATATGGTACTCAGCTGAGTGCTGTATAAGCCTTATCCCCTCCATCTCATTTCTCATAGCCCCTTCCCCGTCCATTTTGCTACCCCAACGATGCCAGCCTTGTCTGCCCATTTTCAGATTCTCACTTAAACCTTTCTATGATTTATTTCCATTCTTCCATGCTACCCCCTTTAGCCTTCCTGAGCTTATAACAAGGCCCCTACCTTCTCCATTGTTAAATCTTTCCAAAGACTCTTTATATCATTTTGACCACAGAAAATTCTTCTGAAATAATAACAAAAGTAATATTTATGTTTGTTTGTTTCTTTTGTAGCTTAATCTCATTTTTCCAAGCATCATGTTTGCCACTCTGTATGTTATATACATTCCTGCTAACCTGGATCTGTTTCTGTCTATCTTTAGATTGTGAACTCTTTGGGAAAGTGACTGTATTTTGAAAGTATCAAGCACATTGTGGGTGCTACCAGAAACAAACAAATAAATAATAATAATTTGCATGGTAGAAGATATCTAGGGTTATGAAAGTTCCTGTTCCCTACTGTTCTTCTCTGTCTCTTGACTTCACTGGATTACATTGCCCCAGATTGGGAAACACTAGTTTAGAGGATCTTGACTCTTGTATGGAGATAATGATTGCATTCTAACTTTGGGAGGCGGGGAGGGGGAACCTTTTAGATGTGGGAAGCCCTAATTTACTCTCATAATCACAGCAAAACTATGAAGACAGTAAACGTAAAAAATGCCAAATGTAAGAAACAGGTTTTTCAGTGTTTTATTTCACTGAATAACATCAGAAGTTTCCTTGTTAATGCATGTTAATGTGTTTATATGTATATATCATGTTAACATGAAATAAATTAAATGGTTGAGTTAATGGAGTGCTGTTTGTTCATTTTTTTAATAAGTGGACTGCTCAGATACCAGAAAGTAGCTCAAACAAGAACTCAGAGGTGAAATGTTTTTTCTAGTATTTCTGCTGTTCACTTTTAGTTTGTGGGGTTTTTATTAACAAGCAAAAAATAAATGAGCAAAGACTCACTAACATTCTTAAAGGTATTACATTTTTTGTTTTAAATTGTGATTTTCTGCTAAGAAAACCAAACCAAATTTGTTGTCATTTTCTGAAAGCAAATTTAAAACAGTCTGTATCTCTGAGTACACTATTTAAATGCCTTAAAAATTAAGAATATTCTATTCCAAACTATCCTATTCCAAACTACCATATCAATTGTATGACATCAGAAAAAAAACCGTGAAGCACAATTTAATAGTAGTTTTTCATCTGCAATGTCTTTCATCCAAGTATTTGAAACTGTTTTACAAAAGTGGGTGAATATGGCTTACTGTAAAATTGTTTTACATATAATTTTATATAACCCTGTGCTGAAGTTCCAGTCAATATTTATATTGTATCTACAATCCAGTGAAAGTCATGTATATCCTACCTCTTCTGTTGCCATTCAAGATAACAGAACTATTATCGCACAGTTCCTTCATGGCTAATGTTGCATATCAGAAACTGTTACCATACAGCAATAATTCTGAGCTTTCAAGTATAAAACAGGTGCCTTTGGGGATCCCTTTAGTTTATAATTGCTGAATTGCATCTGGGGACTTATTAGGTAGAACAAGCTCTAATAAGTTGTAATTAGTAATTTTTTCAAAGGGTTGTATACATTTAATTGAACTTAGAGTTTAAAAAAAAATCAAGGCATGTGTCTCATTTACAGTGTTGTCCCAAAGGGCCGCTAACCAAAGCATTACAAATACTTTCTTCAGACATACATGCTTAGATAAATATTGGATATTTATGATAAAACAAAACTGTATTGGCAGTGCCACCATGGGATGATGGAGGATGGATCAGGGATGCAACTCTATTACCCTCCATGCTTGATCCTTTCTATTATCCCTATTCTCCATGTAAAAGATCCCCTCAGTTGAACTTTAGTTACTCGGCTATTTTCCAACCCGCCTAGCAATAGCCTCAAGAATACTCTTTTAGAGCTGTGTGCAAAACATTTAAGGGTCATGTGCATAGCATAGTAAGGTGTCAATTACATAAAGATATCAAATGACCTTTAATAATCTACCCAGCAGCCACTGTCAATAAATAGTAGCCCCATCCCATAAAAAGGGCTGCTAGTCTGTGCTAAATGCTTGCATACACTCTGCCTTCGGGTAGTTTGATCAACTGACCATCGTCCAGTCACAGAGTTACCAAGAAAAAGATCCTTTCGTACCTAATCTGTGGTGTGGAAAGAGAATTGAATCTTGTCCTAACATGGAGTTCCTATTCATCACTCCCCTACCCTGCTGTCTCGACATCACTGTGGTGGAAAAAGAGTGGAATGTTGAATCTTTTGTGCTCTTATGTCTATCTTTTATTTGGTGGGAGAGGTCTAGTTGACTGTTGAGGTATTTTCCAGTTAGTTTAAGGAAGTCCTTTTTTCCTCATTTTTATTTAATAAATGTTTATGATTTTTACATTACCATTTGCCTCACATATAATCAATATGTGAAAACCTATGATAGGGAAGGTGAGAAGAAGAACCTGTGGAGTTGGGGATCTAATGCCCATCATCCTATGAACAATTGGGCCATTTTATTTTTGACTCAGCAACCCCATGCTATTAGCCAAGATGGTCAGGAATGCAATGCCGTGCCCTGGGAGTCTCTAAGCCTCAAACTGCCAGATGCTGGGATTGGATGACGGGATGGATCAACTGATGATTGCCCTGTTTGGTTCATTCCCTTAGAATCATTTGACATTGACCACTGTTGGAAGACAGGATATTGGGCTAGAAGGACCATTGGTTTGACCAAGTCTGTCCATTCTTATTTTCTTATGAATGAATATAAATTGTTTTCTCAATTCTGGTGTAATTAATGGCTCCATCTTTTACTGAGCAAGTTAACATAGTCAGAAAACACTCTCCCCTCAACCTAGTTGTAAATCCCATTCAATATACCCATCTTTTATTACACTTGTAAAATATATCAAATAAAGGGAAACTAATACTTGTATATTACATTAATGTTTTGTGGTTAAGATATGTGTTTTTGAGTAATCACATTTTTCTAGTATTCTGATCTAATGCTCTGGTAGCTTCTGCCAAACAGCCAATAACGTGGCATTTTTAGTCTGGAATGAATAAATCCTAAACGCCATGGGGTACCACTCATTAAGTATGATACCCTTGCCATTATAGCACTGAAAGTGGAATCCAGACAACAAGAGAGGACGAGATACAACTGTATGATTACGAAAATAACTCCTTAAAGACTCTATAGTCCTGAGGTCATAACATTCTTCCTGCCCTGAGGGGATGGAGTGTCTTTTTGTTATTCCAGGAATTGCAATAGAGGAAGAAATTTCAGGACTATATTTAGACCGCCTCAGGTTGCAAATACAGATAGAAGATTCAAAGAATTTATTTAGATGAAAATCATTGCATTAGAATTGTAATAATTTAAAAATCAAAATTGACTTTTGTGTGGCTTTGCATTTTGATAATCATTTGTAGTAGGCAAACGCTGAGGGACTTGCTTCTCAGATAAATAAGGACTGGATGTCTTTCTAAATGATATGCTCTAGTTCAACCATAGAAATATAAGAATTGGATTAGATCAGATATATTGTCCCATCTAGTCTAATATCTGTATCTGACTGTTTCTCTGACTGTGGCCTGCACCAGCTACATCCAAGGAAACTGCAAGAAACCTCATATTAGGAAGAAGTGGGATAATGTTCCACCATGGTAGGTCTCATCCCATTCCCTTCTAATTAGAGATTGGTTTAAATTGTGAAGTATGAGGTTTAATATCTCTTCCAGAATTTGTTGCCATTATAACTCTGGATATTTGTTTTCTATATAGAAGTTTGATTTCATTTTGAATATTAAGTTTTGGCCTCAACAATATCCTGTGGCATTGACTTCAACAATCTAATGACATGTTGTATGAAAAGTACTTCCTTTTATTAGTTTTGAATTTGCTACCTTTTAATATCAATAAATGTCCTCTTATTGTTGTGATATGAGACAGGGAGAAGAGGATAAGTTTATACCATGGTTATGAACAGTGAAAGCAAGTGGGAGTGGATCAGAGAAGACACGAGAGGAAATGCAACTGGGGAGACTGCATGAGAAACATGATTGCCTTTAAGACATTTACTTGACTTTCCCTTCACCTCCTCTAAAACTTATTACTACAGCACAATTTTCTATGGCCTTCCAAATGCAAGCATTATCCACTCCCGCATATACAAAATATGAGATACAGCCACCTGTTTATGCATGCAAGACAAGTGGAGAGACTGGACAGGGAGGGAATCATTCAAGATATCAAAAACAGTATTTGCAGTGTAAAAACTATAGGAAAATGAGAGCAGAAGATCAAGAAGAAAAAGATACAAGAAGAGGGCTGAGAACTAAAACATAGGGATCTCACTTGGCTCAAAGAAATAGCTACCAACAAGGACAGAGGGGATGTTGTTTTAGTAGAGAAGAACAAAACCACAATAGGAGGGAACCACAGATTTTCCCGTTGGTATGGAAGCAGTCCAGGAGGATGGCTTAATCCAGGAGCAAAGCTCCTGGGAAAAGAAAATCATTGGTCTGCCTTCTCAACAGAAACGTGGAGGTTACATGCGGGAGTCATCTGAGACCTTTTTCTGACACTATCAGCTAAACCCAGAATAAAAATATATTCAAGTATATTTGTTAGGTGGGAAGTGATGAGTAGAAAGATAAGATGCAACTTTCTCAAGTGCTTTGCTTGGAACCAAAGGTTAGACAGTGTTAGACCAACTGTTACACAGTGTGACAGGGCCAGGCCTGACGGCTTTGCCAGAGTACTGGAAGGCAGGTATATCAGCCCCAGGCTCAACAGAGCCCTGTTCCCCGGGTGACTCAGCAGAGGGCCTGATTAGGCAGTTAGGCCACCTGGGGCTGCTTAGCCAATCAGGCCAGCTGGGTCCAATCAGGAAGCCCTGCCCCAAACACTTAAAAGCCTGCAGGGCAAGCAGTCAGTGTGGGTTGTGGAGCTTGGAGAGAGGAGGTGTGGAGAGAGGAGGTTGGAGGTAGGAGATATAGAGTTACTTTACTGTTGCAGTTCGTGGTTTTGGAGGCGTACAGCTAGAGAGTCTGAAAATTGGAGTTGGTGGCCTGGAGCAGGCAGGCTGCTGCCTGCAGCCTGCAGCCTACAGAGACCTACAGTTTCCATTGTGACTCCCGGGGCCCTGAAGGGCAGAGCACCTCGCTGGAAACGCAGGGAACAGTCCACGGGCTATCCCAGAAGGAAGGTAGCGGTACCCAGGGGCAGAGCGGGCCCCGGTCCCTCCCTCGATCCTACCCCAGCTGCATCACCGGCCGGGCCGGCAGAGCGCAGGACCCACCAGGGGCAGAGTACCTCACCCTCCCCTGCCCCACCTTACCACAACAGTATGAGTCCAATGTTCAATGGAGAAGGTGAGCTGGTAATGGAAGACAATAGGAAGGTAGAGCTGCTCAATGCCTACTTTGCTTCAGTCTTCTCACAAAAAATAACATGTGACCGGATTACTAGTGAAGTTACCGTAGACTATAAAGTAGGACAATGGAACAGACTGCCTCGGGAGATTGTGGAGGTTTTCAAAAAAAATGTCTGGATAACCATCTATATTGGATGGTTTAGACAAAACAATTCTTAGATCTTGGGAGGGTTTGATTAGATGACCTTCGCAGTCCCGTCTAATCCTGTTTGTAAAGCATCCAACATCAAATCAGTCTTAACTAGAACATGAGAAATAGTTTCAGTCTTGACTTACGAATACTGAGTCACTTGAACAGAGATGAAGTAGAAGAGCATGCCACCAACTTGAAGCCAAATGAAAGAAACTTCTACATCTTTATATGAGGGGTTCTCAATTTTTTTCCTAGGGACTACATATTAATAGAGAGATTATCTCCTGTTCTCGTGCATGATCATACAATATTCCTATGACACAAGAGCATGTTTTACATGGAAGTTAATATTAAGATAGTATGTATTTTAGCAGTCTTTAATATAATAGATGAATAGATTAATTCAATGGAAATTGAAAAAGCATATTACAGAGTTGTCGTTTCCTCTTCCTTTAATCTCCATTTCATCTTTTGTGTTTCTTCTAGAAACGGTACCATCTGTCCAGCCAGCTCTCCACACTTGGGAACTACTTGGGATGTTTGAAAACAGAATTTGGGAAGTTCTGCTTGATCTAATACAATGCTCATCGCCTTATCATCTGGCCATCTTGCAATTTTTTTTACAAGTATATACTTAGAGAGCAAACAAGATGTATTGAAAATAGCATGCACATTATACAAACCAGAACACAAAGGGAACACAGGTAGGTGAAACACAAGAGGGAGTCAACAAAATTAAGAACGTTACATTTTAATATGTGTTATTGGTTTTTAATCTTTAGGCTGACTTATTTCGTGGATTTTTTGTCGTGATTGTGTGATTGGAGAGCTGAAAATAAGTCAAGTGACTGTAATTTTGGCTGTGTATATGCTGAAAGGCACATTCTGTCTCCTCTGACAAAGGTGTAGCAGATACTGTAGCACAACTGTGTATTTGTGAGACCCTAATTAAGGGAAGCTGCACAGGATTGGTTTACTCCTTTAATGATTGTGCCTATGGGGTGGGCAGGAATAGTGGCCTAGGGCAAGGGTTGGGCACAAAGAACCACCATGCTAAACCTCCAGTCTTTTGACTCCACAGGCAGGAGGAGGGGAGAATATGTGTGGGGCTACAGATAGAAGAGATACTCAAGCTGTTAAACTGGCGTTGCTTCTGCAGAACAAGGAGCCCTAGCATCAGTCCTTGTAATTCAGGCTGCATGATGGGAAGAAGTTTTGCCCTTGTTATCGTCCATACAGCTTTATGTATTAAATATCGTATTTAAAGTTTTGAAGGGAAATGAAAATATGACAAATAGAACTGACTTTCATATTCAGCATATTTCTAATACAGGCAATTCTGTGCTACCTGATGTTCACAATGGCTTGTTTGACACACCTAGTAAAATGCATAAGATAAGTCTGCAAGTAGCTTCCCTGTTTGCTACCTCCTGTTTGTGCATGAGAATTATTTCTCACGCTACTTAACAACACACTCCTGTGATGTGCTCAATGCTAGGTACTAGGGCTTTAGTATTCTAACTTTGTCCCCTAAAATCCTTTAAAATTGTAAATGTTGAGTGCTCTTATGGGAAAAAGAGAGCTTCAGAAAAATCACATCTTCTTTCAAAAAGTATTTAAAACTCATTGAGTTTGGAGTTGTATGGTAACGTGAGCATCATCCTTTAACCATAGACTTTAGGAGGAGCTTTCAGCAAGAAGTACCTTTATACTGAGGGAATATTTCATATTTTTGATCTATGCCTGCTTCAATCTACCTACAGTATATGTGATTAGCTTATGAAATCACTCATCTGAATTTCAAGCACGACTGTGCAGTTTTTATTCTAGTGCCTGCCTCCCCATCACCAAACAAAAAAAAATGAAAAGAAGGAAACGAAATGTAAATAATAGGGCAAAGGCTGACATAAAAGGGGGGTGGGAAATAAGTGAAATCTGTCAACCTTATGGAATGTGTTTGCTAATATGTTACTTTGACTTGGGAACTGTGTGGATCATGCAAGTTGTTCTGCAGTGGTTTATAATTGTCTTCAGTAGACAGTGCTTGGCTATAATCCAAAAATGCTATATTTTTACCAGAAAAATAGGAAACCTGATTAAGTCAAAATGGATTTCATTGTGGCCTATCAGTGCAGCCTTGTAAACTTATTGATTATGGCCTTTAACATTATTCTTATTGATGACTGTATCTTGAACATTCCATAACCCTTAGCATTTATTTGCTTCTGACCAAAATATACGTTATGCAAATAATTGGTTTTTTTCAAGTAAAACACGAAAGGGGGGGGGAACGTGTTTGTTATTGTTTTTCCCTGCAGTAGGTCATTGTTTCTAATTATCAGATTAATATATACATTGTTTCACCCTATGAAATTGCCTTGTCCTGTGAAGTATAATTTTGGTTACTAATTGTTTTATGATGGTTATAATTTTGAAATTCATGGCAGCAACTTATTAAGTGCCTGGATAGTATCAAGCGCATAATAGGTGCTACCAAAATATTAATAGATTTTTTGTGGACAGGGATGGATGGAGGTGGCTTGTTGAAATGATTATAAGACACTGAGTCTTTCACTTATGGCATGTTGGTAAAGATTTAGCCGAGGTTAGGAGTGAATGGAAGCTTTTGTGGCCTATGTGAAATGAGTTGATGGGTTCAGTTCAGGTGCCAGGGGACAAGTGTGCACCTCTTATGCCAGGCCCTTATGCCTGCTTGCAGGTTTTGAATACCAGGTGAGGAATAAAAACATGCCCACACCACTTAGGTAACTTAGCTTTAATCATGGCTTACGCTCCAAACAGCAGAGGGAGACCCTAACAAAGCTCTGTGAAGTGGGCTGCAGGGGAAGGCGAGACACCCCCAATGGGCTCATGGCTGATCTCTAAGCAGTTATGATCATTTCAAGCTTTTATACAGCACAGACTCTAGGGAACAGCAGAAATTGGCTTATGTACAACAAATAACTGAACTCACATTTTTGCTTTCCTAGGCGCGCAATGCAAGTAGATAACAAGTCTTCAAAACAACTTATGTAAGCTATTTACTACTTAATTGGCCTTGACCAGACTCACTCCATCAACCATTTCTAACACGTCACATCTTGCATGAATTTTACTACAACCTCTTAAACCCACAGTTTTGGCACAAAACTGACACCTTTACTGTTAAATTCAGTAGAGAGCAAAAAAGCGCCAGTTTTCTGTCAGCATCCTGGATTTCCCTCATCATAAGGCTTCAGAGCTGGCACGAGTGTTTGACCTTGTCTTGACCTTGCACAGAGACAAATGCCTTGTTGACTGCAGCAGATCTTTCTGTATGTCATTGCTTAATAATACTTGTATGAACTGCTGAAGGAAAAGGGGCACCACCCCATTGGATTCACTCACTCTTATTAAGCAAATCACAGAGAGTCATGATGGGCACCAGATTCCCCATTACCAGGCCCCACAGAGGAACAGGAGCAGGGGTTTTAGGTGAAGACCTCTGACTCCTGCCTCCTCTGCATCAATGCCTGCTCCTCCAAAACACTTAGGGGGCTCCAAGCAGATCTTTTCATGTGACACTAGAGGACATCATATTAGTCCGATAGTTCCAGGATCTTTATTCCCCCTTGTACATGGACCACTTGTACCACTTTCTCTGGGCATGGTCCCATATTATCATGGACCATTGCATGTTGAACATGGTCAAAGTGAGATATACCCTCCAGTTCAGGTCTAGCCCCCCCACCACCACCCTCCTTCTCATCCCTCTTCAGGGACCCTTCTCACGAGCAATTGTTAGCCCAGGAGATTCAGTCCCTTCTACAGTTCGGCACCATGGAAGAGATTCCACAGAATCTAAAGGGCAGAGGGTTCTATTCCCATTGTGTCCTAATCCCAAAAACCAAGGGTGGTCTCAGACCTATTCTAGACCTGCATCAGCTCAACAGCTAGCTCAAGAAGCTAAATTTCTGCATGGTCTCATTGGTGTCCTTCATTTCCTCCCTGGATCTAAGGGACTGGTACGCCACCCTTGATTTAAGAAACGCTTACTTTCATATTGCAATTTTCCGAGAGCACAGGAGGTTCCTCAGATTTGTTATGGGCCACATGCACTACCAGTTTGCAGTCCTCCTATTCAGCCAATCAGCAGCCCTTCATGTGTTTAAAAAATGCATGGTAGTAGTGGCAACCTTCCTGAGGAGGCAAGAGGTGCAACTTTACATGTATCTGGATGACTGGCTGGTCAAAGGTTCGTCCAGAGCTCAGATAGAATCTAGAATCTCCTTATTCAGTATTCTTTCCAAGCCTTAGGCCTGCTAATAAATGTTCAAAAGTACATCCTCATCCTGGTGCAGAGTATAGAGTTTACTGGAGCAGTAAACTGGAGTGCTCGATTTTGCCCAAGTCAGGGTTTCCTCCTGGAAGATTGTTTCCAGGCAATCACGGCCCTTATAGTGCACCTCAAGAGGCACCCGATTACCACAGCCCAATCTTGCCTTAGGCTGTTGGCCACATGACCTCATCTACTTACGTGGTACAGTATGCAAAACTGTGCCTGAGGCCCCTCCAAACATGGCTGGCCTCTTCAGACCACTACCATCTGGACTTTGTCCTCACAATTCCTCCCTCGGTTCTCACCTCCTTTGACTGGAGGCTATATCCGCTGGTGGTTTGTGTCGCCCCAACCATGAATATCCCTCCGAGGCATCAGCACTAAGCTGGAGCTTACCTGGAGCCCCTCAGGACTCAAGGCCTTTGGTCTAAGGAAGAGCTGTCTCTGCACATCAATGGCAGAGAGCTTAGGGCAGTACATCCGGCATGTCAAACATTCCTGCCTCATCTTGCGGGAAAGAAGATTTTGGTTCTCACAGACAACACGATGGCCATGTTCTATATCAACAAACAGAGAGGTGCACACTCTTTTTCCATGTGTTGAGGAGGCATTTCGGCTGTGAGAACTTTGCATAGCTCATTCAATTCACCTTGAGGCCTCCTTACTACAGGAGTTCAGAATGAGCTGTCAGATCTCCTCAATGAGTCTTTCTTCGATCACCATGAGTAGTCCCTTAAGCCAGATACCAAGAAGGACATTTTCCAGCAGTGGGGGACTCCCTAGGTAAACCGCTTTATGGCCTGGTACAACAGGAAGTGTCATCAGTTCTGCTCCATGTGGGGTCACAGCTTGGAGTCATTTATGGATATTTTCCTACTTCCGTTGAAAGGTCATCCATACTGTGAATTCCCTCCTCTTCCACTGGTAAACAAGGTACTGCTGAAAAGCCAATGAGACCAAGCACGGGTCATCCTGATAGTCCGAGCATGGCAATGCCACTGTTGTTTCACCACTCTGCTAGAACTCTCTGTGATGAACTTCGTCCCGCTTCATCTGCACTCAGACTGATTTTTTGGGACCATGGTCATTTGCTCTACCCAAACCTCAGCTTCCTCCACCTGATGGTCTGGAAGATCCATGGTGAATTCAGGATAACAGGCCTGTTTGAAGCAAGTTTGGCAGATCATCTTAGGTAGTAGGAAGCCCTCCACCAGGGTCACTTACCTCACTAAGTGGAAGCAGTTCTCCATCTAGTTGTCCCAGTGAGTTGTTTTGCCAACACGGTTGTTGATGCAACTCATTTTGGACTACCTACTGCACCTGAAACAGTTTGGTTATCTTGTCAATCAAGGTTCACCTGGTAGCAATATTGGCTTTTCAACCTCAGGTTGATGGCCTGTCCTTGTTCTCACACAAAATATCTATCTGTTTCCTTAAGGGCCTGGAGAGGATGTACTCCCCAGGTATGAGAGCCCTCTGTCTGTTTTTATCAAAGCTTATGAGCCCACCATTCAAGCCACTAGCATCATGTTCTTTACTATACCTCTCTTGGAAAGTTGCCTTCCTTGTGGCCTTCACCTCTGCCAGGAGGGTTACAGAGATCCATGCCCTCACTTCAGAACCATCATACATGGTTTTCTTTAAAGATGTGGTGCAGCTGTGTCTTCACCCTGCATTCTTCCCAAAAGTGGTTTCCCAGTTCCATAGCAATCAAGCTATTTTCCTGCCAGTTTTCTACCCGAAGTCACATGCAAACAGAAAAGAACAGAAGCTTTGCTCATTGGATGTTAGACATGCTCTAGCATTCTACATAGAAAGGACCAAACTGTTCCAGAAGTCCACCCACCTGTTTATAGAGGTAGCAGACAAGATGAAATTCTTCCCATGTCTACTTAGAGGATTTCCTTGTGGATTACATCATTTATCCACATGTGTTACAAACTAGCGGGCGTTCCACCCATGCCTATCCTAACCGCTAACTCCACAAAGGCACAGGCATCCTCAACAACGTTTCTGGCACAAATTCCTATTCAGCACAGTTGCAAAGCTGTGACTTGGTCGTCTGTGCATGTATTGTCTTCTCATTATGCCATCACCTAGCAGGCCAGGGACGATGTCACACTTGGTTGAGCAGTGTTGCAGTCAGCAGGTCTGTGAATTCTGAGCCCACCACCTTTTCAACTGCTTGGAAACCACCTATATTGGAATGGACATATGCAATCCCTTGAAGAAAAAATGGTTGCTAACCTTCTGTAACTGTTGTTCTTTGAGATGTGTTACACATATCCATCCCAAGACCTGCCCTTCCACCGCTCTTATTGGAGTCGCCAGCAAGAAGGAACTGCGACGGTGTGGGGTCAGCCAGGCCTTTTATATGGCACCATGAGTGCATGGCACCAGAGGACGCCAGAGCTGCCCAACAGATACCACTGAGGTAAAAGTTTCTGGTGACTGTGCTTGGGCATATACACACACCTACATTGGACTGGACATGTGCAACACATCTCAAAGAACAACAGTTGTGGAAGGTTAGAAACCGTTTTTAATTTAGGATGGAGAAATTCTAACCAGGATGTCTCAGTGTTTTCCATTAAACCTGGGCCCATCATTTATCATTTCCTGGGCTGTATAATGTTATGTGCTTGTAGCTAGTCTCATCTTGTGGGGGAGGAAGCCCCTCCCTGCCTGCCTGACCACTGTCCTGTTAGGAGGGATGCTGAAGTTGTACCAAAGTTACAATTACAATTTTCTACATAGAAATACATTTGTAACATAATATGTTTATGTATCTCATAATGACCAAGTTCAGAACATTACAAACTTTCATAAAAGACATTACTTGACGTATTTTTACACACAATAACATTGTCTACAACCAGTAGATTCAATTGTTTATTCTTATTCTCCGCTTGGGGTGTCAACTATACCACTATGACATTTTGGGGTGCACCCAGACCAGTAATGTATTCTGTCACCATCTGCCTGTAACACTGCGTGCTTTATGCCATGCCACTATGGCTCAGAGTTCTGGTGGCAGTAGCCAGCCCTCAAGCATGAAGGTCTCACATGGATTTCCACCAGCCTGGTTTCTTCTTTCAGGATGACCCCTTTCTGGTCCCAAGTTTCCCTAAATCCGCCTTAGCTCTTAGCTCTGAATTCTTAGCTACTGTTGGAGGCCCAGTGCAATAGTTGCCTGACCAGTGTCCTACAGCCCTAGCATAACTTTAGTTGCTCGCTTGGCTATTCTGACCCCTGTAGCATGACATCTTCCAGTTGGCAGAGATGAATAGGACTTTAAGAATAGTAACTTTACATATGTCTCAGTTTCTGCATACCACGGCACATAACAGGATGAAATACACAACATGTATGCATGCAGCTGAACATAGATAACGGTGATGGGAGCAACAAGTTATCCTTGAACATCTGGGGATACACTTTTTTATTGCATAAGGCCATATTTTTATACTGCCCCTCCTATCACCAGATGTTGTTTTGATGACCCCAATTATCATGGTGACAATGGAATGTAGTCTAGGGGGGAAACCCAATGTAGGTAATTAGCATATATGATAATAAGTAGAGAGGTAATTAGGTGAAAGCTATTTATGGAAGGATATAAGAAGTCACTGTTTAGACAAAGGGGAGTACTCCATCAACACCTGACTCCGCGGGAGGTGCTGCTGGTCAGACCAGAGGTTCCACTGACTCCCTGGTGGGGCCCCTGAAGAAAGACATTCATGTATACAGCCTTCTGAGTGACTGCTTAGCTCTCCAGGCTTATTGAGTGTGATATATTGTAGTTAATTGTAGGCTTTGTATTCAACTAGTATATCTATAGTGAAACTTGCACATTAAACCTTATTGATCTGCAAATTAGGCATACCATGTCTCACTGGTATTCAGATTGATCATAAGTGAATGGGTGTGTAGACTAACCTATCTGCTGACCTTCAGTCACATTGAAAGGTCTGCGTACTGACATTGCATGTGTTATATCTATTCCATAGCTAAATGTGCAATTTCATTCCCTCAGGGCATCCACTAGCCCTAAATTTATTTTAACTAATTGTTGCTGTAATTTTATACAAAATATAAAATGGTTTTGTTGATTCTTGAGAAAATTAGGATGCTGTCTTTCTGCCTGACCCCATGGAAGTGATAAGAATAAAAGGTGCTCACATTTCTTATTTGACAGTGGTGGTTAAAATGAAAGAAGAATGTCTTTCATAAGAGCTATAGGTAATTGAAACCCATAAAATTCCATACTAAATGGATTAGATATCAAGCAAATATATGCAGGTAATTTCCCTTTCTTGGATTTTTGTTTGCTTGTTTGTTTGTAAAGGTAAAAGTCAAATGTTAGGTTTAAAATGTAAGCTTTAAATTTATAACTGCAGATCAATATTTTTGATCTGCTTGAGCAGCTTGGCCAATAGGAATGTAATTTAAGTAAAAAAAACAATATACTTTGACTCTCATGTGCACAGTTAAATGTCATCTTCTCTTCTGGACACCTGAGAGGTCCCTGGAGAGTTATTTTGGATATTGGGTATCTTCCAGTTTTGTTGAAGCTACATAAAGCATATGAGAGGTGCCTTTTTCTAGTGTACAGATATAAATCTAAAAAAATAAAAGTTGGTGTCGTCTCCATATTTTTCTAGTAATATTTAAGGTTTTTTCCTGCCAGAGTTGGTGATTTTAAGTATTTGGTGGTTTGTGATATATAAAAAGTTAAATCAATACAATTATCCCTACTTTATCTGTACATGTTTATTCAATTTGATGTACAAAATAGACAGAAAAGTACCTACCACAGAGTTCTGGCCCTCCCCTTGACAAAACTTAAAAAGTACAGTAATCTGCTTGTTTCCATTGCATAATGCCCTTTCAATTATCAACATATCCTAATGCAAAACTTTCCCCATAAATAACCCCTTCTAACCCTCACTCTGTCTTTTTTCTTCAACATGCAATAAAAAAAATGGATGAGATTCACATTCTGCTTGCTAAATAAACCTGACCTCTAGTAGTGATCAAACATATCCCAAATCACAAGTCCTTTCTGGGAAATGCCAGGAGCTCTCTCTTTTGTATTCAGAAAGCTTCAGATCAGATGGCCCAGAAAGCTGAGGTGGTCTCTCAGGTAATCTGGACGCAAATAATCTGAGGATTTAAAGGTTAAAACCAATACAGTGAGTTTTGTCTACATGGGCATGTCCGTATTTTTGGCATTTGCAATGCAGCAGAAGTGCAAAGACCACTAGCTATGGCTGAGATAAGTAACTCCTTTAGATCCTATGGGAATTCCAGCCTGAATGTCTAACTGATTTGCAGGTGCAAACCAGCAGTAGCCATCCAAAGATAATTTCTGCACCCATAATTAATCACAAGCACACACAAAAAAAACGCTCCAGGCATAATTCTGCACTCATAAAAACAGAAGTTACAACCGACAACCTGCCTCTCGATATTTATCCAGGGATTTGAGGAAAGCATGGATTTCTTTTTAAAAAGACATAGAGAGCAAGTTCATTTCAGTCAATCTTGCTTCATTCCTGTTAGAACCTTCTCTGTAAACATTCTGTAATTAGCAAGACAGTTTATTGTGAGACATTGCTGTCAAGAATACTACAACTATAATTACTCTATTTCTTGACCATCAAAAGCAAAATGTCAGATTACCCAAATGTTTCACCTATATTCAAAATTCACTGATGGTTTTCATTCTTCAATTCTGGCCTTTACATTTGATGAAGCTGAAACTTTTGTTTAAAAACAAAAACTAATAAAGGAATATGTTGAAATACATAACCTCTAAAAAGGATTGGAATACGTCAAATGGCCACACATTTGGAAACAGAGTTTGTCAAGAGATGTTAAACTGAAACTTGATTGTAAATATCTGACACATGTAAATCTCTTTGCAAAAACCAATGTTGTATACAGAACTGTTCCCAGTTTACATGTCCTGGATTATCAGTTAGCAGGCAGTTAGCATCTCAGTGAAAAATCACTTCACCCACATAAAGCCAAAGTAATTGGGATTAATGCAGATTAATTACAAAATGCAGAGGGCCCCTTACAGAATGGGGGAGGCAACCTAGTGACAGGGGATGTGGAGAAAGCTGAGGTACTCAATGCCTTTTTTGCCTCTGTCGTCACAGACAAGGTTAGCTCCCAGACTACTGCACTGGGTGGCACAGAATGGGGAGGAGGTAAACATTCCGCAGTGCTGAAGGACTATTTAGAAAGGTTGGACATTTAGACATTGGACATAAAGACTATTTAGAAAGATTGGACATACACAAGTCCATGGGGCCAGATGCAATGCACCCGAGGGTACTGAGTGAATAGGCTGATGTGATTTCGGAGCCATTGGCTATTATCTTTGAAAGCTCGTGGCAACAGGGGAGGTCCCAGATGACTGGAAAAAGGCAAATATAGTGCCCATCTTCAAGAAAGGGAAGAAAGAGGATCCAGGGAACTATAGGCCGGTCAGCCTCACCTCAATCCCTGGAAAAATCATGGAGCAGGTCATCAAGGAATCCATTTTAAGGCACTTAAAAGGGAGGAAGGTGATCAGGAGCAGTCAACATGGATTCGCTTAAGGGAAAGTCATGCCTGACCAACCTGATTGCTTTCTATGAAGAGGTGACTGGTTCTGTGGATGAGGGGAAAGCGGTGGACATGATATACCTTGACTTTAGCAAAGCTTTTGATACAGTCTCCCACAGTATTATTATCAGCAAGTTAAAAAAGTATGGGTTGGATGAATGGACTACAAAATGGATAGAGAATTGGCTAGAGTATAGGGCTCAACGAGTAGTGATCAATGGCTCCATGTCTAGCTGGCAGCCAGTCACAAGTGGAGTGCCCCAGGGGTCGGTCTTGGGGCCGGTTTTGTTCAACATCTTCATTAATGATCTGGAAGAGGGGGTAGATTGCATCCTCAGCAAGTTTGCAGATGACACTAAGCTAGGGGGAGTGGTAGATACCCTGGAACGGAGGGATAGGATTCAGAAGGACCTAAACAAATTGGAGGATTGGACCAAAAGAAATCTGATGAGGTTCAACAAGGACAAGTGCAGAGTCCTGCACATAGGACGGAAGAATCCCATGCACAGCTACAGACTGGGGGACCGACGAGCGAGGCAGCAGTTCTGCAGAAAAGGATCTGGGGGTTACAATGGATAAGAAGCTGGATATGAGTCAGCAGTATGCCCTGGTTGCCAAGAAGGCTAATGGCATCTTGGGCTGCATTAGTAAGAGTATTGCCAGCAGAACACGGGAAGTGATTATTCCCTTCTATTCAGCATTGGTGAGGCCACATTTGGAGTATTGTGTCCAGTTTTGGGCCCCTCACTACAAAAGGATGTGGACAAGTTGGAGAGAGTCCAGCGGAGGGCAACAAAAATGATTAGGGGGCTGGAGCACAAGACTTATGAGGAGAAGCTGAAAGAACTAGGCCTGTTTAGTCTGCAGAAGAGAAGAATGAGGGGGGATTTGATAGTAGCCTTTAACTACCTGAAAGGGGGTTCCAGGGAGGATGAAGCTAGGCTGTTCTCAGTGGTGGCAGATGACAGAACAAGGAGCAAAGGTCTCAAGTTGCAGTGGGGGAGGTCTAGGTTGGACATTAGGAAAAAGTTTTTCACTAAGAGAGTGGTGAAGCATTGGAATAGGTTACCTAGGGAGGTGATGGCATCTCCATCTTTAGAGGTTTTTAAGCTGAGGCTTGACAAAACCCTCACCAGGATGATTTAGCTGAGAATAGTCCTGCTTTGAGCAGGGGGTTGGACTAGATGACCTCCTGAGGTCCCTTCCAACTCTAATATTCTATGATTCTACTCCAGACCATGGGTTGAAATAATGTCCATTGTCTGTATACATGTATGGAGTCTTAGCACCATGGCATAGGCATGATGGTGGATCCTGTGGTGTGCCCCCCCTTTCACTCACAGTGCTCCTCTCTGTACTGACCTGTGTGGGACTGGCACAAGGACACCCTGTGTGGCCTCAATCATTGATTAAGTGAAGGGTCTTGTGGTGGAGTTTTGGTATCTGGATAAATTTCTCCCTTGCATATTTTATTTGTCTGGGATGTAAGCAGCCAATCCTTTATTGAAGCTAGTGAGTCAAATAGTAGAAACTTAAAGAGTAACATTCACAAAGGCAAATATTTCCATAAGGCAAAAGAAATACACAAATGAGTGGAAGGATGGTCCAGTGGTTAGGGGCTATCTTGGCACTTGGGAGACCTTGTTTCAGTTCCTGGCTTGGCCATATACATCCTGGGTGACCTTGGTTAAGTCACTTAGGACTAGTTCCACAAAGAGATTAAGACACTTAAACCCAAAATATAGATTTTCAAAAGCCCCACACGGTTGTCACCTAATCACATAGACACCTAAGTTTTCTCTGGTGGTCATGTGCAAAGCTACGTCATCCTGTCACTCAGCACATGCCTGAACCGTGGTGGGATCCTCAAACTAGGCATTGCCTTGCCTGTGGGGCCTGATCTGGTAGGAACATTTGAAATATTGAGTAGAAGTTGGGAGATTATATTACTTCTATATTTGGCAGTGGTGTGACCATTGCTGGAATACTGTTTCCAGTTCTGGTGTCCACATTCAAGAAGGAAGTTGATAAATTGGAGAGGGTCCAGAGAAGAGCCAGGAGAATGATTAAAAGATTAGAAAACATGTTTTATAGTGATAAGCTAAATAGATTGAGCTCCTTGAGGCTAGCAAAGAGAAAGTTAATGGGATCACAGTTTATAAGTCCTTGCATGAGGAATAGAAATTTGGTACTAGAGTTCTCTTAGTTTAGCAGACAAAGGTATAACAAGATCCAATGGCTAGAAGTTGAAGCTAAATAAATAAGGCATACACTTTTAACAGTGAGGGTAATTAACCATTCAAGCAACAAGAGTTGCGCTTGATTCTTCATCACTGTAAATGTTTAAATCAAGATTGGATGTTTTTCTAAAAGATATTCTCTTGTTCAAGCAGGAATTATTGATGGGAAGTCCTATGGCCTGTGTTACACAGGAGGTCAGACTTGATGATCACAGTCACCCCTTCTGGTCTTAAAATCTATGAATCTATGAAAGTGAGACTTTAGGAGCCATGTAGGGGTTGCTGGAAATTTTCCCTACCATCTAATGGAAAAATGTAACCAGCTGGGGAGCCAGTGGATTTGCATGAGCGTGAGGCACATTTTGCCTCTACTCTGATCAAGTCTCTTTTAATGTAATAATTTTCAGCAACTGAAATTCTCAGCTATAAAAACAAACACTTAGAGTATAAGAAGTAAAAAATAAGAATATCTTCAGTTGCCTCCTCAAAGTTTGCCAAAAGGATTTTCCAAATTCTAGAAATTACTCTGCTCACAAAGATTCCCAGGATTGTGACGTCAATATGCCAAGGAAAATTCTACTCCAGAAATTTTTGCAGCTTTGAAGAAAGAAGGGTCACCAACAAAAGACTTCCATACAATTGGTGAGGTGAAAAACTTATTTATGCTGATTTAATTGCCTTTAATAAAACAGCAGAGCTGAGAAAAGAGTAAATGACCTGGAAACAAAAGAAGCTGTTACTGGAAGAAACAAATTCTGACTTAGGTAAAGACCTTTATTTAAAAAAAAAAACAACTTGACTATATAGACAATTTAGAAAGCTGCATTAGAAGATTAAACATTAAGATAATTAATTTATATATCCAGAGGCAGCAGGAAAGGGAAAAAAAATCTTTTGTCTAAATAGTGTTTTAAAATGTGAAGACTGGACTGCTAGTTTTGAACTAGATAGCGTTCACCTTGTCATTATACCAAAATCCAGGTAATGCAGCATTATTTTTAACCAGTTCAGATTTCAACATAAGAAACATCTTATGAGGAAACATGAAGATCCAGCAGCTGGAGTTCTAAAGTAAACATTTCTTTTTCCTGTATTTGGGTACTAAGACATTGAATTCTAGGAAGAATAGAATAAATATAGATGTTAAACAACACTGTCAAGCAGAATATCCAGATGGCTGTGTAGAGCTACAGCAAATTGATCTTTTGATTTAAAGAAAGTTTTTCTGCTTCAATTTTCCTCAAGAACTGAAAGGTTTCATGAGAGTTCACCCCAATTTCTCTTTTTTCCTGAAATATCACATTTCTTTCTGACTTCTTGAATCTCAGATATGCTGAATTCTTTACGCTTGTGATTTCCTCGTATGTGATTCAGTCTGTATATCATGCTTATGTTTTGGGATGCTCTTTCCCCTTTTTATGAATTATTCCAGTACAAGCAACTTAGGATGCCACAAAATTCCAGTCATGCATTTTCTTCCTCATTCTTTGAAGAGGAAATGAGATAGGGTTCCTCATCCTACAGAAGAAGCAGGGAATTTGGTTTCCATGTATGGATATCCCAAGATCCAAAAAGACAAAGGGATATATTTTCAGCAGTTATGCACCTACGCTTATTTTCTGACTCTTCAATGGTTCCAGCAGGCTCGCTGCCACTGGAACCTCAATCAGGGTTCAGATGCAGAACTGTGTTCTTAGTCTATATGTATCCTATCATATAAATTAGGGCTAGTCTACACTAGAAGTGCTATAGCTGTTGAAGATGCTCTATGTTGATGGGAGAGATCTCTCCCATCGGCATAATAAATGCATCTCCGCGAGAGCACTGTCCACACTAGTGCTTAGGTCTGTGTAACATGTGTTGCTCAGGGGGGTGGCTTAGTCACACCCCTGAGTAACATAAGTTACACTGACGTAAGTAGTAGTGTAGCCCAAGCCCTACCCTGCACAGGCATAAGGGTCCATTAACATCATATCGTCCTGGATTTATCTCAATATCCAAAATGGAAAATTTAGATCAATAGAATCTCTGAATTGATTTATCATGTTATCCATGTACTATCTGCAAGCACCTACAGTGGCAGTATTGCATTACCAGGCAGTCTAGACCTCCACATGTTTGTCTGTGGTTTTGTAGTCAGGCTCACACTCCCCATGGCCATAGATCTGGTCTGGCTCCCTCTGATGGCTGTGAAGGGGGTAGAACTGTTGAATCCCCAGGTGGTTCTAATTCACCAGAATCTCAACAGAGCCATAGAGCATGGAAGGGACCTCAGGAAGTCATCTAGTCCAACCCTCTGCTCGAAGCAGGACCAGAGTCCAGGCTCTGCCTCTGTCGTGGTCCTTACGGACATTCTTGGGGTTCAAGACCCTCTACTCAGTCACTGGACCTATGCTGACCTCTCAGATTCCCCTGTGGATTAAACACACTCTTTCCCAGAACTCCACACAGGGATTTACCTCTTCAAGGGGCCAATTTGTAGGTGTAGCGTATCACACAGAGATACTTTACATAAGTTTAATGTATTGTTGCTTTTTGCTTATTCACATGAGAAATACACAGATCTATGCAAAAAAATAAACCCTGCAGGCATTCTTCGGGCTGAGGTCAGAGTCCTTCGGGCCTGTGCAGAGTTCTTCTGCTGCACTGTATACCTTGTGTCCTGACACGTGGAACCTTCTTTCTCCCAGTACTTCTTCTCTGACCTTGGCCTGTCTGTCTCCATACACCCTCTTGTCCAAACTTCTTGTGAGTCTCTCCCAGTGTTCTCTCTGTAAGTCCTTTTCAAGGCCCTGCTTTGTCACATTTGTCTGTATCTGGTATCTCTCTCTTTTGTTCTCCCCAAGTAAGACCTTTCAGGAACTGACAGTACTTTAATAACCAGCTGTTGTCTTTCATCTGGAAGAGACCTGACAACCTTGCCAGCTCATGGTGGATGCACATACATTCACGATACACCAATTTTCATAGTCATGACTTATAACTTTATAATATCAACCAAGATTCATACATTGTACAGACAAATCCCCCAAATCATCAAACAAATGTAGATCCTAATCCTATAATCAGAGCCCCATGGTCAGTGTTGGATTTACACAGAGCCTCTCTGACATCATAATGGCTCTACATGGGTGCTAGAGTATAATTGCAGTATCAGGGCTTCCCTTGGGCTTCACCTGTCTGGTTTCACTTTTTTATAGTAAATCACAATGAAGAAAGATAAATAAGATAATGTCCTATTAATTAATTAACCTACGGACAAAGCAATGCTCATCTGGTCTCTAACATTAAAGCATTTCAAATCTTCATGTTATTCAAATTTTGCTTACATTCATATTGACTGTTCTTTTTTCTTCTTTTAACGTTGATTCTCAATGTTCTTGTTGATTATTTTTTCATTTCTTTACTTTTCTGGGCCTGTTGTTTCTCGGTGTTGATTAATTTGATATTAATATAACCTATTGTAATGCTATATTCTTTCAACGATTCATTTATATTATTATCCCCATCTGAATTTTCACAATGCATGTTGCCTGAGCCATTACCCAAGTGTCTTATGAAAGAAACAAACAATGAAGATTTATGATTAAAAAACACCCCATCTTAATCATGCTAGTTTGAAGCCCTTCACAGTTCTCTGGCCATAACATGTTGTCTTTTAATGTCTCGAGGTAAGATACTATTTAGTCAAGTTTGGTTGCAAATTGCAAAAACTGAGACAAAGAAAAATAATTACAGAAAAAGAAAAAATATAAGTTTATTATTATTATTATTACCGTTTGATTGATTTTAACAAATAAACATTATTGTTCTGTGTTTGCCACCCAAACTAAAAAGACTTATTCTAAGGCACAAAAACTCAAAAATCAAATTGACTAGAAACTAAAGTGAAATGGACTGTCTTATTTTTATTATATCCAAGCTGAGGAAAAAATAAAATAAAAATAAAAAACACAATCTAACCAATAAAGCTATGTTTGATTTTAAAACTAGAGCTAATGGGGGGGAAATCAAATTTCAAAACTTTTCAATCAAAAAAGGGACAATTCTTTTTCTGCAAATGTTTATGAAATTTTTTTCCTGTTTTCCAAGGTGTGACCCATCCATGCCTATAGTAGCCACCTGAAAATGCCAAGGTCAGGGCAGGCTGTAAAAGGAATGCAGATTCTCCCAGTACTTGTGGGTGACACTGAAGTCGGACTTCACATCAACCACAAACAATGCTTCTGATTCCCCACACTGGTTATCAAGAAGCCAGTATATAAATACACACAACCCCCTTTACTGCATTTCAGCCTCTAGCTCCCAATCAGCCACTAGGTCCCGTAAAGAAATACGTTATTTAAAACTCTGTGCTCTTTACCAAAAAGGTTCTCCTGACCCCAAAAGTCAGCCATATTACCAGATCAATATAAGATTGGATTTTACCTAAAATGCCACTGCCAACCAATCCTTTAGTAACTAAACTAAAGGTTTATTATAAAAAGAAAGAAACTCTAAGAGAAATGTCAAATGATTAAAGCAATCACATACATACAAATGATTGGAAAGTCCATATGTATCAGGTTTCCACTAGAACTATGGCATTTGCAGGCTTGTATAGTCCCTCTGATGTACAGCCAGTACCTGGATGGGTCTCAGTACTTAGATTCAGAGCTTCAATTGTAGATGAATTGATCCAGGGGAATGAAGACTAAATAGTCCATGTGCAGAGTTTGTTCAAATTCTTCTATGAGAATTAGTAGGGTGATTCCAGGCTGGTGCTGGGATCTCAGTCTTGTGATCTAAACTTTCCCTGACAAGCTTGGACAGATTTGAGATTAAAAGGATTAGTCCCCTAGAGTCTTTTATAGATCCATGCAGGCTGACCGATATTTTCTTGACAGCAAGTATCTCCTTGAACAATTAATAGATGATTACTTTGAAGTACCATCTCCTATGTCCTGAGCACACCGGTAACTAGTTACATTAACACAAGGTAATTGGCCATTTACCACCATGCACAGATATTTACTACTTAAACTTCAAAGAGAAATACAAACAACAGTATTATTACATTCAAAGTTCCATCTAAATGTTCATATGTTCCTTTGAACTCTTAATCAATAGAACAGTGATAGACTATCTACGCTGCTAACTTCTAACAACAGACATGTAAATAACATCAAATAACTACCAACAATTCACTTGCATATCAAAGCTCTAGCCTACTTATAAGGAATGACCCTTACTACCATTGTATTTTCCTATAATATATCTTGAAAGTTTAGAGTTGGGCCATGCAACTTTGGGCATGCAAAGTTGCTTGCCTTTTTTGGGCGTAGTGTCACACAAGGCTTATTTAAAATACTTCAGTTGCAGTGATTTATTGTTAACATAGATCAGGATTTATTTTTTGAACATACCCAGTCTTTAATTATTTTTCTCCTTTTATCTCTATCCACATGTTCATGGCCAAAATCAGCTTTTATGTAAATGTGTGCATGGCTCATACAATGTAATGGCGCATAATAATTAATTTTCCTAGACTTAAGCATTCCAAAGCATTTTCTGCATGTCTGAAAACTGTATCCCTGAATCCACTACCAGTCACTGTAGAAGCCACGTATCCCCTTTTAAATATTTAAGTTGTTCTTCCTGAGTTCAAATCTCATCTCATTATTCTATGTCAGTGAAAGATTTCTTGGCGGCAGAGGAGTTTGTCTCTCCCAGGCATTTTCTGGCACTATTTATATAGCTGCATTTTGTTTCTGAGATGTGATTGAGGGTCAGGAGATGGAAGGGGGTTACAGTCTTGTCATGGACTGACCATTGCCTCCTTTAGTTTGGGGCTTGGAGTGCATCTTTGCTATTGGAGCAAGAAACCTATTTTGATGATGAAAGGATCAGAGATTAGAATGTGTTGCTAGATGGCTCCATGAGTGTATACTATTCAGCTAATAGACAACTCTGTCAATAGTTTGGCAGGTGTGACATTTCCCAGGGTGCAACCCGAACTCCTTAACTCTCCAGGCTAGGGTGCCTTTTACACTGCTTTCCTAGTGAATAGCAGACCTCTCCAGCCACCAGCATGCAAAGTCACTCCCAGCTGAATAAATGAATGCTATGCCCAGCCATCCATGAATAGATACAGGACAACACCTGCATATCCCTCAGTCCCAGCCTTGCCCCCCAGAAATGTGCATTTTGTACCATTTGTACCACTGGATTGTACAAACTCATAAATTAGTTTGTCATTCCAACAAAGGATAACGAATGTGCAGCAGCCCCATTGATCTGAATAGAGATTTTCCCAAATACCTTAATCAAACACACTGATTTAGAAAAAACAATTAAACAAACTAGAGAAAGATAGATTTTAAGTAATTATAAGTATTAAGGCATAATAGTCAGACTTGGTTACAAAAGATATAAAAAGATAAAACTGCAAACTTATTCCTAAACTTCACCAAATTAAATAAGATTTGAAACAAACATAATTCTTGTCACACCAGATGCTCAATTCACAGTTCTCAGTTCACCGGCTGGATTTCCTTTCAGCCTGGGACCATTCCCCTTAGTTCAGTGTTCTTTAAGTATTTGTTGATGTTATAAGCAGAATGATATAAGTTGGAGCAGAGAGGAGAAGTGCCTCGAAGCATTTTCCCCCTTCTTATATTCTGACCCTTTGTACTGGAAAAGTCTTTGCTTAGTCATAGGGTCAGGCAGTTCTATGGCGTACATGCGCTATCAACTGTCCTTCAGGTGAATTGAAAATTTCTTGTTTACAATTCTCCAGCTGGTGAATCTCTGATTAAGCAGGTAATAACTCTTTAGCACCTTGCTGGCATTCAAGTATGTCTTTGTTTCTGAAAAAATAATTTGAGATTGTTTTCCTAACTTTATAACATGTTACAGTGAAATCATTGTTACACCGTAGCATCTCATAACTTTCTGTACAAGTTGCTGCACATATTTTACCAGGAGAATAATGGTCAGTATGTTATGAGTTTCAAATGCTATCCCACAAGGCATATTGTGTACACCATATATCTTTAGTCATATGAATCTGGGGTACAGGTGTCACATCGGGTACACAGTAGGACCTTACAATATTTTGGCATTGACTAAGGATAAGGATCCTTATCCTTCACTAAGGAGACACACACTAAGGATAAGGACTGACTAAGGATAAGGATCTACACAGATTTTCAATTGCTGTAACCATATCAATGAGGGATGTGATTCCTTTTTAGCTGAAATATAGTTATACCAGTACAGCCCTTCATTTGGCCACAGTTATACTATAAAAGTGCCTTCTTCTGGTACAGCTTATTCCCTTTCCCATACAGGAATAAGATCTCTTATACTAGTATAACTGCACCCACACTAAGGAAATTGTACTGCATTAGCTGTACCAGTATAATTAAAGTGATATAACTTTTGTAATAGGCAAAATCTAAATGCCCTCCTCACCCGCTTCATCCTCACAGATCACCAGGATGTTTATGGATAACCTGTAAAAGATAAGTGATTAGGACATGGCTACAGTGCCAGTGATGTAAGTCCTATGCCAAGTCTAACGAACTGCAACATAAACTTATCTGAAATCTTATGCCATTGCTGTGCTGCAAAGAAAGAAAGAAAGGTTACTTTACCTCTACCACAGTGACTCTGAAATCTCACAGAACAGAACATCTGTACGTGGGTGTGTACACAGTATGCCTCTGTTCAGTTATGAAGTCAACTGTTTCTGACTATGAGGATTTCTCATTGGACTTTGTATGTAAATTTACTCAGTTCTGGAATCAGTTGGCTACTATGCTGTGAGACAGTAGTGACTGAAAAAGACAAAAGTGAAGACCCAGGTACTCAGCCGGTGCAAACTGGCCTAGATCCACTGGCACAGCTCCATTAAAGCCAGTGGAAATATGCTGATATACACTAACTGAGGATCTGGCCTGCATCTTTCACTTTGACATTTCAAGACTTGAGTGATTAACTGCTCAATTATAACATTTTTTAACATGAAATTTTCTAGTGTTTGTTGATTTTTCAGTGGCTGCTGGTGGCAATGGTTTAGAAAACCAAAGAAGGTAAGATAGCACCAGTATGTCATACCGAAGCACCTTCAGGGTATGTCTATACAGGGGTAAAAACTCCACGACATAGCTACAGCTGTCCCAAGTCAGCTGAATCAGGCTCGCAGAGGTTAAGCTGCGGGGCTAAAAGTTGTCATGTAGATGTTTGGACTCGGGCAGGAGCCTGAGCTCTGGGATCCTTTACCCTGAAACATCTATACAGTGATTTTTCAGCCAGACACAGATTTTTTTATCCCTGTTTAGACACACCTTAAGAGGTCTATAGAAGCAAAATGCCCTCATGTGTACCTTACGAACTGTGCTTATTTTACCCTGCAAGATTAGGCAAATATTCCAGTGGACATTATGAAATGTACAGTGAATGAAACAAGAAATTCAGGAGCATTGATCCATTCAATGTGCACCATACAAAATGCACATCTTAGAATTAATATTTGAACAATATGCATTGAGGGACTCAAGGCAGAGAAGTCCTGCTTCATCCAATGAACACTTATAAACTATGCATCAGATGACTTTTGTTCATTGGACTGATGAATATGCTTGCTATGTTTTCTTCTACATCTCTTTCCTCTGGACCCTTTACATGTAAGTTATGCAAGTTTAGTCTCTCTTAAATTCAATTAGGATCAGTTGGGCAAATTCAAAGCTGATGTTCTACAGGGGCTTTAAGTTACATGTCAATATGTGTCTGTCACTTTGAGACTCACATCTTCAAATGATTTAAATAATCATAGGTCCACTCTAGAGCTATGTCAATTTACATCATTTGAGAATCTGGCTCTGACAGTCTAATTGACTTAAGGGAGTCTAACATGGTATTACATAAAACTGAAGAGGTCGGAAGAATGTGTAAATTACGCCAATTTGTGAGGGCAGGAGGGGGGAGATTTTGGTTCTATGATTCTGAAGTCCAAATAATGTAAAAGGAAAACGAAAGGTAAAGTAAACTTTCCTTTCTGCACCAGTGTTTTTCAGGAAAGTCACTGCAGATTTCCAGACAAGGTTTGAATATACATGAAAATAGCTCTTTCCAGTCTGTTGCAGAGACCGGCATTCTTTAACAAAGGATATAAAGAATTAAGGTAATTGTTACTACTCAACAGATTCTTATCCCATTTAACAAGAAAAATCAAGTGATATGAAGGAGTTACAAATAGAACAAAAAGGTTATCTTATGCATTGTATAAGTCACAGATAAGGCCAGGAACTGTTTTGATCAGAAATCATATAGAAAAGAAAAATAAATTGTATTTAGTGTGTTTAGACAATTTAATTATACAACTAAAAGAATTAACTGTTATTCCAGGTCACTATCTACAATTTAAAACTGTATGGTGTCTGGAAAAATACTTCCGTAAGCCAGAAATAAAACAATAATGATCTGTTGACTGCGCTGGATGTTAAAAACTCTATCATTAATTTATTTTTAAATTGTCTGTGTTCCTAATTTGTACTTCCTTACATACTTATGTAACTTTCACAAATACACGAATTTTGCACGTAATATACTTGTGTAAGGTATGTGATGGAGTGTACTAGCCTGAGCCTCCTTGCTAGGTGTAATCAAGGAGGCCTCCTGGGCTGGGGTATTAAAAGGAAGCTAAATAAAAGAGAGGGGTATAGTAGATAACCAGGCTGTAGTAGTTAATAGTTTCTCTCTCAGACTTCAAAAGACTAGACTAACTAAATTAAGAGACTTTGTTTTGTGGGTTTTAAGTTTGGGAGTTCTGTATTAAATAGGTCCTGGAGTGAGGCCTTTATGAAGAGTGCACTGTAATAGCTCTTATCCTGAAACCTTATTAAAAGGGGACATGCTATTTTGTTAATATGTTGGCTTCTCTTTCCTCCAGACTGTTAAAGTAAATCTGTTCTTTCCCAATCGAGGGGAGGAGGATGGAATTAAGGTAGAGCACACCTTCAGGATCACACTGCGCTTCAAGGGGATGCATGGAGATGACCCATGCCATTACACGCAGCATAGTCAGCAGGGTCCTGGAAATCCCCTGCAGTCAGGAAGTGATGGGATGCAAAGAGGTGCCTGTCCTTGACTGTGAGATTCCAACCTCCCACTGTGGAGTGGGGTAAGAATTAAGGTGGGGTGCACTGGGGTACACGGGGGTGTGAGGGGTGGCTCATGCTGTTACAAAGAAGTAAAAGTGGCTCTGTTTCTAATGTGTATATAAAAAGAAGTAGCGATGATGATATCTGATAGTGATCTGACATATTTTAGATACAACAGTGCAAGGACAACTCACTCTCAAAATCTTACTTGCATGGGGAACCAATGCAGAAGAGTATTACAAATAAGTGTTGTGGTAGCTACAGAAATCCTGAAAGATTAACTCTGCTGTGGAGGCTATGACATCCTGGGATGCAATGCAGGCTAGCAAGCGTTTGTGTCACCACTTGCCCTGCAACCTGGGGTGCCTCATAATGCTTTGCTCCTGTAACTCCCAACCTGGGCCCTTCATAAACAGCCAAACAGCATGCAGGTCACACCCTGAGTGTCTGTGTATAGCCATAGCCCTGGTCCAGCAGCTCTGACTCTAGCAGTCTTTCAGGAAACACCCGACACACTCTGGCTTCTAGCAGCCATGGTTACTACTTGCTGGTAAACCCAATATACTACCAGTCCTGGATTTCCCCCAAAAAATGTGTTTTGCACTGTCCAGCCTTCTCCTGGAAAGTCCGGATATATTAGGTTCGTTGCCCCACAAAAAGGATCAACGTACAACAGTCTACTACCTTACGTGAAGTTACCCAAACAAATCCTCACACTGGATTAATTTTAATTAAAGAATAAAACAAGTTTAATTACAAAAAATAGATTTTAAATGAGTACAAGTAATGAGGCATAAAAGTAAGAAATGGTTACAAGAAAAATAAAGACAAAACACTTTCTAAATTTAACAAACTAGACTTGGTTCAAGGTGAAGTCACTTACCACATGTTTTCAGTACATTGCTAACCAGACTCTCAGACCAGGATCTGCTCCCTAAGATTGTAGGCTGTTTCTTTTGTGGAAGAAAAGAGATGAATAGGTAGAGATAATCTGCAGTATTTTTGCTCCTCAGTTTTATAGTTCAGTCACATTTTGAAATGCATTTTTCTGAAAGTTCCAAGTTCTTTTGAGCAGAGAGCAAGAAATCATAGAATGATAGAATATTAGGGTTAGAAGGGAACTCAAGAGGTCATCTAGTCCAACCCCCTGCTCAAAGCAGGACCAACCCTAACTAAATCATCCCATCCAGGGCTTTGTCAAGTCAGTTCTTAAAAACCTCTAAGGATGGGGATTCCACCACCTTCCTAGGTAACCGATTTCAGTGCTTCACCACCCTCCTAGTGAAAAAGCTTTTCCTAATATCCAACCTAGACCTCACCCACTGCAACCTAATTCTGTCATCTACTATCAATGAGATCAGCTTAGATCCCTTCTCTTTGGAACCTCCCTTCATCTGGTTTAAGGCTGTTATCAAATCCCCCCTCACTCTTCTCTTCTACAGACTAAACAAGCCTAATTCCCTCAGCCTCTTCTCATGTGCCCCAGCCCCATAATCATTTTCATTTCCCTCTGCTGAGGGAATTGTCCACATCCTTTTTCTCCAATTTGTCCACATCCTTTTTGTAGTGGAGGCCCCCAAACTGGACAGAATATACCAAATATGGCCTCACCAGTGCTGAATAGAGGGGAATAATCATGTCCCTCAATCTGCTAGCAATGCTCCTACTAATGCAGCCCAATATGCCATTAATTATCTTGGCAGTAAGGACACACTGTTGACTCATATCCAGCTTCTTGTCCACTGTAACCCCAGGTCCTTTTCTGTAGAACTGCTGCTTAGCCAGTCAGTCCCCAGTCTATAGCTGTCCAGTGCATATGATTCTTCCATCCTAAGTGCAGGACTCTGCACTTGTCCCTGTTAAACCTCATCAGATTTCTTTTGGCCCAATCCTCCAATTTGTCTAGGTCACCATGTATCCTATCCCTATCCTCCAACATTCCTACCATTTCCCCAGCTTAATGTCATCTGCAAACTTGCTGAGGGTGCAATCCACCCTATCCTCCAGATCATTAATGAAGATATTGAACAAAATTGGCCCCAGGACTACCCCTGGGACACTCCACTTATTACCAGCTGCCAGCAAGACATCAAGCTGTTGATCACTACCCATTGAGCCCGATGATCTAGCCAGCTTCCTAGCCACCTTATAGTCCATTCATCCAACCCATTCTTCTTTAACTTGCTGATAAGAATACTGTGGGAGACTATCAAAAACTTTGGTAAAGACAACATATATCATGTCCACCGCTTTCCTTACATCCATAAAGCCAGTCATCTCATCATAGAAGGCAATCAGATTGGTAAAGCATGACTTTTCTTTGGTGAATCTATGTTGACTGTTCCTGATCACCTTCCTCTCTTCCAAATGCCTTGAGAACTTGTTCCATAACTTGTTCCAAGACTGAGGTGAAGCTGACTGGTCTGTAGTTCCTTGGATCCTCTTTCTTTCCTTTTTTGAAGATGGGCACTATATATGCCTTTTACAAAACATCCGAGACCTTCCCTGATCGCCATGAGTTTTCAGCTATGAGATAATGGCCAGTGGCTCTTCAGTCACACGGATCCATGGAGTCTGGTGGGAGAGAGGTTTTATGCTGTTGTTTGCTAAGATGCAGATCTGTTTGTTCCTGGTCCCTTTCCTTTCTAAAGAATGGCTACTTGATAGATGACTTCTCATTAGCTTTGATGACACCTAGCTAGAGCTGTCAACTTGCTCTTTATCTTTGAGAAACAGGTTTACCCACTTCCCAGACTTGTCTGATAAACACACTTCTGTCATGATTTCTGCTTATTTTCATAACTTTGCATATAATGTTGCTACATATATTTCACAATAATACTACTGATCAGCACATTATTATTTTTCAAATAATACCTTATAAGGCATATTTTGTACAAAAATTATTACAGTAGTGTGTAGGGTGTGTATACAGTGATGCATTCTATCATGGAGACATATAACTCTATGTCTATAAACCTGTATATCATCATGCAGTGTATTATCATTCCTGAATCTGGGAAACCAAGAAAGAATTGTATAAGATTAAGTAAACTTGTCAGGAATCAACAAAGTCTCCAACTACTCTCAGTGTAAAAAGCATGCCTTCACACATAGCTCACAGCAGAAGTGTGGATGTGGAAAGACAATCTCCAGAGGGAATTTAAAAAAATATCTGTAAAAGAGTTGAAAGTAGATCTTACATACTGTACGTCAGTGATAAGAGATCTGTTGGACAAAACAAATTGCATGCTACTAAGAGACTTTAGGAATAAAGTTGTAACCCTGTAGATTCATTCATACCCTTATTTGTGTTAATCTCTATATAGTTTTAATTAGTTAACAGCTTTATTTGTGTCAGTCCTCATTTATATATAGATATATATAGTTAAGATAGTCATTCCTAGAATTGTGCCTTTAGATATAAATTTGATAATTGATTCATTCCTAGAGGTGTTTGTCCATCTTTGCTTTTCATTTGTGGCTTTATTGGCAATTAACAATCTGCTGCTTTTTGCAACTTTGTTGCTAATTGAGGCAGTCCCCCTCTGTTCTTTGGTTAGGTATTGGGGAGCAGTGAGGTTCAAACCATTGTTCATGGCTGGGTAGGAAGGCCGTGTCTTTTCCCCTGAGCCACTCACTCCCAGCCTGCTTTGCTGTGTAAGTTTATATCTATCTGACGTTAGGTAATAACTGTGTGTCTTCTTTTATTATTATTATCATTAAAGTTGTTTTCAACCCTTCTTACCCCGAATGTATAATCACCATCTCACAAATCTGTCTGTAATATCTGAACTCCTCTCAGCCATACTCCATATTGTAAATGTAAAACCCCATTTTGACCAAATGTATTCCATCTTGTACAAAAACTCTTTCTAAACTTTTAGATGAATAAGTGATCTTGAAATGAAAAAGGTATGAATGAAGGGTGTATGTACGTGTGAATCAGACCCAAACTGCCAGCTTGTCCTGATGAAGTGTGGAGTCCACCCTAACGGCTGAAGAGTGCGAACACATCCCTAAAAAGCAAAAGAAGAATCCACCCCAGAAAACAAAAGAACAAACTTAATCACGACACCAAGAATGAGCTGAAAGTCACGTCTGCTATTGTCCAGCAATCAACAGTCACAGAGAAGCGATGTGACACAGCAAAACTCATAAGTTTGCACTGAAGTAAAAAACCTATAAAAGACTGGGTGAGATTGCAAGATTGCAAGGGGA
Source organism: Mesoclemmys tuberculata (assembly GCA_007922155.1). Taxonomy (NCBI): domain Eukaryota; kingdom Metazoa; phylum Chordata; order Testudines; family Chelidae; genus Mesoclemmys; species Mesoclemmys tuberculata. The sequence continues at coordinate 63,949,725 of ML675610.1, forward strand.
GAAACGTTCTGCACACCATCAAAGAAGAGCGTCAGTGCGCGCCCGACACAGACCCCACTCTCCTCGTGCCCAGCTGCCCTGGCCAGGCAGCTGCCGTGAGCCACAAACTCCAGCAACGGACCCAAGCTGCAACTTCAAGCCGCAATCAGGACTGGTAGATATATAACTACAGAACGTTTCCTAGCATGTTTGGGCGTGCGTTTGTGTGTGTACCTAAGCTTAAGATAGTTAATAATTTAGTTTCTGGTAATAAATGTGTCATACTGCCTTTTCCCATTGAAAGGGTCCTGAGTGTTCTTTTTGTACAACAAGACTGGCTTCCTGCTTGGAAGAAATAAAGGACATTTCAGTGTCTTCTTGTATGTTAGTGTGTGTGTTAGAGAGAGAGAGTGGATGTGACTCATAGGAAACAAAGCCCATTCCCAGAATAAATGCATGAACCCAAAAAATACCATGGCGAACAAACAAAATGGGTGAAAAAGAATAGGTCAGAAGGCATATCCGGAAAAAATATCAGTGAAGTAAACAAGATGAAAGGATGGATACAGTCACATGAATTTTCACTTAGATACAATTGAGGAGGGGCAGAAGCAATAATTGAAAACCTAATATCATTTATGCATGAATTCTCCTTTACACTATTTCCCCTATCAATGCCAAAATTTAATCTCCAGCACTGACAGACAGCGGTGATGCCCATCACAGCTGTTAGTCACTTCCCATCTTGGTGCCAGAACTTCAGCCACTGTGAACCATTGTAGCTCCACTGACTTGAATGGAGCTGCATCTGTTTACGACGACTGAGGATCTGGCTGTTAGTCTTTTATCCCTTATGTTCTGCACAGCATAGGATATTTGGCAATTAACATAAAGCCACTTAATGTAAAATATTTTAAATATTCACTGAAAAACCCAAATAATATTGAAGGCAAGTATATAGCCACAGCTACATGCATTTTATTTAAATCTATTTATTATTGTTGTATTATGCCCATGTACAGAGAAGGTCCTCCCCATTCCTTTCTTTTGTTTACACTAAGACAGTGCATTATAACATCTATTTTTCATCCAACAACATTCTTCAGTTCAAGGATCATTAGTGGCCAGAAAATATTTAATGGTCCCAGATATAATGCAGTATTAATACAATCATGAATTATTTTAAAACACTCAAAAGTTCTCTAGGAAGCATAACAAATTCACAAAATGTTCTCAAAAGCTAGATTTCATACTTGAGTTTCTGATCTGCCTGTTTAAATTTATGCCACTAAGCATGTGCAAAGCCACCTAAATCCCGATGCAAGGGTTCCTCGCTCACTAAGCATTTCCCCACCTGTCTTGCCTGGGGGGCTGAGCTGGTAGATGTGCTCAGAGCACATTTGACTGGTTTGTGCCTTTCACAAAATGGAGAAGGAGGAGGTGATGCTGCTTCCCCCTTTCACCTAATAGCTCAGTGGTTAGAGCACTCACCTTAGGATGTGGAAGATTGAGGGTCAGATCCTCACTCTGCCTGGTGTGGAGCAGGAATTTGAGCCGAAGGGTCCTGCCCCCAGGAGATCACCACGGTGCGGTGAGCTCAAGGTGGATCTCTACTGTTGAAGCTTTTCCACTTTATGTAACATGCTTAAACATTCTTTTTGCCAGAGAGTCAGAAAGATCCCATAGTTCTGTGGTTAGGGAACTACCCAGAACTGTGGAAGACCCAAGCCTATGTTCCAATGCATATTTAATTAATATTTAATCCAGATTGCTCTGAACAGACCAAATAGTCTTGGACATTTGAGATTGTGCAAAATAAAGGGATTATACATTTGACTACAAGAGAAACCATCTCCATTTGCGAGTATATATATATCCTTAGTGTAGATGTGGCCAGCAGAAAGTGATGCATCTTATCTGTGGACTGAAAATCCATGTCTGCCAAGTTCCTTTCTACTGGATGGAGTGAATCTAGAGATAGAAGAAAGACTTGCCCTTGCTTCTGTGACATGTTACCTGGCAGCTCTGTGTTCGTGGGGAACCAGGGTGAAAAACCCCTATTCTATTTCTGGCTCACCTGAATCCCCCCAGCCTCTGCTTGCACCAGAAACAAAAGCTATGAAAAGGCTGTGGGAGACACACCTAAAACCCTCCCAACAAGGGTGATAGGATTAAGACAACTCCCCAAGCCTCATCTACATGGAAGATGTAAAAAGAGGCATCTCAATTAGCACATGGAATGGAGAACTGGAGCCTCATTTACATCGAAGATGGAACAAGAATTAGCATGAAGAATGGAGAACCAAGCTCCAAAGCAGGAATCGCACTGACTTCTGGGATTGGCAAGGCAGGGACACACTGCATTATGGGAGATCTCTGCTCTTGATGTAAATGAACTCACACCTACACCCATCCAGCTCCGCAGTTATCAGACCATTCGAGTATTGACATGCAAAACACTGAATCTGCCTGGTTGCATTGTGAGCTCCCCCAAGGAACATTGACCATAGCTGGGAGTGATCAGCTCCTATTGTCTAGCATAAAGAAAACCTCCCTGAAGAGACATTGTTTACCCACAAACAAACCTGGTTCTACAAAAACCCCTACCCAAGTTTAAACCCTCTCTTGCTTTCCTCTTCTGATGCCTGGACCCACATGCTTTCCTGACTGATCCTGTTGTGGGGTTTGCCTCTCCCTCAAGTGTTCCTGACCCTAAGCTGAACAGCCTGTCTCCTGGGAACTTCTGAGCTGCAAGGAGTGGTGAGATCCCCCCCCATCTTTCCCAATTCTCTCTCTCTCTCTCTTTAATCCAGGTAAAACTTTCTACTTTTGTAAGCCAACCTGGGCTAGCTTTCTCCAATACCCCTACTGTAATTTTGTTGTATTTAAGTGTTAGATTGCTTTTCTCTCCTTGTATGGCATCACTATTAGTATCATAAGTTTTATATACCTGGCAATAAACTAACTATTGTAATCAAGCTGGTTGCCAGTTTCTCTCTCTCTAAATACATTTACTTCTTTGTGTTCTTGGCTTCCCTACCTTGCTCTGCAGCAACGCTTCCTTTACCTAAGCCAAAGATCCCTGGAGTGCCCAAAATCCTATGGGGTTTGCTTATCAAGGGGGTTACTGCTAGAACAATTGTGTTGCAAAGAGGCATATAAAGGGGGTAGCTGAAAAGTGCTGCTCTGCCTAGCCTACGGAGTCCAGAGGCGCATAAGGGTGACAGCTGAAAGTGCTGTTTGACCCAGCCTGATTGAGTCCAGGGGGCACATAAGGGGAACAGCTGAAAAGTGCTGTTTGGACCCAGCCTGCTCATAAGTGTGCTCCATTCTGGTGCGGTGCAACGGGCACATGAGGGTGACAGCTGACAGTGCTGTCTCACCCAGCCTGCTGAGTTCAGGGACGTATAAGGGGTCAGCTGAGAGTGCTGATAGCGCGGTCTGCTCAGACGCACTCAGTTAATCTGGAATGGTTGTGTGTATCTGTGGGGGGTTTATTTGAATCTGAAAACCTTAGGTCCTGCAGGATAGCTCCATTGGGAGGGGACTTGTAACCCTATGAACACACAAGTAACACAAGCAGCACACTAATAGAATCACACCCCCTTTTCCAGGAAAGTAACCCTAATAAATAAGCATACCCCAAAGTGACGGGCAAATCTAGTAACAGACATGAGATCCCAAAAGAAGTAACAGAGTAATGGAGTCCAGTCCAGGACTCTTAGGATGAGAACCTTGCTTTGTTTCACTAGAAGTGTCTCTGATAACAATCTGTCTGGGTCAGGGTGAAAGTGGATTTCCTGGTTTTCAGAAGGATCAGACTTTTGAAGAGGGAGCAGAACACATGGAAAGAAGAAAAGACTTCTTATGAAGACTTGTTCTCAATGAGTCATTTGTTCAGCTCAGGGTATCTATATATACGTTGGACCAGATTCTCATTGGAGACAGTGTAACATTTGGAATCAGTGAAGATATGGTAATTTACATCAGCAAAAGATCTGGTCTATTGGCTGGGTAAGCTACTGCTAGTGTCAGGTACTCAAGTCTGAGCAACTCATGAAATCTCAGGACCATTACACAGGTTTAATTGAGCACCTAAACTAGAGACAGTGGGTGATGATGTCTGAACTGGAAACAATTAAGCTGGAATTGCAGATCCAATGGTGAGTTTACAGGGCTACCTAAAAGAAGGTTTTTGTTCTTGCTTTTATTTTTTCTAGTAAACTGTGCATCTTTGAATTGGATGCTATTGACAGATGTTAAACAGAAAATTCCATGCTGCTACTTATACAACTGCACTTTTTTGGAGGAAACCACATTATAGATTGCAGTAAGAAACACTCAGAAGTCAAGAAAAGCCAAAGTTAGGGTTGCCTATGCAACTAATAAGTTTTGTTTAAAACCCAGGATCCTCTGCTGCAATGAACAGCGTGCAAGTGAAGCAATGGGTCTGTAACTCACTGCCTATGGCAGTAAGAAAGACACTGGTGGTGGTGGGAACTATGGTTTCATATGTCAGCTTCACTCCAAAATTTTAGATTCATATGAAGGCATATGGCCACTGCTTTCTCAGTGACTTTGTGATGGGACTCTCAGTGATTTTGTGACTCAAAGCTCATGTTCCCAATATAGATATGCACAGGCAATTCTCTATGAATAATTGCCTGTTTTAGGTGATATCTTGTACATTTGTTCTGCTAAGTATGCGGAATTTTGAACAAACCATGCTTTTGGGGTGGGTTTTCCATATCAGATAAAGAAGATGTGCACAATTGGAGGAGAGGTTATCCTTTTCACAAGAGGAAAGGAAACCAACATGCCCTTGGTTTACCAAAGGAGCTTCTGAGAGCTCCATAAAAATGTAAAGAAAAACAACTCTTGGAGCTTCACACAGCAGATGTGATGTCATCATGATGTCCTAAATGTGTTTGCCAATTTTATTTTAAAAGTGGTTTCCACATCCTTTTAACTTTCCCATATTGTAAATTTATTTTAAATAAATGGCTTCTGAAGCGTCACAGAGAGAAATGGGTCCTTTGCCTATTTTATTCATTATCGTTATAGGTATATGAAACAAAGTCTTTCCTTAAATGAAAGAATTTTTTGTCTAAAACAAGAAGAAAAAAGTGTTGCTTTAGTAATAATATACTGTACAATAAAGTATGTTCTTCTGTTTGTACCTTTCTAGATGATGAACAAGAAGGAAATCTTAATGTTTCACCAAGTTTGTGATTTACTCATTTGAAATGCTTCTTTCAGACAAGAAAATGATTGGGAGTTTGTCAGACTGATAACATAGAAAAGGAATAGGGCAGAAACCACTTACATTATGATGCATGTAACAAAACAGAAAATTATGTCCTCCAAATATTTGTATTTGTTTGCTATCTTCCATCTCTGAATTAAGCTAGCAGCTGATAAAGTGACTGAGAAACTGTAAATAAATGATGGCACTTGTATTCAAAGCAAGACACCTTATAGTAATAAGAAGTCACAAACAATTTGCCATTTACAAATCCACAGGCAGAAAATTGCAGAAATCATGAAAACACACATTTTAAGTAGTTCTTTTATTCTTCAGATCTGAAGGAACAGTAGTACAAAAAGGATTTGGTCCTCAAACTGGTGAAAATTTGCCTTTGTAGTACTGCAGCTTTTCTTCAGGATATGAATGGAATTCAGTTTTTGCTTCCTGCAAAGCTACAAATATGCCTACTGAACAGTGGTTGATTTGTTTGTTTGTTTTTTATTTAGTGAAGCCAAAATGTGTGTGAATTTTGTGGGATGGAAAGCTGAAAAATAAATGATAAATTAATTATACTGTTCTGCTGCTTAATCTGCTCACTGACAAAATAGGGAAAGGATGTCATTGGCACAAGAACAAGAAAACTACGCACACAGAATCATAGAAGATAAGGGTTGGAAGGGAGCTCTGGAGGTTATCTAGTCCAACCCTCTGCACAAAGTTTGTGTCCTTCATCTTAAAGTCACTGTTTTGACTGCCATTCAGGTAGTGGTTTCTGAGTTACTGTCATCTTATTTACAGTGTTTGTCACAGTTCTGGGTTAACTGCACGTCTGGCCTCCTCGAGGGCACCCTGTCTCAGGCCTCTAACTGTCATGTCTCTATGGGCAGGAAATCACATTCTTTTCCCTCCAGACCAAACTTTTAGGGTTGCAGTCCCCTTTGTAATTCACTGTGTTTATCCCAGGAGCTCCGATTTTAATTCAGTATCTTCAGTTCTGCTGTCTCCTAGGGGCTTTGACAGAGTTTCACAAAACACAGTATGTTTATTTGGGACAAAAGCATTACAGAGAAAAGGTAAACAGTGTACATGCATGCTAAGCTTACCGGGTAATACCCATCATCCACATGTGATCCTGGTAAGGTCTATAACCAAGTTTGCAGTGTTTTAGCTGTGCTGGTCCCAGGATATTAGCGAGGCAAGGTGGGTGAAGTAATATCTTTTATTGAACCAACTTCTGTTGGTGAAAGAGACAAGCTTTCAAACTACACAATGTTCGTCAGGTGAAAAACTGGTGTCTTTCACCTACAGAATTTGATCCAATAAAATGTATTACCTCAGCCACCTTGTAAACAAGTTTGTTTGCTAGTGGTTCCAGAGTGTGTCACTTCCTTGGGGAATGTCTATACTGATGGCGGCAAAGTTGAAGGTCGATGCAATAAATCCAACCCCCCAAATGGCATAGTGCTGCGTCGATGGGAACATGGTTCCCATCGGCGCAATGCAGTTTACATTAGCTGAGGATAAAGGGTTTTGAGGTGCTCAACTGGAGACATCTTAATGTGGTCTGGCTTTCAGGAAGTACTGAGCACTTGTCCTCTGAAATACAGGCTCCCACAAGGCATCTCAAATTGGGCATCCAAAATCACTGGTCATTTTTGGAAATATTACCCTAATTTTCTTTTCTGCTGCATTTTGCAGCAGTTGGCATAGCTTCTTCAGTGAATTTGTGCTTATTAGTTGTTTATGTGTTATAGAAGAAGACTTTTTAAAAAGAAAAAAAGAAAGATATTCAAGCAACACTGTATCTTAAAATGTAATACCAGTGACAAACTGTAAAAGGACTAGCAGCCAGGTCAGCCATAACAATGATGATAATTAACCAGAAACACACACTCAGAGAAAAAAAGTCACAGAAACTGCATTTCAATGAACTGTGTTTAAATACCAAAGACAATAGTAATAACAAGACACATTTTTGTTTTCAGAGTACTTTTACTGCAATATGTGATAATATTAAAGTGCCTTACCATGATGTAGCTGGAAAAAGAAAATCAGGTCACCAAGACCCTAGATTCAAAGCAGAATTATTTAAATGTTGTCTAATTCTCCAAAACATTGATTATTTCATACTGAGGGACACAGAAAGTTATACATACAGAAGAGCATGGCAAGTTCTTTTGTGACAGGATCTGTCTTTTTCTTTATATTCTTAACAGTGCTCAGAATGATAGGACACCAAATCTTATTAGGGCTTCTAGATTCTATTGTAATACAAATAATAATAGTAATAATAATAGCAGTAAGCCTACATTACTAGGTACAGACTCTACGTTGAACTCCAAATATCTGTACTTATCTGATTTCTTTTAAATAATCTTTCACTAGCATCTGTGAGTGCTCTCTCTTCAGAACTATGTTCCTTTCAAAAACAGTATTCCTCCTAAATTCATTCAGAACCTTACTTTCCCTTTGCTATATATATATTTATATATATAATTTTATACCTTGTAATTCAATGAGGTCATTTCTCAGTCTCATTATTTTAACTATGGAATTCAGGCCTCACTGAAGTTTCTGTCCACTTTCACATAAGTAAGCCCTTTGAGTGTCCAGATCAATCTGTTTACTTTCTTCTGTAGAATGTCTCTATCATGTCTCTTAGAATCTCCCTAAGAGAATGGGAACTGAGTACAATATATCAAATGTGGCCTCAATAATCTTTTATAAAATGCAGTACTGACTTCAATTTATGCTATGTATAACCAACAATTGGGTATGCTTTTGTATACTTCTGGATATTATAGTTCATATAGCCACAAAATGTATTCATATTCTTCCCCAGATTGTGATATTCTGTGTAGCATATCACCTCTGAGAGTACACTTATTCCCTTAGCATGTTTTAGTCCCTAATTCTGAGCACACTGAAGTCCATAAGACTCCTACTTAATAATGTAACCTGCCTATGACTAGCTCTGAATTTTGTTTCCCTCTTCCATTGCATTGATTAGATCACCTTCCCCATGACCTGACTGCACATTCCTTATTTCAGATCACTGAGGTAGAAAGTAAACTAAGTGCTGTGAGACCCTAACACTTATCACTGTGGGAGTCTCCTTCTAACATTTCATTACTCAGATCTCACTGTACTTCTCTAGTTTCTTCGGATTTGCACACAGTAATTTCTCTTTCAATTTTATCCATTGTCCACATTATCTATTGCCTCATCCAGCTGCCTTCTACCCAAGAGTAGCATGTACTGTACCTTTCGTGCAATAAAGCACCACTGTAGGTATGAGTTATGGATTATTTCTGTGGACTATTTTCTTTTCATGATTTTTGTATGACAAATAGATTGAGGTCAGGTTAGAGCAACACTAAAAGCTTTGTAGAAAGTATTTCGGAGGCAGTCTTGGTGGAAATACTGAAATCAAGCGATTCTCCTTCTCTGATAACATGCAAATAAGACCACAGTAAAGGTTTCTGGCACTGAAATGAAATGGGTGAATTCTTAATGTTTACCACTGATATAAGCAATTATATGGCTTGAATTACAGTAGGATGTCATTGAACCAAGCACAGGCACTGTATTAATATATTGAAGTATCTTCAAGATTTACAGCTAGATATGACTTATCCTTTGTGAATGATCACAGACCCTCACTCTTCTCAACCTTCTTCAATTTACTGTGGCTATTTCTGTCCTCCTTGAGCGTTTTGTCCAAGTAGTCATTTCTTCTCTGCTGGTTTGATTCCTAATTTTGCAATAGCTTGTTTTTCACTTCTGTAGTTGGCTGTCGAAATTTCTTTTAGAGCTCCCCTACCAGCACTAAAGAGTGCCCTATGACTGGCTGTCCATACATCCTTCATCTCTGCATCTCCTGCATAGAGACGATGGGGGCTACTGCAATCCTGGGTTGATACTAACTGCCAAAAAGCCTCCTCCTGACTGGAGGAAGAGGGATATGCAGATGGGGCTGCATGTTTGGGGGTCTGTGTACTAAAAACAGGTGCTTGTGGTTGAAGGAGAGACGGAAGTCTCTGCTGTTTCCATTTTCTATTACAATTTCTTCGGGAATGGCTGTTTTCTGGCTGAGGGGCAGGTGTTGCCACCTGAACTGCTCCACTGTGTTGTGCTCCAGAGATGAGGGAAGAGAAGAAGGAAGCACACAGTCCCTCAGGTTTTTCTTGTGTTACTCAGCTGGGGAGAACCCACTCTCCATATGTTGGGGAAGGCAGTTCCCAGTGATCTCATTGCAATATTTCTGAGTGGAGCAGAAATTTTGTCTCTCGAGGCAAGGACAATGTTGGGGTGGCTGTGAAGGTGCTCTGAGGTGACTGCTGAGGGGGGAATTGCTTCTCCATCATCCTTCCATCAGGATTTCACTAGTATTCCAAATCCAGTCAGCACTTGAGTCAGGGCTGGTTACGTGGTTTCTCTGTCTCTTTTTTTTCCTTTAAGTGCATCTCTTCAATTTGTTTTTCAGTCAGCCATCACCATGTTCCAGCACTAGATTCTGAATTCTTCCTGGGTCAGCTTTTACCTAAGCTGTATCATTTGTTTTAGTTCCTAACCCAAGCAACTCCATGAAATGTAAAGTAAAAGTTTGTCTTTGGAACAGCAGATAAAATATGTGCTTTAATGTCAAGCAATTGCCCAAGGCAACATTTAGAAAGATTTCCTTCCTCAGGTCAGCTTGCATACATCTTTCAAGTGCATTCTAAGCCATAACTTCTTCTGGGTAAACATTTATATGGCTGCATCTAAATTACAAAGCCACCTGTGTCAAACCCATTTGTGATCATTTGAGACACTACAATCTGCTGGTGTTTTCTATTCAACTTAGTGGGTAAGCAATGGAAAATATGGTGGCAAATGGTCAGGTGCATATAAGTATGGATGCTTTATTCATCTTTTCCTTTAGATTTAATTCATCTTGGAGAAGTAGCAAGTTAAAGCTATGATCTCTTTAAACTCTCACAAGGATAGGACAAAGTTGTGTTACCAGTGGAGTTTATTTGAAACATTTATGCATTGTTTGTTTACTAAGAAAAAATATGAAAATAAATTGACATTAAAAATGTTTGCAGGAAGGATTTCATCCTCCATCAAATAGTTTTAAATGAATTGTTAAAAAAATAGACTAAAACTGGGTGAAATTCTTTTGCACACCATTTTTTTCAGCAAATAATGCAAATTTAATCAACACTGATATAGTTCATGAATTTGTGACTTTTGTTGTTGTTGCTTTGGACAAAAAAAAATCCAGAAAAACTAACGCCTTTTATTTCACCATTTTTAGGTGAAATTATTTGCATTTTCAGGTCAAATTACTTTTTTTTTTTTTTTTTGAAATTTCCTTCAATTTTATTAAAAACAATTACAAAAATTTAAATGTTCAAAACTGAAATGAAACATTTCCTTTTGGGTCAAACAAGTGGTGACCTAAAACTAATTTTTTACTACTGCCAGCGAATTAAAAAGATCCATTATTCACATGATTCTAGTAAACACTCCAAATCTATTAATAAAATAATTGTATATGTTAAAAGGCTAAATTCTGATACTTTTGCTCATGTTGAATGGTACCTTACTCCAGAAGTAATCCAATTGCTATCTAGATCACACCAGGAGTAATTTAAGGCATGTCTCTACTGCAGTTGGAAACCTGCTTCCCAGCATAGCTAGACAGACACACGTTAGCTCTGTTGAGCTATATGCTAAAAATAGCAATATAGTGGGTGGCAGCTAGTCTGAGCTGAGTATAAACCTGTCCAGATCCCCAGGTTCATCCTTGAGTGGCTAACATAAGCAGCTGCCCGTGCTATCCCTGGCTATGCTGCTATGTTTGGTGTGCTAGCTTGAGCAAAGCTATCACATTTTTCTACCCTCAGAGTAAGTGAGTAAGGGGTTTAGAATCTGACCCTAAATTTAGAAGCAAGAGTATATGAGAAGCTCATGTATATGAGAAACCAATAGCCCTGGATGTAGTTTCTGAATATGCCGGCAACATACAAAACTTCATCACGTGTCTCTGTGAATTATCCTCACTCCTAATCCACAATACTGTATCTTTTGATATTCCCGATTCATCTTTCTAGCACCAAGACTGCCAGCAATATCAGATGGTGTGGCACTTGCTGATGTTGATACATGTCTCAAAGAGACTGTCAATTCCATTTTTCTGTAACCTGATTTTTGTTCATCTGGATGTTACTTAGCAAACCTATAGGAAGATAAAATATAATGTAGACCTAAATAAATCAATCAATCTCTAAACAAAATGCCTACGGCCCATTTGCTGCTTCCCTGCACCTTATGTAGTCATTCATATCAGTGCCAAGCTAGTGCAAAAAGGATGAAACATGCTATCAAATCAGAAGAGTAGCCTTTCATGCCGACTGTACACTAGTGTAAATGACTACACAAAATGCAGAGCAACAGGAATCAGACTAATACATTTAGCTACTAAATACTAAGAAAGGGTGGGAGTTCATGGGAATAGTAGCCAATCATAGACAGATTATACTCAACTGTTCACAATCTACACAATCAGTTGGATATCCCGATACCTGCCTGAAATCAGCAGGTTGATTTGGAGGCGTTAACTGAAACTAAACCCAGTCAAGACAGAGGCTATGCTTGCAAGCAGAGAAAAACCTTTCCAGGAGATTGTCATCACGCTGCTCTTTTCTTCCACTGGGGGCATACGTATACAAATTTTCAAGCCAGGCTTCAGGTTACCTATCTTTCCAGATGCCTGACTGGTTCCGGTCTTACAAATAGCTACCTCCATAAGAAAGAATTTAGGAAGAGGAGATTTCATCCCCTTTTTCCTGGTAATGAGCTGACCTCAGTCATGCACACCTTCATTATCTCATTAAAAGGTTACTGTAATTCAATTTACCTTGGGCTTGAAAGAATTAGTCCTAAAAAGGCTATAAAGCAACAACATGAATTGCCAAGAGCACACAAACCCTGTACTCCGCTCAGTCTACTAGCTCACTATAGAATATTGAGTCAAATTTTAGGGTTTCTTCATTTTTGAGGCTCTGAATGGACAGGGCACAGATTATTTTAGGTACTATCTCACCCTCCAGAACCTTAATAGCTGTGCTCCTCAGGAACCGCCTCTTTCAAGAATGAAGCTAGTGTGTTCAGGAGACAGAGCTTTCAAGGTGGCTGGTGTAAGACTGTGGAATTCATGGCTTCAGGAACTAAAATGACTGCAAACCTCACCACATTCCAGTCCAATTGCAGAACTTGCTTCTTTGACCCTATTTCCTGGCGGCACAAAGCGTATCTATTTTACTTAAATCTTAAGCAGTTTTTCAAAACCAAAGCATGAAACTTTACCTCCTGGTAGTGAGGAATGGAGAGAAAACTTTACTTGAATGACGTTAGTCATTTTGGTAACATTTTCAGAAGTGTCTATGTGATTTAGAAGCTCAGATCCCATTGGCTTTCAGTGAGATTTAGGCCCCTTTTGAAAAGGTGACTGGGGCTTCTAAGTCAGTAAGGCACTTTTGAAATTTTTAATCTTTTGGTTTCTTTTCTTTTACTTCGTGTCTGCACTCATTTTTCTACTTATGTAGTATAAAAATGAGTAAATGGCCATTCTTCATTTTATCTTATGTATTTTGGAGCAGAGAGTGATCACCTTTTCCTTTCATTTCAATCTGCAGGTCAAAACTCTGCCCAGATAGATGCATATATCACTGAGCTGTGTGAGGGGCTAGATGAGACTTCCTAGAGAGGCTTCAGAAGAGCCCTAAGATCTTTGGAGGTGGGCTTGCCTTTTCCCTGCTCCCCACACTACTCCCGGGTGTGGGGGAAGGGGAAGCGTTTAGTAATCCGTAGAGGGAGTAACTCCTCTCAAACCCCTCTTCCCATGCACCCAACATGAGAGAGGATTAGGGGGTTTGGTAGGAGCGCTAGTGACCTGTCCCTCTCACCTCAGAAACCAGGGGCAGTTTGTAGGTCGGGAATGGGGAGCGGGGAGGAACATCCATTCCCAGCATGGGAAAGACTGGACAGGAGGTGGAGGGAGAAGCACTTGTGACTCTAACCCCATTGGAAGGTGGAGAAGCCCCAAGAATTGATATGGGAAGCAACCCCACCCCACAAAAAACGGGTGTGTGGGCGAGGGAGGGCATGAGGAGGAACACACCTGTGTGGCACTGCAGTGACCCTAATAGCCCATTATTATTAGATGCAACCCTGCAGCAGCCCCACCATGCTCCCCTCCTACTTTGTATCAGCCTCAAGTAAGGGAAAGGAGACACAGACTGTGAGTCCCACCTTAATGAACCCAGCACCCCACCTCTCCAGGCAGTGCAAATAACCTGCTATGGGAGATGCCCTGGATGTCAAGGGCACACAGGAAAGAGAAAGTTTACAGCAATTAGTACAAATGATACACATATTGGAAAGCATCAGCAAAGATTAACCATCTCCCCTTTAAAAACCTTTTTTTTTCCTTACTACCACGAGAGTTAATATCCAGGTCCCCTACTTCCATCACAATCGCACGGATTCAGTGACCCACCAACTTAACCACCTCCTTCGGAGTACAAATACATGAGTTTGTTCTCTAATAAATATCTTTAGCCTAAGAATACCAGGACACAGTATTTATCTTAAGTCTGTCAGCTCCCTCTTAACGTTAACAAAAAGAGGAAAACAATAAGGTTATTTTCCTATGTTTTTAAAAAAAATGAGAATAGAATAGAGTGCTATAAGGACTTTGTGACTCTGACACAGCAAATTGTCTTTTCTCCTACCCGCTTCCAGAGTATAATCCAGCACATTTCACTTTCAGAGGTAATTCATGCAGGTCCAATAACTTTCCAATTTACTGAGAGGGCAAAATCTCATGGATTCCTCTTGAATCACTCTTGGTGATTCTTGAGGTTCAAAGGTTTTGTTCAGCTCTTGTGTTAGAGTGTATTCAGAATCCTCTGTTTTCACGATATCAGGCAGTCCAACCACTCCATGATTTTTAACCCACAATTTATTTTCTACGTAATCCTTTAGTTTCTTTAATAATCTGCATCAGATTGTGACACTAGATAGCACACAGAATAACTTTCTATTCTAGCTGAGAGCTCCTTATAAATTTTTATCCAGTGAAGTTGTCTTTTCATGTAGCGAACCTATTCTCCCATTCATTGTCTCTTTCTTTTGAATCACCATATCCAATATTTACTTCTAGTGAACAATCATTAAAGAGTTTAACTTGGTGCTTAAAGACGACTGAGTGTCTTTAGAGAATTACAAGGCCTTACATCTGTTAGATTCAAGAGAAACTACCACTTGTTTCAAAGTCACTGGCTTGTTCTGTCAGCATGATTCAATCCAGATGAAGGCACTCACATAGATAATTATTTATAAAAGGATTTTGGGTGGCAAAACTAAATAAATTCAAACACCACAAAATCCAGGTGTCACACTCAACTCTTTTTTATTTGTGACTGAAGAAAGATTTCATGCTAAGTCATTTGAGGGAAAAGATTTATTCATGTCTTTTTCTGCCAACTACAGGTAAGTGCTAATGGTCTGTTTCTGAACTTGGACCTTGTCCTATTTATGTTTACTCATTTTAAAAGAGCACAAAGTTGATTAACTTACAAGTGGATATTCTAGCTCTGTCACAGATTCCTTTCCTCCTTCCAGGAGTCCTTTCTTCCTTCTCCTCTCCATATTTACATAGGACTGATGTTATTTATCCTTATATGTGTTCTGCATTACCAACCAACTGCTATGTCTAGACTACAAACATCCGTCATGTTTAAAAACAGGTGAACAAGAACACTTTTAAACACAAGTGTAGAGAGGATTTAACACATTATTTGATGGACTGTTTAAAAGCATTCTATTGAAAATGTGTTAGCTAGCATGTTTTTAAATATGAGACCTAATTTTTCTAATCAAGACAGGATATTATTATGATAGTGCTGGCTGAGGTTTTTGGAGGGGAGATGGGGGCCGTTATTTGGTTTGTCTCTTAGTTCTGTTAGTACTTAGCTGCTACTCCATGGCTTTCTTTTTATTTTTGCAATGTTCTTCAGATGGTTGTCTTAAAACCTTGCTACTGAAGTTTAAATTACTCTTGGAAATTATTTTACATTGTAACTACTGAACACCCTTCAAATATTTGTTATATTTGTGCATTTGTAACTTTGCTCTTACTTCTCTTACAAGCAAATAAATATCAAGTTTTTTATAATGTGAAATATAAGCAGAAAAGTTTATTCATCAATATTTTCCATGACTGGTCATTTGAGACTGTTATATTTCATGGGGGGCAGGAGGATGGATTTTTTCTTGATATTTCCCATGAACTTTTGTCAACATTTTCTTCGAAAAGTCAGAGAGCCTTTAGCATCGTAAAATGTGTCATAACGATGTTCCAATCTCTCAGGTTTAAAGGCTACATTTTTATGTTTTATGTGTACAACTGTTCATAGTATGTACATGCACCAAACCTATTTGTGTTTGCAAACTGGATACAAAAATTCTGTCATTTCAATCCACAGCACTTCATCCATGCTTTTGATGTCACCCACAACGTTGTATGTTCACAGCAGGCCCACCTGAGGCCCCTGTGAAACTTGCCCTCAGCATTTTAGGATGAGATTGTTTTTGCCCCAGTGGAAATAAGGTGGAATAAGGTGGAATAAGGTGATGTAGGGAGCACACTTTCCCTCCTGTGCGGGCTATCCAGGTGGCTGGTATCAGTGCAGTCTCTGGGTAGAGAGACGCATCCCTGGGGCTGCTACTTCTCTTTCCACCCAGGATATGGGAAGTGAAAATAAAGTGACTGTATCCCTGGCTTTGTGTTCTTCAATAATCTGGCCACCACAGCTGAGCCTGGACAGAGGCAAATAATTTATGTCATGTACAGGGCTGGCAGAGCTTACTCCAGGAACTCAAGTGTGACTGAGAATATGTCTACACTGCAATCTTAAAACCTGTGGCTCACCCATGCCAGCTGACTCAGCCTAAAGGGCTCAGATTCAGGGGCTGTTTAATTGCCATGTAGGGCTTTGGGGTTGGACTTCAGCTGAGCTCCGGGATCCTCGCACCGCACAGGGTCCTAGAGCCAGGGCTCCTGGCTGAGCCCAAATGTCTTACCTGAAATTAAACAGCCCCTTCACCTGCGCCCTGTGAGCCCTAGTCAGTGGGCACGAGCCAACCACAGGTGTCTAATTGCAGTGTAGACATACCCTCAGTCAGAGACTTGGTCCTGGTCCTTTGTTGGAGCAGCACTTCTCAGGGCTTGTAACAAAGCCAAAACTAGAGCCTTAAGTATTTAAATGGTCAAAAATAAACTTTTGAAGTTAAAACTCTATTCGGATGAAAGAAATTCACACCTTTCCAGGTGTGAGATTGCTCTAGTCTGCCTAGCCACGCAGTGAACAAGACAGCAATCTATTGATTCTGGCAGTGAAGGCTATCTCTGCAACCACAGGGTGAGAGATTTCATTTTGACAGGAAAGTTCACATTCAACAAAAAGGAACACGTGTGAAAAGATTTGTCTTTTGAGTACAGTCTGGTTGCCCTCAGTATAATTCTTTAGAGGTGGTACCTAGCATAGTTCAGTTACCAGAAGCGCAAGGCGGAAATTCCATGTCTTACATTGTTATATACTAATTATTTTAAACGTATTCTTAAAGTAAATATTTCATTTTGATAAAGTTGAAAGATTTGGTTTTGATTTAATTGATGGAACATATTTTATTGTATTTTATTAACTAGTTCAAATGTTTTGACTCTTTTGTCTTGTCATGTGATTTTATGTCTTGTCATGTATACACACACATACACACACACACACACACACATAACATGTCATGTCAGAATATTAATACAAATAATATAGCAGGGAAAGGAGGAGAGGATAACAATACTACCACCTTTCATTTTGTCTGGTTCTTCATGGGAAATTTCCATCTGCCATTATAATCTCCTTAGTGTTTCAAGTATATCATATGTGCCTTCTATACAGGCATTTTCTATGCAGTGTAACACATGTCACAGTAAAGCTCTGTTTCAATCACATCTGATACAATGAAACTTTACATGATGAAGCAGAATAAATTTCCCAAATTGCTTCAGTACGTTTAAGTGCGTTATCACCCCTCTTACAGGGAATCTTTCTTCTGACTTTAGTAGCCTTTGAATCAGGCCCTTAGTGAATTTTTTACTTCACTATAACTTAGTTCTACTTTGTTCATCTTTTTAAGATTAGAGCAGTTACCATTTACCTGATAGGTGCTTAATGCTGCATTCTAAGGGGATCATCACAGTTTCACACCTCTTCTCTGGCAAAGGGTGGGGGGAAGAGGTCAGAAATTTCCTGCTCCCAGGTTTGCTGGATTTGCTTTCCTATGGATAGTGAAGATGAGCCAGGTGAATCTGGGTATTGCTGCTGCTGTCCTCTGCGGTCATGACAGGGCTTTATTTCGACCTTCCATAGCAGCTAGTGCCTCCTTCTGATGCAAGAAAAAATGGCCAGCCCTGTTGCCATTCCTAAGGTGAACAAGACAGGCTATTTCGCAGGGAGGCTCCTTCTGTTCAAGTGAAACTCTGATTGCGGTGACTTTATTTTGTTGGGGAATAACATTTCATTATGATGGTTTCCTATTGCACATAGATCTTTATTTGGGAATAAATAATACCTGTATTGTCAAGTATTTCTGTTGGTTTATTGTGTAAAACTTTTTCAAAGTGTTACTCATTAAAAAAAAAAGAATTTGCATCTCATTGATCCTAGCTGGGAGGGAATTTACATTAAGACTAATGTAACCCTTCTGCCAGACAGAGCCGGCAGCCTTACACTAATATAACAGAAATTTACTTGTAATTTATTCCATTTTTATTCAAGCAGTTAAATATAGAGCCAGTAGTGTACCGAAGAGGTGTGGGGGAGAGGCCAGGCCCCTGGGTGCTGGCTTGCGAGGAGGGTGGCAGGCCAGCCCTTCATGACACGCAGGCAATGGGGGTCGATGGCCCATCCAGTGCCCCCCCATGCATCATGAAGGGCTGGCCCAGCACCCCCTCATCTCTGGCTGGGGGTGAGGCCACCCTGTCCGAGCTGGCACTGGGCTGCGGGGCTGGAGCAGTGGGTAAGTGTGAGGTACCAGGTTGGATGGGAAGGAGACGCAGGAGGCTGAGGGCCGGCTTCTCCTGCTCCCACTCCTGTACCCCCTCCCATGTGCTGTGAAGGGCCAGTCTAGCACCCCACTACCCCAGGCTGGGGGGTAAGGCCACCCCTGTCCAAGCTGGTGCAGGGCTGGAGTAGGAGAGGCAAGGGTAAGTGCGAGGGGGGGGCAAACCAAGCCTGCATTCCGCCCCACAGGTCTCACGCCCCCCCTCCAGGTACAGACCCCCCCCTCCTGGGGACAGCTTGATGGTGGAGTTGGGACGCCTTCAGCTCTGCACAGGAAGGGTGCATGAGGCGGGGAGGGATGAGGAGGGGTGCAAATGCAGGCTTGGCCCCTTGGCACCAGAGATCCACAGTATGTCACTGTATAGAGCAGGAAACAAAGATGAAGTATTGTTTACTAACAAACAATAAAGATCATTCCCTCCATTATACCAGTAACAATACTTTCGTTCACTGGAATTTTATTTCAAGATCTTGACTTGCAGTGGGTACAAGTACTTTAGGTGGTCTTCAAACAGGCCAACTCACAGGTTCACATGCAGGTCAATTATTATCCTGGTCTTGGAGCTTTCTGCAATACTATGGGTTATATTAAGCTTTGCACAGAACATGACATTGTGTCTTACTGCATCAGGATACATTGGGACTTGTGGATAAGATGATAGGATACAACTTGATGTAATCAGACATGCAATGATGAATGCAAAGATATAGTTTGTGATACAATACTCTGAAAAGGCATGTCATTTCTCTCTCTCCCCTCACCCTTTTATTTACATACAATTGCAACCAGCTTATATTTAAGGCTCACTCAGCGTTTCTAATAGATATCCAGTTTCCCTGAGTTTCTAGACTGAGTATAAGGGCAAACTGAGAGAAACAGCCTCCAATCACTTTTAGGGTATATCTCTACTGCAGTTAAATCACATGGCTGGCCCATGCCAACTGACTCAGGCTAAGGGGTTGTTTAATTGCAGTGTAGACTTCTGGAGTCAGGCTGGAGCTCAGGCTGTTGGAGCCTGTGAAGTGGGATGGCCCTAGAACCTGGGCTCAAGCCTGAGCCCGGAAGTCTACCCTGTAACTAAACAGCCCCACAGCCAGAGTCAGGGAGACAGAGGAAATACTGAGCTAAACAGAGTAGCAGATAATCAACCCAAAATGCTATCAACATTAGATTGCACTATCTACTTCATGAAAAAAAATTATTCCGGGTTCCATTACTGCATTTTGTTCTCTCCCAGAAACCAAAACAAATGCAACTCTGGTAACTTTCTATTGTCTTTTGGGAGGGCTCTTCATCATTTCTGTGACCTCTGGGCCCTCTTTGCTGGTTCCTTAATCTCTCGCAGAGCTAGCCCAGTGATAAGTGCTCTGTGCCTCCATGTGGAAGGCCCAGTTCATTTTTTTTCTAAAGAATCTTTATTTTATAATAAATGTACACCTAATAATGCAAAAACAAATAAACAAACCCAGGGCACTGGGATTCTGTCATGTACACATTAATTCCATAATATAATTTGAATGTTCAGTTGTCAGAACTGTCTTGCACAATAAGCGTTGGTCTTAGAAAATTAGGCTTTGTTTAGCTCCTCTCCAGGTCTGAGTCATTATCAAAAATCCAGGGTGAACTCATAATTAGAGTTGGTAAACAAAAATGTGTAAATTGCTTTTATTTTTTTTCTCCAGCTTATCGAAGCCAAAATGTTTTGAAATTTTGATTTAAATATTGCAAAAATGTCAATTTTTTTTTGCCGGTTTTTTCCATGCTTTTTTCTACCAGCTTGTAGGATAAGTTTAAAATTAAAGTATCAACATTATAAGTTGGGTTAAGGGAATATATGTCTTGTAAAGAAAGGCCCTGATTAGAAAGTAGAAGGATGGCCTTGAAGTGATAATAATATGTGATAAGACCAGAAGGAATAAAGTAGGAAGGATGTCGGGTTCAAAGAATAACTAATGAGATAAGGGGAAGTTTCTAAAATCAAGGCCTCTGACCGACATGGTGACTGCAGGTGGATTGAAATAAAACAAAGAAAGATCGGTTTTAAAATGAGCCAACACAGCCCTTCCCCAACCCACATACCAATGTTAAAACCTATGTGAACCCAGGTGCAATGGGAAAGCTGTTGGACAGAAAGACGGAAGAGAGGAAAGGCTAGGGGAAGAAAGAGGTTGTAAATCTTCTCTGGATTAAGACTGGAAATAAGGGTAAACTGTCTCAGATTGTTTTTTAGCTGAAGTCAGTAATTGGCAATGACATCACTTGTTTGTTAAAGGGTATAAAAAGTAAACCTCTAGGGTACGTCTACACAGTCAGGTAAGCCTGGGCTTGAGCCCAGGCTCAAGCCTAACCCATCTTGCATCCACACACCAATTGTGTTAACCTAGGACTGGAACCTAGGGTCCCAGAACCCCTGAAGACTAGAGGGTCCAAGTCTCTATTAAGCTAGGACCTAGGGTCAGAGCCCTCTTGCTTTCCTGTGTGCATTTGTCCCTAGCTTCCCTAGGATTCAGGAAGTCTTCCAGATGTGTCACCAAGTTCCTTGGGGCAGCTTTCTTAGTCTTCTTTATGCTGACAGTCTCTGGTGCACTCTATTGTACTCTGTTGCAAGCAGTCTACTGTACTGTATGGCAAGCAGCTCAGATCAGCATTAACCCATTGTCTGCTGAACACTGATCTGCAAGCACAACTATCAGAGAACCTGTACGGTTTTCAGTGGAGCCCAACAATCGGAAGAAGATTTTTGCAAAGAGAGCTGCTGCTTGGTGACAAGAGCACAGCCAGATTTTGGTGCATGCTGTCCAGGTGCACACACAGCCGCGGGGAGGGGAGGTCTGGGAAGAGCCATAGAGCAGACTGGGGACAGAGCTGCTCCCCTTCCCTGCAGTGCAGCTGCTTGCTCCCCACTCTGCTGTCTGGGCCCTTCCCTGGGGCGGCATGTGCAGAAGGACCCCGGCAGCATGCACTGTCATGGCAGTGAGTGGGACCCAGCCCCAAAAACCTTCCCACAGCCTGCTGCAGTGACGGCTCCACTGGAGCAGGGAGCAATGCTGATAGGCAGTGGCTCCTAGCTCCCAGGATGGTGGGGCTCATCCCTCCCCCCCGGCCATGCTGAGCCAGGAGTTCTGTCATTTCCCCCTCCCTGCTGGGCAGCCACTTGGTCCCCACTTTGCTCTCTGTCCCTTGCTCCCCCCCCACTCTCCCGGGGGCTGTGTGTGCAGTGGCACCTGAGCAGCGTGCACTGTGAGGGTGGCAAGTGGGAGCCAGCTCCTAAACTTCCCCATAGCCTCCTGTGGTGGGGGCAGGGATAAGGGATCCAGGTGGATGCTGGATCTTACTGCACCCCAGTCTTGGGGATGCACTTCATTGTTCTGCAGCTGGCAGCAGCCAGTCGGGGGAGGAAGGAGGGAAGGGGGCATGATTTTCCTCTGAAACCTACATTTTATGTCAAATTTCAAAGCAAGATGACTAAAATCAATAAAAACCCAAACAAACAAAAGCGTCTTCATTCAACAGCCCAGTTTAAAAATTAAGAATCGCAAAGTTTCATTTGAATAGTTTGACAGCCCTGGAGACTGATGTCCTAATTAGCCTCAGAACAGGGGCACAGGGCATTTTCCTGCCAATGTAACTCAGCCTAGCACTGGATTGCCCAAGTCTCAGATTAGCTGGTCACTCGGTATAAAGCCTTCTCAAACTGCAGTCATTTTGCTGAGCCCGCCACCAAAGAAATGTATTTTGCAGTTTATTTACTCACGTGCTCCTTATGGGCACCCGAGTCCCATCCATAGCACCATCAGTTTGAAAGCAGGGCGGGCAGATGTGTTTTCTCACAGGGCAACACATCTGTAGGGCTAGGGTGTTGGCAATGGAGGAGCGGGGTGCTAGGCACTCTAGGATAAGGTTACTTTGACTCAGGGCTGTGCACTGCAGTGTTCAAGCATGACTAGGTTTGAGCATGGGCCAGAAAATCCATAACCCAGGCTTAAAATGTAGTGGGTCAGCTGATTTGAGTCCCCCTAGGTTTACATTGCTGTATCGTCAGACCCTTAAAGTGCTAATTGCTAATACCTACACGACCATGTTAGAGCTGACCAATATGGGTTTAAGCACCACTGGGTTTAGTCCCTTTGTAAGTACCCTGATCAAATGCTTATAAATAATTTGCTACTGTTTGGATGCAGTAAATTGCTTATTATTTAGGGATGTTTAGAGCAATTGTATAAGTACCATTTGGTCTTTGGATTTAGTAAAGGAATTTATGGTTAATTTAGTGTTTGGTGGTTTCCCATACTAATATTAATAATTTCAAATATTATTAATAATTCTAACATAGCTCTACTCATTATATGTGTTCTTTGTATCCAGAGGTGTGCATACATTTAAGCCATTAAGCCATTCTTTTAGAGTGCTGTAAATATTTTTTTTGTGTAGATGCTGCTGATGCGCTCTAACATAGTGCAGTTTGCAACAGGATAACATTAAAGTGTCCTAAGGAACCTTTATCGCACAGCAGCATGGTCTACACAGACCGATTTAGAAACCACACCCATATAGAGCACATTACCCAACCTTGTAGACAAGCCCTGAGACTCTGCATTCCTTACAGACAGTCTGTAACTTTTACCTGGATTAGATTCAGCTCCCTCCACCACTTCCTATTACCATAGTCTGTCACAGTATTTCTGACTTGGAATTAGTGATGTTGCATTTATCATTAGCTGGGTTCAGTTTCACTTCCCATTCTAAGAATCAGTGGTAAATTGACATTTCTAACTTTGAGTAGGCAGCTAAGGACAATGGAATGAAATTCAAGTATAGACAGATGAAATGGAGAGAGAGATATGAGATACGATGGATATGTCACTTAGGGCTTGATCCGGCAAGATGCTGATCACTTTAAACTGATGAGTAGTCCCACTGATTTTAATGGGATTAGTAGTGCCTAAATCTTATTTTAAAGATAAGAGCATGCTTCAGTGCTTCTGTAGATTTGAAACCAGGGGTTCAGCACTTGGTAGGACAGAGCGCACAATTTTCATCGTTGGTTTCATGCATTCGTAAGCTAATGGTTAATTAGCTGGTTAAATACATTGAAAGTAGATTTACTTAGCATCTGATATAAACATATATTTAAAGGTATCCAAACAGTCCACCACATGGCTCTCTAGTATTAAGTTATTAGCCATCTCTTTCTTTACTATAGCTGGAGCAGTGAGTTTGGCTTTACATATTGTTTCTTTGACTTATGGAGGTGCTTTTTGCCAACTATTTTAAATTCTCATTTAAAATTAAATTAGTATTATTTAAGTGTTACTTTACAGGTTAATTAGGGAAGATTAAAGTGAAACAGTTAGTAATTTTAGCATTGCAAAATCAATCACATCATTTTAAATTAGTAATAAAATGCTAAACATTTCCACAAATTCTATAGGTTAAACATTTAATGGTGTAAATGTCCTTAAAGATGTGCTACAAAAAGATATAATTTTTAAATGTTTCCCCTCTTTGCTCTATCAGTGGGGAAACACAACTAGATTTTGGATCACAATTTTAAATTATATTTCAATTTGTGACCCTGAGAGCTATAAAACACTTTCCTCTGTATCTTCAATCCTACATTTATTCCCGTTACTGGAAGGAAGGTGATTCCTAGTTTCCTGCTGGCTGGGGTGGAGTGGTGACAGGTTCACTATAGCTAGAAATGTTAGGGTAATATTTGACAAATCCCTAATTGAAAGAATTTCACTGCTTTTCTGAATAAATTACGTATTATTTTTGTTTATTTATTCCAGCTTTATCTACGGCACTGAACATTTAACCCTGATTTTACCTATCTAGTAATCAGAAATGATTGTATAATAGGATGTTGAGCAATGCCACTTGTTTAGCAGCTATCTCTGTATAAACATTTAAATGATAGTAAAGAAAAATGATTTAACAATCTGGCATATATTTGTATACCATGTGCCTTCAGAAGCTATGTTATTTCTTTTAGCTCTTTGGATGACATGCAAAATTTCAGTGAAATGTTAGGAAGTAGGTGCACAGCCTTAGGGTCATAGAGGTGCCATTATTCCTGACATGCCCTTTATTTACCCCATCTGTGTCTATTTGCCTACCTATTATTATAATTTATTATTCGTATTGTCATAGCACCTGGGAGCCCTACTTATGGTCCAGGATCCCACTGTGCTAGGTATTGTACAAACACAGAACAAAAAGACCATCCCTAACTAGCTGCTTATGTGGGCCAATCAGTAATATCTAAGCACCTCCCCCAATTACAGAGGTTTAGAGGTAGAGGTAGAGGTAGAGCTAGATTTACACCAGCTGATCTCCATATGCTCCAAATGGAGCTTGGCCAGTTTAAGTCAGTGAAGTATCTGGCTCATAAAGTGGGGGGGGGGCACATTCATTTATTTATGGTGTATGTCAACAGGACACTGATGGTTTTAATGATGCTATTCCATCTCATCCAAAACAGAGCTGCTTTTTGGTTGCTGACCACACTTAGAGCACAAGCAGAGTGCTCACTCTCTTAGGTTGATAAAGCCTTCTTCTCCGCACAGTGTCTAGTCTTGAAGTGGATGGGGATATGCCTCTGTTTCCTTCTCCTCTCCTCCCCGTCAGTGTTGGGCTACTCACAGTGTGGGGGTCACATGAAAGAAACAACCTTGAGTGCAGAGACTGCATCTGTCCTTGGTCCTTACACTGAGTGCACAGTCTGTACGATTCCTTTTGCTCCCTTTTCTTCCCATTGTTCTCTTAGGACCACTTTGCCCCATGTAGATGGGATTAGCTGTTGACTAGCTCTCCCAGGTGCGCAGCGTGTGAGTTTGCAAAGAGACTTCCCCTGCATTTGTGCACCTTGGCATAGACTAGGAAGAACTACTGCAGTGCACACACTAGGGGAAAGTAGTTTGAAGGGGCACTGTATGCTCTCCCCAAGGTTATTTGACATATAATCAGTCTTTCAACTAACTACAAACTGGGATCCCTTAGCAGTGTCCCAAAGCAGCTAACCAGCTACCCTAAAATGATCAATCAGAAAGAGTAAGGAGCACTAATACTCTCATGACCTGATACTGGGAAGCCCTAAATACACTTGCTATCCCAGTGCAGTCAATGGGAAATGAGGGTGCTCAGCACTATGCAGGATCAAGGTCTTTAATCTTCCCCTGGGTGTCCCTCCTTTTGTCCTTTCAGGGTAGTTGGGTAGGTACCACCTGGGTGGCTAGGTTCAAGCTCTTCATTTGAGAATCTTTTTTTGTTTGCCTTGATTTAAACTATGCAAAGTGTGGCCAGTTACTTCAGTGATGGGTGGCTGTCAGAATAAAAAGTGTAGTAGTAAGTGATTGTGTTTCTTTTCACACTGTTGAGCTGGTCTTTTTGTTTAGTTCCGATGAAGGTGCTCAGGACAGATGAAAATTCTGTTCTCAATCTCTCATTATATCTTTCTGTTTGGAGACTGGAGAGTTACGTCAGTACAGGGGCAGTGGTGGAGGAACAAACACCTCTATTCTCTTGGTTTTAATGGGAGATTTTCTTCTCCAAGAAACACTGAAGTGAGCACTTGGTAGTCAAATCCACATACACAATTTTTGGGGGGTGAAATTTTCAGACGTGCTCAGCCTTGACCTAATGAAGAGAATGGTAAGTGCTTCAACGGGAGAAGATTTAGGTTAATGCCAAGCACGTCTAAAAATCCCACTTCTTGTATCTAGTTTATTTAGCTTCTCCCCTCACTTTTTAAGCTGGTGGCTAGAGTATATGTGTCTTTAAAGTTATTTTTATCTTTGTGTTGTTTTCTTTGCTCACCACCATGCATGGTCCTTTTATATCTCTCTATACAATGAATTATGTTGTGTGCTGTAAACCAATATCCAAGCTTGATAGAAACTGCTGGTGTCCTTTTCCTCCATTTCCCATGAGATACCTGTGATGAGAACCTCATAACCATGACAATCAAGATTTTGCAGTTATTCCTCTTTATAAAAACACTCTGGATGTTTGCCGAGTGGCTTGGGACATATATAAAAGAGACTGAGTGTGTCACTATATCTGCATTGATTTCCAAACAGATGGGAAAGATTTTTCATCTCTTTGTGGGCGCTCAGAAAAACAGTAACTAATCAAATTTAATAGCAGCCACTTATTTTTTCTAATATTTAACAGGCTACAAGGTGTTCTGTCAGGAGGTAATCAGGTGTGTCTCACAAAAACAGGGGTGAAAAAGGTTCATTCTACAGAAGCCATGAGAACAACTTCTTTATTAGAGGGCATGTGGCTTACTGTCTTGTGATCTGGCATGCCTCTGTTTAAAGGGTTTCCCATTCAGCCCAGATTTAATCTACTGTTTGTATATAAATTTTATCATTTGCAGGTTACTGATTACGAGCTGCTTCCTCATTTAATGAATATCAGACACCACTTAGTCAGAGTGATACAGCCTAAAGATTAAAATAACTTTTCTCCCTTTCACTTCCTTTAGGATGGTACCTTTCTTGTTATCTCTATGAACTGCAAAACCTTCAGTTATTAGTTGTCCCTTTACCTAAGCCTCATTCAAATTTCACTCTTTTATTAACTTTATTCTTTTCACTCATCTTTTGTAAGAGAGAGAGAATACATTTTTAATTTTAATTTTCTCAACTTGAGAACAAACCTCACTGCAAACCAAAAAACATATAAGAAGAGTCATTTACATTTGTCTTCTAACCCAAAATCAACAAAATATATATGAAAGACAGGAGAAAGAAAGAGACAGAGAGAAAAAAAACCACATTTGATTATGTAGAAATGAAGCAATTACGATGAGGGGTGTGTGTACAGACAATAGGAGGTAGTTTGCTATTATTTACTGCGTGCTGATTGATTAAGTTATTAAATTAATATATTCATCCTATAATGATGTAGTGGATATTGTGACTAGTACTGGAGAAAAAAAAAGATCCTGAACATGTGACAAGTCACATGTGAAAGGAGAAAGAGAGTTGACATAGTGCTGATCTGGCTACTTCAAAGGAGAAAGTTTTGGACTGTGGGTAGCCGTCAGCTATCAGAGTGTACCATTGGTGAACATAAGTTCAAGAAATAGAGAACAGCATCTACTCTCATTATTGCATCGTAATTAGCACTACCTGAAATATTCAGAGAATGAACATTGCCAAGCTCTACATTTCTTGTGCTGGCCTACTTTAGAGAGCTTTCCAAGCCAATGATCGGGAAAAATTAATGTATAAGATTCTACTCTTTTAGCAATACCAAAAAAGTAACTTCATCTCCCGGAGTAGAGGGGGGGTAAATCCAATTTCAGGGGGCCTCTGGCATCATGTACTACTTGTTAGCTGAGCATGAAAGACTAAATTCAGATTCCCCTGTTTCAAGTAATCAACCCAAACAATTTTTTCCCCATTAAGAACCAAGCTTTGAGTTCTTTCTGTCTGCCAAAACAGCTCATGACATCAAAAGCAGCTAAAACTGAACAAAAAATGAAGCTCGCTCCTGGTTTTGTTTTTGTTTTTTAGCATTTTAGGTCCTGATCGTGCAATGTGATGAACACAGACACGTGCATCCTCATGGAGATCTACTGACTTCAGTGGCACAACTCATGTGCATAAAGTTATTTCTGCACTTAAGCTCTTTAGTACTTAAATAATAAATTACGGCCTCAGTGAAGAGATTCAGAAAGCTAAACTTCAGTCCTGGAAAGAAAGTACAGCTCAATGCTACATATCTTGAAGTCAAAGGCAAATCTTCCATTGATGAATGCGAGCAGAATTCTAAGGTATTTACAACTATTTCATTTTAAAATGTGTTTGTCATTTTTTGTATCTGCTACTGATGTTGGATTTTAGGAGGTCCTCCCCCCAAAAAATTTAAGACAGTTTACTGATTGTGTTTTATATTAAAAATACCTAACTAGTCTTCTTTGAGTGCTTGCGCATCTCCATTCCAATGTAAGGGTGTGTGCTTGCCCCAAGCACCACCGCCATAAAGTTTTCCCTCAGTGGTATCCATCGGGTCGGCTTTGGTGCTTCCTGGAGTCATGCTTTCATAGCACCGGAGTAAAGGGCCCTGCCATCTCACCATCCCCTCAATTCCTTCTTATGGCTTGTGAAGAGTTGCTGAAACTTCAGCTCGTCCTTGTGTTTCTCACAAGTAACTCTCTCAGTGGACTCTGTATTGGTCCCTGGGATTTAAGCCATGTCCGTCATGCCATAAGTCAATGCCTATTAGTGACCACTATTCCACCTGCCTCAAGTGTCTATGGGAGTCCCATGTCAGGAGCATTGCAAGATCTGCAGGAGGTTCAGCACCATACTATGAAGGACAGGGACATCAGACACATGTTCCTCCTCACAGAGGCAGTATTTCGTCCTTTCTCAGAGCCGAGCCATGCCAACTCAGCACCAAGTACTTCAGTTTCAATAAGAGGCTCCCTGATGTCTCTAAGAGAGATGCAGCACTGTTCTGCTTCTCTGGCACCCAGGAAGGACTCTTCTTCTTATTCCTGGGACTCCCAGCACTGACAATCATCTCCGGTGCTGAAAAAGACAGCTGCTGCATGGGACTCTTGGCACCACTCTCCAATGCTGGTGCTGAGAAAGAAGCAAAAGAAAACTGATCATGAGCAATCCTCTCCCCAAGGTCTGTAGGACACAGTCACTGACTGAGTGTGACCTTTGCCAGGCCACTGAGAGACACCAGCAGTGCGCATGGTATTGTTAATTCTGGCCCCAGAAAAGGCTTTGTTGAGTCCGGAACCCTTGGACTCCCTGCTGAGAGCCATCAAAGTGCAACTACCCTGGTGTTATCATCCATATCAGGGCATTTGAGGCAGTGAAGGAGTTGTTGTCACCCCCAGTACAGCCATCCCCCATCATTCAGGAGCTGTCAATAGTGGCACCGGAGACAAGAACCAGCATGGCACTGAGACCCCAGATGCTGTCAAAAGGGAAACCTGCTATGATGACACATCACTGCTCCCCTGCCCCATCTCCGAGCATTGCTCGCTGGCACTGGTCGGCACCTCTGCACCCTGGTTGCCAGGAAGCTACTCCTCAGAAGTCAGACTCAGAGGCGGAGTCGTATGCCTCCCACAGGAGCAGGGACCACTCTGATTGATGCTACCCAATGGCCAACATGAGACAGGGTATCCCACCAGTGGCAGATGCCACTACAGTGGCTGTTTTGGAATCCCCTGGGCTTTTCTGCCTGTCCAGGGGTTACAGTCCAGGAGATCCTACTTCATTGTATCAGAGTCTAGAGCTCCCCCATCATCTCCCTTGAAACAGGGACCAGGTCCCAGTACCAGCCCGATACCGAATTTCAAGACCCATCTGGTGCAGAGTGTGAGGAACAATGCCTCTTGCCTATACAGGGCTCCTCTTCTTCCTCTCCCAATGAGGCGGTGGAAGGAGCAAGTAAGGCGCCCTCCCAGGATGATTATAGTGCACACCAGGAGCTCCTCAAGAGGATAGCTCATAACCTGGGGATCCAGGTGGAGGAGATCACAGAATCCTCTATTCCCTGGTTAACATCCTAGTGACATCAGGCCCATTGCAAATGTCTTCACCCTAGAATGAAGCCATTTTGAACCCCATCAAAGCCTTATGGCAGACCCCTGAGTCCTTGCAACCAACAGCAAGGAGGATGGAGAAAAAGTACTTTGTTCCCCCAAGGGGTATGAATTCCTCTATACACATTCTCCACCAGGTTCACTGGTGGTTTCAGCAGCCAGTGAGCGGGAGTAGCAAGGTGAGCAAGGGCCAACTCCCAAGGCCAAAGATGCCAAAAATTAGACCTTTTTGGAAGGAAGGTCTACTCAACTGGTGTCCTTCAGCTCAGGATTGTGAACCAGAAAGTGCTCCTGAGACGTTATGGTTTTAATTCCTGGAACTCAATGGCAAAGTTTAAGAAACTATTGCCACAGAAGTCCAGAGTGAATTCTCAGGCCTAATTAAGGAGGGAAAATCAGTGGCAAGAACATCTCTTCAGGGAGCCTTGGACACATCAAGTTCTGCAGCCCAACCCTGGCTTCAGCTGTGGTTATGAGGAGATGCTCATGGCTTCAGTCCTCAGGGTTACCTTAGAAGGAGCAGCAGACTTTACAAGACATTCCCTTTGAAGGAACATCACTCTTCTCAGTGAAAACTGATGCCAAACTACATAGTCTGAAGGACTCAAGAGCCACCTTGAAATCCTTAGGTCTACATACACCTATTCCTTCTAGGAATAATTATAAGTCCCAGCTGGCGGCTTGCTTCTACCCACCTCAGCCGAGATATGACTATAGTAAGAGAAGGAGTAGACCTCCACCTCAGTCCTTGTCTACGTCCTTGCCTGTCCCATTAGGCAATGTTTGTATCCAACTTCCCCAGTTTTTGTGGACCGGTTATCCCACTTCTATTGAGCATGGGCCTGCATTACCTGAAATCATTGGGTGCTACACACAATTCAATTCATTTCATTTCATTTCATTTGTTAACCTTCAATTCAGTTGTTTCCCTCCCTTCCCGTCTCTCTTCAGGGATCTTTCTCATGAGCAACTTCTAGCCCAGCAGGTGTAGTCGCTCCTAAGAGTGGAAGCAGTAGAGGATGTTCCACTGGAGTTAAGGGACCAGGGATTCTATTCCTGTTATTACCTAATCCGGAAAGCCAATGTCAGTCTCAAACCAATCCTGGACCTGCAAAACCTCAACAGATTCATGAAGACACTGAAGTGCTGCATAGTTTCCTTCACGTTCACTGTCCCATCTGTAGATCCAGCAGACCATTAGGCAGCCCTCGATTTGAAGGTTTATTTTCACATTTCAATCTTACGGGGTCACAGAAGCTTTCTCCGATAAGCCACGAGCACTACCAATTTACCATGCTCCCATTCAGTCTTTAAGTGGTCCCTCAGATGTTCATAAAGTGCTTACAGTTATTGTGGCCTTCCTGAGGAGGCAGGAGGTTCAGGTCTACTTTTACCTCAACAACTGGCTGATCAGAGATTGGATAAAGGCCCCGGTGCAGGTGAATGTAAAGTTAGTATAGTCAACTTTCTAGGAGCTGGGAGTGTTAATAAATATGTGGATGTCTACCATCTCCCCAGTTCAAAGGATAGAATTGATCAAGGCGAACCTCAACTCGGTCCAGGTCAGAGCTTTCCTCCTGGAAACCCAGTTCTGAGCACAAGTTGTGCTCACAAAGAGCCTCAGAAATCGTCCCTTTATCACAGCAAGAAACTGCCTAAAGCTCCTGGGGCATATGGCACAATGGCCCTTCATGTTACAACATGCTAGACTGTGGCTCAGACCACTTCAGTCTTGGATGACATTGGTATATACCAGGCCAACACCATTTGGCCTCACTTCTCCCTTTGGTGATCACCACCATTCTTTGGTGGCTAGACCCATGGGCAGTATGTGCAGGAGTCCCATTTTGGAGCCCCCAACTGTTAATGTGTCTCATTACAAATATGTCAGTGATGGAATGGGGGCTTACTTGGGGACCCTCAGAACTCAAGGCCTTTGGTCTCCAGAAAAGCTCTTGTTACACATCAATGTGAGGGAACTCAGAGTGGTGTGCCTAGATCTGCCAAGTGTTTGAACCTCATTTGGAGGGCAAGTGCATGTCCTTAAAGACAACATGACAGCAATGCTTTATATCAGCAGGCAGGGTGAATAATGCTCCTCTATCCTATGCTAGGAAGCTCTTTGCCTGTGTGAATTTTGTATAACCCACTTTACCCACCTCACAGCTTCCTATCTCCCGGGGTTGCAGAACGAATTAGTAGATCATCTCAGCAGATCCTTCTCTAACCACCACAAGTGGACCATCCATCCAGATGTTGTGAAAGGCATCTTCCAGAAGTGGGGGACTCCTCAGATAGATCTGTTCATGATGAAGCACAACAGGAAAGTGTATTCAGTTCTGCTCCTTCCTCAGTCACAGATGCCTTTCTTTTCCTTTGGATGGACCATCTCTTCTACATGTTCCCTTCCACCTCCCTCATACACAAAGTACTGCTGAAGGTCAGAAGGGATAGGGTGCATCTTATCCTGATAGTCCCAGCCTGGCCACCTCAGCATTGGTTCACCCTCTCCTGGATCTCTCGGTGAAACCGCCAAGCTGTCTGTCTCCATTTGCAGATCTGATCTCCCAAGACCATGGCTGTCTATGTCATCCAAACCTCAAGTCTCTTCACCTCACAGCCTGGAAGCTCCATGGCTGGATCCTGTGGAACTAGAAAGCTTTGGGTGAGGTGCTTTTAGGGAGTAGAAAACTGTCCACTAAAGCCACTTGCCTGGCAAAGTGGAAGAGATTCTCAATCTAGCTGCTTAGAAAGGGGCTTCACCTACACAGTCAACACTACCTTTCATTCTAAATTACTTACTTTACTTCGAACAGAAGCGCCTAACAGTATCATCTACTAGGGTCCATCTAGTTGCAATCTAAGCTTTTCACCCATGGGTGAGTGGCCAGTCTGTTTTCTCAAACTTGCTCAGTGATCATTTCCTTAAGGGACTGGAGTGGTTATACCCCCAGGTACATCAGCCATTCACTCCTTGGGACCTCAACTTGGTGCTGGCGAGGGTAACAGAATCTCCATTTGAACCACTGGCAATGTGCTATCTACCTATCCTGGAAGATAACCTTCTTAGTGACCTTTACTTCTTCCAGAAGTGTCTCAGAGATCTGAGCTCTTACTTCAGAACCACCTTATATGGTCTTCTTCAAATACAAGGTTCAACTGTGGCCTCCCCTGGCCTTCCTGCCAAAGAGATCTAACAATTCCATAGTAACCAGGATATCTTCCTACCCGTTTTCTGTCTGAAGCCACATGCTAACAGGAAAAAACAGAGACTCCACTTGCTGGATGTTAGACGTGCATTAGCCTTTTACATAGAAAGGACTAAAATCTTTTTTAAAATCTATTCAGCTCTTTGTAGCCATTGCAGACAAGGAGAGAGGCCTTCCAGTCCTGGCCCAGAGAATTTCATCATGGATCACTTCCTGTATTCACACATGCTACAACATAGCCAGGGTCCCTGCTCCTCTGGCCCTGACAGCGCATTTTATGAGGGCTCAGACATCCTCATTGGTGTTCATAACTCAAGTCCTTATTCAGGACATCTGTGGTCATTGGTACACACTTTTGCATCTCACTATGCCATCACCCAGCAGGCTAGAGATGATGCAGGTTTTGGCCATGCAGTATTGCAATCAGCATGCCAATGAACTCAGCACCATCCACCTGTGCTAATGCTTGAGAATCACCTACATTGGCATGGATCTGAGCAAGCATTTGAAGAAGAAAAAATGGATACTAAACTTCCATAACTGTTATTCTTCAAGATTCTTCAGTTATGATCACCCCTTCTCAGAAAAGATATATTAGAATTCGAAAAAGTCGAGAGAAGGGCAACAAAAATGATTGGGAGTACGGAAAGGCTTTCATATGAGAAGAGATTAAAAAGACTGGGACTGATGAGCTAAGAAAAGAGATGACTAAGGGGGGATATAAATCAAGAATGATATGGAGAAAGTGAATAAGGAAGTGTTATTTCCCCTTTCACATAATATAAGAACCAGGGGTCATCCAATGAAATTAAAAGGTGGTAGGTTTAAAACAAACAAAAGGAAGTACTTCTTCAAGCAACTCCCAGTCAGCTTGTGGAACTTATTGCCAGGGGATGTTGTGAAGACTAAAATTATAAATGGATTTAACAAAAAATAAGTCATGAATAATAGGCCCATCCATGGCTATTAGCCACGATGATAAGGGATGCAACCCCGTGCTCTGGGTGTAATGGAATTCCAAACTATATAATACAGTTCAACTACTAGGTGGCACTATGTGTAAAATATCTTATTTAAACAAACCTCATCAGACAAACAAACAAACTCTGGCAGAACATTAAATGGTCCTATGATGAACACATCTGGTATGTACATGCAAGCTCTGTAGCTTGTCCATATCTGGTACAGAATAAATTATATGGTGTTAGGAGTAAACTAAGAACAGAAGCAAAGGACAAAAGCAACAATGGTAGCAGGATCTCATCAACATTCCAGTCTTCAATGCCTCAGACAAGTTAGGTTTTGACAAATCTTCACAATAGACAGACTGGGAACAATATTTTGCAAGATTTCACATTGCTACCATGCTCCACAAAGAAACTGGAAATATACAGGTAACTTCTTTAATTTATGCTATTAAGAAGCAAGCAGAGCATATATTTAAATCCTTTGATTTTACTGAGGACAATCACAATATGACTATGAAAGGATTCTGGCTATGTTTGATGTTGGGGAATGTTTATGCCTCAGAGAAATGTGGTTTATGAAAGAGCATGTTTTCACTAGAGAATTCAAGAACCAGAGGAATATGTTGAATGTTTTATAAAAGCTCTTCATACGTGGGCTGCAACTGATTTTGGTAATGCAAAACATGAAAATATCAGAGACAGGCTAGTTATTGGATTAACAGATAAAAACCTTCCATATCAACTACTCTTGAAGAATGATATAACCCTACCCACAACAATACAGATAGCAAAATAATCAGAATTAGTCAAACAACAGAACAAACTGCAGGAGCAACATGAAAAACCTGAAACTAGCTTAGAAATTATAAATGGACACTTGTGTTAAAAGTTATTATGAAATTGCTGAGGCCAGGAGAGAGAACACCCAGGCTAATAAGTACAAAATCCAGCCTACATGCACACCGTGTGGAAACAGTCATATCCCAAAAGATGATGTATGTCCAGCCAGAGGCGCATCGCATAAAACAGGTAAGACATATGGACATTTTGCAGCTGTTTGCCACACCAGTGCAGTCAGGGGGTTGACTCATATTCCAGACAGTCAAGAACCATTGTTTTTGGGATCTATCATTTCTAATGGCATAGAGCCTGCTGGAGAGTGAAGCTTAACATTCATGGCAAGACTATTAACTTTAAAATTAACTCAGGAACTGATGTCATGATCGATCACTTTTAACCCTTTCCAGCGCTGAAGTCACCTGACACAGCTCTGAGTGGCCCTGGAGATATTCTGAACTTCATGGGCCA
Organism: Mesoclemmys tuberculata; assembly: GCA_007922155.1. NCBI lineage: Eukaryota > Metazoa > Chordata > Testudines > Chelidae > Mesoclemmys > Mesoclemmys tuberculata. The sequence goes on from ML675610.1 coordinate 63,985,194, forward strand.
GTTCACCACAGAAACAACGTATAACGACACAAGCTATCTATTCAGAGTGCATGTGATCAAAGTATCAAAGACCAACAACCTTTTCAGCCACAGCATGGCAGCCATGTTGTGCCTAGTGAGAAAGATGGAGGAACTTGACAGAAGATTTGATGATACTGGATTTTTTAAAGGAGATCCAGTACAAATCAATTTAAGAGATAATGCTGAGCTATACAGAATAACAACTGCTCCACCAGAGAGACCTTGGAAGAGACTAGCTGTAAATTCAGAAAACATCATTACCTGACTGTAGTGGACTTTTTTTTCCTGGTATATAGAAATAATGTACTTGGAAGACATAACATGTTGCAGTGTTATCAAGAAACTGAAGTGCACTTTTGCTCACTTCGGTATTCCAGACATATTAAACAATTGACCACAATTCACTGCAGCAGAATTAAGTTATTTCTGAATGACACATGATTTTTTTCATATTACTAGAAGTCCATATTTCCACAAGTGAGTGGAAAGGCTGAGACAGCTGTACCTACACCCAAGGAAATCATACAAGAAAGATCCATTCTTTGCTCTTCTGAGTTACAGAGCCACACCAATAGCAGCTACTGGATATAGGCCAGCACAACTCCTGATTGGAAGACAACTCAGAACAGTTCCATCTTTGGAAAGAACCTATTTCCAAAGTGGCCAGGCATGAAGAGAGTAGACAGATCAGATAAAAACGCAAAGAAAGCTTATGAACACTTTTATGTCAGATGTCACACAGTTAGAGAACTGACAGATCTAGAACCCGGTGACCATGTGAACTTGGATGGAAAAAAAAGATGAACAACTCCATCTGTCATAAATTAAAAGAATTCAGTGCCCAGGTCATATGTGATCGAGAGTAGCGGTGGAGAGTTCAACAGAAACCACAACATCTACAGTTTGTTCTTGAGAAAGAACAATATATAGAGCAAACTCTACAGATGGCAGATACAGAACGCAAAGAAGACTTAAGGATTCCAAAATGATCACAGTCAATTATTGCAACTAATGGACAGTCAGATTCATTGTGATTAATGCACAGTCAGATAACCAAGTTGTTATGAGTTCATGTTGTGAAATTAGAAAACCATTATGATTTAGAGACACTTAACAGACTAATCTGTACTGAACTTCAAAGATGGCATGACAGTGTAAATGGTAGGAATGTAGAACTTAAAGGGGCAAATGTAATGGAATGCTAAACTGCATTATACCTTTCAGCCACTAGGTGGCACTGTGTGTAAAATACTTAAGTGAAATGAATCTCAGCCATACCCAACCATACCTAACAGAATATTAAAGGATCTTATGAGTATAACTCTGTGAACAGTCTATATCTGGTGCAGAAGATCATAACATGACATGTTTCGGTGTCCCTAAACGTCTGACTGCTAGAAGCTGAGACTGGATGACAGGATGGATCACTCCATAAATTACCGTATTCTGTTCATTCTCTGTGAAGCACCTGACATCGGCCACTCTTGGAAGACAAGATACCGGGCTAGACGGATCATTGGTCTGACCCAGTGTGGCTATTCTTATGCACTGTTTTAGCATTCTAGCTCAATGAGAGCTATCATGAGTATGTCTACACGAGCTGCGACTCACACCCTAGCTCCAAGTCTAGACGTATCCTCTGATGTGAGAAGACAACAAAAGCAAGAGTTGGTGGCAACATATAATTATTTTGGAAAAAACCTCCAACCCTTCCCCCCTTCCCCCAACATTGCTATGAGCAGATCTATCATTCATAAGATATATTTCCTAAGGAAAAAGCCCCCTGAGTGTCTGGTGATACTAAAAAAGGCGAAGTAGTGAGCCTTCCTGGTTATGTTCAAGCACCATTCAAATTACAAATAGCCTGGTATCTTAATATAAATTGAAAACACATGTAATGATTAAACCCAGGCTTTTACTCATATGACTATTTCAATTATGATTTGAAAATAACAACTCTGCCTGCATTTTGCATGCATTTCTTTTCTTTGTACTTTATCCCATAGATGAGCAAACAAGCAATGTCACCTTTTCAGAGGAAGGGGGTGAGGATGGGAAGTAAATTATTTCATTGTCCACTTGTCTGCTGTAAGGTTCACAGAGATAACTTATCAACCATTAGCAAACCAAAATGACAGTTTAACACAATGACCCCTATTCAAATAATGATTGACAAAGGTGATCTATTTCCCTCCTTTGCTAAGGGCTATCTTGGGTTGGAGGGTGGGAAAAGGAATAATTTCAGCTTAATTCCCAGCTGATTCATTGCAAAAAGAATCCTTTTTTATGAAAGAATAGTGGGAAGCATTTTTCATTCTATATGGGACTAGCTAATCTTTATCATTTCCAGCAGCATTAAGTACTGAAAAAGCTCATAAGCTACTTTTTTGGATTCTTTTTCTCCTTCTATCACACTGCTTAAATACTACATAGGAAACTGACGTCACCTGAAAGCCTTCTGAAAATGTAATCATATTAAAAAGTGCAGAAACTTTAAAAACCTTACTTTTACTTTTATACTACATTCCTTTTTCTTCTTTTGTCTGCTTCTTGTCTAGTGTAGATTCTGATCCTGAAATCAGATCTCTTGTTTGCAGATTGTTGCTATGGAGGGCCTTTTGGGCTTCAGTGATACTCAGCTCAGGTATGCCAGTGTGGAGCCAATTGCAGGATCAGGACCTGAGCATTTAGGATCCAGATGCACTAAGGAGTTTAGCAAAAACAAAAAGAATCATGTAGCACTTTAAAGACTAACAAATTTAATTTCTGCAGGCATAAGCTTTAGTGGGCTGGAATCCACTTTTTCAGATGGAAGGAATAGAAATCACATGGGGGTATATATATGCATCCAAGGGTAAGGAACAACAATGGGGAGAGTAGGTATTAGCAAAGTCCATTCAGTTAGAGTAGATGAGGCGTATTCACAACCGTTGATTAGAAGATAAGAATGTGTGAACAGTGACAATTACTTCTAGTATTGAGATAACCATCCAAGTCCCTATTCAGACCCAGTTTGATTGTGCCAAATTTACATATGAGTTCCAGCTCTGCAGTTTCTCGCTGAAGTCTGTTTTTGAAGTTTTTTTGTAGGCGTATGGCAACTTTCAAGTCAGCTACAGAGTGTCCTGGGAGATTGAAGTGCTCTCCAACTGGTTTATGGATGTTACCACTTTTTATGTCTGATTTGTGTCCATTTCTTCTTTTGCGCAGTGACAGTCCGGTTTGGCCAGTGTACATGGCAGAGGGGCATTGCTGGCACGTGATGGCATCTATTACATTAGTAGATGTGCAGGTGAATGAGCTCCTGATGGTGTGGCTGTTGTACTGATTCCACTGAAATCAGTGGAAGTGAGGAACCTAAGTAGCTTTGTGGACCTGGGCCTAAACTGTTTTGGACAAGAACCTTTTTCTGTTTACACGTCCATAAAGCAGTGCATATACAAATGACACTATGTAAATAATACAGAGAAATGATTTTTTTTAATAAGAAAAAACATGAACAAAATGTACCCAACAAAATGTGTTTCTGGAATTTTTGTATTTTATTGAAAACCAGAACAGAAAAGTATTAATTTTTGTAGTGTTTTTTTACAGGTGTTTAGTTTGTCCTTTCCAGCCCTCTTTCTTGCCCTTTCTTCTCCCCTTTCAGTACCAAACTGGAAAAAAGAAAAAGAGAAGAATAAAGGAAGGGGTAAAAGGAAAAATGAAATTATTTAGGGGAACAAAGCATTAGTTATTTTTAAAAAAAATGTGAAATGAAAGTATCTCTGAAATTTTCAAAAATTATTGCAGATTTTTTCCCAAAACTCCTCTAATTAATAATAATTAGTAATCAAAATTATTACCTTACTCACCAGTTGTATTTGTAATTATATTTTATTGAGATTGTGTTTATAGCATTCTAGTAATATCTTTTACTGGACCACCTATTGGTGAGAGAGAGACAAGTTTTCAAGCTTACACAGGATATATCTACACAGCAAAGAGAAACTCACTGTTGGCCTATGCCAGCCAACCACCTGGCTCATAGGGCTCAGGCTGCGGCGGTGTTTCATTGCCGTGAAGACATCTGGGCTTGGACTGGAGCCTGAGCTCTGGGAATCTCCCACCCTACAGGATCCTAGAGCCCGGGCACCAGCCTGAGCTGGAAGACTACAAGCAATTAAACAGCCCTATGAACCCAAGCTGATGGACATGGGCTAGCTGTGGGGTTTTCGTTGCTATGTAGATGTACCCTCTGTGAGCTTGAAGCTTGTATCTCTCACCAACAGAAGTTGGTCCAATAAAAGATATTTCTTCATCCTCCTTGTCTCTCTAATATCCTGTGACAGACACAGATATAACAACACTGCATAAATACAGCTGCTCTAACTTTAATACATCTGGGCAGCCCTCAAACTATTTTGGTTTTGAGGATAGCTAATTTCTTTGCCCTGATTTTTCAATATATCTTTTTTGTGGTTTTAGAAACATGGTAAAATACGACTATATGCCTTACATAGGAAGAGCTGTGGCAATCAGGGTAAATCTCTTTTTACCATAGGAAGTACAGAATCTGTTTTTCATAGTGCGCACACAATATTTATATTACAAGAATAGCTGCGGCATGGGGTGTCTTCTCACTAGCTGAAATGTGGTTACCCTGCATTTGAAAGCCAGCATTTTTGCTCATTTATAAAGCCTCAATTTAGTAAGCACATGTTGTTTTGAACTTTTTTCAGAAGGAAGTCCACAAATTTTCAAAATTTCATTACATAAGATTTAATCACACACACACATGAATATTTGCATGTTTTAGTGTAAAAACTTCATCATTATGGGAGATGCACTACTTGAAATTCAAAATTTCAGATTTCAAAAATTTTGAGGAAATTGCTCAAGATTTTTATTTGTACTCCAGTGCCACAAAGCTTCCTTGAAACAAAAACACTTATCTTCTACCTGCTGGACCTTGTGTAGAAGTCATTTTAGCTAGACTTTATGGATTGGGGCCTATGGGCCTGATCCAACAGTCTTGAGACTCTTGTTAACTTTTTCTCGATTTTATTGAAAGTTGGATCACACCCTTTATATATTAGATGTCACTGTAAGAAATGACACTTTAATTTGTCATTGATGCTATTAAAAATAAATAGAATAGAAAAAAGAATCTCTAGACTTTTGTAGGATATTTGAGAGGAGACCTTGAAAAGACTTACTTTCAAAGATACATACAATCACAGTCCTGAATGCTTAGATTGCTTAGATTGCAAGCTCTTGGAGCAAGGACTATCTTTTTGTTCTGTGTTTGTACAGCACCTTCCACAATGGAGTCCTGGTCTTTCAATGGGGATCCCAAGTTCTGTCGTAATACAAATATTTAATAATAATTAATAATAACAATGACAAAAGCTTTGACCTAGATAGTTCCATAAACTGCCATCATTACTTAAGCAAAGCTTGTTTTGACCTCAGTACCAGAACTCTGTATAAAGTGTTAGCCAGATACGGTTTTAGAAGCCATATACTAAAAGTCCATAACAAAGCTTATTTGTTCCAGCAAGTTTAGAAAGCTACTGATGATCCTCTGAGTTAGAAAGTGGCCTACAACTCTTTCTTTCCTCTTCAATTCCCAAATTCAGCACAATTTTGTGAGTGAAGCTTTAAGGTGTTGTTTACACCATTGAGATAAACCAAACCAATGTTCTCTACACCTCTAATAAGACATTTCCAGTATAACATGAAGAATAATCTGGGCAAGCATTATAGGAACTCACAGAAGAAAAATAGTATATTTTTGCAAAGAACTCCCATAAAAAATCCTTGGGAAAGGTACAATCTGTCTTATACAGAAAGAAAGCCTATTCCATTTTCCAAACTCCCTGAAATGTAAGAGGCTTAGTGGGGCATCTCAAAAGAGGGATAAAATCTAGAGATTAAAAAGTCATTGGAGACACATACATCAAATGAACAGAAGGAACTGAGAATGAGTTTGTAAAGAGGTAATTTTTAGCATTCATTATAATTGGTCTGCAATAGTACTTATCCGTTATCTGCTTTTTTTTTAGTTATCACAAATTTTCTGGAACATGATGGATAATTGCACTTAGGAATTTGAAAGTAAAATGTGTCATTTGCATGAAGGTTTCATTTTTAACTCACTTTCACCGTTATGCTTCTGAGCATCAGAATGATAGAAAAAAGGCACCTGAAAAGAAAAGTGGCTGCCATGAGGGCAGGCCTTATATTGGCATAAATCATGTAACCTTTGACTCCTGAAAGATAGCTTGCCACCCTTTACTAGATGTTATTCTCTGCTGCACTGTAATTCTGTAAGAGTAACCTCAGTTTGCTAATATACAAACTGGAGAAGGTGGCACAGTCTAAAGATTAAAAATGAGGTTGCAGACAGCATTTATAGAATATGCTCATTACTTCTGGCAGGATGTGGGAATAAAAGCAGAAAAGAGTTACTAAACTTCAGTCTGAACTATTATGAATTGCTGAACCATGCACATCACACATTTAATCAAGAATGGAGTCCCTTTTGGTGAGAGCAATCTGTCATCATATAGACATGGAATGCGATAGAGGATGGAACTCAGGAGAACCTGCTTCCCAGCTTGAATCCAAAGATGTATCAGCTGCTATGAAATATTAAGACTATTGTCACAGTGGGGAGTTAATAAGAGATTTAGCAGGGTGTATCTTGTGTCAGATTATGCTTTCCTTTTGACACACGTACACAAACGCTCGCAACTGTGTGCATAGCATATACCCAAGCCAATGCACTGTCAGTGAGGCCAGCTTTCATTGCCTATTAGTCCAATTTTCTTGACAAAGAAGCAACCCTTGATGGCCGCTGCCTTCTGGCACAGTGCTTTGTGGACTGGTGCAACCCACCCAGGTGCCATAGCCACAAAAGGTAATACACACCCTGAGTTTCTCTTTTGTGAGTTGCCATGTAATATACTTACATCTTCCGAATCCCTTCCCCTTCAGACTTTGCCCCACTTGACTGCAACATTCAACAGTCAAGCCCCTTTGTTATTATCATTTACTGCCATCATTGTGCTTGGCATTGTACAATACACAATATAGCAGGCAGTGCCTGCTCCAGTGTCTCACAAGAGATGGTTGCTCTCCAGCTATTGGCAGCCTGGGAGACTGAATGGCCTGGGGAGGCAGACAATAATCTTCCCTGGTTTGAGAGACCAGAAACAATTCTCTCATCAAGAAAGACCCCACCACTCTCCATTGGGCCAGTGTATTTACCTGATTTCTCTGTGCTAATTTTGTGTGCACAATTTTTAATAACCCTTTCAAAATATGTAATGTTTTTCATCCATAGATCTCAAAGGACTTTAAAAAGCAGGGCAGCATCATTATTCCTATTTTACAGATGGGAAACAGGCTCATGGCAGAGGGATGTGATTTGACCAATGTCACTCAGCAGGCTAGTAGAACTCAGCTCTTCTGAGTCACTGACTAGTGCTTTAGCCACTAGGAAACACCACCTTCCTTTCAAAATGTAGATCTTGGGAAGCAAAAGTCAGTGGTATTGCTACATTGAAAGCAGTTTTTATAATAGTGGAGTTTGATATATTGAAGAGGCACAGAATCCTCACATAGCCACTGTATAATGAAATGAATCTTAATCTCTTACCCAATGTGGAAAAAAGCTTGGGATGTAATGTGCATTATCACCATCTTCTTTGCAGATGAGATTTGAGTAGATTTCACAGATCTACGCTTCTTCTCCTGCTCTCCATTTCTTAGAGACTGACATGATAACCACCCATAAATTACTTACCTCTTCCTGTTTATTCTTATAGGTAATGTGTTTGAACTCATATTCACTATGTCCTCATTAATTGTCAGTGTCACCAATTGGCTTTTCATCACTTCATTGGGAGATATAGAACAGTGTTACTCAGCATCCAGTAAAGAAGACAACAAGGTTAATTTTGACAAATGTCAGACAGTTACTGTAGCACTGTCTGGCAGTAAACAGTCCTCTTATAACAGATCAAAATAACAATGTCTCAAGGTGCTAGTTTCCAAGAGTGCACATAACATGAAAACTTTGAGCTGTTTTGTATCATAATAGCCCACTTCCAACACTAAAACAGCATTGTTCATCAGTACTCATTTCATTTATATTATTAAGGACTAGATGATAAACCGCTTACCAGGGTGAGCAGAGTGCCATTCACTCAGATGGGACTAGGAACATAGGAAATGGCATATTAGATTAGTTCTGAAGTCCATCTCCTTCGATATCCTGTCTCTAATTGTAGTCAGTTTCAGATCCTTCAGAGGAAGGTGTAAGAACCCTAACAGTAGGCACATGTGGGATAATTGCCACCCTTCCCTTCCCCCCCTGGAAATCTCAGTCTGGTGCCTGATAGTTAGACATTGGCTCCACCGCTGAAACATGAGAGTTTATATCCCTTCTGTCACGCGGGCTGCATTAGGAGGGGGGGCATTTGTGTTATTTGACCTTAATATGTCAAAATCATAGTGATTCATGTAAGACATGCCATGTCAGGTACTGTTAGAAAGGTTATGATATGCTAAATAAGATGATAATATTTGTGTTCATGTGTGATATGTATAAGGAAAGTTATGGAGATCTTTGATATCCCTGTATTTCAAACTGTGCTGTGGAAGACACACCCCAGACAGAGAGGCCGCAGGACAATAGCCCGCTTAATGGCCCATCAAGACCTTTACAGAAGCCAGAGGCCCGGGAAGAAACTAAAGGCATACCTGAAGAGTTACCAGGATTGGCCCATGTGACTATGGACTTCATTTTGGTTCCAGTAAAGTTCCACAAGCCACATGGCCAGTAACAGAGGGTATATAAGATCAAACCACAGAAACCATTTTGTCTTCGTCTTTGCCTTGTGTCCTTGTTCCCGTCCAGCTGCGGACACACCTCTGGATTAACACACTTTGCAACTAAACTGAAGGACTTAGACCCATCCAGGTACTGGATGTATACCAGAGGAACTATACAAGCCTGCAACTCCACAATTGTTCTAGAAACCTGATGTATATAGACTTTTAAATCATCTGTATGTATCTGATTGCTTTAAGCCTTTAACACTTCTCTTATTGTTTGTTTTTCTTTTATTAATAAACCTTTAGTTTTAGTTACTAAAGGATTGGCTGGCAGTGTGGCATTTTGGGTAAGATCCAAACTTACAGTGAACTGGCACTGTGGCTGGTCCTTTGGGATCAGAGGGAATCTTTTAGTAAAGAGCATAGAGTTAAAGCAACTGGTCTCTTTACTGGACCTAGTGTCAGTTTGGGGAGCCAGAGACTGAAATGCAGTAAAGGGGGCTGTGTGTGTTTGCACAGTGGCTTCTTGATAACCAGAGTGGGGAAATCAGAAGCACTGTTTTTGGCTGGTTGGGAAGTCTGACTGCAGTGTCACCCACCAGTGTTGGGAGAATTTGCTCTCCTTTTGCAGCCTGCCCTGACCCTGGCATTATCAGTGGGCTACCCTGGGCACGGACGGGTTACA
>ML675610.1:63994735-64104856 GCA_007922155.1 Mesoclemmys tuberculata
TGACCCTGGCATTATCAGTGGGCTACCCTGGGCACGGACGGGTTACACCTTCTATCTAATTTTGTTTGCATTAACTATTGTAACTATTGTATTCTTGTTAACAATAGAAATGTCCAATCCCTCTTTGAATCTTGCTATGATCAGTCCCATCAGTGACATCCTGTGGCCATGAGTTCCACAATCTATTTATATGTGTTGTGGAAAAGTATTTCCTTTTCAGCAGTTTGGAAGAGTAACTGCTCATCAGTGTGCATAAGGGGTTTACACTCTAGCCCTAAGTGCCATACGCTAATCTTTCTACTAGCTATTAATCAAAATATCAGAAGAAAAATTTAGAGTGACAGCACCACTGAGCATACTAAACATTTCCTTTTCATGAGGGATGTCATGGGATTTGCTGTCTCCAAACATGAGACTAACTAACCTAGGGCATCTGATTTTTTTTCTTGTTTTCCATATGCTGCTAAAATAGCAAGATTATTTCTAGTTACTTTACATTTATAATAATTATCATTTATATTCCACTTATCATTTAGAGGGCCCAACTGAGATCAGTTCACATATGTTCTAGATACTGTACAAACACATAATGAAAGACTTTCCTTTTTGCCCCAAAGATCATCTCACCTACATAGACAAGAAGAGAAATAGGACAAAAAAATTGTTCAGGGTCACACAGTGGGCTAGAGGCCAAAGTAGGAATAGAACCTAGGCCATTGGATCCCAGCCTGTTACCTCATCTCCTACACCAGCCCGCGTCCCACTAGAATAGAAATTCTCAGAGAAGCAGTCAGTAGTTCACTCAGCCACTCCCTCTGTTAATACACACACGTTCCTTTGGGGCTGAATATCTCTGCTACTCTTTCCTGACTTTGGATTCAGCTTTGGAACTGAGCTGCTACCTTTTGTACCAGTGCTAGGCTTAGTCCTTTGTCTGGAGATGGATCACTTTCCTAGGGGCAAAGGATTAGCCAAGAGTATCAGAATGCAGTACAAAAGAGAAAGATTAGGTTGCATAGAGTTTATTTCACTTTTGACACACTTGGATTGAGGTCCTGAGAACTCCTGATGCTTGGCAGTGTAAAATCACTTGATATGGCTTGCAGCTCACAGATTTTGCATCATTATCTCACAGAACTTCCCATCACAATCTGTTGTTGTTTGTCTCCTTTCCATCTAAACTGACATTTCCCTACAGGATGTGTGATTGCCAACTACAATTGAAAAGTTCTTTGACTATTTATATAATAAAACAATCCCTTTCCAACATTCCAGACTGTCCATTTGTCCTATATTTCATTTTATTTTCTATGATCTCTCTGAACAAATCCATATTGTATTTCTCTTCACATTTTCCAGATTACATCATAATATACAGAGACAAGGTGACTGAGATAATATCATTTATTGGACCATCTCTGTTGGTGAGACAGGCAAGCTTTTGAGTTTACACAGCGAATAGTTAACACATATTCCAAGGGATCATTCAAGGTGAAGTGGCCTGTTAACATGCCTCCAGTCATAGGGAGCAAAGGAAGGGGAAGTGGTAAGTGGCTAGGGGGGTTGTTGGTGGGTTACAGATTGTTGTCATAAGCCATAAATCCAGCATCTCTATTCTGTCCATGATATTTAACATCTAGCAAATTTATGAACTATGGTCCCAGGCTCATCTTTTGAAAGTGCTGTGCAGGTTTCCTTTGAAGATGAGGTCTGAGCAGTCAGATATAGAGTGATTGCTTTAGAACATAAGAATGAATATTGGGTCACACCAATGGTCTATTTAGCACAGTATCCTGCCTTCCAACAGTGGCCAATGCCAGGTGCTTCAGAGGGAATGAAAAGAACAGGTAATCATTGATTGGTGCATCCCCTATCATCTATTCCCAGCTTCTGGCAAACAGAAGCTAGGGACATTCAGAGCACTGTCTGATTACTGATCATTCTGGCTAATAGCCATTGACAGACCTAGCCTCCGTTAATTTATCTAGTTCTTTTTAAAACTATATTATAGTTTTGGCCTTCACAACACTCCTTGCAATGAGTTCCACAGGTTGAGTGTGCATTGTGTGAAGAAGAATTTCCTGTTTTTTTTAAACTTGCTGTCTATTAATTTCATTGGATTACCCCTAGTTTTTGTGTAATGTGAAGGAGTAAATAATACTTCCTTATTCACTTTCTCCACACCAGTCAAGATTTTATAGATCTTTGTCATATCCCCTCTTAGTTGTCTCTTTTCCAATCTGAAAAGTCCCAGTCTTTTTAATCTCTCTTAATATAGAAACTGTTTCATACCTCTACTAATTTTTGTTGCAGCTCTCTGAACTTTTCCAATTTTAATATATCTTTTTTGAGATGAGGCAACCAGATATGCACACAGTATTCAAGAGGTGGGCATATCATGGATTTATATAGAGGCATTATGTTATTTTCTGTCTTTTTATCTATCTCTTTCCTAATAGTTCCTAACATTCTATTAGCTTTTTTGACTGTTGATGCACATTGAATGAATGTTTTCAGAGAACTGTCAGTGATTCCAAGATCCCTTTCCTAGTGGTAACAGCTAATTTAGACCCCATCATTTTGTATGTATAGTTGGTATTCTGTTTTTCAACGTGCATTACTTTGGTTTTATCAACATTGTATTTCATTTGCCATATTGTTCCCCACTCACCCAGTTTTGTGAGATTTCTTTGTAACTCTTTGCAGTCTGTTTTATACTTAATTGTCTTGAGTAATTTAGTATCATATGCAAATTTTTCCACCTCACTATTTACCTCTTTTTCCAGATCATTTATGAATATGTTGAACAGCACAGGTCCCAGCACAGACCCCTGGGGGACATCACTATTTACCTCGCTCCATTCTGAAGACTGACTGTTTATTCCTACCCTTTGTTTCCTATCTTTTAACCAGTTACTGATCCATGAGTGGACCTTCCCTTTTATTCCATGACTGCTTACTTTGTTTAAGAGCCATGTCAAAGGCTTTCACTATATCTATAGCTGTATCAGTAAAGCTGTGCCGCTGTAACACTGCTTGTGTAGCCATGTCATTGGGACAGAGCTCTTAAACAAGTGGTAGTAGCTGCACTGTCCCCACAAGTGTGCATGCTGGCAAAACTTATGCCACTCAGGGGTGTGTTCTCTTCACACCCCTGTGGAACAAAAGTTTTGCCGGCATAAGTGCTAATATAAACAAGGCCTTAGTTCCTCTACAACGGTCTTATCTCCTTTAGTACCTCAATTGTCCAGGGGGCTGTCTGCTTTTTTAGCAGGCTTCCTGGTTCTGATGCACTTAAAAAAAATTTGCTGTCAGTTTTTGGTCTTTGGCTAGTTGCACTTTTACATTTGACTTGCCACAGCTTATGCTCCTTTCTGTATTCCTCAGCAGGATTTAACCATGGTGGCACTTTTTTGGTCCTCTTACTATATTTTTTAATTTAGGGGTATACATTTAACTTAAGCCCCTAATATGGTGTTTTTAAAAAGTTTCCATGTAGCATGCAGGCATTTGACTTTTGGGGATGTACATTTTGATTTCCCTGTAACTAGTTTCCTCATTTTTGTGTAGTTCCTGAAGTTAAAGTAGTGAAAGTTAAAGTAGTGAAAGCTTTGTGAAAAGTGTTCACCCACAGATGATGCGGTGTTTTTGTCTTTCATCATTTGCTGCGTGAGTTCATTTGAGAGCACAATGATTGTCTGAGTTCACCCATGTCCTCCCTGTGACTGGAGGAGTGTTAATGGGCCACTTCATCTTAAATGGTCCCTTGAAATGTGTTTTAACTACTTACACTAAACAATCTGTTCAAATCTTGTATTTAGTAGTGATGCTTTGAGTTTGTTTTCCAGACCCCAAGAAGTGTTCTGTGTAAGCTTGAAAGCTTCTCTCTCTCACTAACAGAAGCTGGTCCAATAAAAGATATTACCTCACCCACCTTGTGCCTTTAATATCCTGGGACCAACACAGCTACAACAATATTGTCATATTCAGGCAGTTATGGACATATTTAAAAAAAAATCTATTAAGTTAGTTATACCATGCCATCACCAATATAGGATTGTTCCCAAAGCTACACAGTTTCTATGGCATTTTTAGTATAGTTTTAAGTATCTTAATCAATTGAAATGAGATTATTTTTTTCTGCATTTTGAAGTCACATGCTAGCTTTATGGTTGGTGTTACATGATATGATTTCTTTGCTTTGGGGAGTAAGATCTGACTAAGTTCAGTTCCCTCTCCAGAGAGACAATGAGATGAAATTATGCTACGGAAGAAATCTTAGTGGAGAGAAGAAGGGCAAGAAAATCCCTCTCTGATGATGTGAATATCCTGTTGAGCTATGATAGAAGGGATTATTCTCTGACAGGCTCCAAAAATCCTATCAACCAACATCCCTAAGAGTATGAGAGAACTCTAGTGTGAAATTCTCATTCACGCCACGCATGTGTGTGCATTTGTGTAGGGATGAGAAACTCATATATGGGCTACTGAGGAATGAAAATAAGCCTCAGCGCTCCAAATCATACATTTTACAATAAGTAGCAAAAATCTGCTTTTAAACAGAAGAGATTTCCCCAGATTTACTGAACTTCAGAACCGTTACTACATCCTTGCCAACCTACTTCATTAGACAGAGCCCTGCTGCAAGTTTCAGGAGTGTGAGATTCTCCTCCCCCCATTTATTACTCCTAAATAGTTATTTAGCTGGGTCTCCACAAAATTCCAGTGTTTTAGTGTCTTAAGACAATCTCATTAATTCTGTTTCAATTCTTTTTCTTTTCTCTTTTTTCCCCTCAGAAGAAAGCCTGTGCCATTTACTTTGAAAGCTCCAATCACACTCCATTATCTTCATTTCCTGCCAGCAGGGCCCTGCTTTAAGGAAAAGAAACACAAGCAACTGCCTTAAAGACTTGTGGGAGTCTTGGGATCTCTTCCTTCTTGCAGTGGGATTTGAGAGGGAGGAAATTCAACGCCAAAACTACTTTACTTCAGAAACTTACACCATTGAAAATGTTATGTTGGGTCCAGCCTTACCTTATACTTTCACTGTACTGAATCAATACTTTATAAGGAAAGGGGACCAGTACATATGAGTTGTTTTATAATCATATCTATATATGCATACATATACATATGCATAAATACAATTAAACATTGTATATGTAGTGGAGATATCTATGTGATAAATCAAAGAGCCTTGTGATAATTGGTTTTTATCATGCCTCTTGACTTAACTGTCTTACCTGGATTCTCTCCACTAATCTATCTCTGCTAAAACTGACGTTTCATATTTCAGAATAGACTCAAACACCTAAAATAACCTTCTAGGAAAATGTTTCCTTCTTTCATCCCAAATGTGGAATTGTACCTTGTGACAGGGCGCACAGGCCCCATGGTGGCAAAGAGGCAGTTAGTGAGGGCCTGTGAACCCAGCTGGCGCCATCTTGCTACACCTATAGTGGATGTCTGGTATGCAGAATGGAGCTAAGCAGAGAAGAACTGACTCTGTTGATGGCTGACAAGGAAGATGAGCCAAAGAAATGTGAGACAGCTTGCAGGCTGGATGAGCTATGTCGTGGTGGGATGACTGGGCCCAGGAGACAGACCAAAGGACTGGTTGTTTGAAGACAGGCTCCCAAATAGAAAGGCAGGATCTCAATGAAGACTCATTAGCTGACACTAGTTTGAGTTCTTGGTTTTCTCTTATGTTTGGAATTTAATACCTTGGCAGGTGTGGGACTCAGGAGTGTCTTAGCTGGAGGGTGAAAGCACCACTGCATTGGATTCTGTGAGAGGCAGTGAGCAACCATTGGAAACCCTGAGGTAAGGTGAGTAGATCTGTGCTGGAGTCACCATGGGGGCAAGCTCTGGTACACATCTCTAAAATTAGACTGGTTGGATGTGCAGACTTAGAATAAGGACAGGTTAAGTTCCAGTATATTGTGATCCAGAAAGGTAGAGATGGGAACTTTCTGTAGCTGGACTGGGGAGGATCCCGGTGCAAGACACAGCACTTGCTTCTAACTCCAGTAGGTCTTGAGATAACAAATTATATAAAGAAATAGCTATTTTAGGTAACTCTTAAAAATTTCTAAAATGTGTTAATGGTAGGTATTTGTGTTTTTGTTTTCCCTGTGACTCCTGTACACTTGCACTCATGGTACCACAGTAGCCTGCCTTTACATGCATGGTGTTATGAAAATTAGTACCAGTTAAAGTTTTAAAAACATTTCTGAAATAGGTTTGTATTTTTAATTATTTAGTAAAATATGTGGCATTCCCAGAGGATATGTTGGTGTAGCGTGGGTTAAATGGTTTTTTAGCTTGAGTCTGAAATAACCTGTGTAACTCCTAAGTGGCTTCACAAAGTCACAGGTGAGGTATGCAGGCGTCTCCACGTGTGTGTGAATAAAACGTTGCTGCTACACCATCATATAATTCTGTTATATAATTTAATTAATTATAATTAGGTTATAATTTAATTAGGTTAAATTGTGTTTATGCTATACTTAATATAAATTCTAGTGGTATAGGTAGTAACTACTATAATTAAGGATGCAAAGAAATTGTTTACTTCAAATTTAGATACATGTTTATATCTTGCTGTACTATGTATAACACCATTTGTGTCAGGGAAACAGCATGTTCTTTTATATAAAAAATACGTAGTAAACATACATACAGAACATTCTCGAGTTATTGGGCCACTTCCTTAGCTCATGTAAATTGGCATGGCTCATTGGAGCTCCTGTGCCCTATGTCAGCTAAGGATCTAGTCGTAAGTGTACAACTGAGAAATAGCAAACATTTACTAACATATATGAACCACCTAGTTCAGTAGCTAAGTTAGCTTCTTCGTAGTTATTTGCCTCATTCCTGAACTGTATTCAAGGAAGGCTGTGCTGTTGGTTCAAAAGAAAATGTATAGCACATGGATGTTAACTCAGGTCTAGGCTGTACCATTTACACACAGTACTGCACTGGGGACCTGATGCAAAACTTATTGAAGTCACTGGGAATCTTTCTACTGAGTCAAGGAGCTTTGGTTCAAGACCTGTGTGGGTGCAGAACTACACCAGAGAGGAAGAGGACCAAAGACATTCTGACTTAGAAAAGCAGGATGTTTCCCAGAACCTAGGGGAATCTGCAAACCATTGCACCTCTTCAAGGGGTGGCAATGCATTTCCTCCCTCCTTTGTTCCATTTCCCTTTGTGGTCAGACAATTCTTCTGTAAGTGCCTGGAATTCTTCTCAAGTGCTCATGAAATGCAATGATGTCATGATGATCATGGTCAGGGTCCCTGCTCTCCATCCCCAAATCTCTGAAGCTTCTTTCATTGCCCCCTGTGGGGGGCAGAAATTTGCTCCGTGGGGCTACTGGAGAGAGGGAAAAGAAAAATTCACGGCTGTCCTGCCCTCCCACATATCGCCAAAAATCTGTGGCAGCTGCTTCCAAACTTTAAAGAGGAATAACATGACAGATGTTAGTAGCATCATTTTATGCATTCCTGGAAGGTGCTCAGTTACTATGATGACGAGGATGCTAAAAGAGCATGTCTAGAATAGAACTTATCAAATAATTAACTCAAATAGACATGGCAGTGAAAAATGTCCTTTTCCATCTCACAGAAAGATTGTTCCTCTCATTTTGGTTTCAGAGTTGGTGATTCACACATTTCAGTCTTGATTATGGCAATTCTCTGTATCAAGGAATGAAACTGCTGATCAGCCCAGTGGTTTAATGGAGAGCAAGTGAATCAGTGTTATCCCGAAACTGTAATGAAGGTGATATGGGCATCAAAAAATGAAAAGCACGCATACATTCCATTGTATTATTTCAGTAATCGCATGGCATATTGTGTAATTAAAGATGCTAATCATGGACACAAAGAGCTGGAAGGGACCTTGATTTCCTGATATCTAATCTAAATACTCCTTGCTGAAGATCAAGCTGATTACTTTTTGTCCTACCTTCAGTGGTCATGGAGAACAATTGATCACAGTTCTCTGTCTAACAGCCTCTTTCATAGTCAAAGACTGTTATCAGGTCCCCCCTCAGTCTTTGTTTCTCAAGTCTAAACATGCCCAGTTTCTGTAACCTTTCCTCCTATATCTGATTTTCTAAACATTTTGTCATTTTTTGTTGCTCTCCTCTGGACTCTGTCCATATCTTTTCTAAAGTGTGGTGTCCAGAACTGGACACAGTAGTCCAATTGAGCAGTCACCAATGACCAAGTAGTGCAGGTCAACTGCTTCCTGTGTCTTACATACGACACTCCTGTTAATATATCTATTGCAGGGTGAGTGTATCTAGTCCCCCTTTTGGTGAGAGGGAAGGGTGGGGCTGGCCCACGCTTAACTCTCCCTGGTCAGTCCCCGTGCCAGGGTCGTGTGGCCTCATGGCCAGAGTCAGTGAGTTTGCTCTTATCTGCAGGACGGGAAAGGTCTAAAGGCCAGAGTTAGTGGATTCGCCCTGAGCCACAGGGCAGGTAAGCCTAGTGGCCAGAGTCAGTGTGGTGTGCCTGGTCTGTAAGGTCATTTGGCCAAACAGCCAGGCAGGGTAGGCTGCTCCCTAGGGGTGGGTGGCAGCCAGGGTAGGGAAACCTGGCTCCTCCCTACTCTACTGAGTCCCATCCCAAGGCCCTGGCAGTGATGGGGGTTTCCTCCACCAGGTCAGCAGGGATCCATCCGAAATAGGCTGATAACTCGCAGGGCTAACACCCCATCACCACCTCCTTCCTACCCGGACCTCTGAAACTGCATAAGGGTCCCCAATCCTTCTGCAAACATAGCACTCTCTGACAACTCCAGGGTCCATCAGGCATCTGGAGTGGTTAACAGAGTCTTGATGTCTCTGGATCCCATGACCTGGTGCTCCTGTGGTTCATGGGTTGGGGCCTCCAATGCAGGTCCTTCCTGCTCAACGTCCATTCCCAACTGAGCTTAACTTCTCCCTTTTAAATTAGAGCACTTGGAGCGCACCCAGTAGGATTGAGGAGGGGGTGGCTTCCTCAGCCGACAATATGGAGTTAACTCTTCCCTGTCCAGTGTGGGGTAAGTGTATCCCTTCACAATACCCAGAGTGATATTAGCCTCTTTCACAACTGCATCACAGTGATGACTCATAGTTGATTTCTGTTCTACTAAAACTCCGCAGTCCTTTTCAGCAGTATTGCTGCCTAGCCAGTTAATCCCCATTTTATTGTAGTGCATTTGATTTTTCCTTACTAAATGAAGTATTTCACACTTCCCTTTATTGAATTTCAACTTGTTGAATTCAGACAAAGTCTCCAATTTGTCAAGGTCATTTTGAATTATAATCCTGTTCTTCAAAGTGCTTGTAGCCCTTCCAGCTTGGTGTCATCTGCAAATGTTATAAGCCGTACTCTCTGTTCCCTTATATAAGTAATATCATCTATACACACAAGGACATGGTATCAAAGTTGCACAGTGCTATGGCTCTACCTGGCTTTGTAGTGCTTAACCATAAAAGCATTGCCTTTAGCTTTAAATAGATTTTTATATGTGGATGTATAGGGTGGTCAACATCGGAGACGGTTTAAAGAAGAGCCACATGAATAATTCAACATGAAAACATGCATTAGAGTGAGAGACTACTCAATCAACTTAATCTTTTTAATTTATTGAAGAGGAGGTAAAGAAGTGACTTGATCATGGACTAGAAATGCTTACACAGGGAGAAAATTTCCGATAGTGGGATCTTTAATCTTGGAAACAAAGCCATTCCAAGAGTCAGTGACTTGAATTGTATCTAGGCAAATTTAAACTGGAAACAATGCATAAATCTTCAACTATTTGAAAACTTTAACAAAGGTTATGGTGGATTCTCCATCAGTTGAGGTCTTTAAATTAAGACTGCATGTCTTTCCAATAGTTATTGGGCTTGATACAGGAGATGCTGGGTGAAAGTATATGGCCTATATTATGTGGGAGGTCAGACTTGATCGTAATGGTCCCTTCTGACTCTGTAGTCTATGGGTAAAGATATAGATACAGATAAAATTAGTCTTGAATGGATTAAAAGTATACAATCATGCATTTTAGATGCAAAAAGATTAAAACAAGCTGTGTTTTAATAATATCTGAAACCTGAGCTACAGGATTTTGTTTCCCTGCAGATATCTTGGAGGGATGGGAAGGTTTCCGCTTACTTTACAAGATGATAAGAACATAAGAATAGCCACACTGGGTCAGATCAATGATCCATCTAGCCCAGTATCCTATCCCAACTGTGGCTTGATGCTGTATGGTTCAGAACAAATAAACAGAACAGCACAATTTATCGAGTGATCTATCCTCTGTTACCCAGTCCCAGCTTCTGGCAGTCAGATGTTTAGGGACACCAAGAGTTTAGGGCTGCATCCTTGACCATCTTGGCTAATAGCCATTGATGGACCTGTTCTCCATAAATTTTTCTAATTCTTTTTTGAACCCAGTTATATTTCATTATATCACCTGGCAAAATCGATTGTGTGTTGTCTGAAGAAGTACTTCTTTATGCTTGTTTTAAACCTACTGCCTATTAATGTCATTAGGTCACCCAAGTGGGGGGTGGGGAATAACACTTCCTTATTCACTTTCTCCACACCATTCATGATATTAATAGACCTCTTTCATACCGCCCCTTAGTCATCACTTTTCTAAGATGAACTGGTCCATTCTTTTTAATCTCTCTTCATATGGAGGCTGTTCCATACCCCTAAGCATTTTTGTTGTCCTTCTCTGTATTTTTCCAATTCTAATATATCATTTTTTAGATGAGGCAACCAGATATGCACACAGTATTCAAAATGTGGGTGTACTGTGGTTTTGTAAAGTGGCATTATAATATTTTCTCTTATTATCTATCCCCTTCCTTATGGTTTCTCACATTCTGTTCATCTTCATGACTCACTGCGCACTGAGTGGATCCTTCAAAGAACTATCCACAGTGACTCCAAGATGTCTTTCTTGTGTGGTAACAGCTAATTTAGACCCCCATCATTTTGGATGTATAATTGAGATTATGTTTTCCAATGTGCATTAATTTGCATTTATCAACCTTGAATTTTATCTGCCATTTTGTTGCCCAGTCACTAGTTTGTGAGATCCCTTTGTAACTCTTTGCTGTCAGGTCCCTGAAGTTCAACCAATTACTAAGACAAACAAGTTTGTTTACATTTCCAGGAGATAATTCTGCCCTCTTCCCATTTAAATGTCACCTGAAAATGAGAACAGGTGTTCGCATGGCACTGTTGTAGTCAGCGTTGCAAGGTATTTATGTGCCAGATATGTTAAACTTTCATATGCCCATGTTTCATGCTTCAACTTGTAGGCTCTAAAGTTTTATATTGTTTTGTTTTTGAGTGCAGTTTTGTAAAAAAAAAATCTACATTTGTAAGTTGCACTTTCACTATAAAGAGATTGCAGTACAGTAATTGAGTGAGGTTAATTAAAAATACTATTTCTTATTTTTTTTCAGGGCAAATATTTGTAATAAAAATAACACTATAAAGTGTACATTGTACACTTTGTATTCTGTGTTGTAACTGAAATCAATATATTTGAAAATGTAGAAATATATCCAAAATATTTATAATACATATAAATTGGCATTCTATTATTGTTTAACCGTGCAATTAAAACATGATTAATCATGACTATTTCTTTAAATCTTGCAATTAATTTAAAATGTTTTTAATTGTTTGACATCCCTAGTTAAAAATGCTTGCTTTTTCAATTTAAAAATCACATTCATTTGGATCCAGGTAGTCTTCATTACTTGATGCATTCCTATTTCTATTTTTCAATTCTTTTGCAATGAATCTTAACAACAACAACAAAATGAAACACCTGAGGCAAAGAAAATCAAAATTTGGGGGATAAAAACGTTTCTGAGAAAAAGCCTGGAAGGAAAGGCAGTGAGGAGGAGATTGGATGAATCTATCCCTGTACCTTTGCCCAAGAATAAAGTCCGTGGGAAAACTGTAAAGAAAACTTACAAGCCTTTTTCCTGATTTTTGCAGATTTCAATTTAAATCAGAGTTGCAGCTGTAAAACAACTCTCAGAGAATCTAATAACTTCAATTTAGTGCCTAAGAAGGGATCATCAGGCACATATGTTTGCCAATGTTGGCATTACATTTAAGTAAGGGATAGTCAAAAATGATGACATACCTGATTTTAATGTATCCATGATTATCTGCTGGCCCTGTTCATGAGGTTGTATAAGGTATGAGGTGAGGTAAAAAATAGCTGACACCTTATTACCCAGTTTGTACAGGTTAGGCATGCCTCATGTTAAATCAGCATAGCACTACTCTCATCACTATCTCTTGATGCCTCATTTTTATGTGGGCAATATGTTGGGGCCATATCTCCGCCATCACAATAATCTCTTTAAAAGTCAATATAAATGAATGCAGATGTGCAACTGCTCTAATTTGTGCCAACGTTAACTGGCCCAGGGCAACCTCTGGGTCTGGTGGGTCATAAAGGTGGTATGAAGACACCTATATTGTCCTTCTCCTTCTGGTCAGCTGGACCATAAGATCTGCCCTATATTTCTAGCCTACAATGGCAGATTAATAGATTGATCCTGAATTACTTTTCATTCAAATAATCTATTTTGTTTCTGACAGATTACAAGTCTTGAGAGGAGGGATTGTTTCCCTTTTTTTAATATACAGCACTGAACACATTGTTTAGTGCTTCATAATATTAAACAACAGCGGAAAATATATCTACAAGGCATTTAGGAATACTATGCCTCATTAATCTCTCTCTTGTCCAAAGATTGGCATATAAAAATATCAAGTGAAACTAAACACAAAAAACAACCCCCTCTCCCTCCATGCTCCCATTACAATATTAGCTCTAGAATAATCACATAAGCAGTGAGTTACCAACAAGCTGTAGGTCAAAAGGAAAAGCTGGTCTTCCTACCTACTTCTTCTTGCAAGTTTTTTCTTTCCATGTCTATCTCTCTCTTGCAAAAGAAATGCAGTACCCAAAATATTTCTTCTTCTTGCTTTTCCATTATGCTGCTTTTCCTGGTGAGGGTTGCGGTGGCAGCATTGGACAGTAGGGAAGATCAGACCTCCCTTTCTTCTGCAACAGGTTCTAGCTCCACCTGGTGGATTCCCAGGCGTTCCCAGGCCATCAAGAGATATAATCCCTCCGGCGTCTCCTAGGTTGGCTCAGGGCCTGCTCCCGGTGCGATGTGTCCGGTATAGTTCCAAAGGAAGCCTACTAGAGGGCATCCTTATCAGGTGCCCAAGCCACCTCAGCTGACTCTTCTTGATCTGGAGGAGTAGTGGCTCTACTCTGAAGCTTTCCCAAATAGATGAGCCCCTCACCTTAGAGAGTCAGTTCAGCCACCCTGCGGAGAAATCTCATTTCCATCGCTTTCACCTGCAATCTTGTCCTTTCTGTCACTACCCAAAGTTCATGACCATGGGTAAGGATCGGGATGTAGACTGACCAGTGAGAACTTCATCTGAAAAATTAGCTCCTGCTTTACCACCACAGAACAGTACAGTGCCCGCATCACTGCTACCACTACACTAGTCTGCCGGTCAATCTCACACTCCCACTTGCCATCACTTGTGAACAAGACCCCTAAATACTTAAACTTTTCCACCAGGGGCACCTGTTTCTCTTTCACCTGGAGAGAGCACTCCACTTTCTTCTGTGAAAGAACCACGATCTCCAATTTGGAGGTGCTGATTCTCATCCCAACTGCTTCACACTTGGCAGCGAAGTGTTCAAATGCTCATCAGAGATCACAATCTGAAGAAGAAACAAGGATAAACAGAGATGCCACTTCCAAGTCCCCGTACTGGATACACTCCCCAACTCAGCTTCACCTTGATATCCCATCCATGAAGATCACAAACGGGAGTGGGACAGCAGAACACACCCTTGGTGGAGTTCAACTCCCACCTTGAATTAATTTACATTAATTCCAAGAATGCAGACACAAATCTCACTCTGGGAACATAGAGACCGGATAGCATGCAGCAGTGGCCTTGGCACCTCATACTCTTGCAGCACTTGCCACAGGATGGCTCGAGGAAATGGTCATAAGTACTCTCCAGGTCTACAAAACAAAGATAGACTAGGTTAGCAAGCTCCCGTGATCCAACAAGTATCTGTGAGATACTCACGTTAATCCATGTTTGGGACAGAAACTGCATTGCTCCTCCTGAATCTGAGGTTCAACTAACGGGTGTAGCCTCCTCTTAAATACCCTGGATAAGGCTTTGCCAGAGAGGCTGAGACGTGTGATCCCCCCGTAGTTGGAAGACACTCTCTTATCTCCTTTCTTAATGATTTGGACCTCCAAACTGTTTTGCCAATCCTGAGGTACTGCACCTGCTACCCATGACACCCCCAACTTTGTCCAGTGATTTCAACATCTCTGGGTGAATCTTGTCCACCCCTGCCACTTTACCATTGTGAAGGCACTTTACCACGGCCGCAATCTCATCAACAGAAATAGATATGGTCCCACTGGAGATTTCTGGCACTGTCTCCTGAAAGAAGGGTATGTCCACCGTGTTGAGGAGTTCCTCAAAGTGCTCCTTCCACTTCTCAACAATCTTCTCAGTCACAGTCAGTGTTTCATCACCCTTGCTGAGAATAGCCTGGACAAGATCTCATTGATCCCTCCTAAGGCGACAAATGACAAACAATTTGCTAGAACACCTTTGAGGTCATCCAGCAGTCATTCTCCATGATCTTTCCAAACTCCCACCAGACCCCGGGCATTTGCTTCAATGATTCCCACAGCTGCAGCCCATGGCTTTTCATGGCTGCCTCAATGATTGAGGCTTTGAACATAGATCACTGGGACTCAATGTCCATGACCTCGTCTGGAATGCAGGAGAAGTTCTTCCGGATGTGGGAATTGAAGTCTTTCCTCACAGGGCCTTCCATCAGACATTCCCAGGTGACCTGCACTGATTGTTTGGGCCTCCTGTGTCTATCCGGTGGGCATCCTGTGCATCGGATTCAATTCCCCGCTGAGTAGTGATCAGTTGACAGCTCTGCTCCTGTCTTCCCTTGGGTGTCCAGAACCTATGGTCTTAGGTCCAATGAAACAGCTATAAAGTCGATCACTGATCTTTGGTCCAAGGTAGTCTGTTACCAGGTACATTTATGAACAACCTTGTGTTTGAACAAAATATTTCCATAGTGTCAAAGTTCTTATTTTCATTTCAAAAGGAATGCTTTTAAAGCTGGAATTAATTTCAGACAATTTACTCATTCCAGTGACATACTCTGTACTTAAAATAGGAAATATTGTTAGAACTAGTAGTAGCTCTAGAATCTGAATGAATTTTAAATGTATCTGTAGTAACCTGTATGGAGCCTGGAGTAAGGATCATAGGTTGCAGGAGGGAAGAGTTTGGAGGGGACAGCAGGAAATCAGGCTGTGTACATGTGGCCAGGAATGTAAAGCTGCAGTTGTTTTAATAAAGAGCCAGTCTTGTTTTAATAGGAATAGTGTCATCTCGTGTTATTACCCATCACAAAGTACACAAACCAATGGCCACTATACTTGTGAGCTGTTCTGTTTAGGAAAGGCATTCCCTGTGTAAGCAGCAGATTTTGTTTACTCCCACTGAATCCATACTTCCCAGCCGTCCCAGGTTTCACAGACTATCTTACTCTGATCCCCAAAGCTTCCAGTCTCGGTTGAAGCAAAACATTTCCTATATTAACCTTGCTGTGTTAAAGTAGAATCAATTGCTGTAGATAATCAAAAATACATTTAAAACTGAGTATGTGAGTATGCCAGGAGAGTTGTATTTTATTTGTTGTGCAAAGTCACAGCTCCATATATTTTCTTTTGGGAGATTTTGCTCACTTTTTCTTTATGACTCAGACCATCCTTGCATTATTAAAAAAACTGTTTCACTACGTCACATCTAGCAGTAGTCATGTAAGAGTTGCAATCTGAGAAGAGTTCAGAGACCCACAACATGCAGCAAACACTCTGAGTGTTAAAATGAGTAGCAGTAGGGGTAGGCCCACTGCATCAGTTGGGGAGTCTCAGATAATTAGAAATTGCAAGATTATCAGGTTAAAAAAATCCCCCAAAACCAAAAACAATCAACGGTAACAATGGCAGATGCAGACATTAAGATGCAGATGCAGATGCAGACATTAAGGCTTCACCAAGAAAAAAGTGAGACTTTTTGTCCATTTAAAGCACCATTTTCTACAAAAATCAAGGTGATGGGTAACATTTGCTTTTTGTGAGTATTGCAGAGCTGATTTTTCTGTTAGTCATGGTGGAGGCAATGATATTTCAAGACATATTACCATGGAGAAACATG
This sequence comes from Mesoclemmys tuberculata, assembly GCA_007922155.1. Taxonomy (NCBI): domain Eukaryota; kingdom Metazoa; phylum Chordata; order Testudines; family Chelidae; genus Mesoclemmys; species Mesoclemmys tuberculata. Next base: position 64,011,082 of record ML675610.1, read on the forward strand.
CAAGCTGTGCCAGGCACTGGCAGCTTTTTTCCCACCTGCAGGGTCAAAAATGAGTTATACTGTAACAAAAACTGAAGTTTTATTTACAGGATTTCTTTTGGAGCATAACATCCCTCTTGCTAGCAGTGATCATGTTAGACCTTTATTCAAGAAAATGTTCCCAGACTCCAAAATTGCCAAGAGCTATGAGAGTGGTTCCACAAAAATGACCCAGATTATACAAGGGATGATCACACCCCAGCCAATTGAAAATGTACAAAATATAATAGAAGCCCATGAACGATATTTTGGTTTGTCACTGGATACTAATTTGGATGAATTAGAGGATTATTTTCCAATTGTGGTTACATATGAACACCCAGAAATTGGCCTTACAGTTACTGAGTTTTTTAGATATGGTTTCTTGCATATTGAATAAATATCAGGAATTGTTGGATGCAATCATCAACTTGCCTTCAAAACACAATGTTGACTGGAATAAATGTGCTTTGTATTCAGTGGAAAGTGCTACAAACATACAGGGTAAGCACAACAGTATATTGACTCAAATTAAACAGTGAACCAGGGATTGTATGCAGTGAGGTACTCCTGCCATCTCATGTGCTTAGTGGCAGGGCATGCATCAAAATCAATGCAGATGTGTGCCGAGGATTTGATCAAGGACATTTGCTATCACTTTCTGAAAAATGTCAAGAGTGGCATCCCTGAATGGCATTTTGCATTACTAAAAAATTGTGAAGCCCGTGGAAACGTGTGGGCTGTGTTTCCAGAGATCTCCTGAAAGTACCTTGGCTACTTGGGATGGGCTGTATGCCTACTTTGTCAGAACCTTTGAGGAAAAACAGCATAGAAGTGCTGCTGGGCCTTGGGAATGCAGAATACTAATAAGCTTCAAGAATCTTTTGATGAAGGTATATTTACTGTTTTTTGCAACAGTGCTGCCCTTGTTCAACAAATTCAATTTGCCCTCCAAGCTGAAGCACCCAGCAATCATGACCCTAAACAAAGATATTCTTCTGAGATTTGTGCACTCCTCTGTGGTAACTAGATGTGAAAATGTTGTGGAACTTAATAACAAGGACTTTTCTGTGCATTGGCTAGCATTGGAGGTGTTTGTGAGCTTTTGAAACATGTAACTGTGCAAGAAAGTAAAATATGACTGACATAAGGCCTTAAAAACATTATTGGTTGAAGCTGTGCAGTTTTTTTGTAAAGCACTGGATAACATGGAAAAGACAATACCTTCAGAAGACAGTTTACTTAAGAGCCAGGGATGGTTATTCCAACTAGTGGTTTATCGGCATCTTTCCATGATATAAAGGTACTTTTTAATCAATTTCCTGATGTGATCAGTGTGCCACAAATGAATCCTCTGCTTTTCAAATTTAGGGATTATCAAATCTGTGTTGCGCTTTCTGAATATGATAGCACTATGAGAACTGATGAATTTTAGCATAAAAATATCTCAAATGAATAACCCAGTAAGTAGCCAGGCAAAATTCTGTGCTTTCAAAACCTGTACAAATAATATGTTTAATCCCTCACAGCAATGTTTCAGAGGAGACAATTTAGTATAGTATGGAAAATAATCACCAACATGAAAAGTTCTTTGGGAGAAAATGCCCTCTCACCTAGCAACCTGGACCAAATGCAAATGAAGAGGAAACACCAGTGAGGAATACATTATGTGCTACACAAGCAGTGAAATCAATAGCTTGTCCCACGTGAAGTGTACCCAGTGATAGCCTTTGCTTGAACTGTGCAGAAAACCAAAATCTGCCACAAATACCAGTTTGTTCAGCCCAAAGGAACGCTCTGTAGAGAACTGGAAGCAGTCACTTTTAGGTAGGTAAATTCTTACTTTTGTTCTATCCAAAACCCGTCATTGCAAAAAAGATCTGGCAGCTAACAGTCATTTCAAAATGTATTTGTCAATGGTGAAGACAGCTATGAAGACATTTATTGGGCTTAATTTCCTTTGTTATTTTGAACATGTTGTTATCAATTACTGTATTGATTTTTTTATTGTGTCCTGCTATAACCACTTGAAATGTTGAGAGCTATGCAAATCCAAGTTATTTCAAGAGTCAAGAGGTGTGTTCCTGTTTTCTTCCCAAATATGCTTATTTATGTCCTTTAAAATAATAGCTGTTATGAACAGGGTAGAAGAGAAGAGATTTTTGTTGTTGTTTATTTAGGTCCAGATCCTGCAAAGGGAGGTACACCGCTGGACCCCCACATTTGCATGAGGTCCCATTTAAGTTAACGAGGCTTAGGCATCGATTTGTGTGGAAATAATTCCAGGATTGGTACCAAAAAGTTCTGGGGTGTCTGAGGTGGTTTGTTTTATAGCGCCTTGACCTTGAGTTAATTGAGTATGAAGTAAGATGGGTTGCAGGTTAGAAGTGAGGATATGACAGAACTGGTACAGCGCATGCTTATTACCAGGCATCACTGTTTGCTATACAAATAATAATAATAATGCTTGACAGCTTTGTCTGAATCACTTCTGTCCTTCAGTAACTACAATCAGAAATGCAAGAATCCCAAAAGAGGCAGATTCCATATGCTGTACATTGAAATAAAACATCAGAATATGCAACTTTTGTAAAAGTAAAGATGAGTACAGTAACATAAAAGAACTTCTGTGAATCACTGTTTCTCCATGAAAATACTTTTTTCCATTGCAAATGTAGATATGAAATACTGAACTCACTAACATAATGCACTCTCTTGGTTGTCCTTGACAGCCTCCCACATTGTATTTATGCAATATAGCACACATTCCTCTGAAGAGATTCAGAATGTATTTCAAGTAGCATAGGAGTTAGTCGGAGCTAACCTTACATTTGTATGTTGTCAGCTGGTTTTCACTCTTTTGTCTGCTAGCACCAGGTAGCAGAGGAAAAGCATGGAGGACTGGGGTGAGATTTTTCTCTCCTTTAGAACTCTTCCCCCCTCCCCAGCTGAAACAATGTGACAGAAAGCTTGGTTCAATGAGTAATCACCTAAGTAGTCACAACCCCCTCAAAAGAAAGAGGCCCATCAAAAATAGTATACCAAGCAACATGGAAAGAGCAATGCTTGCTTAACAATTCACAGAAGAGGCATTTTTAGTGATCTCAAAAATAAGACACACAAAAATAATCAGAACAGTCCAAATATTTGCTTTCTCCTGTGCTTCACTAAATTAATCCCTGCTTATTTTTCTTGCATACTGAGCTAATGGTTTATTCAGTTTTTGGAAGACTCAACAGTAAGGCAAATTGACCTGGATGTGCTTCAGGATCAGCTTCTGTGGTACTGATGTTACTCGATGGGATTGAAACAATAATCGGTTTAGCATCTGAAACATGACTCGATGAAAAACAATAAAACTATTACTAATAAAATAAAATAAAATAATCTCCACTTTCTGTTTGTTTTCATCCCCTTTAGGAATGAATAGTTTCTTGAGATGCCTGGAAGATAGGCCTAATTCAGTTCTCACTGAAGTCTATGCAAGACCTTCAATTCACTTTAAACCGGCTGCAAATCCTGTGTAAACCATTATAACCAATGAATTATTTGGAGTTTACAGTATTGTCACTAAGAACAGAATCTATGCCTCAGTTTACTCTAAAATAGCTTATAGTTGTTACTGAACCTCCTTTACAGCAGGGCAGCTGCTGAGGCTTGTTTAAAATGTGCATGAAGCACTATGCTTCATGGAATTTGGAGGCTGAAATGACATGATTTTAGCAAGGGATGACTTGAGGAGATGATATGAAATGACCAAAGAGGTAGGCAAAAAACCAAGACAAGATGAAATTGCAAAGGTCAAGGGAAAAGAAGATTTCAAGGAGTCAGTGATCAGCAGCATCAGAGCAAAGGGAATCAAAATCAATAGTAAAAGGTTCTACAGCCACATAAATAAGAAGAAAACAAAGAAAGAAGAAGTGGGGCCGCTATACGCTGAGGATGGAACGGAGGTTAAGGATAACCTAGGCATGGCCCAATATCTAAATAAGTACTTTGCCTCGGTCTTTAATAAGACTAGTGAGGAGTTTAGGGATGATGGAGGGATGACAAACGGGAATCTGGATGTGGTGGTGGATATTACCGTATCTGAGGTAGAGGCCAAACTTGAACAGCTTAATGGGACAAAATCGGAGGGACCGGACAATCTCCACCCGAGGATATTAAAGGAACTGGCGCGTGAAATTGCGAGCCCATTAGCGAGAATTTTTAAGCAATCGGTAAACTCGGGGGTTGTGCCGTACGACTGGAGAATTGCTAACATAGTTCCTATTTTTAAGAAAGGGAATAAAAGTGATCTGGGTAATTATAGGCCTGTTAGCTTGACGTCTGTCGTGTGTAAGGTCTTGGAAAAAATTTTAAGGGAGAAAGTAGTTAAGGACATTGAGGTCAATGGTAATTGGGACAAATTGCAACATGGATTTACTAAAGGTAGATCATGCCAAACCAACCTGATCTCCTTCTTTGAGAAGGTGACGGATTACTTAGACAGAGGCAATGCGGTAGATCTAATTTACCTCGATTTCAGTAAGGCGTTTGACACGGTTCCGCATGGGGAACTGTTAGTTAAATTGGAAAAGATGGGGATGAATGTGAAAGTTGTAAGGTGGATAAGGAACTGGTTAAAGGGGAGATTACAGCGGGTCGTGCTGAAAGGTGAACTGTCAGGCTGGAAGGAGGTTAATAGCGGAGTCCCTCAAGGATCGGTTTTTGGACTGACCTTATTTAACCTTTCTATAACTGACCTTGGCACAAAGAGCGGGAATGTGTTAATAAAATTTGCGGATGACACGAAGCTGGGGGGAATTGCTAACACGGAGAAGGACCGGGATACTATTCAGGAAGATCTGGACCACCTTGTACACTGGAGTAATAGTAATAGGATGAAATATAATAGTGAAAAGTGCAAGGTCATGCACTTAGGGATTAATAATAAGAATTTTAGATATACGTTGGGGACGCATCAGTTGGAAACGTCGGAGGAGGAGAAGGACCTTGGGGTATTGGTTGATAGCAGGATGACTATGAGCCGCCAATGTGATATGGCTGTTAAAAAAGCAAATGCGGTTTTAGGATGCATCAGGTGAGGTATTTCCAGCAAGGAGAAGGAGGTGTTAGTGCCGTTATATACGGCGCTGGTGAGACCCCACCAGGAATATTGTGTGCAGTTCTGGTGTCCCATGTTTAAGAAGGATGAATTCCAACTGGAACAGGTTAAGAGACGGGCTACTAGGATGATTCGAGGAATGGAAAATCTGCCTTATGAAAGGAGACTCAAAGAACTTGGCTTGTTTAGCCTGGCCAAAAGAAGGCTCCGGGGGGATATGCTTGCTCAATATAAATATATCAGGGGGATTAACGTTAGGGAGGGAGAGGAATTGTTTAAATTTAGTACTAATATAGGCACGAGCACGAATGGGTACAAACTGGATATTAGGAAATTTAGACTTGAAATTAGACGAAGGTTTCTAACCATTAGGGAGTGAAGTTCTGGAACAGCCTTCCGAGGGAAGTAGTGGGGGAAAATGACTTATCTGGCTTTAAGACTAAGCTTGATAAGTATATGGAGGGGATGTTATGATGGGATAGTTTAATTTGAGCAATTGATTTGGATTATCGGCAGATAAGTCTGCTCAATGGTCTGTGGGAATGTTGGATGGGATGGGAACTGAGTTACTGCAGAGAATTCTTTTTTGGGTGCTGGCTGGTGAGTCTTGCCCACATGCTCGGGGTTTAGCTGATCGCCATATTTGGGGTCGGGAAGGAATTTTCCTCTGGGGCGGATTGGCAGAGGCCCCGGAGGTTTTTCGCCTTCCTCTGCAGTGTGGGGCATGGGTCGCTTGCTGATGGATTCCCTGCAGCTTGAGGTCTTCAAATCTCACTTTTGAGGATTTCAATAACTCAGTCATGGGTTCGGGGTTGTTATAAATGTGTATGGGTAGGGTTTTGTGGCCTGCCTTGTGCAGGAGGTCAGACTAGATGATCATATTGGTCCCTTCTGACCTATGAGTCTATGAGTCTATGAGTCTATGAGCAGCATTGAGATGAAGAAGGATGAAGGTGGAGCAGAGGCCCTGAGGTTTGGCAGTAAAGAGGTTGTGACAGTATTTTTGAGGGCAGTTCTCTTATGTGAGAACTCTCTGCTTAAGTGAGACCTTGTTAACCATATTAGTTGTCTTATTTCAGACAGAACTTAATTTGTGAATGGCAAGTTATTCTTGACTGGAATTCCAGACACATACGAGAGAGGTTACTTTTCTTTTCATAAAACCTGTGCTGAAAACAATTTCACCTCCTAACAAACAGGAAGTTGGCATTTCACATTTTTCTGGGTGAGAGCTATAATACTGTTTCGACCTTACCCTAAAATCTTCCAAATCAAATCTGTGTTGGCATAAAGGTATACACTGCTGCTGCAGTTCTGTCAGCGACTAAAAATTCTCGTCCTCATTTTATAGGTGTGTCCATTTTATAAAAGAAAACATATATTTCCTTGATCATTGTGGCACCTGAACTCAGAGCTAGCCCCACATCATTGAAATTCACATTTCTAATTGATTTTGGCAGAGGTCACGCTGCTGTTAGGACCCGGACATTAAGTTTATCCCAAAAGATTTCTAATAATTTTGTAATTTAGAAAGGCATCACCTTGCTTGCCCTTGAAATTTAGCTATTTCTGAGGTGAATCATGGCAGGTAATGAAATACTCACAGAAATCTATATAACATTTTAAATTCGGAACATTATACATTATCATAGGACATGGGCTACAGGTGCAGATACATGAAGAAATAGAGGCAAGACTTAATTTGGACTTTCTTGATTTTGGCTAGTTTAAAACCTCACTTCATGTTATTGTGGGTTATTTATTTTTGTACTGAATATTTCCTCTTAACATTTTGACCTCCATGCAATAAGGGACCAATCATGTCCCTGTGTCTTTGACGGTAGAGTTCCCTGGCAACAGAATTGGTGCTGTTTCACTGTGAGAGGGGGGCAGCAAGATTCCAGGGGATCACACAAATGGCATAGTAACCTCTGTGCAGCATAGAGTTATGCCCCACAGAGACCAGTTGCAAAACAGTGGGCAGGGGTGTAAGAAGATTGGGTGTGGGCAGCACAGAGCAGGGATGGGACAGGGCTCATTGTGCACATCTTTCTTTTTTCTGCTTGGAACATATAAGTGACTGCACAGCCTGAGGTGAAAAACGGGGGCTCTCCCTTGTATACTCCATTACACATCTGCCTAGCACCCAGTCTGGCTAATTGCACCAGCTGCTGGCCAGATTATTTATTCCTGAATGATGGCCAAATGCAGATATGCAGCACCAAATACAGAAGATGAATATTCCTCATCTGCTTGCATCAGGTAATTTGAGACAATGTCATGGCTGGCCTAGTACTGACACTGTGTGGATTTATGAGTGATTCACTGATCCAGTCACTTCTATATATCATGCCCATGAAGTGATTTATAACTATCCTCATATTGAGGGGAAATACACATTTCAGAGGGGTAACAAACTCTTCTATTTAAATTGCTGAATACTTTTTCAAAAAAAGTCAATAGAAGATAGATTAATCATTGCAATAGGCACTTAGCCTCACAAATGTATAAAAGCAATGAAACGTTAGTGATGCTAAAGTAGATATTACTTGTATTAAATATAACACAAAAGGAGATTAAATTAAGATGATGAGTCAAGAGCTGTGTGTGTAATGATAGTGAAATGTAATTACTTAAAAAATGTAACAGCTTTTGTTAAAGAAAAAAGAAATTTCATTCAAATGATGATGCATGTTTCTGAATTTAAAAAAATGGATGTTTTTAAATATTTGGAAGCTGTTTCCTGTAAGGATGGTCCTTGAAATGCAAAGTTTGGGACTGTATCCAAAATTCCACAATGCTCAGTTATGTTGCTATCTAGAGTTCATGTTGAGCATATCTGTATCTTTTTTATAATAACCAGCGAATTTTGTACAGCAATTTCATTTTGGCAAGGCATTTACTACTTTTGTGAAACTAGGATCAAATGGTAAGTCTTCAAGGCAACTCATGTTCACTGGAAGTATTTCTGACATTAAGCTACTGGAGTCAAATTACAAGTTTTAATAACACAAAGAACATTAAATGTGAATCCTGTTTGTTTAACAAAAGCTTCTGTTGGTAAAAGCTTGAGGGCCCAGTCCAAAACCAACAAGACTGTTTCTGTTCACTTCAGTTGACATCCATGGACTTTGGACCAGGCCCAAAAGGATTGAACTGAATACAGAAAAAAGTGCGGGTATTCCATAGTTTCCAACCACCATTACATCTAATCACCTCCAGGATATTACTGATATGATAATTGTCCCCTATAATTGGTCTAGAGATTCTGCTGAATTGAAACTCCTTCCCCCATCATTCATGGGTATAAACGACTGGGGGTTTAGGGCAGCTTTAGTCTCTCAAAATTTAGGGATCACATTAATAAATACAGGAAACATTGAGTTTAGAACAGAAGCTCATTTATTTCACTTCACTGAAAGTGGATAAATTTAGCTATGATACATAAATATTCCTTTAAGTGATATTCAACAATTGTTTTTTAACTCTAGCCCCAACCCCAGATAAAAAGTTGTCTGTGTCCCTATCATTTCATTTATTTTCAGATTATCTAATGACTCTTCTAGTTTTCTGAATATGTATACACAACTTTGATGATTTTCCTATATTCTCCACAACTTTTATCAACTTTTCAGAATTATTTGATCTTGATTTCAACTTTTGAAATGTGCTTACTCTTTTTCTTTGGATAGTTTTTCAAGCTGCCATCATAGGACTTCTTAACTGGGGGTAAGCATTGTGTAAATAATGATTCTTTCTTGACTAAATTCATATCTACCAGCATATGCATGCACTGATGCAAGTTGATGAGAAGTGGGCACCCTCCGTTATTAGGGCTGAAGAAGAAAGGAAGAAACAATGGAGGAGTGTTATGATTTTTTTCTGCTCATTCCTCTCCTTCCAACTTTGCTGAGAGCCAAGAGTGGGGCCGACAGCTGAGAGTGAGGGCTGGCGGCCAAGAGCAGGAGATGATGGTCAAGAGCAGGGGCTGGCAGCCAAGAGTGGGGGCTGGCAGCCGAGAGTGGGGGGCCAGTGGCTGAGCCACAGCTGGGAGCAAGGCAATGGCCAGGGCAAGGGGCTGGGATCAGAGCCAGGGCCACAGCTGGGGCTGAGGGTGGGGCCAGAGTGAAGCTGGGGGCAGAGCTGGACTAGGTGGCATTCCCTCTCCATTCCCTCATGGGGGCTGCTCTGTGCTTCACTGTACCTCCCTGGAAGTTCCTCCATGCCCCCCATGGGAGACGTAGCCTACAGTTTGGAGACCACTGCCAAGTCCTCTTTTTAAGCATGACTGTGATCCACAGAACTCCCTCTCAGCTTCCACCTAAACTTGTTTTTTGCTGTAAAAGCTCCCAAGGGGCCTATGTTTCTGCCTCTGCACATGTGGACTAATGCCCCACTCTAGGCATCTAGCTATCTCTTGCTTACCTAAATCCCAGTTTGAACCATGAATGGGGGAGGATAGGTGCCTCTCTGCTTAACTCACATGCAGGGCCTAATCTGGTATAGGCAGGCTTAGAGGCCACCTAACTCGACATGGTGGTGATGCTAGCAGCAGCTGTCCCCCTAGTCTAGTAGTAAGGGCAGTCCCCCAATATGTGGGAGACCCGTGGTTCAACTCAGATCTCTGACTGCTGAGAGTGTTTGAACAGGGATCTGCCACTTCTCAGATGAGTGCTCTCACCACTGGATAGAGAGCCATTCTCACTGTCTCTCTGGACAGATTATTCCTTTAGTTATTTGTAATGCCTAAATCCCTTTATGGATCTGAGTTTAAGGGCTTAAAGTCAAGAACTAGTATAGTCAGTATAGGCTGGCAGAAAAAAAGGCTAGATTCAAAAACCAATTCAAGTTCTAAAGGGTTATGAAGTGCAGAGCTATTGCTATAAGATGAGAAGAGTGCATTAGATAATATTGACTTCAATTTTCTCTAAAATAAAGCATGCTCCATCTTCAAGCCACTAATGGATTTATTAATAAATAGGTACCAAATAGATATTAACATTTCATGATCTTTCTCTCATTCATTTAATTTATCTTATCGGTGCATTTCTGAAATTAACAACAAAGCCCAACAACATTTGAGTTGATTGGGCAAATCTCAAGGTATTACTTGTTCTTCTATATCTTTCAGTTTTCTTCTTATGATATCCAGAGAATTCTAGAAGAGTATTATTTTGGTTCATTCAGTTTATGTGATTTAGATCACTACTTTTGAGTAACCCTTAATATCAAAGAAGTCTCTGATAAGATTTAATTGGGCTTTCATAGTTTCATACAAAAAACTATGGCGGTGACATGAATTTCACTTATTCTGAGACTTTACCCAGGTCCTTTGTGAATTCTGTTTGACAAGATCATGGTAAAAATACACTAACTTTAGCCTGTTAGTCTGGTGTCATTAATTCTTGTCACCAGTGTTTCTTCAGCTCTGAGCCACTTGTCACTGTGGAGTCAACAAAGTCACTGATATATTTTTAGAAAGAGAGTGAAAGATGGGTAATAAATAGCACAAGTTCAATATCTCAAACAAAAAGATGGTCAAAAAAGTCAAAGGAACTACAATTTATATAAGCTGAGTATATGACCTTCACATCTATATAGGTCTGTTTTCCTGACAAATCCAAGAAAGACTTAAGTCTGCTAAATTGATCTGGGACTCCTGCAAAAACAACCTTATTCAGAGTTTTTCAGTCAGGTCTGCTTCTGATCTCAAGCAGAATTTGGAAGTTCAGAGGTATAAAAATAACTTTTTCCTCTTATCTATTTCAAATAACAAAAAGTCTGGCTTGGGTTTAGTTTGAGCAAAGCGTTCAAGAGGCTGGTGTGAAGGTACGAAGAATCTGTCCACGCATCTTCTGAATTCTAGCTGATGCATGGAGTTGTTATGAAAATCCTGTATTTTTGAACCTCTGTATGTTTGTTATGGAATGGATGTACTACTGGACTTGATAGTATTCCACTTGAGCTGCTCATAGGTGCCTTGAACATTGGTCATTGACCACTGGCCTGCATCAACTGTTTTTAAAAAGTGTGGACATCGGGAAAAATACCAGAAGAATGGAAAGATGGCATCATAGTGTCTTGGTACATCGGTAAAGTATCTTGCACTGAGTCTGGCAACTACAGGCCAATCTCATTGTTATCAGTCCCTTGAAAAGTCTTTGCTCATAGTTTGATTGGTATCATACAGACACTGCTTAACAGACATCATCATCCACAGCAATCAGGTTTGACTACTGGGAGGTCACCAATGGACACTGTCCTTACCCTCCAGCTTCTGGATGAGCTGCACCAAAATTTTAGCTGCTCATTCCTCATGGAATATTTCAACATCAGAGCAGCTTTTGATTCACTTGACAGGTCAACACTTTGACTCACACTGAAAAGAGTGGGTGTTCCAGATGTTTTGCTAATGTGTGATCTTCATGCTGGTACAGGTACAAGAGTGTGCGATGGTTCCCTGCATTTGCCATGTTACTGATTGGAGATTAGGACTTGGTGCTCCATATCTTGGACTTCATTTTTCAGATTACTTAGCATCATATAACAATACGCTTAAAGCACTGCCTTCATTGACTTCAGTTGCAGCTGTGAGTGCTCAGCACTTCTGCAAAGCAGACCAAAGGTCTCCAGTCAGACTCCCAGAAAAAGAGAAAGACACACTTAGTAATCAACCATGAAAAATCTGGTTTAAGTTACTCGCCCAGCACAGCACTGGAACTTTTTGAGTAATGCAGGGATAGAATCCATTTCTCCAAAGCAGCACTCAAATGCCATAACCCTGAGACTGTCCTTTCTGTCTCTTCTGCAATCACCTACCTCATTCACTATGTGTAGGCTGGGAATGATTAAATTTTTGTCAGTGAATGTAGGTAAACATCAATTTCACAGCACTCATAGAAACTGATGAAAAAATATTTCCACTGAAATGCACAGATAGGCAAAGTAAGAAAAATTGCTACTTGAGAACTTATTAGAGCTTGATTTAAGAATATTTATTTTGTATATTTTCACAAGTGGTGTTGGCCATTTGTGTATTAATAATTATAAATCTTTAACTTTTTGAATCTCAATGACTGCTGTCATTTAATAATTATTGTCTGATCTCCCCTATTGTCTGACCCCTACCATAATTTCCCACAACTGTGAAAATTTAAATAGATAAAAACTGGGGGGAAGAGGGTGAGCTTAAAGCTCATAATTTTGGTCAAATGTGAACATTTAAATCAATACAAAACTTTAAAAATTACTTAAAAAGAAACATCAATATTATCCATCTAAAGTATATATATAAAATCTAATTTTGTCAAGCCTAAAGATGTGCCTTCCCTCTTCTGCAATAAATTAAGCAGTCTCCTAGAGATGATCATCTCCTTCACTAAACAACCCAGTTTTACCCCCAGAGCAAGTCCATCCTCTGCATTGAAAGTGGCAAGAGTTGTGTGTGAGAAAAAAATGGTATATGATCATGTAATTAAAGACTGCACAAGGAGGGCAAATTCATGTTGCACAAGCAACTTCCCCTCCAGACTGTCTCTGTCCCAGTCCTGTCTCTTTCTCCCCATATTCATCCCACCCTCATTCTTCTAATTTAGCCAGTTTATACACCCCATGCTTCTCATCCCAGTCCTAGTCTCACCTCTCTAGACTTCCTGTCCCAGTACCAGTCCTCTCAAGTGCCAATCTCTGTCTCTCCATCTCCCTATTCTACTCCCACTTTCTGTTCCTAGGTCCTTATTCAATGTCTCTCTCTCCCCATCCTTCAGTCTCCCCCATGCCTGTGTTCCCCATCCCCACTGCCACCAGTCTCAGTACACCTCTCTGGGCTCTTCATCCAATTTTGGGCTCTTCCACACCCAACCATGTTTCTTGTTCCAGTCTCTTTTCCCAGCCAATCCCACTTCTCCCACTATACCTTGACTCCTCATAAAATTTGTCTCTCCTTCTTCCCTGAACCACTGGTTCCTAGTCCCAGTCTATTTCCAGCCAGCACCAGTCTTCATCCACCCCTAGCTCCTTGTCCAATCTGCCTCCCCCACACCCACTGACTCCCAGTCCTCCCCCATTTCCTTTCCTAGTTCCCAGTCTCCCTACGCTCCCAGTCCCAGTCACTCCCAGACTCCCAGTCCCAGATGAGATATTTGGGAAGTTAATCTACAAAACTCTAGGAAGTCTCTATGGTGTTTGTGAAAACTGAGATTTTTCAGAAGCTTATAATTTGGCCAAATTTGAGTGGGTTTTCATAGGACGGCTAAAGACACAGCTCAAAGGCCAGCCACTGATAACTGTCAAGTCCCTGCTCTGATGCATGGGGACGCAAGAGATTTTCAAGAAAAAATTAGCCAGAATTTTTAACATGAATGAAACATCATATTTTCTCTAAAACTTATTTTCAGAAATGACTAACCTATTTTGGGTGAAATGTTCCAAAAATATTAAGCCTGAGGCAAGCACCCTGCTCATAAAATTTTAGTCCAAGTAATTAAAGTCTTTCAGAGTCTGACAGGCAACCTTACTAATAGGCTGTGTACTTTGTTTAGTACTCATCTCTTCTACAGTTTATCAGTGCAATAACTCAATTACCTATTGGGTTAAAGCTTTTCCATCTTTTCTACGATGGCAAAGATGTGGGAAGCCACAAGGCACTGTGCGTGTGGACTGTTACCCCATCCACCTCTCCTCAACCACACTCCCATAAGCAAATTGGAGGCGGAAAGGAAGCAGATTGGGGGGGAAAGTATTGCCACTCTCTTGTAACTGAGCTTTAAAATCTGGAAAGTGGAAGAAGAAACTCTTCTCACTCTGCATGCTCTTGAATTCTTCCTCATTCAGTGACCAATAAAGAAAAAGGGTTCTGGCCCAACTTGAGAAAATCAGTGTCAGTGCCTTACAGATGCAGTTTCTAAAATTAGACCAGCTTAACTTTTCAAATTTTGAAATACTCATGAAATATATGGGGGAGGTGTCCAAATTCCGCCTGTTTGTTTGTTTTGGTTTTTTTTTTTTTACAAGCAATATAACTTGTTGAAATTTCAGCAACAAAAGACAGGAAAACATTGCAAAATAACTTGCCCCATTCCACTCTTTCACTCACTGTTAGTTCACTAGTTCTACTAAAAACTTAAATTAAAGCTGGGTCATGAACATCTCTGGGTTATCTTGAAACCACATATTTTTATTTCACAGACAGTGAATTCAATCACACAATAGTGATAATGAATTCAAATGAAAATACTTGTCAATTACTCTTCCAACCTACTCCCCACTACATAAAAGATCCAGGAATGATTCAAAGACAGTTTGAGAGGAGACTTTAAAGTCATTTTTAAAGTCAGAACAGGACTACCATAGACTGAAACATTTTTTTTTCTTTTCCATTTAGTAGATATCCAAGAGACATCTTGGAAATGACAAAGAAACAGAACACTGCAGGAGAAGTGACACATAGATAAAATCATTTGGACACATATTTTTCCTTATTTTTGATTACTTGCTACAACACTAGCTTTCTCCAACCACACAGAGATGCTATTGAATATTCCCATGAATGGTACAACCTTTTATATCTAGGATCTTTCAGGCAATGTGATTGAGACTTGGGCTATAGGTGGGAAGAGATATGAGGTAAATGGTTGGACTGAACATGTGCTACAATGTTAGCTTTATTATTTCCCTTATGCAAGATGTATTTTCCTGATATGCTCCTTCATGTTGTTATAAATGTTCTCTAATACCCGAATAAAGTCTCCTCTGAACTCAGGCAAACCTTCTGATTGACCAGCAGGTGTGATTGTTGACCAGCACAAGATGAACCCTCTTCTCCAGTAAAAGAGCATGTTGTACTGTCACCGTATTTGCCCACTGGTGTGATATGTCTGTTTCTTTAATGAGCCTATTCTGAATTTTGGATAACTCTTCCAGGTTGCTGGTTTTTTTCTCCCCAGATATTGTATAAACTAAAAAGCAGAGAGAAACATTTCAGCAGAAGACTGATGGTACTGTCTGGTGGAATAGCAGTAAAATGGGATTAGATGACCCATAAAAGAGCTTGTTAGGCTACAAGATACTTTCCTATTCCTATAATTTCTTGTTTTCTGATGTGTGGTTAGGCATTAGTAATGTTTTAGAATAGTATATAGTAGGCAGGCCTCAGCTGTAGTAAATTCAGATAGTTTTTTATTTAAACTGCTAGGCACAGACTGATGTCTTAATAATTCTTTCTAGCAGTTTACCTCCACATCTAGCTAGCAGTAGAAAATCAAGGAAATACACTTCACAATGATGTTGGTGGTGGTTTCTTAAAGTGATCCAAAAAATGTATATGAAGCTGTAAAAACTCTGCTAGAGGACTTATGGTCCACAACTGTAGATTGCCACTTAAACAGTACACATGGGATTTCCTTGAAAACATGAGCAGAAGAGTGTTCTCCAAAGGCACCTTTTCTTTAAATTAATCATAGCTATACATTATAGTAACTAATCAATACAGTCTGTAATTTTTACACTTTACAATTACTACAGTACAGAATTTAAAATCAGAAGCCAGAGTCTCATTGGTATAAAGCACTAAAGTCAGCGAGCTATGCCACTTCACTGGAATATGTTTATTAGCCCTCAATTCAAATCGAGACTTTGACTAATTCACAGAGCTATGTTGAAAAAGGCAGGATCAGAAATTACCACATTTTAAAAATATTAATGCAAAATTGATGGCTATTCTGCTGATTGTGAATATCACGTTTTTCTCTGAGTGTGTGACAAAGTACTGTGAGGAAAAAAAGCATTATTAACTTGATAGGACTTTGAGTTTGTTCCTTTCATAGAAAATAAAATGGTTTGTATGAAGCAAGTGTCCTACACAAATATCCCAAATTGAAGACAGTTCAATATGCAAATAGAACTAGGAGGTGATGGGAATAGAGGTGGAATATCAACCCAGGTTAGCTTTGGGATCCTTCTGTATAATGAATTGGAGTCAATGGGGAAGGGAAAAAGATTATTAGCAGAAGATTCATGTGTTGAATTAAATGCTTGGATAGTAACTTGCAAAACAAAGATCAGGGTCCCAGAATACGGCTGTTGAAAATCAAATGAAATTGAAGAATCTTACCAACCTCTCCTTTTCCTCCCCTCCACATTGAAGTCAACATGATTCTTTCTATTTGTTCCAATGGAAGCTGGATTAGGACTCAAATATGTATTGCTGCTGATTTCCTTTGTAAAATATTTTCCTTTAAAAAGGCTATTCTGAAGAAGTTTTTTAAAGATATGCATCTCAAACACCTGATGCCAAATCATTGTTTACAATGCTTTCTGGTGCATTAGATGTAATCAGATTATGTACAGCAGCTACATTAATAAAAGTTCTGTGTAGCATGATTTATAAACACCTGAGGGTCAGGATACTTGGCTTACTATTGTTTTATGGTTTCTAGCCAAATGGTTGATTATATATCTGTGATAGCTCATCAGGCAGTTTTCCAGGAGCCATACAATATGTAAAGCACAAGATGACAAAATATCTTGCAATCCATGGTAAAGGATATGAATTAAATCCCACAGAATAATCAGTAAACCGTTCCTTAACTGCTGCTATTGGCCAGTACAGCTTTCTCTTGTTTTCCTAGGATACAGCTTCATGGTGTAAAAAAAATAGTATTATATTGCATTTTAAGATAACTATTTCACTTTCATGGTGACGTGGTTTGTACAGCGCTTAAACATGTCTCTTTCCTAGACAGTGTAAAACTGATATAAAGAAATTGTGATAGTGGTGGTACATGTAACGTGTAAACATTTTTGCTCACTGTCAAAGCTAGAACAAAACCTGATGACTTGCATGAAGGAAACAATTTTCTGAAACATCACCAGACAATACAGTAATTCATTCAAAGCAACTTTTTAGCTGTCTAAGCAACTTACAGAACGATTGATGTGGTTATTAGAAGAAATATACAAGGGAAGAAATGGCAGTTCTATTGATCTCTACTCATTATGCTCTAATTCCTTAGATCACTCACTATGGCTATGTCTATACTACCATTTATGTCGGTATAATCTATGTTGCTGAGGGGTGGGAATGAACCATCCCTTGGAGCAATATAAGTTACACCAACATAGGCACCGGTGAGGACAGCCTTATTTCAGTGGGAGAGCTTCTCTAAGCCCCTAATTCAGCAAAGCACTTATCTTTATGCATGTGAATAGTACCATCAACTTCAGTGGGACTAATCAGGTGCTTAGAGTTAAGGACATGCTGAAGTAATTTGTTAATAAGAATGAAAGATACAAATGAATGCCCGTGGCCTCCATTTGCATTTGTTTAATTATTTATATGTATAGGCTTTTCTATGGCATTCATCATCACTGTATTAGAATGTATCACAAATATTAATGTTGCCATTGGGTTTCCCCTCAGCCTGATACTTGAGATAGTACAAAAAGTTATCATTCTGATCATATGATGGCCTCTACTGACAGTCATGATAGGTTCTTGAGCCAAGTTAGAAAGAAAAACCTACAGCTATTAGTTGAGGACATGAGAGTTTGTCCTGATGCATTAGACATCACTCTCTTCGGGTTTTCTTCTGTGAGTTTGTGGTTGTTTGGACAATAAATGGAGCCCAGAAACAAGTGTTAAAGATTGATTTGGGTGTGGTTGACAATTCCCCAGGTTGGTGAGGAATGTTGCCAGTGTACAGGCACTCAAACTATGAGTCTCCCCGTGAAAAACATTTCAAAATAGAAATATTTAGGTTTTCAGCCAAATTTTTTTGATATTTGAATTTCTGATGAAAAACTGAAATTTGCTGCGGGAATTTCTTTGTTTACCAGTTCTGCCACAGAATAATTTTTTACTTTATATAATGTAGTTTAAGTCTGTGTTAGGTATTACTTATTTCTTTGCAAGGTTTAATTAGTGTGCTAAACAACCATACATCAGAATGTTAGGTTGATTACAGCGGAGCAGTGGTTAAATGGTTTAAAAGTGGTTTATTTTTGGCATCTGAGCAAATGGCAAAGATGTAATCTTTTTCTATGCTCTTCTGGATGGCAACTTCAGCAACTTTGACACAATATTCTGTAATTTTCTTTTTCGGATATATAGTCAATATCACTAAGTACGGCCACATTTTCCCCTTTATTGATGACTCTAGTCATGGCTAGAACTTTTCTCAAGAATGGTAGAGAACCTCAGAAAGATAACTCCACCTCAAGATGTATTAACTTTTTCACCTGAGTGCTGTAGGGCCAGGGAAAGAATAACATATAATGCGCCTTACCTCATTCATGGCCTGCCAGTGACCTGCTTGGTCTCTACCCCCTTTCTCTGCCTGGACTCTGGACTCATGAAGAAGCCCCAGGATGAATGAATGCAGTGGGGGAACTATGCTGCTGATCCCATGTGAGATGGTGGAGATCCATGGGAGAGTCTTTTTTATGTGAAGGATGATGCAGTATGTTTGGTTCAGAAGCATCCATACATTAGCCATGAATTGAGAAGGTGGGATGCTATCAAGTTCTTTGTAATGGGAGTGTATCATTTTAAGTAGTGAGTCCCGGTCTATACTTACCTTGGCGATTTGGCGGCAGTCTCCCCCGCACGCGTCTATACAGACCACTCAGTTGATGAAGAGCAATCGATGTGATGACGGCGAATTTGCCGCCATCAGTGTAGACACAGCCTGAGTTTTTTCCCTTTTCCTAATAAAAGAATGTCAAAAGTTTGCCCAGTTTTGCAGGGTCATACATTTCCTCTTCTAATCCACCAACTGCATGAACAAGTGAAAAATTAAGGCACCAAAGGATGTAGACAAACAATTTCTCCAATTATGAGTGCTGACATATAAACAATGGTAATACTTTTGTGCTATAGTATATATATATATATATATAAAATAGCTATTTAGTAATCTATAGCACCCATCAGGCATTTTAGCTTGTGAACTGAGCATGAAATACCATTATCTATTCATGTGGGAAGTAGAAATGCTCTGTCATAAACAAAATATTTTGCTGTCCTTCTTGATGATCTTCATTCCTCTTGTTTTTCTGTTTCTGTTTTATGCTTTGACAGTGATAGATTAAAAAGTGATAGGTATGAGAACCAGAGGATTACTTCAAGGAGAGTTCTTTAGGCTCAGAGGCGGATTGGCTGATTTGCCCATGATCTCTATGGTTCTGACCCAAATTTCTCCCTGAAATAAACCAACCAATATATTTTTCATAAATGTTACAAAAAGTAATAAATAGGAAAGAATAAAACAAAACAAAAAAATCAGAAAGGTTGAACTATTACACATTCTATCAGGCTAATTGTGCTAAATTATAGTTATCAAATTAAGGTCAAAATAACATCAGTTAAACAAGCTAGCTGCAACTTTGGTGTTAAATCATCAACTTAGTCAAATCACATTAACACAACAAATAATTAATTCTCAGTCCTAAAACAGAGTGTTCAGGGAGAAGCTGTTCATTTAATTATAAACAATTAAAGAACTTTTATTCACAGTGATGACCCAATCTTTAGCTAGGTAAATATATTAATACAGAAGCCAAACTGGCTCACACCTTAGGCTTGGTCCACATGACAGCATTAGGTCAACATAAAGAAGTTTATGTCGACCTAATTATGTCTATCTGCACATTACGGCCTTGCTCCCACTGATGTGAGTGCCCTACTATGCTGACATAACAACTCCACCTTCACGAGAGGCATAGGGCTTATGTTGGTGTAGTTAGGGCGACGCAGAGTCCATGTGCTATTGGCTGTTTTTTTTTCTGGTCAATTTCATGGGCTCCATGCTGGAGACATGAAACTGACCAGGAGGTCAGATGGCTCCAGCTAGAGCTGGCTGCCCCTGGGCTCTAGGATTTGCGCTTTCCACAGGGCTGCTGCCCAGGCTTCCCACTCAGAGCCGGGCTGCTCCCCATTCTCCCACTCCCCACTTCCCACCAGGAGCCCAAACGCTGTGCTCAAACTCCTGGCTCCTGCTTCCCACTCGGAGTCAAGTTGTTGCCCCAGTTCCTGGCTTCCTGTTCCCTTCTGGGAACCCAAATGCACCGAGACTCCCTGCCGGGTACTGACCCAAAGATCTTGGCTTCCTGCTTTATGCTACCCTGAGGTGCCAGGCTCCCCACTCCCTGCCAGGAGCATGGTTACCCCTGCCCCGACTCTCAGCGCCCCACTCCCCACCTAGAGTACCCCCTTCCCTGGGTTCTCAGTTTCCTGCTCCTCTGTAAGTCAACCTAACTTTTTCGTGTAGACATGCCCTTAGAAACCAATTAGGGCTTTTTCTCCTGGAAGTTCACTGTACCTAGTGGCTAATGTATTTCCTTTCTATTCTCTACTCCTACCCCAAAGAAAACAAAGCAACCAAACAATAGCCAGAATATGTAAGCTTTATAAGGTACTTACACCAATGAGAGAAAATTTAGCAGCTTTTTCACTGGATAATGACAGCTTTGTTTCCACAAAGAATTGTCTCAAAACTAAGACATAAACAATGTAATGATTTTTAAGGGCAGATTTTTTGTGGTTATTTTAAGAAACATTCTTCTCACATACAGAAGCATCCAATAATCTTTGGGATGACTCAGTTAAGGTCAAAGGAAAAGGAAAAAGGAATTTACTTAAGGTAAAAAAACTTTTTCAGCTCATCATCTTCAGGTGAACGTGGTATTAGAAGCTGTACTGCAGCCATGTATCAGACAGTGTCTTTTCTGGCACCTACTTCTCACTGGCAAGTGTCTCTGGGCAAAAAGGACAGGTGCCAGGTGTAAGCTTTGGTTTCTTTTCCCCCTGAAGCTATTGGCTTCAGAGTCTTGGAAGGTCAGTCTTGTGGTGAATGGTGACCCTGAATAGACATGCCATGCTCTGGGTGTTCCTTGATCTTACAGGGGGATATTGTCCTTTACTCTGCCATGCAACACCTTCTTTTGGAGCTGCAGGCAAATCAGAAGTGCAAGGATAACATGGTCCAATCACATGGTCCTGAATATGAATGACATTGTTCAATCATATCCCACTGACCAAATGCTAATGTGTGATTAGTAATGAAAGTTCCTCTTTATCTGAAGGTTCCTTAAGATGCCTCTTATTATAACTGCAGACGAAGGAGGGCCTCAAGACAATACTTGAAGCAGAATTTTGACTGTTAAACTAGTCTATATATCTGAGAAAGATGTCCACTTTGCACTATGCAGTATAGGTGTCTTGTGTAGATTTAAACAAATTCTCTAAAAAAAATTAATTGGCCATCTCCCCCTTCTTTCCCCCTTCTTTCACTCCCCCTACTTTCCCCCACTTTCACACATTTCCATTCTAGTTCTCAGAATAAATCTATTCAGAATAAATCTAAATATAATTTGTGACAGCTGTCAAACCAGTTCTTTCATTAACAGGAATTGAGGAGCTGGTTGATTAACTGGATGAGAGTTTGCAAGCCTTAAAGGAACTAAGAGCAAGATTCACCAAGGGATTTAGGCATTGCAACTTTTCATCACCTTGCCGGCCAGTGGACTCCATAGCCCTGAGTTTGGTACTTAGGCTCCCTATATAATCCATGGGGAGAGTTAGGCACCTATGAATGGGATTCACAAAATCCAGCATGTTGAGCAGGAAGCTACTTAAGCCATCCAATAGGAAATACTGAAGAAAGAGGTCTGGCCTAATTGGCTCATATCAGGCAGTTAGGCACCTACCAAAATCTGAGCCAGAGAGGGGCACCTATCTCTCCTTGGGGTTTTTAGCCATGAACCTTTTCCTAGAGGCAGGCACCTAATCTTTTTTATTTTTTGTACAAGAGATGAGGAGATGGCCTACCTTATACCTTCTACCTCAGTGATTGGTCACTCACCCAGGATGCGGGAGACTTAGATTCAATTCCCCTCTCCTGTCTGATGGAGAATACTGTACTATGGATTTTTTTCTGTCTCTCCTGTTGAAGCTTTTCCCCTGTGTATAGAATAATAAAATAATATTTGCATCCTACTACTGATCAGGCAGAGGACGTAGTTGAATGCAGGTTTCCCACAGCCTGGTTGAGTGCCCTCACCTTTGGGCTAAAGCTTCTAAGGGAGTCAGCCTCCTCCAGGGATTTTGTGAGGGGTAAGGTTTTCTCCAAGAGCCTGCTGGATTGGGCCCGCAGGTGAGATAGGTAGGACAATGCCTAGCTGGAGGATCCTAGTAGGGCTTAGGAGTGAGGTAGTTGAATAGGCACCACATCTGCCGCAGTTGTGCACATGCTTGAGGCAGCAGCTGAGCAGGGTCTCTGAGGACCTCAGTGGCACCCAAATATTGGGTTTAGGCACCTAAGTCCTTTTGTGGAGCTAGCCTCTGCCTGGGTGAAAGTTCACCACCAACAGTGAGAGAGGCAAGACCTTCATTATGTAAAAGGTCAAGCATATGCTTCATTTCAAAGCAAAAATCTGCTTAACAGTTTAATATAAATCCCATTTTAAATTAGGTCATTAAAGTTTATATGCTTACAGGATATTTCTCTCACATAGGACAACCTGCCTAGCTACTGTAGTCTGTCTTAAAATGTTCATAAAGTTCTACATACTGACATCCTTGCCCTGAATAGTCTTTATCTGGTAATAAACTCCATTATCTGATCTTTAACTTAACAGAATGTTAAAGCAGGTATATTTTCTGTGCTTGTTGGTAAGAGTGACAGCAGGTTTTCTAATCTGGTTTATCTGCAGTATCATGCATCATCAAACCTCCAGTGTGATTCTGACAGCAGAACCTAGCACACTGAAAACTATGAATGTTATCCTGTCGTTTGGCAGCATATAGGGAAAGGTCAGACTTGTCAGACTTTTGGCAATACAGTGTACTACTGTGCATTAGGAGTCAGAAGATACCAAGCACTTGTATTTTGTGATACTTCTTTCCAAGGCAGCTACTTACATTCCATAGGCAGGGAAAAGTTGTCCAGAAAACTTTCAAATGCAAAATCATTCCTTTGGTCATTTAAGACTGTAATGAAAGATGGGTCCAAGCAGATTTATTTGGATCACTAATCCCAAACCCAAATTCTAACACCCCAAAGTTTGGGGATGTTCATGTCTGGGATTTTGAGTTGGCTCATTACAGAGATCAGAATTGACACCAAAATTTGGATCTAGTTCCAGCTTAAGCCTTTAGTCACCGCCAAAGTTTTGAAGATGTTAGGATCTAAGCTTTTGATTTGGGTTCTTCTCTAATTCTAATCTCTTTAGGATGAAGGACACATATCTTCCATCTGAAATGAATTGGGGTTTTTTTGTTTATAAACAAATTTGCATTTCAAAGTGTGTGAACACATCTTTTCTTTTAAATGACTTTAGACAATTTAGCTAAATAAATAAACTGCAGTTCTATTGCATACAAACTTTCCTCTCTTCTGTTAACTTAAGGGTTCTTACACAAAGTAGCTTTGAGTAACATTATAAGAATTCATTAACAGGAAACCACTGAGACCTATCAAGCCTATCAAGGTTGCTTCGCTGTCAACATTTATTATAGGGAGATTGTTGTCAGAGCCTGACTCTACTGTACTGAACTTTCAAAGTGTGACATGAGATTTAGGGAGC
Source organism: Mesoclemmys tuberculata (assembly GCA_007922155.1). Lineage (NCBI taxonomy): Eukaryota > Metazoa > Chordata > Testudines > Chelidae > Mesoclemmys > Mesoclemmys tuberculata. The sequence goes on from ML675610.1 coordinate 64,034,789, forward strand.
TAGGAACCACAACATATCTTTTTGGGGGTCATTATTAGATTTTTTAAATACTATGGTGCTGCATTCTGGAGAAGCAGCGGCACAGAAGCCAGCAAACAGAGCTGAAAACAGGGGAGTTTGAGTCCAGATCTGTTGGAGGAGAAGGCAGTTTGCAGAGGCTGGTAGGGGCAGAATGTTGTGAGAGTGGCAGAGCCTTTGATCATAGCAGATCCCTGATTAGGGGATGGAGCTTCCTTTATTAGGGGGCCTATGAAGGCAGCCAACCTGCCACCCAATGGCACAGGACCCAGCAAACAGAGCTGAAAAGAGGGGAATTTGAGCTTGATACCGATATTTTCAATTGTCTGGATAGTCCTGATGTTCAAACCTGATTAAATCCAAATGTTGATTCCAAATGTTGGTACCTGTTAGTAAATATTAACTTTTTTGTCTTTTCCTTTCTGTATATTTGATTCATTTATATATCAGCTATTCCTTAGGGTGTTTATGAAATTAGTGAAGTGTGTGTTGAATTCTAAGGTCCAGAATACCATTTTCTTTAAATCTATATGTAACCCTATTCAGGAATTTTATGCATTAGGCTGTATCTAATAATCCTTGACACCTCAATGTCTATAGAACTCCAGATATTCAAGGAAACTATCCCCACTTCATTATATGTGCGTGTGTGTTGTGACAGGGTCAGGCCGGACGGCTATGAAAAAGCACTAGAAGGCATGTATATTAGCCCCAGGCTCAAAAAAGCCCTATTCCCTGGGTAATTCAGCTGGGGCTGATTAGGCAGTTAGGCCACCTGGGGATGCTTAACTAATTAGACCACCTGGGGCAGTTTAGGCAATTAGGACACCTGGGGCCAATTAAGGAGCCCCGCCCCAAACACTTAAAAGCCTGCAGGGGCAGGTAGGCAGTGTGGGTTGTGGAGTTTGGAGTGAGGAGGTTGGAGTTGAGAGTTAGGAGTTTACAGGTTACAGTTTTGGAGTTGAGAGTTTGCAGTTTGCAGTTTAAAAGCCTGCAGCTTGGTGCTGGCAGCCTGTAGCTAGGAGACTGCAGCTTGGCAGCCTGCAGTCTGCAGAAGCTTGGGAGCTGCCACAGTTCCTGCCACAGCACTGGAGGCAGGCCACCAGCTGGGGTAGCAGGAAGTGGTCCACAGACTACCCCAAAGGAAGGTAGCAGTACTCAGGGGCAGAGCGGGCCCCATCCCCTCCCTAAACCTTCCCCCAGCTGCCCCACCGGCCGGGCCGGAAGAGCGCAAGACCCACGAGGGCGGAGTACATCTGTTCCTTCCCCCCGCACTCTGTTACAGTATATATATATAATATACCTGGGAGATTGATGAGGGATAACAGTTATGGCAGACATTTCCTATTGTGGAACCAATAGAGAAGAATGATTACAGGGGAAGAAGGACCCACTAAGAGAGATTATCTTGAAGAGTTGGTCCTCTCAGGTGTAAATAATCAAGCCTTCATTCATCAATGAGGTAAACTGCGAGCATATATATATTAAAGGAAATTACATCAGCACATGTGGCTCAAGGAGGGTATTTTGGCAAAGAGGAGTCTTTTGTCTAAAAACTCTACATAATGGCAGAAGTTTGGGAATTTAGGTGGGAATAAAACTCCTCATCCCACCAGTTACTGTGACGAAGGGACACAGAGCCAGCTTTTTACATCAAGGGTGGTAATGGATCTATTTTTTTTTTGTATTCTGTGTAATGCTGTAGTAATTTCTGACTGATGATCTTTGATTAAATAATCCAACTGAACCTGTTATTTGACAATCTTGAATCATCATTATCTTCAGACATGTAACACAAAGCAGAGAGGGTTTTTACCACTGATGTTTCAATATGAGTTAACCATGACAATAATACAATAAAATGAACTAATTGGTTACAACTGAGTTTTTAAGGGGAGTTTTGGGGAGGGAGTGTGGGGTACTCTGTTTTTGGTCTATGTTTGTTATTTTTTTTTCTTGATGGGAGCTTTGGTGGGAAGGCAGAAGTGGTAGTGAATCAAGGAATGGAAGAGATCATGAAGATGACTGTATGGGGAAGCTGTGGAATGCACATTATCCTGGAGAGGGTACCTGAAAGGTGCTTCATGTGTATGAAGTACCACCTGATCTGAGAGAAGAGAAGATCTAAAGTTCTGAGATGCAGATAGAAACTATGGTTGAGTTTCTAAGGGGATTTGAGCACAACAATGTAAGGCGAGAGGGCTAAAAGGAAAACTCAAGCTGGACTGGAGAACTGTGAGGGTAGACTGCTACATAAGGCCAGAAGAAGCATATGACTATGAGAACCAGGTAGAGAAAAGACTGCTAGTGAAGGAGAAATAGAGTTGAGGAACAGGTTTGCTGAGACGTAAAATGAAGGGGAGTGGCAGGCAGTAACAGATGGTAGGAAAGCAAGGAAGAAGAGAAGAGTGGCTAGTCCTACAAGGAGAGGAAGAGTCAATGGAGATAACCAAAGCACTGAGCCCCTGGAGGACAGATGATGACTCACAGAAGATTGCTCGTGAGAACAAAAGATAAGAGGACTTCCAGCCAGGAAAAACAGATGGAGGAAGGCTGGAAAATTGTATCAATACCAGGAAGAAGCTGGTCCACATGATTGGGTACTCCCTATTAAGAAGAACTGACAGGCCCATCGCCAAAGCTGATCCAGAGAACAGAAGGGCGTGTTCTCTGCTGGGAGCTAAGATACAGGATGTGAACTTGAGTCTGAAGAGCATCCTCATGGGAGCAGGAAAGAATCCACTGACTGTCCTTCACTTAGGAACAAGTGATATTGCTAGATTCTTGCTGGAATACCTGGAGGGAGACTATGCCAGGCTGGGAAAGAAGCTTAAAGAAATGGAGGCTCAGGTGATCTTCAGTGGGATTCTACTTGTTCCTAGAGGAGGAGAGGGAAAGCAAGAAAAGATTATGAAGATGAAGAGATGGCACAGGCAGTGCTGCTATCAGGATAGCACCTGGGAGGTTTGACCATTGGGAGGCATTCATGAACAGAGGACTCGAAGGATGGACTTCACCTGAGTAGGGCGGGAAATAGACTTTTCTGATAGAGGTTGGCACAAATGAGTATAAGAGTTTAAATTAGGAATTCAGGGGAGATAGTTGGAAGATGCTTATATAATCTGATTTTAATATTGAGCAGGAGAAAAATCAAGTAAGAGAGGATACAGCTAGAAAAAAGGAACAAAAGAGGGTAGAAGAAAGTGCCAATACCAATGACACTAACAGTTAGGTAGGCAATACTGGCAGTTGAATGACTGTACCTAATCAAGCAAGGAATCTGGATGAAGTCAAGCAGAAACAAATAAGATGTCTGTACACCAGTGAAAGGAAGGTAGGTAACACAATGGAGGAACTAGAATTACTGGTGCAAACAGTGAAACTAGGTATTATAGGGATAACAGAAACATGGTGGAACAGTAGTCATGACTTCAGGAAAGACAGAAATAAATATAAAGGTGGTGGAGTAGCATTATATATTAAGGGAGAAGTTGACTGTAAAGAAATTAGAAGTGACGGAATAGATAAAAGAGGATCTGTTTAGGCCAAAACCACTTTGGAAAAGAAAGCTAACAGAGGCTGCACTCTGATAGTATTTGCAGTATGCTACAGCAGTGGTTCTCAACCTTCCCAGACTACTGTACCCGTCAGGAGTCTGATTTGTCTCGCATACCCCAAGTTTCACCTCACTTAAAAACTACTTGCTTACAAAATCAGACATAAAAATACAGAAATGTCACAGCACACTACTACTGAGAAATTGCTGACTTCCTCAGTTTTACCATATAATTATAAAATAAATTGATTGGAATGTAAATATTGTACTTACATTTCTGTGTGATACTTGAGCCTGTTTCTTACTTGTGAGCTGTGTCTGAAGCCTGAGCCCCCCATAGTGGGGCTGAAGCATGTAATTTAGCTTTGTGGAGCCCCCTGTGGCATGAGGCCCTGGGCAGTTGCCCTGCTTGCCATCCCCTAATGCTGTCTCTGCACTTGTGACCTCCCTAAATCCATCCTGTGACCCTACTGGGAGCTGCAACCCCCAGGTTGAAAAACACTGATCTAGATGAGTTGATGCACCCCCTGAAAGACCTCTGAGTACCCCCCAGGGTACGTGTAGTCCTAGTTGAGAACCACCATGCTACAGACCCCCAGGATCCAGTCTGGATATGACTAGAGACCTTTTTCATATTTTAATGAAATAAATATTACCGGGAATTGTGTGATTGTGGTAAACTTTAATTTCCCAGATAAAGATTGGAGAACAAGTACTACAAATAATGGTAGGGCCCAGATATTTCTCAATGTGATAGCAGATTGATTTCTTCACCAAATAGTCACCAATCAACAAGAGACTATGCCATTTTAGATTTAGTATTCAAAAGTAGCCTCATAAAGAACTGGTTGTAGAAGATGACCTTGGTTTGAGTGATCATGAGCTAATTCAGTTTAAACTAAGTGGAAGGATAAGCAAAAATAGGTATGCAGCTAGAGTTCTTGATTTCAAAAGGGCAAACTTTAAAAACATTAAGAGAAGTAGTTAAGGAAGTGGACGGGACTGAAGAACTCAAGGATCTGAATATTGAGGAGGCTTGGAATGACTTTAAGTCAAAACTGCAGAAAGTTTTTCCAAGCAAGAGGACAAGACTTGTTGGGAAGGGTTGCAGAACAAACTGGATGAACAAGCATCTTAGGTTATTAAGAGAAAGCAGAAAGCCTACAGGAAAAGGAAAATGGGATGGAAAGCTACCTCTTGGAGGTCAGACAGTGCAGGGAAAAGGTGAGATCTGTCAAAAGCCAAGCAAAAGTGTACCTTGCAAAGGAAATTAGAACTAATAGGAAAAGGTTCTTTAGCTATATAAATTAAACAAAAACAACAAAAGAAGCAGGACCACTAAGATCTGAAAATGGGATATAAATTTAAAGATAATGTAGGCATGGCCCAACAGCTAAATGAATGCTTCACCTCAGTTTTTAATAAATGTAATAAAGAGTTTAGGGGTACTAGCAGTGTGGCTAATGGAAATGAGGCTATGGAAGTACAAATTATCATATGTGGGATGGAAGTCAAACTCAAACAGTTTAATGGGACTAAACTGGGGGGTCCAGCTAATCTCCAGCCAAGAATATTAAAGGAACAGGCACATGAAACTGGAGAAGTGCTGATATAATATCTATTTTTAAGAAGGAGGAAAAATGATGTGGGAACTTACAGGGCTGTTAATTTGAGCTCAGTTGCATGCAAGGTGTTGGGACAAACTTTGAAAGAGAAAGTAGTTAAGGACCTAGGGGTAAATGGTAATTGGGATAAAATACAACATGATTTTACAAAAGGTGATTGTGCCAGACCAACTGGATCTCTTTCTTTGGGAAGATAACTGATTTTTTACACAAGGAAAATGCACTAAATCAAATCTACCTTAATTTCTATAAGGCATTTGATACAATTCCACATGGTAAATTATTAATTAAATATGATAATTGAAAGGTAGGTAAGAAACTGGTTAAAGGAGAGACTACAATGGGTCAGACTGAAAGGTGAATGGTCAGACTGGAGGGAGGTTACTAGTGGAGGTCCTCAGGTATCAGTCCTGGGACCAATCTTATTTAACGTTTTCATTCATGACCTTGGCACAAAAAGTGGGAATGCAATATTCAAAGTATGCACGTACCATGGATTTATACTGTATAATTATGATATTTAGTCTCTTATTATTCATCCCATTCCTAATGGTTCCTAACATTTTGTTAGCTTTTTTGACTACTGCTGCATATTAAGCAGATTTTTTCAGAGGACTATCATGATGACTCTAAGATCTCTTTCTTTCCTCATCTTTTTGTGTATATGGTTGGGATTATGTTTTTCAGTATGCTTTACTTTGAATTTTTTAACATTGAACATTGAGTTGTCCAGCCACCTGGCTTTTTGAGATCCTCTTCCTCCTTGGTGTTTATCCCTCTGGTGTATTTGTAGACAGCAATCATATCTGAGGGGAAATATTACTGAATTAATCTTTCTTAAACATTGGAGACCAGAACTGCATACAGTGTTCGTATTCCAGATGAGGTCTCACCAGTACCTTGTATAATATAATAACATTTCCCTATCTCTACTGGAAATGCCCTGCTTGATGAATTATAGGATTGCATTAGCTTTTTTCACAGGCACATCACATCTTACCCTTTTTTTTATTAAGAAAACTACTTTAAGCTTCTTTAGTTTCTGACTGTAAGACAGGTTCTACATACATCCATTCATTCTTGTAACCCTTTCTAAAACTCTTTCTATTTTGCCAAGATCCTTTCTAAAAGGTGGACACCTAGATTGGATGCAATATTTCAGTAATGGTTTCACTAGTGCCATATATACTAGTAAGAACACTTCTTGTACTCAGTAGTCCTCTGCTTACCCCACATAACATAAGAATAGCCGTACTGGGTCAGTCTAATGGTCCACCTAGCCCAGTATCCTGTCTTCTGACAATGGTCAATGCCATGTGCTTCAGAGGGAATGAACAGAATTGGTAATCATCAAATGATCCATCTTCTGTTGCCCATTCCCAGCTTCTGGTAAAACCAAGATGGTATTTGCTTTTAACCACCTCATTGAATTGGAAGCTCATGTTCAATTACTTTTCCACCATGGCCATTAAGTTTTGGTCTGGTGACTGTTTTCCAAAATATAGTCCCTCGTCCTATACGTGCTAGTTGCGTTCTTGGTTCTTACATATATGTATCTATCTTTATTAAAACATAATCCTACTTTACTATGCAATCCAGATTGTTCTATAGAACTAACCTGACCTCACCATTATTTACTATTTTACAAATTTGTGTATCAGCTGCAAATTTTGCTAGCAATGATTTTATCAATGTTCTGGTAGAAAGTATAGAGATATTGAATGGAATTGGTCTAGAACAGATCCCAGTGAAACCAACTAAAAATAACTCCATTGAATGAGTCCCCATTTACAGTTACTTTGAGATATCAATAAACCAGTTTTTAATTCATTTAATATGTGCATTGATTTTGTATTGTGCTAATTTTAAAATCAGAATGTCATTCACAATTAAATAAAATGTCTTACAGAAGTCAAATTGTAATCTCATTAAAATAAATGAAATGTGCTTGACAAGGCCTATATCCCAAAAAATCATGTAATTTACATTAATTATTCTGTCATTGTTTAATTCTTTATTGACTGCATCCTGTATCATCCTTTCCATGATTTCACCCAGGATCAGTGCCAGGTTATCCTGTTTACCCTTTTAAAATACTGAAATAGTACTTGCTTTTCTCCTGTTGTTCGGAACATCCCCAATATTTCAAGATATTTAAAATCTGAACAACAGTCAACTTCAGTGGCTCAGAGTGCCTCTCAGACAATTCTTTGAAAACTCATGGATGCAAGTGATCTGGTTCTGCATATTTAAAAATGTTAACCTTAACAGTGTCCCTTTAACACACTGCCTAATTATTGTTTGAATCAAAAGTATTTCATTATTACTATAAACCTCTAGTTTCTTTTCAAACACAGAAGAGAAGCTTTTATTGAACACTTCTGCTTTTTCTACTTTGTTATTGACAATTTTACCATCCCTGTCTGGCAATGGTTCTGTACAATTAATAGGTTTTCTTTTGTTCCTGATATATTAAAGTCCTTCTTATTATCAGTTTAAGTGACATTGAAATGAAAAGATGGTAGGCTCAGGAACTCCATCAATTCCTCAGCATCTGTATTCATCTTTTTTCTACTAGCATACAGCCAATCTTGCAGCCATTAGACATAAACAGAAAACATTATAAAGCTACCACCAATAACTTAAAATGTTGCATGACTTTTTATAAATTTATTTTTAGTTCTGAAATTTGGAAAAAAATGTCATCAAACCAAAGAAAAAGCATTTTCTTTTTTTGAGTTGTTTCTATTATAATGTTGAAACACCTAAACTCTCTGCATATAATACTTGACTCCTAATCAGAATAAACATTTCTTCATTGTGTTTAGTGAATGATTTTCCAGAATTGGAAATGCATTCACTGGGAGTTGCTAGGAAATGCAGGCATTCTACAGAATTAAACTGTAAAGCAATCTTTGGCTAGCACAAGGTAAGGAGTACTCATACAGAGACTTTTGAATATGAAAATACAAAGCCTGAGTGATGCTAAAATAAGGTAACCCATTGACTCGTTGTGGATATCTTCATTTATGGTAACACATCAATTGCATGGACAAATAGAAATGTGCATATACATGAGACCTGAACTCTAAAGGCAATATTACATCTTGTCTGATGTCCAGGCCCATGAATTGGGAAGAGGGCACAATGGGACTTGGGTCCCTGTGCAAAGACTGTGAGTAGTACTATGCAAGTACTATGCAAATCTAATGGTGCTCAAGTACTATGCAAATCTAATGGTGCTGCCGATAAAAATCTCTTCCTAGAGAATGGATAGAGAATGGAGCTAAGGCCCTGCACCATTTATACTGAATAACAGAAGTGTCTGTGTTCAAAAGTGACACTATACCATCTTCAGGAGTGGTTCAGTGGTTGTAATCCTTGTGGATGTGCATCAGGATTTCTTCAGCAGAACAGAAATTTGATAATGGTTCTTCAGTCTAGCAGTCAAAGATATAGCAAGATCCAATGACTAGAAGTGGAAACAAGACAAATTTAGACAGGAAATAAGGAGCAAATTTTTAACAGTGAGAGTAAATGACCACTGAAACAACTTACCGAGGATTGTGATAAAATTCTCCACCACTGGCAATTTTTAAATCAGAATTGTATGCTTTTTTTTCTGAAAGATATGCTCTAGTTCAAGAAATCAATTCAGGTAAGTCTAATGGCCATTGTTATACAGGAGGTCAGACAAGATGATCACAATGGTCCATTCTGACTTTATAAACTATGAATCTCCTGCTGGGATAATACACCTGCATACTTCCCACAATGTGAAGTTGTGTCTCAATTGCATGAGAGAGACTCAGCATATCTTGATTGCCATTTGTTGACCAAATATAAATGAAATGTGGAAAGATTCTAAAGTGTGCACTGCATTGAACTTCTCATCTGCATACCAGTAGATACTTTTCAGTGAACAGTGTCAAAATTGCACTGCATTTACAACATATACAAATATAAATTAATATATTTATATGTAATGACTCTTGGACTTGTTTCAGCACATCTGCATGTCAAAAATGAAGCAAAACATCCTTGTATATGGAGTAGCACAGGAAAAAGAAAAAGTGGCGTTAAGAATATATACTTTGACCAAATATCATGATCTGCTATTGAATCATTGAATATGATATAGGATTTGTCTATGTAGTTACGCCTTGCATGTTATATATGTTCAATAAGCACAGTTATTTGGACCTGTTGTGCTTGTGTGGTTCCTTCATTTTATATATGCTGGGTAAAGTGGAAAAGATACAAAAAGACTTCACAGGATTGGGGTCTTCATTCTTGCAGATATCATATATTTGTGATCTGTCCCAGTGGAAATCATTGCAGAGGCCCAGGATGGAACTGAAAGTATTTATGTTATGTTTGTAAATATGGCTCCATAGAGGGTAGTGCAGAAACTGAATAAACCATACTTCTTTGCAGCTACTGTTGCTCAACAAAATAATTCAGAGGAAAGAGCCCCCTTTTTCACACATCAAAATGTTTCACTACATATTTTTTTTCAATATATTTGACAGGCATGAGGAAAGAATACTCATTTTTAGAATTTTTATTTGACTCATAAAGGACATTTGTAGACAACCCCAAAAGTTTAGAGAATGATTTAAGACTGGGCAGTGCTAATGGAAGAGAAATTTGTTTCAAGATTAGAAACAAATTATAATCCCCAAGCATGTGATTTGTTTGGTTAAGTAAAAATGGAGTTTGGTTAGGAACTTGGATGATGACCTACGTGTTGGTTTTTGTTTGTTTATTTTGTAGACTGTAAAACTGCCTAAGCCTGCAAAACGGTTCTAACAGGCTAGAAATGGATTCTGGAAGATGGGTGAAAGTCAGTAAGATGTCATTTGCATACACTGTTTTAAATTCAGAAATTCCTCAATTTATATCAGAGATGCATGGATGAGCTCTGATTTTCATTACTAATCATTCTAGTACTCCACTCGTTTGAATAAGAGAAGAAAAGACAGTTTTGTCTAGTATTTTTCCAAAATGCAGATTAAACTGTTAGCTGTAACAGAGATAATTGACTATTATAGATTAGATTACTGAAATCCATTTGTGTAGTTTTGCCATAACAAAACTCCTCTGGTGTTGCAATTATGGATAGACATTTGTTTCCATTGAATGTCTTGTGAGTTGCAGGCAAACATTTTGTCAGAGTGTGTCAAATATATGAAATTTCAAACATTATCAGAAGAAAAATTCCACATCTGAAGTCAGTCTGGTCAGGATGTATTAGCTTTAATATCCATATTGAGGATGGATAGGGCCTTAGTTTAAACAAGGCAGACCATCTCTAACTTTCATAGCTATGGCAGTAATTAAACTAATTTTCATATTCCATGAGAAGCTACCAGTTTTCAGTTTTCCTTGAATCACAGGCTGGAGTATATGGTTTTGCAGGTACTGAAATACTTTGTAGAACTCTGAGGGAAATAGATCCAGATCTGGAGATTTGCCAGACACCATAGATTTAATAGTATTTTGAATTTCTTGTTTTGAAGTATAAAGTAAGAGCCAAATTCTGATACCCTTACTTAAACTATATCATTCAAGCCAATGAGACTATGGGTTGAGTATAATGCTATCCATCATAAAGGCATCAGAATCCGGCCCTAAATTAATAGTGCACATTGGTTTTTATTTAAAACCTGTTGTAACTAAGAGCAAATTTTAATCCACAATGTCTTCCCTTTAAATCCTGGAACTAAGGTTATCACACTATAAAGGCCAAGTCTCCTGATTTTATCACAACCTTGAAATCATGGTGAATTTGTCTGTTAGAGAGATGGGTTGGAGTGGTTAATAGCCAAGTTTATTCTTGTTGCTAGAAGAGGAATTGACATTGTGGTTTTGATTCATTGAGCAGCACTGCTATAAGGAGTTACAAAATAGCATTATAACAAAAGATACAGTGGTACTTACAGGAGTTGGGATGAAACTAGACAACCTTCCAATTCATTAATCAAAGTGTTTACAGTTTCCATTTTAGGGTAGGTGAAAAAATAATAAATATTGAGCAAGGAAAATTAATCTCTTTCTGAAACTTTCCTCTGCACCAGTCTGGAACTGTTGGGTAACCTTTCATTTCAGGAGAGACACAAAGACAAAAGTGAAGAGCACATATTACATATGCTGCTTTCTCATGCAGTTGTTTCTTCTCCTGAGTGGTTCAGTTTATCAGGCAGCATGAATTACAGTGTAGAATATAGAAAATGTGACCATATAAAATAATGGCTGTCTAACACACTGGATCCCTGAAACTGACCCCTGAAAAAAAAATGAGTCGAAAATTCAAATGTTGGTATTATTTATTTGGCGTATGAAATCTGATCAAGCCAATTCATAGCCTTCTTATCAATGATGTTCAAGGCATGAAGACCTCCAAGAAGTTGAGTCCTTTTGCCGTCCTCAGCAATATGTGTCACAGTTTGTGGCTGCCCACATCAACATAGTGGACCATCTCTAAAACACCACTAAAATTCCAGTCCAGCACAATTCCATGTCTGGTACGAAAACGGTTCAGAAGGCTCCACTGCCTTCATGGCAAATCGAACCCAGATTGACAGTGAGTGGGTCCAAGATGAGATAATTATTTGTCACTTTCTCTGCAGACCATGAAGCTTGCCATGTGTCCTCTACCATAAACCCCTCACTCTGTAAACTTGTCCACAATGGGTGCTGTGAGGGAAGATGATTATGTGTTGGATTGAACAAGTCTTTAAAGTCCTCCAGTTGAAATTTTGGTATCAGAAAACTGAGATGTCTAACTAAATGGGACAACCTTGTTCTTGCTTCTGCTGTTCTGATAAACAACAACTCTTTCAAACCATCCTGTATATATCTATATCAGAGATAAAAGGTGGCCTGGCAAATTTCCCAGGCCAAATGATCTAGCTCCAAGATATTCTGAAGTTGGAAAAAGTGTAAGAGTTTATAAAGATAATGTGACTGAGTTACAAAGATATAACAAATCTCAGAAAATTCTAGAAAATAAGAGACGTAATTGAAAACAGAAACTGCTGCAACAACCTGAGGATATTGGATCATACAGAAAGTGCTGAAGAGCGTAGTTAGCATGTTGGTGGATCAGGCCTTCACTGGTTGAAAACCAGATTCCCAAACTTTAGTATGTGAATTTGACAGGGAATCTGAATGAAAGCCAGCTGGTTTATAACCTTTTCCTATCAATAATGGCAGCTATTCCAGTCTTCTTACATTCAAGACTTTAAGAGACCCACAAGTGTCTGGTAGCAGATGCTTATGGACCCCTAAGATGAGATGAGACAGACATCATTTTTATAAAAGGACTGGAAAAGGAGACTCTACAAACTAATTATGAATCCCTTGCTGCTGAGAAAAAAGTTAAAAGATATGGGCTTCAAATATAGGATTCTTTACCTAGCAAATTTCAAGGTTAATGTTAATGGTGTCACAAAAGTCTTCAGTGATGCAGAATCAGTGCATCAATTCGTTTTGGTTAATGAAATTGAGGAAATAAAAGTTTTAGCCTCATGCATCAGAGAAGAAAACGCAGAGATATTAAAGTGACAGTGCAGAAGATACTTGACGTCTATCTGGCTGATAAGCACATTCATACTGTAGATTTTGCCTAAAGCCATGTCAATATTTTGGAGGCAAGAGGATGATATTTAGTGTTCTTCTTCTTCCACTGCTTTCTGAGACATCTCAATAGTCACTGTAATATCATTTATGGACTCAGAGGAATTCTGTGACTAAATTGTTATTTATTTGTTTTTTGTGCATTTTCTCCCTCTTTACTACGTGCTATAATATTGCATAGCCCTTTTTTATTAAGAGAGTTTCACTTAATCCACATATGGGAATATTTATGGTTTATAATGTGGTTTTAAGTGTGACAGATTAAGCAATATTTAAAGAATTGTAGTTCCATTGTTATAAAGTTAGTATAAAGTCATAGTGCAAGCAGTTCACTATTAGTGCTGTTTCTTATTGCTACATGTGATTTTTTTTAACAAATCAGAGACACTTGTTTTAACTTAGGAAATTTTCCCTATTTTAAATTTTCCAAACAATCATTTTAAAGCACATATGTATATGTAAGGTATCTGAAAAGTTTTAATTTGTAAAAAAGGATCAACAGATTTTCATACCCACATTGTTAAAACAGTTACCAAATTTTCAGATTCAAAAAATGCCTGTGGGCTGAAAAACAAACAAACAAGAAATCATGAGACATTTCAGCCCAAAGAATAGTTTATTTCAGAAAGATATAAGCACTTGAAAATAGTATTTTATATTAAAATTGGTTTCTCACCCATAACTGCAAAGTTGCTAGCTCAAAAATAAATTCCTTCATTATAGGGCAAAATGCACTAGCATAATACAGTTCACAAATTGAAAATGTTGCTTCTTGTCATACAACAGAAGACTTTTCAGCCTTGACCTTTTATTTGGTGTACCATAGAGTATATCTGAAGAGCATAGAGCCTGTGTCCAGCATCACTGAGTAGGTCATGATTTACAGCCTTGAAACACTTGATAAACTGTTACTTTATAAACCATATTTCATGTGGACTAGAATTCTCTTGCACTTTTATACCTTTGTATACCTTTGGGATACAACTCTGGTTTGCAATAATTTTGGTATTCCAATAAACTTCGCAATAATTCTAACATCCTTCAAGTAATTGTTTAACATGCATTCTCTCTGTGCTTTTATTTTGGTATTTGTAGAATTTTAAAATAAAAATTCTGCAATATTCCAGGAGAAATTACTAAAACAGTCCTGAGTTCTGAATCAGATTATTTTTGTCAGGTAAAATGGAATCTGCAAAAATGAAATGTGCATCAAATGAAAATATATATGCTAAATTAGCAATGCAATTTTTCTTCATTATTTATTCTTAGTGTTATGATAGCATCCAGAGATCCAAAACAAAATAAATGCCCCATTGTGCTAGACACTGCACAAATACAGCCTAAGTCTTCTTTACCGGGCGAGTTAGTGGCAAGCCATTGTGTGAATCCACAGTACACCATCTTGCTGCATATTAATAGTGCTGTGTACACAGGCCCTAGGACACACTCCTTGCCTGAAGAGTTTGTAGTTTAAACTTACAATGTGTGTGGGGGGGAAAAGTATAATTATCCCCATTTTTCAGATGAGGAAGTGAAACAAAAAATAAGTAACTTGCCAAAGGTTAACAGAAAGTGTGTGGCAAAGTAGCTCTTGAAACTGCCTCTTCTAATATTTTAGCCACAAGACTGCATGTGCTCTAGTGCCCAGGAAATATCTAATGCGTTCCTTTCTCTACTTCTTGCTAACTCACAGACCTACTGCTACTAACTATGGAGGTAAGTCATGTTGTGAGGGTTTCCATCAGGATGGAAACAAATCAGTTCAGGGCTCATGGCACCAAAAGTTCAGACCTACTTTAATTCCAAGAATCTAGAATCTCTCTTTCATTTCTGGTACCATGGATCTTAGCTAACCCCAAAAACTTTTAATAGTCACATCTTTGATCATAATCAATTACACCTCCCACTAACAATACATGTAATTACTGGGCACCAAATTACACTTCCTGTTTACCTGCCGCATTTTGATAATGTATAAACTACCAAAGGCCTTAGTTTAAAAGGGTAGATACATTCCTGCTTTTACAAAAGAAAGAAAGAAAGGAAGAAAAAGATAATGTCCGTGTGTGTACATATAAACAAAATTTTGATCACCAATTTTATTTTCTCCCTCTTCTTTGCCACTGGTAGAATCAGAAATGCCAGTGTTTGACCAAGCCTAAGTGCCTGGAATCCAACTGATATGTTAAGGTCCCCAAAGTCTCCCCCTTTATCACTCCTTTCTGCAGTGTATTTTAATAAACAGGTTTAAAACTCCTAAACTTCTAAAATTATCACTGTTGATGTTCATCTCTTCACCTGCCACAGCTCCTCTTATCTAGGACAAGTCTGCAGACTCTCACCCACAAACTCCAGCTCTCATTCCACTGGGGTTTGCTTCTCCACTTTCCTTTGATTCCACTCTGGCTTGCCTCTCTTGATCTAACAGGCTAGCCTCTCTTGCATCCTTTGCGCTAAAACCCACTCTTGCCTTTTATCTCAGTCTCATTGATTTGTCTGTCTGTTTTTATGGTGGTCAGCAATTAAACCAACTTCAGTGACACCTTTCAAAGATGATTACATGCCATGCTGTTCATAAACCCTCAAACATGTTCATGCTGTACACATGTTAGCAATATTCAATAAAGAAAAATTAAAACACATGTAATATAGAAATAAAACTATCATCCAGTGGCTTTCCAATTGTGATGATTTTCTGGGTAGTGTAGCCTTTATTTAGTCTGAGTTGATATATTAATCAATAGTCCTCTGTCAAACTACGGTGTCCCTAGAGAGTAAGTCCATCTCGTGTGCCGCTACATTTTTAAAATCAGCAGGTTGCGCATTACCCTGAGGGATGTCTTTAGGTCTGGAGACTGAAGGAGCACGTGAAGAACAAATACAGCGACCACTCGCACAACTACACAGGAGTAACTGTGCTTTTATTACACCTAAGCATATAATCAATGTCACAATCATGAATACATAAATGAAACCTGAAAGACCCCATGAAATACCCAGCAGTGTAATCATACTCACATCTCCAAAGATGTCATAAAGCCAAGTGGATTTCTCAATGGGCGGTCATTGGTGGAGGGTCTCCTGGTCGGGTCTTCTCTCCTTATCCAAAGCAGAGAGTCCTTTTTGTCCTGTTTTATATTCACACCCATCACTTTATGCATATCATGAGGTGTCCATCCCCCTTTTCCTTATCTATGCTTCCACACCCCATAACATTTGGGGTGCCCCGCTTTTCACAACTTCTCCTCTTATTTCCCCCCTTTATTTTCGCTATGCATCTAAGTAAACAAGTCCCTGTGGTAACCTGTGGTAACTGCAGAAATTCTCATGATGGTACAGTTGGGTGTGTTGAGGTCTAGATGGGTACATTGTGACATATTTTCCCAAATGCCCCCCCACTGGAACATTCTTTACAATAATCTTGTAAATTTACTGGTACAGGGCTATTCCTGGGTTACCTCCTTATGTCAACCCTCCTTATGTCAATGCACTATGGCTCAGTTGAGATTTTACAGGCCTCAACCTGCAATCTTTGCATTACTTAAATACCTAATAATACTCATCACTCATAAATGCTTGTCAGCCTTATACTCCTATAATACTATCCTACTTAAATCCATCTAACAAACATTAATTAGTTATACTTGACCACACCAATAAATCCCTCTATTAAATGATTAAATAAAAATAATTGGGAACAGTAGCTAGGACTGTGAGTCACTTTGTGTCTCCCTCTCCCACATGAGGGACACTTGCTGGTGTTTAACTGGGTATTAGCTTCCTGACATCACCAGCCGGTTAGCCACTTAAGCCCTCTCCTATGAGCTGTGCCAGCTTTTACTTTGCCCTGCAGATTAACAATGGGCGCATACCAGTCTTCAATGCCCTTTGAGTCATTCTCCTGTAGCACTCAGTTCCTTCTCCACTGATCACACTCAGAAATGCCAGAGCTGCTGTGCCCAAGGGGACACTGTACACACCAGCTTGTATGACTCAGCTCAGGATCAGCATTTAGCTTAATATCACAGTACTTAGGTATACCTATAGTGAAAGCAATCATAAGTTTATTATCAACTATTCAAGACTCAAGAGATAGTGAGTAAGGATAATAGAAAAGGTTACATGTAAAACAAAATCATAACACGCTTTCTAGAGATTAAATTTCACCGGCTAACCTCTTATCAAATGAAGTTCATCTCACTCAAATCCTTTTGCAATGTCTTCCGTCAAGATTGGTGGTGATCCCATTTTCATGAATTATAAATGCACTTCCCATTGACTTCCCACGTGCAGGATGAGAGGAGTCTTCTTTGACTTCTGTTTATATCCAAATTCATCATGTGTGCTCAAAGACAGTATAATCCGCCATCACTTGTTTTTCCTTTGTGCTCTTTCCTGTTGACTTTATAGCTCTTTGATAACTTTGTATCTAAGTGGGCAAGCACTGTGTTAGCTTACAAAGCTTAATTTACATCTGACAGAGAGACAGGTGAATAAATATATTTTGTCTGACAGAAAACCTGTTTCTCTATCTCTGCTGTGATACAGCAGCTAAGAACATATTTTCAGTGTACATACATAACTCCTCACTTAGTATTTGTACATACATTTCACAGCAATAACAAAGACCAGAGTGGCTCTGCCTTTCATTTAGGATCTCACATGACAGTCTTTGGTGAACTAGAATGTAGAGACCAAAAGCAGATATTCTTGTAACACCTTTGACAGTTGGAATTAAGGGGGTTCTTGGGTCACACAGATGCAGGATGAGTCCAAAGATCTAACAACTGGCAAATGGAAGGCTCCAAAATGAAAACTCAGGTAGCCCTACTCTTCAATTGTGATCCTGAAGCATCAGGATGGGATGTCTCAGCCCGTCTCTCCACTTACTCACTTCTTGAACTCACATCAAATGCCAATTGCCTTCTCTCTCAAACAGTGATCTGAAAGAGCTGCTCATTTTTGGAGGGAAATGGGTACAACAATATCAATTTTTAATATTATCCTTGGCTTTTATAACATTCTTTTATGTGACTTTCTTTCTTGGCTGTCATTGGTTGCCCAACCTAGACTTGTATCTCTTAATCGCTATCTTGGCTCACATACACACTCCGCACAGTAGTTTCAATTGGACATTCTGATGTTTCCTCATCTCCTCCCACACAACTCTGACTACAGCATGGCCATAATACAGCATGTGTACAACTTTAAGCCTGTGAGTAGTCCCAGCAAATTCAATGGGACTAGAAAGGTGTTCCAATTTATAAACTAGTTTAAGTACCTTTCTGAGTGAGGACGGATGGCAACAGCCAGAATTTCAAGCACCACACTTATGTCCTTAACGTGGCAACAACACTCAGGAGTCAGGTAGTTTGCTGTGCACTAGAGCCTCCACCTCACCAGTTTAGTATCTAAAACCTGTTTCTCTTAGGTTAAAGAGTATAGGAGATATGTTTGTGGGCATTTCAATCTACATTTGTTTCATTGTTTAATTCTTTCCCCTCACCATATTTTTGGGGGGTTTTTTGCTTTGTTTTGTTTTGGTGCTTTCATCTTCTCTCTTCAGTGCTTTTTCTCCCTCGACTGTCTCTCTCCATAGCACTGCAATTATGATAGAGAAGATTATCATGTCAAAATATGTGCTGTAACATAGAGAAAGAGAAAGAATCATCAATTAAGTAAAGATAGCTAGATAGATGTCACAGGGACTTAAAAATGGCACAGTAAAAGGACACAAAAGATAACAGCTGATTTGATCAAACACTTTTTCCTCAGCTAGCCCAGGAAACTACAGTGAAGTGGAATTTAAATCTTAAGTGGCTAAATTCTGTTTTTCAGCTGAAGGTAACAAATATTAATTGAAAATATAAAATCTAGCAAATATAAATTAAAAATAATCTTTTTGTGCATGATAATAGTTTATTTTGGTTTTTCTTGCCTTCTTTAGAATAGGGTTAGACAGTAAGGTTTTGAAGCTTCAAGTTATTTAGTAGTTTGTGCAGTTGTTAAATTACTCATTTTTTCCTTCTGATCTACATACATACTAATTAGCCTCATGGAAGCTGAAATGGGATGTTTTTCTGCTTATCTGATTATTTTTCTGAGTATAAACTCACATATGCAAGGCTTCATGTAGAGACACCTGGCTTCCCTACCTGGTGCATCCTAATTTGTTGCTAAACTAGGAGTTAGAAGAAGTTTGAAACTAAATCAGAGGTGAAGGTTGAACAAATAAAAACAATAAATAAAATAAGTAGTGTTTTAACATTAAACGTATCAAAGAACAATAAATTAGTCATGTGGATGCACAACAAAATAGGGAAATATCAAGCAAACATTTAGCAATAGCCAAAGAATTTGCATATTACACGAATCTGCCCCTTTCAGGAGGTAAAATCGACCTGAGCAGATGTGGCTAGGCTATTTGTGTAGGGGCCTTTTATTCTGAAATGCTGTTATTGTTTACTTGGATTGAAAGATTTGTGTCTGAGGTCACTTATTGTTATCTCTGTGTATTGTGCATAGCACAAAGGGGCATCAGGCCTGACTGAATGCATACACACCTATGTCAGGCACAGACAGGATCTAAGGGTAAAGATCTAGGGATCTGGGGAGGGGGGAGTTGGTTAAAGAAAATAATTTAGGGTGCAATAGTACTTATCCGCTGGGATTCCCTAACTGCCCTGGTAGTGCATAAGACACCAGAGGAGTGGTCCAAAGGGTGCTGGGTGGGAGAGGGACAAAGATTTGGCATCTTCTGTGGGAATAAGTTAGAAATCCAAATTCTTCTTAAAAAATGTATTCACCAGTCACTAAAATTAGGTTTAAATTATCTGTTATGGAAGACTACCATATGTCATCCATACACCAGGGATCAATTCAGTAGCTTCTAGCTGTCTGAGCTGCATTAGAAACACAAAGTTGGGCATGAATGTAATGCTATTTGTAACCCTTTGTCTCGTCAGATGTTCTGTAATGATGGCTATCCCCAACTGTTGAACATATATCATGTAGAATTATAAAAAGAATAGCAGCATACAAGGAGCTATCCTGAATCTGCTGCTTTGTGAGTTCTGAATGTTGTTATGGTGGCTCAGTTAATTTCCATACCCAGAAGTGATGACCAAGGAGATAGGGGGTAGGGAACCAAGTCTCAGGGCTCTGGAATAACTACAATATACCACTATTGAAGCCAATGGGATGACCCACTTAGAAAAAGTTAAGTATATTGTAGAAGGGCACCTCGGCCGGCCCCCAGTAAATCTGCCCGGCAACAAGCCGGGATTGGGCCAGCACGCCGGGCCGCCTGTCAACCCCGCAGGCCAGGCTGGATAGGCCCGCCGGCGACGGCCAATCCGGCCCCGGGAGGCGGGACTTCCCCAGGAAGGGGAAGGATAAAAGCTCAGCCCCAGAGCTCAGTAAGAGGGAGGCAGCAGTGGGAAGCAGACCTGCTGCCCTGGGCTCTGGCCGGGGAAGAGAAGGTCTGCCGCCCCGGGCCGAAGCCCCGCCGGTCCCGGGACACATACCGGGAGTGGATAGGCCCTCCGGCCGCTGGAGACTGGGACTGGCCGACGGGCCCTAAGGGGCGGCCGCCCCTCCCTGCAACCCCAGCCGGGCCCGAGGAACCAGACCCGTCCTGGTGGGTCAAACCGCCCGAGGCCGGGCCAGACCTTGAGGAGCTGCCCGAGGAGTTGCCGGCGGCTGCCCCCCTGGAAGCTGGACCGGACCTCGAGGAGTTGCCAGAGGCCAGGTTCCCCAGTGAACATGTGGACCTAGAGGGTGGGTGAGCCAACCGTGGGCCGCCCCCGTGGGCCGCAACCGTGGGCCGCCCCCGGGTTGCTCGGGGTCAGCTCCTGGGAGGACGGGGAGGAAGTGGCCCAGGGGCAGCCAGGCCTACTGGCCAGAGAAGGGGCACAGGCCCTGCGGCGTGTTGCGGCTGGATCCCCGCCGCACCAGTGGTACTGACGGTGCCACTGGTAGGGCCCTGGGCTGGGACGCAGTGGAGACGGGTGGGCCTGCGTCCCCCTCCCCCCTCCTATACCCGCACTTGCCCCAGCGAGTGAGAGAGAGGGAGAGTCCTAAACCGCTGGCCAGACGGCTGGGAGACACCCGTCGCAGCCTGCCCTGCTGCCCCGGGAGCAGGCCACATAGACTGCTTGTTTGCCTGCCCTGTTGCCCAGGGAGCAGGCCACATAGACTGCTTGTTAGCCTGCCTGCCCTGGCCCAAGGGACCAGGCGATTGAACTGCTTTGCTGCCTGCCTGCCCTTGCCCAAGGGACCGGGCGATTGAACTGCTTTGCTGCCTGCCAGCCCTTGCCCAAGGGACCGGGGCGCTTGAACTGTTTGCTCGCCTGCCCTGCTGCTCAGGGAGCAGGCTTAGAGACTGTTTGCTCGCCTGCCCTGCTGCTCAGGGAGCAGGCTTCTTGAACTGTTTGCTCACCTGCCCTGCTACTCAGGGAGCAGGCTTCTTGAACTGTTTGCTTGCCTGCCCTGCTGCTCAGGGAGCAGGCTTCGAGACTGTTTGCTCGCCTGCCCTGCTACTCAGGGAGCAGGCTTCTAGACTGATTGTCGCTCGCCCGCCCTGCCAGAGGGCCGGGGCGAAGGACTGCTTTGCTCGCCCGCCCTGCCAGAGGGCCGGGGCGAAAGACTGCTGGTCCGCCCGCCCTGCCAGAGGGCCGGGTCTAGGGACGGACCAGTCACTAATTCCCCTTATATTGAGGAAGAGTCCAGGACCTTCCCCAGCGGTTGGGCCCCCCGGACGGGCCGCCGCAACCGGGCGGCACAACCGCTGTCCAACACATATATATAAGTGTTTGTAGCATTGAGGCTCTGGAGAGATTTTTTTGAGGCAATGCCAATAAAGGGCCTAGAAAATACTAATATCAATAGCTAACCCAGAGGCATAGAATAAATGCTATTATAGTTTTCCATTCTGTATGCTAGTGTATGTATGTATAAAAAACATTCCATCATCTTCTGAAAACTATCTCCTTAAATATCTACTTTTTTTTCAAAGTAGCATGTGTAATATTTACAAAACAAACTTTTCTGTAAACTATGGTAATGACATTCTGGAACAGAAGAGATGAGGGATAAAGTTTAATTCCTTTTCTGACTCCAGAGATTCTAGGTTAAGTTTTAACATCTGGCACCATCCCATATCCTGAAAAAGCTATTGGTTTTCAGGGAAGAGGCACTTCCATGTTTCTGCAAGCCCAGGCCACACTTTCGACATTCAGTTTTTAATTAATTATTTTTAATGACTTTGTATCTCTTAAAATTTTATACATTTTTTAACATTAAATGTACCGTAGATAAATTCTTGTCCTGATCCTCAGTAACATCAGTAGTTTAGATACATATGTTTTTGTTCCTTACTATGAATGCAAAATATACAAGTAAACCGCATGTCGGAAAGATTTATGATTACAAAATAACCTATAATAATAACAATAATAATAACCTGTCCTCTGAATTACATCTCCCAGGAGAATGTGCTATTACTGCCTTATAGGTGATCTGTGACAGTAACTGTTCATTCTTAAAACAGTGTTATACATTTGGTGGCTGGTTAGCTTAATCTTAGCAAATATTCCTTTTGGAAACCTTTAAAAATATATTATGTTCTTTCTTTCTTTCTTCTGTGTCCAGCAGGTCATCAAATGTTGTACTTGTCCTTCTGTCCAGATTCTAGAATTGTTTTAAAATGAAATAATAAAATGTGACTGTATATAAAATGTTGTCTGTGAGCTAATTTCACTTTCATTTCTGAAATTAAACTTTCATTTCTGTGGGTCTATTTACATTACTATGCTCAGTTATGTAATATTTTAGCTGGTATAAATTTACTATACTAAATTAATGTGTTCTGATCTGTTCAGAGAATTAACCTGGAACTGGAATTTCTTTTTGACAGTTTTTGTTGTTATTGTATCTTTTGTGCAACCATTTGCTGACTTGCTAGGGTGAGATGTTACTAGTATGAAGTCCTACCCACGGGACATGGACCCTGATTTTTAAAAGTATTTAGGTGTCATTGCACTCAGCATTGCAACACTTACCTAAGCATCACAATGTCTAACTGATTTAGGAGACTAAATATCATTTGCAAAAGTAATTTAGGCACTTAAGAGTCTAAATCCCATTGACTATAAATGGGATTTTGGCTCCTAAATGTTTACATGCCTTTTGAAAACGAGATGTAGGCTCCTAAATCAATTAGACATTGTGATGCTAAGCAAAAATAGGGGTCATAGCCTTTACCACCAGTTTATTTCAGCCTTTTTGGGCTTTTGGTCTTTCAAGTGTGCTGGTCTTGTTTATGTTATCACTATTGATGAGGGACTTGTTTTCACTTCATTGCTGGCCTTCATTCAGTTGGGTGGCATCTTGCTGATCCCCGGCATTTTTCGTATACCTTGTTTCTGAGTCATGTCAGACCAGCTGGTGGCTGAGGCTCTTCCTAAGTCCTCCTAGTCCTGGCCTTGGCCCTGTCTATCCATATGTGCCAATTGTCTACCTCTACTCTGCAGTTATCATCTGTCTTGACTTCACCACTGTCCTGAGTCCGTAACATTTTCATGTGCATGTATCCCACTGCAACTTGGACTGTTGCCTTTTGCTGTTTCATTGTGTCTATGTAATGGTTGTATCTAAAGCTGCTCACCTGTATGTAGTGGCCTCAGGTCCTTGGCTCCTTTGTTGCAGCAGGTTGCCTGCTTAGATTGGTGTTTTGGTGATTGGTGATTCTGTGTCCTGTTTCTCATTTCTCTGCTAGGCTGCAGCAGACTACCCTCAAGAGAACAAGAATTTTGGTTTTCTGATGCTGATGGTTCGTACTCTTATATTTACCGCTTTTATAAGACTATGATGCATTTTATACAAAGTATAACTTGTTAGGTATCATTTGAAAATTCATAATTTGCTGAACATTATTGTACTGGTAAAATATGTGCCTCAATATTGTATGTAAAGTTATACGTTTCTACCGTATGACTTTACTGAGACACGCTCCAAGCAGGCACAAACCAGTTAATCAAAGACAAAAGGAACACTGCCGCCTCAGTCAGGTGTCAACAACATCAAATGGACTATCACCTGATTAAATGGTCATTCATTGTTAGGAAGAAGGTTGTGAATGAGAAATTTACATCTTGGCAATGGAACAGGTGGAGGATCCTGTGTAAACAGACTAGCTGTTGGCTTAACCGTAGCTGGAGATGGGCGAGTGGGGGTGGGGGAGGGGGGACCCTAGATGAAGGAATCCAGCCAGACTGATGTAAGCATGTGGTAAGAAAACCCTTTTTGCTTTAAGTTCACTTAGCTTCTTAAGTTAGGCATTAGTTTGCTTTTTATGTTTTATTTCTTTTCAATTCTGACTTTTATTCCTCATTATTTGTAATCACTTAAAATCTATCTTTCTGTAGTTAATAAATCTGTTTTATTGTTTTATCTAAATCAGTGTGTATTTGGATTGAAGTGTTTGGGAACCTCCATTTTTAGATAACAGGGTTTGTGCATATAATTTTCTATTAATGAAATGACACTCTTTCTATGATCTTGTAATGTCCAGGAGGGTATTGAGCAGTACGAGTCGCACATTTCTGGGACAAGTTTGGGACTAGGAATTTGCTGGTATCACCGTGCAATATAGTTCAGGAATGACTGGCTAGCACACTCATATCATTCATCTGGAAGTGATTTTGCATGCTAGAGTCTGTGCGTGAACAGGCCACGAGTGGTTATTCTCACAGTGAAGCAATGTAAAAGGCACCCCAGGTTGGACATTTGAGAGGACACAGTTTTTCAACCCTACAGATTGTACCCTTGGTAATTTCTGGGAGGAGGTATTGTGATGGTTTAACACTTCCAGATAGGAATCCCTTCTTGTGCATTTTGCATGTTCCATCAGTCTCTTGGCTATCTTTACGGCTGACTCTGCCTTCCCATTGTTTTATGAGTACCCAGGGGAAAACATCATTTATTCAAATTCCCATTTGGCACTGAATTGTCTGAATTCTATTGCAATTTACTGTAACCCATTGTCTAAGCAAAAAGTGCCAGGTATACCATACCTTGCAAAATGTGCCTTCAGTTGAACACCTCATGCAGCTCCTTGCACACTCTCAGTTGCGCATTCATGCTTGGCCAGTAGATACACACCCAGGCATTCCTCTATACCCAGGTGTGAAGCCTGAATCCATCCCATGTCAGCTTTTAAATCTGCTGGAATTATAGTGAAGTCTGTTTTAAACAAAACCCTATCTTGTGCACACAGCTCAAGTAGGTACCCCTGGTAGTAGAGATGACCTTCTGTGGCACTCACTTCTTGTGATATGGCTAACCCTGGAGTTGGAACAGATTTATTGCCTGAATAACCCCATCTGCTTAGTACTTTATCAGATTGTCTGGAGCCTCCCCTCTGAGATGCAAAGATACTGTAGCATCATGGGCAGTACCTAACAATACATTTTAGTAATTTAGGTGCACTCAGCAGAGGCTTCTTCACGATGTTTTCCAATGGCTTGTGATCAAACTACATATCCATCTTATACCCAGCAGTGAACTCATGAAATTGTTCAGTTCCAATAGCACAGCCAATAGCTTCTTTTTTATCAGAGCATGTTTCCCATGTATTGAATGAAGTGTACTAGGATGAGAGGACAACATATTTCTAAAATTAAGCTAAACTCTTCCTTCCTACAACACATGCTTCTCCCTCCAAGTTCCATGCAGGTTGCTACAAAGATCATTCACATTCGGAACTCATACTTCTTGTATGAAAGAAAGGTGGGGATGTCATCTATTTTTACAGTAGCATCTTCACCCTTCCAGAGACCCTGTGTGTGGATCGACATCTGCAAAGGTAAGAGGGTGTGGATGGGGCAGGAAGGGGGCAGGAGTGGGAACCCATGTACTACAGTATATAAATGTACCTTGATGGGTGCTAGATGTATAGATATTGGAGAGGCTGATGGACACATATTCTCTACTTTGGCCCAGCAGAGAACTGAGGGTTTCTGGGGCTCCTACAGCCTTGGAGGCAAGCCCCACAGCCAATACCTGAGGAGGGCAAACCCACCCCAGAACCATTGGGGAGGAACTCTGTGAAGCGATCTTCAGAGGGATTTTATCCTCTAAACCTTTCCCCTACGGTTTAGTGCAGACAGGAACAAGCTGGTGATATATACTTGTTGACATGCTGAATGTTGAACAAAAAATTAAAATAAAGTGCCACTTGCTGATAAATAGTACAGAGAATGAGAGAGAATGAGAGATTTGTATGGATAGGTATAACTCTGTTCTTGTTAATGCGCCCTTAGAATTTTGGTTTAAATTCTTGGTAATGAGGCAGTGGATGTTATGGAGAAAAATAGATATGTAGAATCCAGTAGATATTGTGCACAAGATTACAACACAATGGAGGTAGAAGAGATCAGATTTTGGGCTAACAGGGTTGCCAGTGTCTCTCTAAGTAGGAGTGTGCAAAGTTTTAAAGGACACTGTCAAAGTAATTTTGTTCGTTTTTAAAAATGTTTCATTTGCTGTCATCAGGCTTGATAATGAAATGTGTTATCTTTTCATTGTTCTCCATCACCCACATGGGTGGTTGTCATTGTAATGCTATTTGTGAGTGCTAGTTTGTTTTTTAAACTTTGTTATAGCATCTGTTCTTTTTTTTTTAAAAGGGAAAACTCCAGCATATAAAGAATTAACTGGAGTTTGCAACCAAACATGATGGAAAAGGAGATCAAATGCTGTGTCGTCCAGTTTTAAGTCTTCCTTTAATTGAAACATTACCAAACTTCATATACTTACTTAAAGATTTGATTTTAATTTATACAGATATATTTTTGTATGAAACACAACTTCTATCTGCTGAAAAGGAATGCAGTCAGGGCCTGATTCAGAGTCCACTAGAATGAATGGAAAGACTCCCACTGATTTTCAGTGGGCTTTGAGACCAGGTCTTCAACAAAGGTTCAGTTCTATATAATGTTATCCATAGGTCTCTTTGAAAACAGAGTAATATGATCACTTATTTTCTGACAGCACATTTTAAGATAGTGCAGGTTTATTGGTGATATTTTCATGATTTGCAGCCATTTGCAGAACTTGTGGGAAAAAATATACCCTATTTAAATGCTCTGTCTGAAACCATTACATTTACTTAGGGGAAGAAAATTGTGAGTGACCTAGAAAACCTCTCCGAACAGAATCCAGCAATCTAGAAAGGGTCACACCCTGTACGAATGAAAACTAAAGTGAGCTTTTTAAATTAATTTTGTGTTGAATGCTCCTCTTGATCTGACCTTTGGGAGCATTCAGCTAATATTCTAATCTTTGTGTTTTTCCTGTTCTAACATTTAACATTTCCAGATCTAATTTTAAAGAGGAGTGTGTCCTACTTTTCAAATTAAGCTATTCTGAATTCATTTATCAAATAAACAGTTAAAACTGTCCCATTCAGGACTGAAGGTAGAAATATGCTCAGTGGTTAATTTCTGTAGTACTTATGATCTGGTGCCTATTTCTTTCTGGTGTTCCTTTGTACACTTTGACAATACCTACAGCAGTAAAATAAAATAGACCGAGGAGGGAGGAGTCAGAAACTAAATCATGTTACTCGTTGCAGTCTATCAAACCTGACATAATTAAAAAATTGTAAGAAACTTTACTTTCTTCTACTTCATATCTCTGCTTTCATAAACACTTGCAATCCCCCTTTTTGTCCCTCCTAACCAGAAGGCTCTCATTAATTTCAGACCTAAAATTTCCCAAACTTTTAATGTCAAAACACTAACATTAATGAGTGCAATGAGTTTACAGTCCTGATGGACATACTGGGCCAGATTTTTCAGAAGAGTTCAGAAACCATCACTTCACAATGGGAGTCTGGCCACTTCACTTAGAAGCATGCCTCTTTTGAAAAGCTGGCCCATTCTGGTACAAATTCTGCTCTCATTCACACCCATGTGACACCTGAATATTTTCCCCATGTTATTGTTTCTGATCCCTATACTAAAACTCTTACTCACATTGGCTTCAGCGAGGAGAATTTGTTGAGTAAACATTCCCTCTGTATGTCTGTGACTTAATTCCAACCCTAAGCTCAGGTCCCTGCATTGATACCCTAACTCCGTGAAAATAAAATGTTTGGCAGGATGTACATCTATACTGGAGGGATGTGACACTGAGGGAGCTCGCTAGAATCGGGGTCATTGGCTGCCCTGCTTCTGACACCCAGGCTTGAAATAGTAACTGAGGACTTGCAGAGCAAACACACATTTTATATTGATTTTGGACAAACTAACCCTATCATGATCACAACTTTAGCCTAGCAAAAAACAGACCAGTAGAATGAGTCTCCTTCATGCACGTAATGATCCAAACTGGATTCTTGACATAGGGAGGGTTTTTCACTCTAAAGCAAATTTTTAGAAATGGAAAAATTTGTAAGTGACGTAGTCCACAAAACATGGAGTAGCAACTAGGGACTTGCAAAGAAATTCATAATATGGAGATGGACCATCTAAGAAAATTGCAGATACTAAAAATATCCTGAAGAGAACACTTGGTTCCTTATATTGCTGCTTTTACCTGTCACATCAAACACAGTGATTTATATCCTCTCTGCTGATGAATCACTATAATTTTAAGAATATATTCAAACTCAAGTCTTCAAATGCTAACAGCACATTTTATTGCTCCATACCAGGAAGTTTTCAAATATTACAGAATGTCACATCTGAATTCTGAGGAATAATTTGAGACTGAACAAACAGTCACATAACTGATTTTGTGGAAAACAGCATTTGCTAAGTAGTCTGCATAATTCTAGACAGTTTTTGGAGAAACTAAGGGTATTTAAAACCAGACTATACAAACACTGCGGTGTGGTTAGGTGGCTGACTTGAATTCACTGCTGAAGATGCAGTGGAAGGCAAATGCCACATGATGAGAATAGCACATACCTCTAAGCCTTTGATCATGGGAGTGTACACAGGAAACATGAGGCCCGGTATGAGGCCTGAGGCCTGAACTAAAGTAGTAATCAGGCCCTGCTGATATAAGTTAGCAAAAGTCAGACTAGCAGAAGTCAGGGCCTGCTATAAAACATGCCTGCTTGCAAGTTCACAGAATCTGGCAAGAACAGGGTTGGTACTGTAAAAACACAAACATTCCTAAGAAGTATGAGATACAGAATACTCGCAAACACATTCCAGAAGGGTGGGTATCAGAACACCCTGATATCAATATGGTACAAGCACACTCCCCAATGATAACAGGAACATGTTGACCCCTCCTAAAGATAAGTTCAGGGTGACAGCATGATGGATAGAGATGTTTTTATTGAATCAATATACAGAAGGTAGAGAGTGATAACTAACCAATACGTAATTTGTTTGTAGAAGTTTTATAAAAGAGGATCTCAGAGGGAGTATCTTTGGCCAGCTGAAGGGGAATGGAAAGTCCCGACATTCACTGAACTGAGTCTATTGCAATGGGCATACGTGATAGTGTACTTATAATCACTGAACCAGGGCAATTGGACTGTGCTTTGTTGACTATAAAGCTGGCCAGGTGCCTTCGCTACTGAAATGGGTATATGGCCTTTTGGGCAGTTTGATCGAAGTCTGCTGTGCCAGCTATCTGCACAGAGTTGGGACAGCACACAGAAAGAACACACATATGCAGCTAATGGCTAACCACATGGGGTAAATAAGTGTTTGTAAAGAGGAAGAAAACAACCTCAAGACTTATATATAGGGCTAATCCTTCAGCTGGTGTAAACTGACATCGCTCCATTCCCTTTAGTGGATCTATACTGATTTACATTAACTGAGAATCTGGCCCAAAGAATTCAGTAACATATAGTCTGTACAAGGAGTATAATGAGAGATTTGGTTTTATAGTATTTTAAATTAGATATTAGCCAAGTGAATTGGTGTATATAAGACATCCTTTTGTCTTGACTCAGTAACGCGTTTGAAATATAACTTATTACAGAATTTGCAAAGCGCGTGCTAGTGTTAATTTAACACAGGTTTCCATTGCCACTATAAATCAGTCTTTTCAGTCACTGATAAGTTTCTCAAAAATTCTCTTTTGCGGCTGAAACTATCCATGCTTGATTTTAGTCTGAGAAATGCTTTGTGACAGATGCCCAAATACATAATGTTCAGTGATGGAACTTTACCACTCTTTCAGCATTATGAAGTTTTGCCATGAATTTATATAAAGCAGCTTTCATACAAAATTTTTAAATTGGTTCAACAGATTTGTGCCAACATTGCAGCCTAATATAAATAGCTACTGTATTTATAAATTCATGTGTGTTCTATTCTTTTAAGCCAAACAAATTATAAAGTATTTTTATTCTTCAGCTATTTTGCAAATCGATACATTGTGATGTCTATTATTTCATAAAATACATATAATCTTATTGCAACTTTTATATGGGGTTTCTATGAGAATGCCCTGTAGATATCTCAGCAAGCTGTGCTGTAACATAATATGCCTATAACCTCCTAGCTGTAAATTAGAGCATCGTTATTAGTCATTCACTTGGAACAACTACTTTCATGTTTTCTTCCGAAAAAATGTTATTTTTGTAACTGACCTAGTAGATACTATAGCACTGTCAGGCTCTAGTAGAACATCTGGATTATAAACAGAAGTGGCCTTCACTTATCAAGGTAGAAATTCAGTGCTGGAATTCCAGCAGTAGTATTAAAAGGGGCAGTTCCAATGGATGTAGGCAGAATTAATAATGATACTAGCCAGCTGATCATTTCAAAGCAGTGTTGGAACAGAAAGGTCTCTTTGACCATAAGGTCACATTTTGACACACTCTGTCATATTAGTCCATGTAGACTTTCACGAGGGACTATCAAATGGATCTATGGTGGACCAGTAGATAAGTTGGATTCTGTATTTAAAACCTTACACTAAATTCTCATTCACAATTAGGCCTTTCTCACACAATTTAAGGCCACACTGGCAATGTAAAGTGGATTTCATGTAGAACTAAATTAAATCTACACCTACTTTAAGGTCAATTTATACTGACAAAGTTGTGCAAAGGGACTGTAGTGTAAATGAGAATCTGGCCCCTTATGTCTCCTAAAGTGAAAGCCCTTTTTCTTTTTCTAGTTGCTAATGATGTCTTCTGTTAAAGTTTACTCAGACAGGCATAAAGGATAGTTGAAAGTAATTGGCCATTTGGTGCCACTTTTTCCTTTGACAATTTCTCCATAAGCCCTCAAATGGAAGTGCTATCATCATTGCTTTCCCTTTGCTCAATGCTCCTCAAATGTGAAGGTGATGATTTTAGTAACGTGGTGTCTGAAGTTGTTGTGTTCACAGGTGGTTCACAAGTTTAGCAGCACTATGAATAACAGTAATCCTATGTAACGATAGTAATGGAAAGCAGCAGAAGTGAAATCACTTACAACTTTAGAGGGTAGATAAAAATCCTTTAGCACAGTGGTCCCCAAACATTTTACCCAGCTGGGAGTGGGGCCATGGTCAGGGCTGGGAATTGCAGCTGGGAGCAGGACCACGGTTGCAGGGGCTATGGTCAGGGTCATGGGCCAAGTCTGGGAGTGAGGCTGCTGCGGCTGGGGCTGGGAGCTGGGCCAGGAGCAGAGCCGGAGTGGACTCAGAAGATCCAATATCTCTTGTCTACCACAAGCCAGAGAGTGTTGGAGCATTCAGCTGGCATGGTTGGTTGGGCAGCTGTACACAACAATGGAGAGCTTCTAGGTGTGGTCACCAAGCTGGGCAAACAGGAACAAAATTCATGGGGCTTCCAGAGGAAGGGGACCTTCTGGTCCATGTGACTTGTGTGCTGTGGAGTTCACAACTGTGAACTGTGACCAGAGAGGTCAGTGTCAGGTACTGGGGGACAGCCACAGTTAGGGTCAACATGGGGAAAGCAGTGTCTACAATCATTGACCCCAGTCCATGCCCACCTAGGGGGGTGCACCCCACTGCTTGCGGACCTCTGCCTTCGTAGTGTAGTTTTAGCTGTGTTGGTCTGAAGATATTAGAGAGACAAGGTGGGTGAGGTAATATCTTTTATTGGACCAACTTCTGTTGGTGAGAAAGACAGGCTTTTGAGTTTATACAGAAATTGAAGAAGTCCAGTAAAAGATATTACCTATGCACAGATTATGCAAGACTGTCCTTAACTAAACATGGTCCTTCCATGCTTGTTGCATTAAAACTTGAATAACTAATCCTTGAATTATCCTCAGGTGATCTGTGCACCTTTTCTAACATACACATTTAGATCCTAAACATTCATCTGTATCGTCATCTTTTCTGATCCATGTAACTTTATAAGCATCTATTATTGTCATACGTTGTCCTCTCAGCTGTGGGATGAAGCAAACACATCAATGTAAGGCATCCCCTTGAGACCAATACTGGACAGTAGATGGAGCACCCCAGCTCTATTAATAATCAGAGTTGTACATAAGCAATGGGAGATTACGAAGCAGATTGCTGAAGCTCTGCCAATAAAATAATGTTAGGACTCTTGTGGTGTGAGTGTCTGAATTAACTTCCAATCAGACATTAAAAATGGTTACTTTTAACTTGAGAGCAGTCACATAGATGGTACATGTAATCAGCAAATTAGGAACTCCGTTAGTTGTGCTATCCCTGTAAATGAGGCAGGTTATATTTTTCACATTGGTTAGACATTAATATTTCTCTTAGCCATCTCAACGTGGGCATAAGCAAGCCCACCAGTGAATATGTTACCTCCAACTGTATGACTTCTGTCTAAAATTCATCCATGGCTCTTTAACAGCATTGGTCATCACCTTTTTACTATTAGCTAATAATGGGGAAAATAAGAAGATTTGCAACTGAGCAAAGCTGCCATTGACTTCAAAATCAGGCCCAGAGTTATTTAGATGGCAGATGGTGCTATACAATGTTAGTGTTAACTACAGTTATCCCTGCTGTGTTTGTATAAAGAAAAAAAAAGTGAGTTTGTTGCAGAAACTGCATCAAATTACAGAAGAATGAGTAAAGAACAATTATTTTCATGATTCTCTGTCTCAGTTTTTTCAAATAACCAGCCTACTATCCAGCAGCAATTCATCGAATTCTTTATGCTAAGGCAGAGGTCCGCAGGCAGTGGGGTGCACCCCCCTAGGTGGGCATGGACCAGCCCCCCCGGGACATGGGGAGAGAGCACCACCCAGACCTGCTCCGGCCTGACTTCTGTTCTGGGTCTGGCCAGGGCCTCCATGCCCGGCTCCCAGCTTGGCCTCAGCACCCAGTTGTGTCACACAACCACGGTGTACAGCCTCCATGCTTGGCCCCCACCTCGGCCTCTGGTCACAGTGCCTGGGCCTCACCCATTACACCACCTCCCCAAGCAGCGCTGAACCATGCTCAATGTACTGGGGTCAATGATTGTAGACACTGCTTTCCCCATGTTGACCCTAACTGTGGCTGTCCCCCAGTACCTGACACTGACCTCTCTGGTCACAGTTCACAGTTGTGAACTCCACAGCACACAAGTCACATGGACCAGAAGGTCCCCTTCCTCTGGAAGCCCCATGAATTTTGTTCCTGTTTGCCCAGCTTGGTGACCACACCTAGAAGCTCTCCATTGTTGTGTGCAGCTGCCCGACCAGCCTGCCAGCTGAATGCTCCAACACTCTGGCTTGTGGTAGACAAGAGATATTGGATTTTCTGAGTCTGTGGGGAGAAAAGGCCATGCAGTACAGCCCTGAACAAGCCATAGAAATATCAGCATCTACGAGCAGATTGGGGGGGATGCAGGCGAAGGGTATGATAGGGACGAGCAGCAGTGCCGTGTGAAAGTCAAGGAGCTGTAGCATGCATACCAGAAGGTCAGCGAGTCTGAGTCACAGGCCCCTGATGTGAATAACAGAGAGGAGAAGGATGGGGGACCTGCAACTTCAGGGTCCAACTGGGCTCTGAGGCAGGACATGTTTGGGACTCCACTGCAGTCTGGTCAGTCCTGGCAGTTGAGCACAGATGAAGCCAATGTTGGGGAAGGATCCTCAGGTAAGTGTGTACATTTATTTTCCAGTTTGGTGTTGGTGCCCCCAACTCGACTTTACATTCATTCACTCCTAGTAGAAGAGGTAGAAGTACGACAAAGAGGTAGCTTTGTTATCTGATTTTCATTGCCCAGTAGAGTTAGAACAGGACAGAGGGCATGCAGAGCAGTTTGTTTGTATTCCCCGGGCTGTCCCTTGAATCCCATGACAGCTCTCAATGAAACTTCTTTGGAGGTACTCTGCTGTCTTCTCCCAAAGATTTCTAGGGATGGAAAAGAAAATCCCTGCTTGGTTACAAAAGTCCCTACTTGTAGCTATATGTAACATTCTAGTTCTTAAAGATGTGAATATCATGCATTTTCCCTGACCAGGCCACACTGATGTCATTGAAGCATCCTCGGTGATTGTCCAAAGCTTGGATAACCATAGAAAAGTAGGCCTTTCTGTTAATGTACTCCTTGCTGAGGAGGTCTGTTGCCAGAATAGACATATGAATGCTGTCTATTGTTCTGCTGAAGTTTGGGAACCCCACTGCTGCAAATGCATCCCATATACCCTACACATTGCCAAGAGTCACAGCCCTGTGTGGTTGATTAAAGGACCTGCACATTTGCATGACAATAGTGCTTGAAGTGGTTTTTTCAAGTCCAGAATGATTTCCCACTGACGAGTAGCAATCTGGCATTGCAAGTTTCCATCGTGTGATTGCCACTTGCTTCTCCACTGTCAGAGCAGCTCTCATTTTGGTGTCCCTGTGCTGAGGGATTGGGGCAAGCTCAGCATAAAGATCCAGAAATGTGGCCATGGGCATCCGAAAGTTCTGCAGCCACTGCTTGTCATCCCAATCCTTCATTATGATGTGACCCTCGCAGTCAGTGCTTGCTTTATGGCCCGAGATCCACCACTCCACCATCTGCAGCTGCTCCATGAATGCAGCTAATTACCTTGAATTGGTTCTTGCTATGTTCCACAGCAATCTCTCCTCTGAGGAATCATTATGTGTCCTACTGATTTGGTTATTTTTGCAGCTCTGCAAATACCAGATGATCATGCGTCCTTTGTTTGCAACTCTTATGACAATAGTGCAGAGCTGTGCAGACTCCATGCTTCTGTCAGAGGCAGTGAACAGCAAGGAAGGTTTGTGAGATTTTGAAAAAAGGCACGGAAATTATTATATATAGATGATGTTATAGGATGCTGCACAGTGGGATGCTGACCCCTTTCTCTCTGTTACTCATGCCCAACTCATTTCAGTCCCACCATGCATTGCCAAAATTTCCAAAGACAGTGAGCTGATGGTGGTGGGTTGCACCCTGGGATATCCATACATGGGTCATTGTATCATGCATCGATACAACCACCTGGTGCATTGATACAATACTTGGTGAGTATGTGCGTCACCTACACAAGGAGCCAAGTATGCACACTCACAAGTGATATACTAACTGCAGCAGCTTTAGGCTGATGTAAATTGTGTTGACCAAAGTTTGTAGTGTAGACATAGCCATAGTCTGTGCATAGTTTGTCTCATGCATCTGAAATCCTTTCAGAGTGACATGTTCCCAGGCTGAGTGAGCGAGGTACTGATACCATGGCACCAACCAGATGTAGCAGGTAGTAAAACCAAAGAAAGAAACTTTTTATTGGACCATCTTTAGGACCAGTTGATGGTGCTAAATTGCTTGTTAGGATGCAGAGGTTTGATACCCTGGCAAGGAGGCTTATCCTCCTCAACCTTATTCTCAGGCAATCCAAGGAGACATTATGTAGATTTAGAGTGAGGGAGTGGTATGGCAGTGAGGGGAAAATGCTGTTTTGCTGTTTGTTGTCACTGGTTTCTGTGAATTGGAAGAACAGTAAACAGTTATATCAACCAGATAAAAGAAAAAGCCAGGAATCCTTAATAAAACAGATAATTTCTGGTGGAAAAATATCAGTTATTTCATGAATTTTTTTTTCTTCATTTTCACCAAAATATCCTGTGAAACATATTCAAGTTTTCAAAAAAAAAAAAAAAAAAAAAAATCAAACACAAAAAACACCAAAATATGTTCAAAAATTATTTTCAGTAAATCTACAATATGTTTATTTTCAGCAAAAAGTCAGTTTTCATTTAATTTACTTTTCCATAAAAATTATCATAAAAAAATGTCCACCCTTTCTAATGTATATGTAGAAATGAATGAGGATGGAACTGAATTTGGAAGGCATTAATTTGTATTGATCCTCTATCCTCTACATGAATAGGAAAAACAACAACAAAACATGAGATCTCAGCTGAGAGAGCTAAAGGGTATTTGGAAATAAAACTAATACAGGTCTTATTTGCTGAAAGCGAAGGAGCCATTAGCATGTGTTGTAAACTCATCAGCTCTGCACAATGGCTATTTGTCAATGATAATGGTGTTAATAACAATTTTGAGGTTTACACAGAGCTGTAAATATCTGACATTTTCTAGGCGACAATCAGATTATATATCCATGATGAAGCAATGATTGGTTCAGTAATGTCCATTACCAGCAAAAACATGTTCCCATGAAGTCAGAGGATGTGATGTATCAGTTATATGAGTAGAGTGACTCAGAAATCAGCTAGATGTGGATAGTCTAACTTGATCATTAGATCCAAATTTTCAAAAAAAGGACAAAATCTATGTGGTAATGGGGAGACTTGGTGAATTAACTTCCCTTGACAAAATGTCAACCAGAAATGAAGAGAGTGAAATAAGTCAATGCCAAGCAAACTGGGCCTTTCTTTGGTAAGAAGGAGAAAAGAAAATTAGGGAGCAGCTACTGGAGAAAGCATAGAAAAGTAGAGGTCACTCAAAGTTTTTACTGGAGACTCAGGCAACTGGGTTCTCCAGCATTGGAATTAAATATATGATGTGTTCAAATTCAGAACATAGACCTTTGCTTCGAAATCCAGTAAAAAAGCACAAATGCTATCCAAAAAAAGTATGAAAGGAGCTGAAGAACACATAATAGTGAATTAATAGATAATGCACAGAATGAAAAATCTCAAATTTGGCTTAGCCCAATGCTATAAAGTATGGAGTGAAGTGGTTTAATTATTGTAATTCCAGTAGCATTTTGCCAATGCAAAACAACTGTAAAAACTAAAATGAAAAAGCAGTTTAGGTGTGAAGATGTTCTGGATTTCAGAGCAAACTATTCTCCTGTTGAAAGTTATATATGGTGCCACTGTAATCAGAACATCTTTGATCCATTGCAATCAAGGCTTTGGTTCAGGCCCATAGTAAACTTCACTATTATGTGCAAGTGTTTCTTGTTTTAAAAAACTTTCATGAGGAAACATAGAGTCAGATTCCCTGGTTGCACCAGAGCTCTTCTTGGCACAGTTGAAGAGAGGATGGGCAAAGACAGCCACTATTCTGTTCTTATCCTTAGGACTACTGAGGACTGGGTCAGCTTCTGGCATGACGTGGATCAGTCTCAGGCCTTCTTAAAGTTCTGTTGGCTTGTAATGTCCCTCTAAGGGTTGTTACAAGCGCTAGAGACTGCAAGAGCCCAACCCACCCACCACCCTGACAGATGCTCTGCACAACTGGGCTCTAAAAGGGGATGACATAGAGTCATGATCTTGCTCATTGTGGAATTCAGTGAGATTGAGTAAATGTAGGTGTGGTAGGAAACTGTTATCCACCCCCGAAATCTTCCTATTTGTGATCTAGTGTAATTTAAGAAAGATATATAAATGTGCTAGGTTCTCTCTTTGTTCTCTGTGTGATTTCTCACATACATGTGGGATAGAATTGGTTCCTGATACATTTATGAATATTAAATATCATATATGAAAGAATGTGTCTGGTTTCTAAAGATCTATCTACTAATTTAAATTATAGGCCAAAACTTCCTCTCAGTTACAGCAGTTAAATAAGGTATCTCTACAGTAGGTGGTGAAATTTGGCCCTTTACTATTTATATTGGCACTATAGTGTGGTTTTATTAGCATGAAGGTATGGTGAATAAACATTTATATATATTATAGATTTATAGGAGCTTTAAATGTAAGTAAGTTGGGGGGAATGGAATTTTTAGTATATTCTGAGGATAATTTTTTGATGAGATATGTATAAACACTTACTGCTCAATTAAAAATATTAGGATACTTCAATACTAATATACTAGTTATGATGGTATAAATAACATTAGCATCCAAATCAAACAATTACTTTTGTAACTGAAGGAGTAACTACTATGGACAGTGAAGGGATTTACACAGTGGGAAAACAGACTCTTTCCCTTCTGAAAAACAGATCTGCAAGTTTCTGTTGAACTTGTTTGAGTAATGCTGATCTCCATCACAAAGTTAGGTTGATGTAAGTTGCCTTGCATCAACCTATTTGTGCATGTGTCAGTCACATTTTTCTCCTGCTGATGTAAGTGACCCATTATAGCAATACAGTAAAAACACTCCTCTGAATAGTGTTGAGCCATGATCAACCTACTGAGGTCAATGCAATACAAGTGTAGATACCGAGTGACTTCACCCTTGACAGTCCCACAACGCTTGACAGTGACTGCTCTGGTCACATTTGTGCACTCCACTGCCCAAAAGTCACAGAGAATAGAAACCTTCTCCTCCTTCCATTGAAACACCCTGCATATTTCTCAGTGCTTTTTTCCTGATGCTCTATTTGGTCAGCACACCTAGGATCACTCCCCTGTTGTGTCCAGCTGCCCAACCAACCATGCCAGTTTCACATGCTAGATGCATTCCTGCCTGGAGTAGACAGGAGGTACTGGATCTTCTGAGCCTGTGGGAAGGATAGGCTGTGTAGGCACAGGTGTGGACCAACTGTAGAAACATGGACACCTAGAAAAAGATTGCATGCAGGATGTAGGCAAAGGCGTACGACAAGGATCGGCAGCAATGCCACTGGAAAGTGAAGGAGTATTGAAATATTGTTTACATACTTTCTATATACCTCATCTATTTCTAAAAATTGCTAGGGAGGCACTGTAGATTAGTGAGTAGCTCAGAGCCTCAGAGGCAAAACCAGCTTCTATTCCTGAATCTGCCGTTGATTTGCTATACGAACGTGGCTAGGTCACTGGATCTTTCTGTGTCTCATTTTACTAATAGGTATAACAGAATGTATTGGGGGGGGGTGAAACTCAGTTATACTTTTGTCCACTGATTTGACTCATCAGATGAAAAGTGCTGTTATAAGGGCAAAATAATATATTGCGTCACTGCCTTCATGGGTCTCCAAGTAAGGACTTCTGGATGAAAGTAAACTCTAACCAAAGTAAGCAGACTGTTAATCTTTACAGATCTTTCTCATTTCGGCCAACCTTGTTTAGAGATTTCTCAGTGTGCACATTCTGAACTTCTGAGTCTTAAGAAAAGTTCAGAATAATGTAGTGGATGTTCCACAGTAGGCATCTGTTGTACTTTGTCTTTTACTTCAATAGTATTTAAGAACAGAGCTCTCCCTGTTTGAGAGCCAAGACTTCATCTAATGGTTTTCAGATATCAGAACTGGATAAGAAAAAAGCAGAACAAAGAGGCAGCATTAGTGACAATAAAAATGCACAGAATTCTTATAATCTGGGTTGCTCAATACTGTGCAAGTAGAAGAAAAATTTTGAGTTTTACAGAAGAGTGGCTATTTTATTAATATGGAAACAGAAAACTTATAGTGGAGGCCATGTTCAGGGAAAAGAAAATGTGCTTTTCTGTAATTATTTTCTTGGACAATCTTGTAGAGGGAGAGAAGATAGGGTTGAAGTTAATAAATTAAAAGTAATATTTATTTGCAACTCGTTTGTTTCCTAATTGGACATGCAATCATATAAATCTGATGTAAACAAAGACAGATGGAGCGAGAATCCGCTTTGACCTTTGAGAGACAAATAACATAGGAAGGAAACAATGGAAGTGATATGATTTTCATGCAAGCTGTTTTCATTGTCACAATGTGAAAAATACAGATCCTGTGATTTTTTTAGCAACAAGTCTGCAGTTGACATTTTTTGTCAAAGAACAATTAGTTTTAGCTGGGTTCTCAACAAAAAATAAATGAGTACCATTTCTTTACATAAGCAATAAAGCCAAGGCCCATCCAACTATTGTCCTTTAACACAATTCAGCTGATTCAGTGCAGCTTCTCAGATCTGTGATTGTGGTTGCCTCTTCTCTTTATAACTTATTCCATGAAAGACAATGAGGGCCAATCAAGCTAGCATCAGAATGGAAAGAATCACAATATACGAATATCCACCAAAATGCCCCAGAATTTTGCCTTGGTTTGACATATGTGAATGACAGTTCTGTTGTTTTTTTCCATTTAAGTGGAAAAATTTGCATTTCTGGGTGCACATTTGGTTGTCATCATTAATCTTTCCAGTGTTTGTTTTTGCCTAGTTAATGCAATGCTATTCCTTATGCTAATAATTTCCTTCCTTATTATAAAGAATCTTATGGTATTATTAACTACTTGCAAATATTAATTGGAGAGATATAAAGGCAAGCCCAGCAGAAGATCTCAGATGCACAGACAGGGTCAGTAAACAATTTTTTTCACTTTCTGAAAGTGACAAGAAAATGATCATTCTATAGAATAATTGGTAGGTGTTATTTACCTATTCCCATCAGGCCACACCCATGCTGTCCATGGAGCATCCTGAGTTATTATTCCATTATTTTTTTCTTTTAGGGGACAGAGTAGAGAAAGGAGAAATGTAGCATGGGAAGAAGGTTACTCATGAATGTGAACCTCTTCTCCTCTCAATAGGAAACTCCCCATTGCATGTTGTTTACCTCTTCAGTCCTCTCAATCCCCTCTGTACCCTCCAGCTCTTCTTCACACAGTTCTGTCTTCTCTCTCTCTCTCTCTCTCACGTATACACACAAACACACATTCTTCTCTTATTTTCTCTTTTGTGAATTGAATTTCACTCACACACTTCTCCTTTACTCTCTGTGCATAGGTACTGGCAAAATAATATTGTTTAATAATAGTATTGTTTAAGAAGATTACAGATTTAGAGGAAAAGCATCCTCTCAGACAAAGATAGAGGGTTTCATAGATGCGTGATATAATTGAAATTGGACAACAGGCCTAATATTATGCAAGGCCTAGCAAAACATAAGAATTGACCAAATTGCATTGTTCAAATAGAACAATGACTGAGCAAAAACTGTTGAGCAAGAATAAAACAAAAATAGGCTCAACAACAGAGATAAGCTCACCCACAGGTCAACTGCCAGGGGCGAGCAACCATAAAACACCGGATGTGCTTAGGCAGGCCTCCGCAGGCTTCCATAGCTAAACCACCTAAAATTGTTCAACCACAGGGTGCTCGAAAAAGTAAATAAATACTGAGAGCAAACAGGGGTTCAGTGGACTGCAGCTTGGCTCAAAAGGGGGGTGTCTACTCTTGAGTCTATCGAAAGGACACCAGCCCTAAGAAGCTTGCGAGTTCCAGATCCCAGAGACCACCTGTCGAGAATGAGGGTTTTAAATCAAGAATCCAGACCAGAGGCTGAGGCAGAGTCTGGCCGTGAATATAGCATCTGGATGGTTCAGGAGTCTGTGGACTCAGGAAATCGGGGGGATTTAATTAAGATCTGCGAAGCATGAACCCCTAAGGCAATTGCTAGCGTGCTTATAAGGAATAAAGGTTAATAGGAAACTAAGGGAAATAGTTAGGTTTGGTTAGGTTTAAGGATCAAGCACAAGTTGTGTTTAAGTTACAGGACTTGTCCCAGTGACCATCTGTTGAGGATAATGATAATCAATAAAGACGCATCCATAAATAGTACTGATCAGTGTAAGTGTTAATTGTTAAATTGTTTAATTGTAAAAAGTACTGTTAATTTTCTTGTTTGTTTGTGTTATTGTCAATAAAGCTATTCATTAATTCAATCTGGGTTATTCTTTCCCATCAGTCTTGGAATCCTTGTAAAAAAACCCTGGTGTCTTGCCACCCGTCTAATTCGGCCTTTTCCTTACTAAATTTTTCTAATAGCAAGACAGCAACAGTGGAGAATTGGGACCCATAGTCTCTGAAAGTACATTTTAGTTAGTTAGAAATGGGGTTAGCTACAATCAGGTTCATTAAGCTCAAACTAGGTACAGCCTTCTGGCTCCTGCCACATTGTTAGTCATCTTTAGTTAGGAACCCAGACTTCAGTTATTATTGGTACCGATGATGCCAAAATGCTTGAGAATTTCATTTTTTGTATATTTTTAGGTGAGATCAAGTTTCTGTTATTGGATTGTAAATTCTAAATGTGGCTGACTGTAAGAATGAACTTCGTGGCAGAAGCCGCTCTCCTTGAGGTGGGATTTCCATCAATAGTGGAGAAGTATCCTAAATGTTTCTTAAATGTCATGGGATGTTTCCTCAGCCATTAAAGGCACTCTGGCACACAGAAGAGAATGTCACAGAATCATTTTCATGATTCACACAAGCACAACTTGAATTAGAATTATTCCTATTTTAAAATTTATTTTCTGTGTCTCAGTGAGAGCTTGAATGCTCACCTCCCCGGGAATTATGTTAAATTCTTTTAAATGGCATTCCTTTCAAATGCATTTCTTGTCCTTAACTCACTGTGACATTCTAAAACATGAAGGCATGCATTAAAATACAGCAAGCACCTCCAATATAGCAAGACTTTGTGCTGGAATTATCGAACCCCTAAAGATTGCAAATGGCCCCCTTTCTGAAGATCATTTGCATGACAATAATACAGTACAATTCCATTTGTTTTAAATAAAAAATTATTGAAACTTTCATTTCACTTCAGATGTGAAACATTTGACATTCCTGTCAAAACTTTCACTCATTATCATTGCAAGTTGCCTTTTTTTTTTAAGTTCAGTTTTGGTGGCTCTATATTGAATTTTTAAGACTGCCTGTCTTGCTGCATGTGGTACATTGTGTCTAAATGAGTATTGTTTATAAAATGTATTTCTGACTGCAGTTGTATCACATTACATTTTAAGGTCAGTGTGGACTTGAATTTTGTGACATTGGCAATATGAAAATATTTTTTACAGGGACGTTTTGACTGTACTGTGGCATTTTATCCATTTTTTTCAAATTGTTACCTTTCAGGTTCAATTGAAAAGTGTTTGCTTGTTGCACTCTGGAGGGAGGGTTCTATATTTCTCCTGCACAAGTGAATGGAGCCACTAACATCTGCAACAAGATAAGGAATGCAAATACCACTTGAGGTGTCAAAAGTCCAACTGCTGCAGGAAAAATACAGAGACCCGCCAGCTCAGGATATAACACATAGGTAAAAGAGGAAACTATAATCCGATTCTCTCAACCATAGTTAGACCATGTCTATGGTACAAAATTATGTTGACATAACTTACATCAGCATACAGACACTGCAGTTATTAAAACACTTGTGTATGTGCATACTTGGCTCCTTCTGTCAACGGTGAGCATCCTCATCATCAGCGCTTGTATCAATTGCATTGTCAGCGTGGGACATTGTAGGATGGCTCCTGAAAACCAGTAACAGTCACCATAAGCAACACAGTGTCTACACTGACACTGTGTTAACATAATTACATCGATGCTATTCCAGTTGGTGTAGAGAGGCACTTATGTTGGTGGGAGACAAATTTAAGTGAAGACACTGCCATATAAGGGCACGGAAGCTTATGTTATTCTAACCCTATAGTAGAGACTGGACCTCACATTGATTAGCATCATATTCAATGGGTAAGCCTTTGGTTTCAGTGGGACTACTCATAGAGTAAGGTACTAGTCAAGATGAGCATCAGTAGCAGAACTGAACCTTTATGTAAGATTTTAAGTTTCTAATGCACTCTACAAACCCAGTCCCTAACTCAAGTCCCATCCACACACAAAAGCCCTTAACATGAAGGGGAGTGGGGCAGATGGTGTTTAAACTCCAGTTGGCTGTCCCGTTGAGGTATACACTACAGCTCAAGTGAGCACTCATCAGCTGCTACCACACTTTGCTGTCAGTATAATCACTCTGTGTTTCTCAAGTTTCACAGTGCTTTTGCAGTATTTTACCCTGTTTCACCATACTTTCACTCCAGCTGGGCTAATTTAAAAGGGGATAACTTGAGCATAGATAACCTGAATTAACTTTGCAGTTAAGACATAGCCTAAATTGCATAGGCCAGAAAAGCATGTGGCAGTTTGATCATAAGCTCTAATACATTGTGACAAGGAAAGAATCAATCTGAAAGTCAACACCTTCCTTTCTTTTTTTTTCTCTTTAAAATAAAGCAACTTCATAGTCAAGAAGAAATTTCAATAGAGCTACCTAGAGGGTTGTTGTGTTTGACCACT
Source organism: Mesoclemmys tuberculata (assembly GCA_007922155.1). Taxonomy (NCBI): domain Eukaryota; kingdom Metazoa; phylum Chordata; order Testudines; family Chelidae; genus Mesoclemmys; species Mesoclemmys tuberculata. Next base: position 64,078,999 of record ML675610.1, read on the forward strand.
ATACATGTGTGTCCGTGGTAGGTGCTCATAGCATGTTCAACACATAAATAAAGAGTGCTTCTTGTTTTGAGAGATTACTTTTATTATCAAACACAAAATATTACACAACATTAAACAAATCCTAGAGGGGAGAAAGTAGTGGGTGGCAGTGCGTGTAAATCCAGTTGTCATTCTCATAGCTGTCTGAGGGGGTGGATTGAAGGGGAGGTAGTGAGATGGCCCATGATTTTGGTAGGAATGTGTATGGGGAGTTGGTGGAGTGCAGGGAAAGAAGTTCTGTTGCGACTGAAGAAGGGGCCGAGCTTGCATGAACTGTGTCTGCAATGACACTGTTGTCTTTAGAAGCTCTGTCTGATCCTCCATGGCCTTGATCATGTGCTCACGGCCAGCTAAAATTCTCTCCTGGTTTTCCTTACATTCCTGTCTGTCCAACTTCTGAGGTTCTGACATCAGTCATCTCCATGTCCTTTTCTCTCTTTTGGACACCTCAGAGAAGAGGAGGTGTTCCTTGAACATCTCCTCCTTGCTTCCTTGGGATCGCTTCCTTGTCAGTTGTAGGTGGACTGCCAGTGTTGGGGCCTTGCTGCGAACGTCACATCTGAGTAAGAACAAGAAACAATGAACAAAACCATTATTGTGAGTGCACTAACCGTACACATGAATGCCTGTGAAACACACTTCATTTTCACTGTCCCCTTGCACAGAGTACAACTCCTTCATCAGCCTGAGAATGGTGAGTTGTGGGGTGGGAAGGGGCAAACCATCCAATTAGGTCTAGGCGCTGGGTGGGCACTCACTTGGGGCATAAATGCAGGTACATAGGGAAAACAAATTTCAAATTGTGCCAACATTCTCCACAGGCAGGGGCATAGAAGCAGATATCTCACTCCTTAAAGTCACCAAGGATGCTAGGATGCATCTTGTCCAGGTGAGCAGCTCCAAACTGGGTCCCTATGCTGAACAACTGTGCACTGCTTTGGTCCCCACTCAAGTGATTGCCAATTGGCATGAGAAAGTGACCTACAATGGGGGCAAAAACACAGCTGCTTTGCCCAAGAATCTGAAGTAGAGAATCGGGGAGTATCTTCAAGAAAGCTTTCTAGAGATCACACTGGAGAAAACCTGTGAAATCTCAGCATGCATTAACATGCTTCTCAGCCATGCTGCCTAGATGCGCAAGGGAATGGGAAAGCACATGCAAACACTGCTGCCACTTGTCATTTCTATCCCTTCAACTACCTGTATGTTTTAGCCAAGTGAATGACCCCCATGGCTTCAATACACAAGCAGCATCAGCTTCCAAAAACTTACCAGAGCGCCCCTCTCCGGCATCCTGAGTGCCGGAGCTGAAGGGCGGAGGCTGGCTATAGCCTTCTGGGGTTGAGAACAGTTCCTGGCTCTGAACCTCAACAACCAAACTGTTTCCTGTCTCCAGGTCATCCTCCAGCTCCATGTCCTTGTCAATGACCTCTTCACTGGAGTTCAGTCCAGTATCTGGTGGCCTCGGGGCCATGGAGGTGTCTATAGGCGTCTTGGGGCTAGATGTGGGGTTGCCACTGAGGATGGAGTCCAGCTGTTGTAGAAGTGGCAGCTCATTGACTCAGCACCAGAATGACAGTTTACCTCCTAAGCCTTGTGGTAGCTCTGCTGCAGCTCTTTGATTTTAGCTTGGCACTTCAGCATGCCCTGCTCCTAGCCCTTCTCTGCCATGAGATGAGAAATCTGGCTGTAGGTATTAAAGTTCCTTTGGCTAGAGCGAAGCTGGGACTGCACAGCAAACTCCACCCAAATGGTGATCAGGTCCTGCAGTTCCAATGTGCTCCAAGCTGGACAGCGTTTGCTGCGTGGAGCCGCCATGATCAGCTGGGAAGAAGAGATGCAAGCTCTCCACGCCGGCCAAGCAGGAAGTGGAATAAAAATTTCAAAACTTCCCATGCCCTTCCGGGGGGGGAGAGGGTGGGTGGCTGCAGAGCAGCAGAGTGCAAGCGGAAGTCCACAGTGGTCAAGATTGGCATGGTGGGACATTTCCAGAGGCCGTTTACCGTGACAAAAACATATAGAAGTGTCTACACTGCTGCTTTGTCACTAAAACATTGTCACAAAAAGCTCTGTGCTTCTCATCAAGGTGGTTTTATTTTGTTGACAAAACAGGGCAATTTTGTCATCAGAAGGGTCATGGCAGTGTGTACACCAGGATTGTTTTAAGACAAAAGGTGACTTTTGTCGACAAAACTCTCTAGTGTAGGCAGGCCTAAGTCAGGTTGGTAACTCACAGACAGCCTCTCCAGATGCGGTTATCACTCAGTGCGACAGCAGGTGGTGCCAGACACCCAACTTAGTTCAGTGAATGGTTTCCAGCCACTCCTGAACTAACAATAGATACGCTCCAATTGGCTCCCTCAGGACTATACCGTCTAATCCTGGTCAAAAAACCTGACCAGTGGAGATTATTATTCAGTCCACCCTTCCCTCAAAGTGGAAGGAACGTGCACCAGCTTTTGTTACTGAGCCGAGTTTGTCTAAACACTTCACTCAAAAACACACTGGTGAAGACAAAATATTAAACAAGTTTATTAACTACAGGAAAATGGATTTTAAATTATTATAAGCGACAAATGTAAAGAAATTAAAAGTAGTTACCAAATGAAATAAACATAAGGTCGCGGTCTAAATAATGTACACTAACAGGATTTGAATTAGCAATGTCTCCTCTGAGAAATGTTAAAAGCAGACTCCAGGTTTTCAGTTCACACAGGCAGAGACTGCTTTCCCACCTGGGACTACCCTCCCCTCCCCCAGTCCAAAGTTCTTTGTCTTCCAGACTCTTCTTCAGGTGTTGAGTTGGAGGGAGAGAGAAGCCTGGTGATGATGTCACACTCCCCCTTTTATAGTCTCTTTCAGCATGCTAGAACAACTGGGCTTGTAACCTGGTCAGTCCAGCCCCATTGCAAATGTGTTTCCTCCAGTGAAGCTTTCACTGTAAACAATTCCTATTAGTGGAATCTATTCTTGAATAGGTGAGAGATCCATAAATGCTGTCTGGCCACTCCATTGTTGTGCCTGAAAGGCTGTTTGTGGGAGTTTCCTGCCTTTCAACATGTTCTAGTAGCATTTACAACAATATTTGATAACTACACATACAATGGTGGCACATACAATTAGACAGGATACCAACATTTTGCAGATCAAGACTTTTAAAATAATACCAAACAAGGCATACCTTTTATAAAACCTATCATAATTATATGACATTGGTGAATATGAGTTATTTGGGATGTTGTTTTCAGACAAAAGATGTCACACTGGCCCAAGACCCTTAAAAACATAATGGATTATACAATTAAGAAGCTTTTGGACTCCGAATTCATAATTCTGTTCAAACCTCACTCAATAAGTGCCTCATGTTTTTGTCAAAATCTGAATGAATGTGGTTTTGATTCCCATAGCTATTATTTCAATATACAAAAACAAATGTGGACCATCACATTTCACTATAGCACGTGTTTAAAATTGGATTATTATGATCATCTGCTCTGTAGTCTCACTTCTTCTCACCTCTACCCCCTACAAAATAGCATGGCTAATGTCAGCTTCCTATCTCTTCATTCTGACATCAGCCCCTCTGTAAATCATTCCTGTTTCTTATCACATACATTCTTTCAAGATCCATCACAATTACTTCCCCACTTATATCATTTCCTCAGCCTCCCTATGATCTGCCTACTCATTCTTGCTTCCTTAATCACTTTCTGCCATGCTCAGTTCCATTCTGCATTCTGCCACTGGGACTCTCTCCAAGAACACTTCCAAGTATGTTCTCCTCGTGAATTATCTCCCCACAGCCCTACCTGACCTGGTTTTCCTGACTTACCATCTAAACACTTGTTACAATTCATTTTAACTCACCAGTGAAGACAAGTCGCAGGATGAAAAACAGTATTTTCCAAAAGAAAAGCTACCCAGGGCAGTGGTGGATTCTCCATTTCCAGAAGAAGTCAGATCAAGGCAGGAGGCCTTTTTGGAATGCCTTTTAGCCAAACACAAGTTACGCTTTAGTCAGACACGTATTATTGGACTCAATACAGGGTGAATATGAGTGAAATTTAATGGACTGTGATATACAGGAGGTTAGATGATGACCTAACAGTCCCTTCTGACCCTATGCTCTATGTATCTATGAACCCTTCTAACTTTTTCCTCTCCCTCTTCCCTGCCCTTTTCCTGGAGAACACTCTCAAGTCTAGCCAATTGCAATTTAGATCCTGAATGTCATGGCAGAACTATATTTACTTTAGGATCACGTTTCTATACCCTTATATCTCAATATCAAATGCAACACCTTCACATTCTCCCAATAAGAAGAGGGCAGGACCTTATTAAAATCAAATTTAAAAAATAAAAAGAGGCAGAGTATGTTCAAAACAGTACATGGGTGACTCCCAGAAAGATCTATTGTTCATACACAAACCCACTGAAATAAAGAACAGGCAAACACTTTCAATTGCAGGGTGTTTTTTTTCTTTCTCTCTCTCTTTGAAATGTTTCAGGGTAGCATTACGTTATATTAGCTTCCATGTACTTATTCTACTGGGGTCTAATCAAACAGAGCCCATGTCTCTAGGATCAAACAGCTAATCTTTGCTAGTTTTGTCAGAGTTCTGACTCCCCCATCAATCAAACACCAGACTTTGAAAGTGTGAGATACTGCTAAATAGCATTCTGTTGGGCTGCAGAGAAACTTCTTTGCTAGCTAATCTGCAGCAACAGCTGGAGAAGCAGCATTAGAAGGGGAAAATGTTATTTGTATGCAACCGGCTGAACTTGATAGGGTAGGCTGAGGGACCCTGTGATTTTAGAAAAGTACAGGACATTAACAAGAATACTACCCTTCTTCCTCCTCAGAAACAAAAGTAATTGACTGTTAGAACTGCTTGTGTTGCGAGTATTGATCAGTGACAGTTAGAAGCGCTCTTTACAATCACTCATCCTGTGAGGCCCAATTAACAAAGACCAGCTTGCTGAATTAGATAACATTCAGAGGCCACTGAAATTAATGTGAAGCTGTCTGAGCATCCTTCACCTAATAGGGGAAAATCAAGTTTAAATGAAAGCAAAGAGGGAAGTCCTGGTAAGAGCTAAACAATTGTGACGAGAATAGAAGTGGATTAAGACAAGAGTTTTGCAAGGACAATGAAGAGACACAAAGACTCTTTTCCTCTTAAAGTGAAGTATGTTGGCTGTTTTTTGTCTTATGTTATTTCTGATGATGCTCGTGCCATTTATTATTAATGATTTCCTCACTGCTGACTTGGCTGCTGTGCAGAGACTATAACTGCGGGGGGACACTTTAACAAGCAACGATCCCCCTACTCCCATCAACCCTCTTCTTGGGGCTGCCTCATCACCGCAGCTAGTTAGGGAAAACTTTTCGAGAGGCAAGACGAAACATCTCTCTTCCTCCTCAAAAGAAATTAAAGCTAAAAGTATGGCAACAGGGAAGTGAAATTTGACATAATGTGTTTCCAGGGTTATTACATTATCCCCTTTGTAATCGCTGTACATTCATGTGAAAAAAATCAGTCACATCTTCATTCAGCCAAAAATATTTATAATGTTGACATGATAAAGGAAATGTAGAGTACTGATTTTCAATCTTTTAAATTCTTCAGATCACAGCCAAAAAGAGAGATCCCATAATGAACCATCAGTTTGAGATTCACTCTAATAAATCATAACACACTTGTTCATATAAGAATACATTTCCAGGTGGTGAATGGCCATTAATGCATATAATTAAAATCAATATTGGTGGGAATCATACAAGTGATACTCTTTGAAACACTTCAAAAATGTACCATAGTGAACTATGAGAATAGGAATAATGCAAATGTCAACCTCCAAACAACAATAATTTATTCATCCATTTCCTTTACATTATCATTTATCAGAAGTGAGTTTTTGTTAGATGAAAAGTGGTTTTAATCAATAGCTAGAAATCTGCTTTCTTTGCATTGATTTATTAAGCAAATTCAGTATGGTGATGATGATAAGGAGCTATGGCTGACACTGATCACTTTCTAATTGCCTGATAGATTTAACACCTTTCAGTCAATGCTGTGAACACACTGCAGTGTCTACAATAGCATAAATATGCTTATTGCAGAACTGGTGGGAAAGAGGAAAACGATCTGGAAGGCAGAAACTGGAACCATCAGAATGAGAACACAGATTGCATCCTTTAATCAGCATGTAGGTGTTAGTAAGTGAGCCAAATGCATGCACAAAGTCTGCGTGTGGCATACTTATATATTTGTGAAAGGTGTTAAATGTCACTGTCGTAAAAGAAAAATAATTTGGTGATACAGCAAGTATGTAGTTAACGTACCACAACAGAGATAAAGTAAGTTAAATAATGGGAATATAGACTCATAGACTCATAGACTCATAGGTCAGAAGGGACCAATATGATCATCTAGTCTGACCTCCCGCACAAGGCAGGCCACAAAACCCTACCCATACACATTTATAACAACCCCGAACCCATGACTGAGTTATTGAAATCCTCAAAAGTGAGATTTGAAGACCTCAAGCTGCAGGGAATCCACCAGCAAGCGACTCATGCCCCATGCTGCAGAGGAAGGCGAAAAACCTCCGTGGCCCCTGCCAATCCGCCCCGGAGGAAAATTCCTTCCCGACCCCAAATATGGCGATCAGCTAAACCCTGAGCATGTGGGCAAGACTCACCAGCCAGCACCCAAAAAAGATTTCTCTGCAGTAACTCAGTTCCCATCCCATCCAGCGTTCCCACAGACCATTGAGCAGACTTATCTGCCGGTAATCCAAAATCAATTGCTCAAATTAAACTATCCCATCATAACATCCCCTCCATATACTTATCAAGCTTAGTCTTAAAGTCAGATAAGTCATTTGCCCCCACTACTTCCCTCGGAAGGCTATTCCAGAACTTCACTCCCCTAATGGTTAGAAACCTTCGTCTAATTTCTAGTCTAAATTTCCTAATATCCAATTTGTACCCATTCGTCCTCGTGCCTATATTAGTACTAAACTTAAATAATTCCTCTCCCTCCCTAACGTTAATCCCCCTGATATATTTATATAGAGCAAGCATATCCCCCCGGAGCCTTCTTTTGGCCAGGCTAAACATGCCAAGCTCTTTGAGTCTCCTTTCATAAGGCAGATTTTCCATTCCTCGGATCATCCTAGTAGCCCGTCTCTGAACCTGTTCCAGTTTGAATATCAGTGTTAGCAGAAGTAAACACCCAGGTTTGAGCCTCAAGATTGAAGTGCCTCCATTCAATTAACTCTCTTCCAGTTTTTAAGATGCCAGTGTTAGTTTACAAGTTACAAAACTTAGAGAAAATGTGGCACCTGAAATGAAGACTATTTTTTTTAGCTCTTCACTTTTCATTGTCATTTACTCTTATTTTCCCCCTTCCTGATATTGAAAATGGAATTATCTATTCAAACTGAAATCATTGGGGATTCTTAATATTACCTTGTCACACGGCACCATTTCTACTTTTCCAACATGGTGCCACATTGCGGCCCAGTCAACAACTGCAGGCGGAAGAGTAAAGGGATGCAGATTGAGTCACAGTATGGTTCTGGTTGCCCCACTCTCTGTCCATATTTTCTTTTTAAATACTTGCTATGTCTTTAGAGGGGGGAAGCTCTTCAGGAAAGGGATCATGTCTTCATCCTAGTCTAGGAGGCAGTGTGCAGAATTTGGCGTGTTCACTGAAATAATAATAATTAGTTAAAAGAATAGGTAATGCATCTTATAGTTTTGAATATATATTGATCAAAATGTGGCCACCAACTGTTCTTAGGGCCGTGGTGGAGGGAGGGGGAGAGCAGCCACTGTGCTCCCATGAGTACTAGGCCTGGAATTCTGCCTGGTCCTTATGCAAGCTGTGAAACTTGGGGTGGATCCTGCCATCATCTCTCCACTGCACACACATGTGAAAGCCAGCATTATTTGGCCACATGCATTCTGTCCGATTCCCCTCTCATGCCACTGAACTGTTTGTATTAGTTGTGCTTTATGAGAAAGTTAACTACTTTGGATTCCTATCCTACACACCTAATTACTCATGTTATCGTACCTCCTTTCTAGCCTGAAAAATATTGTACAGAGCCATTAGCATTCAAACGATTCCTGACGCTGAGATATCAGCTATCTTGCCAAGTACTGTACATCAAGCAGTGTTGCATAATGAGAATTCCTTGAGTAATATGAATAAATACTCTCTTTTCTTTGGACATCCCTCATCTACTTGGGCTGAATCCTCTGCAGTGGTGGTTCAGACCAGAAGTGAACAGAATACTGAAAGCCACGAGGGCGAGCAGTGCCAAGTCGTCTTATATTTTAGGTTCTCTGTGTACCGCATATAGCTCCTGGACAGAAATGAAAGCTCGTGTGAACCAGCCAAAATTAAACCATATGCAAAAAACTTGTACTAATGCCAGTCTCTGATTCTATGTGCGGGTGCCAATGGGATGAGGTGTGTGGCAGAAGAACTGAATATAAACACTCCAGGGGAGATCCACAGCAGAGGATCTAGCCCAATCTATATAGAAGTAAAGAAGACTTTTAAATATTTGTTTATATTGCCTTTTCTACCTGCTTAATTCCTTAATTTCCTTGCTCTGTGGTACAACCAAGTGGTAGACAACACAGAAGCAATTAAATCTGTAGGACTAGAAGGTTCCAAGAAGTAAACTATTATCCAGTTGCAAGCATCTGATGGAACAGTTGTCCAAATAGATAAAATCAACAACAAAACAACCTCTAGCACTGTCAGAAAGGTTAATAGCCAACTTCAGTTGGCATTTAGGAGACAAGTGCATTACAGAAAGAGCCTTTTTGAAGTGCCGAGTGGAATCTTCTGCAATTAATGAATCCCACAAGATGTTAGCACTGATTTTGGACCAAAAATGATATTATTAATGCAGTTAGATTAATCTTTTTAGAAACAGTGTATGCATGTGGTAACTAAATCCATACTTCTAATGGCCAGATTCCATATCATTGTAAAGAACCTCATTTACTAGATCAGTAGAGATTACAATTGTTATCCAGTGAAATACTTGAAGATAGAAAGGATAATGTCAAACTCATCTCTGTAGGATCGTCTAGCCAGCCAGCATATGAGAAAGTATCAAGAGTGGCCATACACCTGTTCACAAATTCTGACCTCTGAGTCTTTTCTAGCCATATTATCAAGTGCTGAATAGGAATTTAAAAAGTAAAACTTTGCCACTAGTTGAAATTTTTCACAAACAATTTTGCTATTGGAAAATGTGGTTTCATCAAAATTGAAATGTGCACGATATTTTTCAGTTTGTCGACAAAGAGGAAAGTAAATGAAAAGATTTGTTATTCCTTTCAAAATGTTCATATTGTTTCATGTTGATTAAAAATACCTTTATGCTTCAACATGACCAATTAAAAAACATTTCAGAATGTTCTGTTTCAGGGATTTTTTGCTGTTGTTGAAATCTCAACATTTTGTTCATATTCAGAACAAACAGTAATTTGGAAAAGTTGAAATGTTTCCACAGGATAATTCCATTTTCAAAACAGCCCTATAAAAGATGTATCGTAGTAAGTCATAAAGTTCACCGCCTCCACTGCCGCAGGTCTCCCTACAACTCAGGAACATTCAAGGGCTTTTAGAGGTGTTTTTATGACCTTTGTTCAGATAGCGGATGGTCTTAGGGCATATCTACAATGCATACCACTGGCAGTGGCATGCAGGACATGGTAGCTCACACTGCAATGAAGAGCAAGCTGTGTTCCAACTGCAGTGTGTAGCTGCACGCTTCAGTGAAAGGGAGGCAACAGGGAAAAGCTCCAGCAACAGGAAGGTGGCAGACACAGAAAATAGTACAGTAGATGGAGCAGTCACTGCTTGGGCATGTAGAGGGCCATGTAGGACACATAGCCACAGGATTCAGATTTGTCTTTACCCTACTCATCTACCCAGTGCCTAGCCGTCAGAACTGGTATTTGTATCGCTGTTGGGGCAGCATGTCGTATATGTACTCTACATGCCGCTGTAAAGTGCACGCAGTGTAGATGTACCCTTAGTCATCTTAGAAGCACTGCTGCCCTTAGATGGCCAGGTGACAGCAGTGGTATATATGCTTCAGTTAATCTATAGCTGGACCCAAGGGCTACAACTATTCCTTTGTGATCTGAACCTCAACACAACGATCAATAACATTATGACTTCAAGGCTATTGCTTTTCCTGTGCTCATGGTACCTGTTTGCCTCTGGAAGCAGTTCAAGTTATTGACTGTGAAAGATCAACATTTTCCCTAAGTGGTTTGAAATCCATCTGTCTGACAGATCACCTGACTCCCCATGTTCCACACAGCAAATGAAATCCTCTGAGTCACTTATTGTCCATCCCCAGGTGTGTACATATCTAACTTGAGTCACTAAAGTGTTGTAACATACCTCCTCATCCCAATCTCTCCTCAGATATTATGGGGGGTGAAGGACATATAAATAGACAGGCAATGGACAATGGAAGACTGATATAAAAACTCTTTTTAAAAGTTGAAAAATGAACACTCAGAAAATTCAGACTTATGAAAATTAGAGATGGAGAAGACCAACTAAGGCAAACTTGGAAAAAATTCTTATTTCTGGCTTTTAAAATGTGCGACGTTCATCCTTCAGCTTGGCTTACAGGATCACTTACACAACTGATGTGCATGACAATAGTCACATCTCTTGGAAGAATCTGGTAATGTGCACATGGCATTTTGCTTGTATTAGTATTTGGTTTGCATGCACACATTTGGGTGTGATTGTGTTTTTAGTGCATAGATATTTTTCTCCTCTGTTGAAAATTTGGCCCCTTTCCTTCTCTAGCTTATCCCCTGCTTGGTGCTGATCAGTTCTAGAATACTGAATATTATTACTTTGTTCACTCTGATTTTAGGTATGCCAAAGTATGGGGCTGGTCTGTCTTTTCACACTTTAATTTCCCTGATTGTTTCAGAAAGATAGTGTTGTCTAGTGGATAGGGTGCTGGAATGGGACTCAGGAGGTAGACAGTGAGGCAAATTTGAGGGGCTATAGGAGGAAAGCAGATGAGAAATGTTGGCATCAGCCATGTGGGAGAAAGAGGAGGAGGAAGTAGGAGAGGACAGAGGAGGTCACATTGGATCTTGTCAATTTTGTCTTTCAAGAAATTAGCACTATTCTATTCAGAGAGGGAAGTGAAGGTGGGTGATACTGAGGATTTGAGAAGGGATTCAAAGGTGACTAATAACCAGCTGAGACTGTATGGGAGGGAATGAATCCAAGTGGGGAAGCAGAGCTGTTTAGCTTGACAAATAGCAGAACTGAAGGAAGATGGAGTGAATTTGTAGTGAAGGAAGTCAGCATAGTCATGGACAGTGATGGAGCTAATAAGAGGAGATTGACTACCATCCCCCAGACACATCTGGCAGGCTTTAAGTATATGTGTGGTGCTTTTTCACAAGGTCTGGAGAGCAAGTCTTTCCCTCCCTCACTCTGTGCCAAGCATGGTGATATGGTGCATGGGGTCATAGTGCTGTGACCTTGTGAACCACGTCACAACAGTGCTCACTGAAATTTGGCCTTGCCAGCCCTCTGTCCTGATGGATGTGTGACTGGGCTCAACCTGAATGTTGCTCTGACCCCCTGCAGTAGGTCACAACACCTGGAATGAGGAACTACGCCCAGCCCCACTGAACAGGAGCCACTGCTGCAGTGTGACCGTGGGATATGCTCCCTCTATATCCCCCCTCTTCCCTTTGCTAGGACCTCCTCTCTGCGCCAGGGCAGGAATAGGGTTGCCAGGACAAAGGTTGCTGCTGTAGGTATTCCGTACCTCCTCACCTCCCCCCGGTTGAAAATTCTGATTCCAGCACTGGTCATGGGATTTCTGCCAGGAATTCTCAGCTGCATGAATGCAGGAGCGAATGCTGGGGATGAGCCAAGGTCTGGCAGACTGGATCTCATGATGGAAGGAAAGAGAAAAAGAGCCAAAGATAGGACAGAATCAACCATCTTGGCAGCTGAAGAGAGGGCAGGAAGGAGAGGACTGAGAGCAGAAGAGAAGTCATGGATAGTGATGGATTGGAAGTCATGGAAGGACCAGCTGGCCAAGTGAGAATGAGCAGGCAGTTGGGGAAGTTGAAAGAGTCCATGTGGTGGTCACAGAAGGGGAGCTCAGTGATGAACAGATCAGAGTAAGAGCAGTGTTTGAGGAAGACCAGGTTCAGAAGTGTCCATTTTGATGAGTGGGTTTGTTGATCCAGGGGTAAAGATCAAATGGCTTAATTTTACATTAATTTCTTTCTTGTCTCTTGTTTTTTGTTGTTGTTGGTTTTTCCTTTTTTTGCACCACTTCTCCAGTCTCCCTCCTAAAGGAAAAGAGTTCATCTGGATATTTGGAAATATTATTGACTCTTAGAAGATAGATATATTCAGTATCTCCAATCTCCTTTTAACTGTAAAATGATATTTTTTTAAAAAAAAGTTCTGGTACAATTTTGGCTCCTTATACTGAGAAATCATGTGCCAAATTTTAGCCTGGAGCAAAATATTTGGCTTTTTATTATAAATTGAAATAAAGTATTGAAGGAGATTCTAAGACAAGTGATTGCCAGGAGTTATACCAAGAATTTTCTCATTAAAATCCAACACCACTGCCATAGCATAGAAAAGAATGTCCCCCCCAAACCTTACAGAAATGTTAAGACAAAAGATAATAGGAGAGTAATGAAAAGGAAAAAATACTTAACTATGCTGTGGAATCCCTCTCTCTCCCGCCACCCGTCCCCCTTTCACCCGCCCACACCTGTCTATTAATCCTTTTTCCTCATATTCCCCCAGATCTCTCTTCCAAATGAAGCAACTTCCGTATTATTCGTTCTGGAGATGACTCAGCAGTGAGACGCAACAGCAGAGAGAGCTGTGAATATCTGCCACACAAATGTTCCTGCTTACATCTGCTAGCCAGCCATCTAATAGCCACACATTTTTTATGTGTGGTGGTTGGAGTGGGGAGATCGTTTCCAGATGGTCGTAGAAAGAGAGAGCAAAAATAAGGTGCTTGTCTGTAACAACGTCGCCAGCTACATGGTTCGTTGTGAGTAATACACATGAAGAGATTTTTACCATATCTGACTACGATTATAAATTCAGGCCTCCCCAACATCAGAAAAGTGTCTCATTATAGAAATATTACTCTGGTGTTTCTGAAGAAGCAGACTGAATTCACCAATTAACTCCATGGTTGTTTTCCCAATCTGGTCTGATCAGTTCGGGTTTGTTTGTTTGTTTTTCCCCGCCCCCTCCTTTATACATACTCAATTAGGTATTAGGTTTCAAGAAAAGAAATATGGGGAAATTAAGAAACAGTAAGCATGGTTTACTGGGAGGAAATAATAAAATGTATGAGACTGGAACCAGACTGCAGCATCCTTATAGAGTTCCTATTGAAATGAAGATGTAACCATGTACAATTCTACTGAAAAGGAAACTGTAAGGAACAAGAAATAGCCTGTGTTGCATCAAAAGAGATATGCACAATGATAAAGAATGTACTGAAATAGAGGAGGTGTGTGCATGGGAAGGGAAATTTAGGTGGAAGAAGGACAACAAGAAAATATACTCAGTTGGTGCTCAGTTCTACTTAGATAAATGCCTATACCTGGTGACTTCAGTGTCAGCAAGAAATATGAGCAAGATCTCATATTTAAGGGTATAAATATGGGGCAGTAGACAGTGTTCTGCTTGCCAAAGGACAAAAAGAATGTTGTTAACAAAAATATCTTTACTATTTTGACAGCACCTAGAGGCCTCAACCAAGACCAGGCCCCTGTTTTTCTAGATGGTACAAACACACTGTAAGAGACAATTCCTGCACTGAAGACCTAACAATCGAAATAGGCAAGAGAGACTAACGATGAGAGGGGAAACAGAGGTGAAGTGACTTTCCAAAAGTTACACAGCAGGTCAGTAACAAAACCAATAGAATGGTGGTCTCCTGGCTCTCTGTCCAGTGCCCTATCCATTGGACCATGCTGCCTTTTTGTGGAAGTGGAGAGTGAAAGCTCAGGAACAATCATTGAAGAAAATGAGGAAGACAATAGCAATGATTATAAAATGGCTGAGCTACAGAACTTCTTATTTTACACGAAAAATAGAAAAATGGGAAATGGATAATTAGGAAAAACTTATTACTGTCAACATTCTCCCACTGTTTAAGAGCTGCAAACACTTAGGAGGGAGAAAAGTTTATTTATTGTGCTCCAAAAGCTAAGATTATTGGGACAAAAATGAGCAAAGTAAAATTCAGGTTGAATATCAGGAAAATGTCCTAAGAATGAGGCTATGAAATAATTTCCCAAGGGGAATGGTGTCATTGTCACTTGATTCTGCACTAGACAAAAGCCTGGTAGAAAACAATTCTGCATTGGCAGGGTGAGATGGACAGGATGAACCACTAGCTGTTTTCCATCTTTAGGATTATATCTTAATTACATTGAAGTTTACAGAAAAATTTCCATTCACTTCAATGGGGGCCTCAGTATTTCATCCATAATTTCTATGATTCCACTGATTTCAGAAATGGTAGATTAATTATGCAGGGTGATGTCAATGACTCTGTTATAGTGTCATCAGTGTCTTTTGCAGACATAATGTCCTAGGAAGTCTGTTTCCTAAAATATACCTAGCCTGTACAGGGAGCCTTGTTTTAGAACGATGACAATGACATAGGTACCAAAGTTTATGTTTATGATGACAAGGCTCCTTCCAGTTATGTATGCTTTTATAGTCTGAATGCAGGATTTCATTTCTGGCTTGAGACATGAATAAAGTACTATTGACAACACTTATTTTTCCTTTTCAAATCCTCTCCTGATTAAGAGAACAAAGTCAGAATAGAGTATTCCTCTCTTCTCCCCAAATAATGAAGAGAGAGAATCATAATGGCTTCTGTGTCTATGGTTTCAGGGCTTTTAACCAAACATAACTAAAAACACTAAAAGAGAAAAGGCAGCATGGTTCAGCAAAAGTCAGAACTGGTGAAGGAACTGAAGAAAGAAGTACAATGACCCCTGACATTGAAGAAACAACACAATCACGCACAAACTAATTATTCAATGAGAAACTGCAATAATATTTTCCTCATTGGCAGTGTGTTATGACTAAAGAGCATGATATGCTTTCAATAGTTAGAAAAATGAAAACTGCACTAAACAGTTTACCAGTGATGTGGGTATGATTTCACATCATTCCATTTCCACAATGAGAGGATTTAGAGACAAATCCTCGTGTCCGCCACACCTTGGTAATATGACAGTGCAGTAGGACATTTCATTTTTCAGATGCTATATAATGATGGTCCTGACCTCCTGTGTTCACAGGTCAGAAAGATGCTATGGCCATTTTCATTACTGTGTTTGTCACAATGTCCTGGCCAAATTCCAGTCTGGATAACTATATTCTGCCTACATAAATTCCCCATGTAGTTTTAACTAGATTTTTTTTTGTAAGTCCTAAATTGTTTTGAAGTCGTGCTGTGTACAGTTAAACAGTTACCGTGTTCCATTCAGGGTGTGGCTACATTTCAGTGGTGAGTGAAATGAAACTTGTATATCTCTTTATCTACCTTGCAGAAGTATCATAAAGCTTCATAAACACATTTAATGTGCTTTGAGATCATCAGATGAAAACTACTATATAAACAATATTTAGCACTTACAGTGCATAGTACTTTGTCATTTCAAAGCACTGTACCAACAACATTTCATTAGCTGTAAAGTGCCATCTCACTAATAAATAAAAGCTATTATTATTGTTATATACTTGTCCTTTGGATCACTGAGGCACATATTTTCCCTTCCCCCCAGCTTGTTTTAATCTTGTACATTAATCTTCCCTGTATTTCCTCCTAAAGCTGAAGAATTGCATTTCTCAAGACGAATGTGTGAGAAGGAATAGAACGACAGAATCAGCTACCATGTATTTTATTGTTAGCTTTAAATAATATTAACTTGCAACAACAATCAGCTTAGAGGTCAACTCTACAGTGGTCTTATTTCAAGTCTACACAAATGAGTGATTATGGCTATTGTGAGAAGAGGTGTCTGTGGTATTGGCCTAGCCACTCGTGCCAAACAAGAGACCATGTTTATTTTTTGTATGTGTCAAAACACTTTTCTCAGTGTAGGGTAGAAAAGTGACAACTGGACAGAATAATCAAATAATTTTCTAGGAGTTAATGTGCCTTTTACTCCGTTTCACTACCAGCAGCTATCTTCAGCTTTTAGGGACCTCCACTGCAATGTCTACTGTTAACCTTAGGCCTTGTGAACACTGCCTGCATTGTTAGTCTTCTCTTTAAAGAGATTTTGATCTTTTCATAGTTTAATTTTGCATTAGAGAAGATTATTTTCCTCCTTCCTGTTGAATTTAATGGGAGCTCTAGGTATGGGATCAGACCCACCTCAGACTACTCCAATATACAGAGTGAAGCATCTGCCTTCAGTTTTGAACGGACAAATTGCTTATTATAGGGCAAATCTTGAGCTCCCATTAAAATGAATAAGAATGAAAGTGTAAACTCCACAAAGGATTTGTCCTAAAAATTTTTTTCTTTTAAACAAGTCATCAACCCTTTCTAGTTCCCTAATCTGTGCACAACAGGTTAAGGCTAATAGTAACAAGCTAGCATTCTAAGATTAGTGTTGTTACTTTTGTGACACTGTGACATCTAAAGCAGTATGAAAACACTCAGAGTGACAGGTGGCATTCTCTTTGTTACTCTGCCTTTGCACAAGTCTGTGGCATCTCTTCACGGACACAGTAGGGCTTTGATTCCTTGGTGTTTTGTATTCATGCACTTTCCACATCACTGCTGTGAATCTACAGTATGCTAGGAATTGCAGAAATTCAAAGCATGCGAATAAAAGGATAGATGATAAATTGTTGATTGGAAAAAAATGGCTGTGGTCAAGCATGGAAAATAACCCATGGGAGCTCCGTGTTCTAGAAAGAATACAGACTCCCATGGGAAAATAAATGATTGCTGTTGTTTGTCCTACAATTTTCTACCATTCCAGAGATGCTTCCTACTAATACGAATCTTAAAAATAGATGAGAGTTAGCAGAGGTCACAAATGCACCCTCTCATAGCCTGGTAGTATATTTTAATCCTGCAAGTGTCATTGTGCCACACTCTGGTTCATCACTGGTTTCCCAGTTTAGTATTCAGAGAGCTAATTCATTTTGTTGCTGGCAGCACTGCATTAATGATCAAGCTATGACAATGAACACTGTCTGCATAACAAATGTGTCTTTCTCAAGCTGCAGTAAATACAAAGTGATTAACATGAAATAACTGCTTCAGCGAACTGCCTCTCCACTTTTAAATAGCTACCAGTGTTTTTATTTAACCCTGCATTTGTCAGCTCTGTTTTGAATAGGCTTCTTTGCATTTATTTTTTGTCTGAGATTTAAAATGAGTAGGGGCTGGACACTTTTTTTTTTTTTAAACTGAGCAGATCCTCTTGGAGAGCTGCCTTCAGCACAATGGGTGCAAATGATTATTAATACTCTGTTCCCTGCTTCTGACATTTACTAAGGCAGAAGCATCAAATAGAACTAAATCACGTCATGCTCCTTCCAGCAAGCCTAATCCGTCCATCCTTTCCAAGCTAACAGAAATAAAGTCTGAGTAGGTTAATGTTGCAGTTTAAATCTTTAAATCTAAAAGAGCACCAGGTGGGGTTGGTTTGCCTTCAGTCAGATAAGAAATTATGAAGAGGAGAAGGCAACAGCACTTGCAGAAACACACCCAGGGTGTTTTTCTTTCCCCTCCACTTCCTCTTCCTCTTAATCCTGGCATAATGAAGGATTATATTGTGTCACCTTATTATGAAATGATGAGATTACTCTATTCTTAGACAGTTCATTTAATAGGCAGTGTTTCCTTCAATATAATTTCCACCAAATCCCTGTGTGGGGAACGGGGGAGCCCACATCTGAAATGTAACAGAGAGTGGGAGAGTAAATACCATCCGTAAAACAATTGGAAATGGTTCTCTCTCATCCAGTCTATCCTCTAAAGCTGTGCTGTTCACTTTTCCATTGTCATCTCATCTCATTATAATGTGCCAAAAGCTTAGGTGCTCTGCTCTAGAACAGCCTTTTAAAGACAGAGCTTTAGTGGAAGACATATTATGTAAGGGAGCGCACAGTGATGTGGGTTTTTTTTTTTTGTTTTGCGTTTTCCGTATTCCACTAAGGCATTGTTATAGGAATTTATTGCTTATATGTACCTTTCACTGTCTGGAAATTATCCTCATTTAGTTCAAAACATGAGACACTTTGAAAAGCTGGCAGTGGAGCTGAAATACAGGTGTCTATTGTGAAACTACAGTTTTTAGGGGGAGTGTTCTATGAAGCTTCATTTAAAGGTATACCACTTCCAAAAATCAAACTGCAGCATGTTAAAGTGAAAAAAAAATTAGATGTTAGAGAAATAGAGAAAATAAAGAAACTGTTCCTCAGCTATAAAGCACACCAGAAAGAAATATTAACTATTTGATTTTAAATGAGAGCTACTGAGCTACTCACCAGAAATGCAGTACAAACACTGGTCCAATAAATAAATTTATAAGCAAACAAACAAACAAACAGCAAGTGACCATCTGGGCTCTCCTTAAGTGTTCAGAAGCAGTTCTCTGCTTGTGCATTAACTGTAGGTCAGGTTCCAGGAAGCCTTGTTTCAAAGGGAACAAAAATCTTTCTGCCCTGGCAAAGCTCTCCTGACCCATTAAAAATAAGGCAAAGCTCACCATGGTTGTAAGGTCTCTGAAGAGACCAAACTACGAGAGGGGCTACTAAGAGGGAAGTGATATTGTGAGGATCATCTTCACTGGGAGGAGGATGTGTGTCAAAGAATAAGAGCACAGCAATACATACCTGAGAGCACTGGTGGGAGCAAAGAAAATGGGAGGGGGGAAAGGGAAGAACAGGGGGAAGATGAAAATTCCCTTAACCATCCCTTCAAGATCAGGATTCACATCCTTAGCTGCTGTAAACTGCCTTGACTCCATTAGCTTCAATGAGAACTTTTGCAGCCAATTGTGCTATGCTATTTAGACTCACTGAGGATCTGGCACCTGCTGTGCTGAGGGCAAGAGGAGATTTGCAATAAAGCCATTACTTCCTTAGAACCAATAAGACCCTCAGTAGGCTGCATAATAATAATAAAACTTAACACATTACATCTGTAATGCTGACTGTTTGCGATTCCATTGTAAGACTAATATAGTAATCCAGGAATGCACGGTTTTTCTGGCTTGGTGAAATCTAATTATACAACATACCACCAGTTTGAGGTGTCTGCCCTGTTTTCTAAGTCTGCCCTGAGACTGGCACTATCAACTGAGAGCCATGCCAGGGAGCATGAGAAGATCCAGTAATCTGGAAGTGCTTTATAAAAAACCTGAGCTTCAGAAACTATGCTCCGCCCTCCTTCACATCTGCCTAGCACCAGTAAAACTAATACTGTGGGACACTAGCGGGAATCTCCTATGCAAGCAAAGCTCAGGAAGTCTGGTAACGATAATGGCTCTGCCTGCCATGTGGGTATTTCACAGACTCCCCAAGCAGAAGTTTAAATTATATTCACTAATGTTTTCTAAAAAGATATTAAAGATGCTGAAGTCCGAGTCACACCAGTGCAATTTAACAGAGCTCTGTTCTGCATGTGTCTCATTTTCAGACAAAGGTTATATGCAAAGTCTTTAAAGGACAGGGGCACTGATGGAAATTCTATAATTGATGAGAAATAAGCCTTTGATGAAAATGATGAAAAACAAGCGCCTTTATGCAAGGAAAGCAAGAATCCTGGCTCAAACTCATAACTCTGAAGTCAGTTAAACCAATTTTGATTGAATTCTCAATTAAATAAAATAACGAATTCACTGACAGACTGAATTAATGAATGAGTGAGCAAAACAAAACAAACAAAAAAAGATGGGCAGCATGATGATCATGTACTGGTAGTAAGATGAAGGAATCAATCTAGTACCTATTTATAAGAAAAGTTTTTTCATTAGAACAAAATAGCTAAAAGTTCAATAATAATTTTTTATTTTTATTACAGTTCCATGCAAAAGTTCAAAAATAAGAATCAGTGCCCCATTTTGTAAGACACTTTACAAACACACAGAAAGACACAGACCTCATCTGAAAAGGTAACAAGATAGCTGACATTACCTTTGATGTGTACCATTTGCCAGGTATCCCCATCTTATTTCCTTCTGTACTTAGTTTTGAATTGTTGTATAAAAGTTCTCCAGCAATGCTATCATATGAAGTCCTTAGTTGGGAGGCTTCGGCAGTACCTTTCTGATAGTTGCAGAGAGTGAAGTTATGTCTGTCCACACTTCCATCTAGGCATGATGTTCCATGGTGATGATGCATAAAAACAGAACTAAGCATGCTCAAAGAGATCACTGACAGGAAATTCAAAGCAAATTGAATCACTTAGAAGCTCATCACCTCTTCAGCACATCACCCCTTTTCAGGAAAATGCAGAGTGCGGTAACAAAAATTATTACTTTCAGTCAAAAAGAACCAATCAGACCAAATACAGAGGCAAAGAGAACCCAGGAAGCTGAAACAGGAGGGACCTAAATAACTCTCAAAGCAAGACCTAGATCAGATTTATGAAGGCCACTAAATGACTATTTTCTTTCAACTAATAGGTATTTTAGAGGCCCTCCTTATGATGTAGGTAGGACATATCCTTCTGTGATATGTTTGCTTATGCAACAATCTATCTGTAATGTGCACAACCCACGTAACCCTTAGATTGTTAAGGCAACTCTTGCCTTATGCTGAGGGTCTAATTGATTTAAGGATGGCCTCCAATCCAACAGGCACTGAGGAATGTGTGATGAAATATATTCAGTATATAACATAACTATTGACAGCCACATTTCTGATAAGATCATGAAATATTTCTGCGAAGGGAACATTCCTGGCAAGAAATATGTAGGTGTTCATCATGAGTTTCCTTATCCCTAATCTGGCATTTAGCTGGATTATTTTTAAAATAATATTAAAAAAGGCTTTGTTTTGTGCATACTTTATGGCTACTGAAGCAAGGGAAATAGAGCTGAGGTGTCGCTGGGGCAAATATAGTTATTGTAATTAATTTTGCTTCTAGAGCTACATCTCTTTAATCAAGTCCATTCTATTCCATTCAGGTTCTTTTTCCATCTTTCTTTTCTTTTTCTTTTTCCATAGGCGGCTGTGAGTGCAATTGATCAAAGTAGGTGTAGGCCCACCAGATGAGAGTTTGAAACACTTTTTGGGCCAAGTCTACCCCTATTCCCACTCCCTCCACTTTTCTAGTACTGGACATCTATTGTGGGAAGGTTGCTTTGTTTTTCTTCTGAAGCATCAGGGATAGCCATGGCTGGCAATGTAACAATGGAAGGCTGGGATCTTGAGGAGGCACAGAGCATTCTCTCTCTCATGCGCTTGGTTGGTTGATTCTTGCTCACATGCTCGGGGTGTAATTTATTGCCATATATGGGTTCAGGTATGAATTTTCTCCCAAAGTCAGATTGACAGTGACCTTAGTGGGGGGTTTCCTTCTTCCTTGCCACGTGTGGGTCATTTGCCAGGATTATCTGAATTTCTCACTTAATCATTTCCCTACCATTGAGGGTCTTGGTCTCTTCTATTCTTTGAATGTGCTCCATAACAGTCTAGTCTCCCGTGATTTGTAATACTTTGTTGTAATTTTGGCTGTTGGATTAGTTTGGGTGGTATCAACGGCCTGTGACATGCAGGCGGTCAGACTACATTATCTATACTTCTTCCCTTTCAATTTGATTTTCTCTCTGCTATTAACTAAATGACTGCATTATTTAATCCCATCGAAGATTTTAAGATAGAATTTGTATGAAATACACAGTGGAAGATTATTGTTTTATCACAGGAAGAATATGTTGACTGCATGATAAAGCCTGCTTGCACAATCTTCATTGGCATTCCGTAGTGCATGGTAAGCTACATAACATTTGAGGATAACAGATTTCTGAACAGCTTTTGACAACCACTCTGAAACACTGATAAGAAGCATTAAGGAAGAAGGGAGGAACAGAACATCACATGGAGTTTGCATTAGTAGAGTTGTGATAAATTGTCAGTTTTCTGCTTGCTCTTTTATTCACGCAGTATCACTAGGGAACACAGGGAGGCTGAAGTAAACATCATGCATGGGAGTACTGTATGGTGTGTACTGCATAATTACAAAAAGGGAATAGTTTGGGAATGTATTGATATTCTTTGTACTTTAGTCATCCTTTAAACTGGTTACCAAAATCTATACAAAGACCGCTGCAAGTAATTACTCTCCATAACATTTTCTTGGTATTGTCCATACTAAATACAGGGAATTCCACAATAATGCTGTCGACTCGCAAAGGGAAAGTTATAATGATTTGAATGACAGCTACTATATGTGACATATCAAACCAAATCTAAACAGGACTGTGGCACACCTTCTGCCCAAAGACTAGCTTGAGCTGCAAATTCATCAAATACCTAAGAGGCAAAGGCTCTGTGGTTGAGCAGGCACCTCAGAAAATGTGTTTAAACTGACTCTTCTCAGTAGCATAGTCTTCCTATCAACATGAGAACTTATTTACTTGAATAGTTGGTCTCCCACTCTCACTGAACCCCTGGCCAGAAAACCCAAGAAGCTGATGATCAAGTCTGAATTTGTTCTAGGAGCAGCAAGAAAATGCTGAAATTATTATACACTTTTCCAATTTATTCCCTGAGAGAGTATAAATGTAGAGCTGCCACTGATGAAAATAAGGAAAGAACTAAATCTTTCACAACAAGAATCAGAACAATAAGAAAACAAAGCAGAGATTTTTTAAACCGAAAACACACTGATTGTTTTCTAACTCACGCGGAATTGAAAATGAGGCTCTTGACAACCTGCTTTGATGCTGCCTGGTATAGCATTGATGAAGAGTCATTGGATTCCTAGTGGTTACCCCTGTGGATTAATGAAGGGTGAGACAGAAATTGCAGAACTACCATGTAGAATGACCTTACTTGATAAGACTTTTCTGCCTTCTCTGCAGTAGGTGAGAAGGGCAGGCAGCATGCGGCAGCCTGTTTTTCCCACACCTTAATAAGAAAAATTGACCTGTTTATTCACCAGCTGTCCTCTTTGTTTCTAATCCAAGTCCCTGCTAGAAAATCATTTCTGTTCTTAAATGTTGAAATCAAGCAGAATACCTTGAAGAATGTCTTTTTTTGTTGTTGTTGTTGTCAAAATATACCAAATCTGTGCAAAGGTATGGAAAAGCAGCTGTCAATAGACACATTTACAAGACTGCTATGTCATTTACAGACTGCCTTCAAGACATACTTTATACTGTAGACTTAATTTATATGATCTATCAAGCACTATATAAATGAACACAGGAGCCTGAGTCCAGTCTAAGCAAATGATGTCATTGTCTTCCGTATTTTATGTAGTTTAACTCGGGTTTATATGTCTATGCTGTATCTCTCAGACATTCTTTGGTGAAAGGCAAACTATGAAAAACGAAAAATAAAAGCTCTCTCAGGGCAGGTCTACACTGCTGGCAAAATTTGGCGGCAGTTGACGGGAGTTACGCAAGCTACAGAGAGTAGCTTGCGTAACTTCCGTCAACTTTGTAACTTCCCTTTAGCATGCCATCTGTGCTGTGCCGACAGGAAATGCATTCCCGTTGACGCAGTGCTATGCTTTTTTTGGAGGTGGTTTTAATAGATCAACTTCTGGATTGATTGAGCATGTCTTCACTGCTGCTTAATCAATCCAGAAAAGTCAATCTGATGGCAGCGAGTTTGCCATCGTCAGTGTGTACATAGCCTCAGAGTAAGAAAATGGTTTCTTGACAAGGACTCCTTTCTTGGATTTAGTTTCATGATAAAAGCTAGATATTATCCTACTGTGTTCTATAGTAATATACACTATTTGTAAGGCCCAGTCTACACTTACCTTCAGGATTCGGTGGCAGTCGACGGGAGATACGCAAGTGACGTAAATCACTTGCGTACCTCCCATCGACTTTGCTGCATCTCTTCTGCGCACCATCCACACTGCGCTGCATCGAAGGGAACAGCCACTTACCGGGGTGGTTTTCCTGCCTTGATTGCTGGATCGATTAAGCAGGTCTACACAGGCCACGCAGTCAATCCAGAGCAATCGATCTGATGGCAGCGAATTTGCCATCGTCAATGTGGACCCAGCCTAAGATAACAGTTTTTGTGTGTGTAAAAAGTCAAAGCACTCAGACATTATGAAATACCAGTATTAAGATTCCCTGTGCACCCTTAATTTGCTCCCCTTGTTCCTATGTATTATGATACAGTCTTTAATTACATGATAATATACTATTTTTTCACAGGATCCCTGCCTCATTCAGTGCAAAGGATGGAATAATTCTGGGAATGAATCGGGGCTGTGTAGTAAAGGAAGATATTGTCTGTATGACTCCTATCTAATTTGTTGCAGAATTTGGAAAGTGTGTAGTGAATGAGGGAAAGGACCGCAGGAAGACAAAGAAAGGTCTCATAAAAGAGAGATTGAAGGGCACCATCTACAGTTGCCAAATCCCAGTCTGTCTCTCCAGACTCCTCATTCAGTCTCAGTATCCCTCCCCACCCTACTGGTTCTATTTTCCAGTCTTTTTGTTCAAGTGGTCCCACTTTTCCCCCAACACTCCAGCTACTAGTCAGATCTGTCTTTCCTCTCCCCCTTCCCTGTTATCCCCCCCAGGGGTTACTAGTCCAGTATTTCGTTCCAGCCAGTCCCTACTCCCTTCTCCCCAGTTCCTTTTCTAATATCAATATCCCTCCCCCCTCCAGCCAACTGACTCCAAGTCCCCTCCTGTTTCCCTTACCCACTTCCCACCCCAGTCTCCCTCACCATGGCTCTTTGTTTCTCTTCTGTCCTGCCCTCTCCAGTGCCAGTGTCACCAGACTCCTTTCCCCTCTATCCTGGTATGGCTTCTGTCTGCATTTTAATCAGGCGGCTTGCTCCTCCATGCTGCCTGAGCACCAGTAGGGGGAATCATGGAGACAAAAGCAAGGAAAGACAGCTGCTTGAGCTCAGTTCCAGTGGCTGGCCCAGAGCAGCCATTACAGGAAAGTCCTTCAGAGTCTTACAGCCCTGGACAGGAGACTGCTTGGTTGCTCTGTGGGAACTGTGCATGCACAGTCTAGTTCAGTAATTGTGAGCAGCTTGAGTATGCCCAATGTGGACAGATGTGATCCTGTATGATTCAGTCCTGTAAGATTGAATATGACCATTTATATGATTGATATTGCCATGATTATTCAATTGTAACAAATCTTGTACAAAGTATGCCATGTCATGTGTCAATGGAAAAGTTATGATTTTCTAAGTATGATTATCCTGTTTACATGCATGTATCAGTTTTGTATCTGAAGTTATGAATATTGGCTAGGTACTGGCATCATATATTTGTGCTATGGTCCTGGGTAACACCGAAGAGGTAATATTTCCACTAGAGCCAGACAGCTATGAGTTGATGTCCCATTAAGGACACTTCACTGTAACTATGGGCCTTACAAGAAACTCATCCCACCTAGTAAGCTTTCCTGTAGACACCTTAGCAAGAACATAAGCAATGGCTGTCCCTCTGAGTCATCAAAGCATGTAAGGGCATGTGATACTAATGTACACTAATGCGAGGAGCCTAGGGAACAAGATGGAGGAACTAGAG
>ML675610.1:64109856-64321599 GCA_007922155.1 Mesoclemmys tuberculata
TTTAAATGTGGAGGAGGCCTGGAATTACTTTAAGGCGCAGCTGCGGAAACTGTCGGAAGCCTGAATCCCAAGAAAGGGGAAAAAAACTATGGGCGGGAGTAGTAGGCCAAGCTGGATGAGCAAGCAACTCAGAGAGGGGATTAGGAAAAAGCAGAAAGCTTACAGGGAGTGGAAAAAAGGCGGGATTAGTAAGGGAAGCTACCTTAGTGAGGTCAGAACGTGTAGGGATAAAGTGAGGAAGGCTAAAAGCCGCGTAGAACTGGACCTTGCAAAGGGAATCAAAAACAATAGTAAAAGGTTCTACAGCCACATAAATAAGAAGAAAACAAAGAAAGAAGAAGTGGGGCCGCTATACGCTGAGGATGGAACGGAGGTTAAGGATAACCTGGGCATGGCTCAATATTTAAATAGGTACTTTGCCTCGGTCTTTAATAAGTCTAGTGAGGAGTTTAGGGATGATGGAGGAATGACGAATGGGAATCTGGATGTGGTGGTGGATATTACCGTATCTGAGGTAGAGGCCGAACTTGAACAGCTTGATGGGACAAAATCGGAGGGACCGGACAATCTCCACCCGAGGATATTAAAGGAATTGGCGCGTGAAATTGCGAGCCCGTTAGCGAGAATTTTTAAGCAATCGGTAAACTCGGGGGTTGTGCCGTACGACTGGAGAATTGCTAACGTAGTTCCTATTTTTAAGAAAGGGAATAAAAGTGATCCGGGTAATTATAGGCCTGTTAGCTTGACGTCTGTCGTGTGTAAGGTCTTGGAAAAAATTTTAAGGGAGAAAGTAGTTAAGGACATTGAGGTCAATGGTAATTGGGACAAATTGCAGCATGGATTTACTAAAGGTAGATCGTGCCAAACCAACCTGATCTCCTTCTTTGAGAAGGTGACGGATTACTTAGACAGAGGCAATGCGGTAGATCTAATTTACCTCGATTTCAGTAAGGCGTTTGACACGGTTCTGCATGGGAAACTGTTAGTTAAATTGGAAAAGATGGGAATGAATGTGAAAGTTGTAAGGTGGATAAGGAACTGGTTAAAGGGGAGATTACAGCGGGTCGTGCTGAAGGGTTAACTGTCAGGCTGGAAGGAGGTTACTAGCGGAGTCCCTCAAGGATCGGTTCTTGGACCGACCTTATTTAATCTTTTTATAACTGACCTTGGCACAAAGAGCGGGAATGTGTTAATAAAGTTTGCGGATGACACGAAGCTGGGGGGAATTGCTAACACGGAGAAGGACCGAGATACTATTCAGGAAGATCTGGACCACCTTGTACACTGGAGTAATAGTAATAGGATGAAATATAATAGTGAAAAGTGCAAGGTCATGCACTTAGGGATTAATAATAAGAATTTTAAATATACGTTGGGGACGTATCAGTTGGAAACGTCAGAGGAGGAGAAGGACCTTGGGGTATTGGTTGATAGCAGGATGACTATGAGCCGCCAATGTGATATGGCTGTTAAAAAAGCAAATGCGGTTTTAGGTTGCATCAGACGAGGTATTTCCAGCAAGGAGAAGGAGGTGTTAGTGCCGTTATATACGGCGCTGGTGAGACCCCACCTGGAATATTGTGTGCAGTTCTGGTGTCCCATGTTTAAGAAGGATGAATTCCAACTGGAACAGGTTAAGAGACGGGCTACTAGGATGATTCGAGGAATGGAAAATCTGCCTTATGAAAGGAGACTCAAAGAACTTGGCTTGTTTAGCCTGGCCAAAAGAAGGCTCCGGGGGGATATGCTTGCTCTATATAAATATATCAGGGGGATTAACGTTAGGGAGGGAGAGGAATTGTTTAAGTTTAGTACTAATATAGGTACGAGGACGAATGGGTACAAATTGGATATTAGGAAATTTAGACTTGAAATTAGACGAAGGTTTCTAACCATTAGGGGAGTGAAGTTCTGGAACAGCCTTCCGAGGGAAGTTGTGGGGGCAAATGACTTATCTGGCTTTAAGACTAAGCTTGATAAGTATATGGAGGGGATGTTATGATGGGATAGTTTAATTTGAGCAATTGATTTGGATTATCGGCAGATAAATCTGCTCAATGGTCTGTGGGAATGTTGATGGGATGGGAACTGAGTTACTGCAGAGAATTCCTTTTTGGGTGCTGACTGGTGAGTCTTGCCCGCATGCTCAGGGTTTAGCTGATCGCCATATTTGGGGTCGGGAAGGAATTTTCCTCCGGGGCGGATTGGCAGAGGCCCCGGAGGTTTTTCGCCTTCCTCTGCAGCGTGGGGCATGGGTTGCTTGCTGATGGATTCCCTGCAGTTTGAGGTCTTCAAATCTCACTTTTGAGGATTTCAATAACTCAGTCATGGGTTCGGGGTTGTTATAAATGTGTATGGGTAGGGTTTTGTGGCCTGCCTTGTGCAGGAGGTCAGACTAGATGATCATATTGGTCCCTTCTGACCTATGAGTCTATGAGTCTATATGCTCATGTGATCCTAGACGCCATCTTCTGCTGGTAATTTTCCATGCACTGGACTGAGAGATTTGTTTGAGACAGTATATTTTCAGGCACATGACAGAGGATACAAAAGACTGCTGAAACGTCTCCATTTTGGCCTTCTTCCTGCCCTGATTCTCTGGATTATGGATTTACAACTAAAAGGAACATTTTGAAGTATGGACTGAGGACCTTCCAATCTCTTGGAAGTTACCAGAAAGACTTTACCAACCGGCAGTTTGCTCCATCACTGCTACAAACCTGATATAAGAACTTGCAATTATTTGTATATATGTGATCTAGTAACCATTATTAACTCTCTTCTTGCATTCTATTATTAAACCTTTAGATTTTAGTTACTACAGGATTGGCAGCAGCGTAAATATTGGGTAAGATCTGAGTTATATATTGACCTGGCTATGTGGTTGATCTCTTGAGAATAGTAGAACCCTATGTTTGATGAAACTGGCTTTCAGCAACCATTCATCACAGAGTTCAGCGTCTGAGTGGTGAGATGAGATCTGGAATGCCTAAGGAGTCTGCATCTTTGACTTCTTGTTTAACCACTGTGGTGAGACTGAAGTTTACTTTTGTTACTGTCTTGATATAATCTAATGATGGAATAATCACCAGTTTGGGGTGAGGCTGCTCTATTTCTCAGCAGTTTGTTCCTGAATTTGGCATTCTCAGCTGTGACCCACTGAGCCACGATGACAACAGAATCTCTGCCATTTTAGGAATTAAACTCTGAGAAGTCCTTACTTACCATGTGTGAACAACAATTATGCAAAGGCTTCCAACCTGGCCAAAGTTTATTGGATTTTCACTGGGATGACAGAATCCACATCTCTGAAATAAAGACCATCCCCAATCAAATGTTAAGTCACTGTTCCAAATCAGGGTGGTGCTCAAGAATCTAAGGTTTCAAGGAAATATAAAGGTCTCAACAACTTTAATATTGACAAAACTACTTATTTTCCCTGAACTCTATTTTCAGAAATTCTTTTTGAATGAAATCCACCACCCTATCATTCCTCTCCTGTCCCCCAAAATGTCAGCCTGAGGCAGACACCCAGCATAGAAAATTTCAGCCTGCTTGTCTAAAACTTTGCAAAGTTATAAGCAAATGAAAACAGGTTCTTATAATGGGAAATATTGTTCAACCTTAATAATTGGTGGTTTTATCAACCCTGTCTATAATCAATCTTAGTAGTGTGACAAGGTGGGGGGGGTTGTGAGACCTATTCCGCCACTGTGAGTCCTGCGCAATTCTGGACTGGCCGGTGGTGCAGCTGGGGAAGGTGAGCCGGAGGGGTAGGGTGAAGACGGGGCCCTCTCTGTCCCTAAGTTCTGCTACCTTCCCTTGGGTGCCTGTCTGTGGTCTGTTCCCTGCCTTCCCCGGCTAAAGCCTCTGTCTCCGATGTTGCGGCAGCAACTGTGAAAGTCCCAAGCTTCTGCCCTCTGCCCACTGCCCACTGCCCACTGCCCAGCCTGCCTGCCTGAAATGGAGGCTTTTAAGTGCTGGGGCAATCTCCTTGATAGGCCCCAGGTGGCCTAATTACCTTAAAGCAGCCCCAGCTGGTTCACCCGGGGAATAGGGCTTTGCTGAACCTGGGGCTAATATATATGCCTTCCAGTACCCTTGCATAGCCGTCTGGACTGGCCCTGTCACAGTAGGTACTCTTCATTAAGAGACTTGAACTAGAGTTGTTTCTTTAAGAGCAGGGCTGGGTCATACGCTTCCTTTCAAGTTAAAAATGAGCATAGGTGGAAAGATCCAAACTATGAGAAAAATGGGATTCACAAAATCAAAACAGTAGCTCACCACTGAAACGTCAGGAAAAAAAAGAGTAGATTTTAGTAAGGAGTAGACATGGCTAAGGGGAAGAAAATTGAAGGGAACCAAAAATGGGATATGACCGGTTATGCAAGATCTTCAGCACTGCACTGACACATACCTAGCAGCATCAGAAGAAGCATGGCAAACTATAAAATTATGATAACATTTTTTCAAAGGTCTTTGCAGTCTCAGACATAGCCCAGGATCACACCCCCAATTTGCAAATTGTCCATTTAGCCCTAAAAATCCCACTGAAGCAATTATTTTTACATTGCACCTGAGTGAAGCTAAGTGAACTATTTTAAGAAAGCTATTTATGCAACTAATTTAACTCTTATACTGTTCAAGAAACACACTTACAATTTTACAAATGTGTTAATTTACAATTTGAGTGAACGTTTTATAAAAATGTATTTCATCTCATAGGTTGCTTATTAACTGGTTTTGTAAGTCTTGCTTTCTGTATTATCTATTCAATAGTCACTGTTGTTCATAAATCACAATACAAGTCACATGGTATAATTTCTGCTCTCTTATTGAATGATTCCCAGACAGCTTTTATAATGGATGTGCAAACACTTCTAGTGAATAATCACATGAATAGTTGTGTATAAATATATATTCACACCCGGGTATGCAACACTTTCCGTTTTTGCAAACATTCTTGAAAGTAAGATAGCGCTTGAGTGATGTCTGTGATACGTGAATCAGAGGGATTATGAATACCATCCCTATGAATATGTGGCTTGTAGTCAAACAAACGTCAAATACCTTTTTTGAAATATTTGTCGAGCTCTACACCCAAATATGATTTTCTGTGGAGGATAAATTATTCCTGCTCAGATAGCAGTGATTTATGCTCGCATTTCTGCACTTAGGGTCTGATCCTGTTCAGTGGAAAGGCTTTTGTGTGCATTGGAGGGGGGTCTTAGTTGCATGACTTTCTAACAGTATTAGGCCTTTCCTTAACTAGGCCTCCCATATTTCCCTAGGTCATATCCCTATATGTATCTTTTGTAGGTCAGCATGGAGACATTTTTGTATTTTACACTGGTTAACAAGTATGCTGTTTTATGTTGCCCTTTTATAGATTTTTGTAATAAACTGCTAGGATTTTTCTCACTTTGGGTGCGGGTCATGGAAACGTGTGGCCTAAGTCAGGAAACCATCAATTTGTCATATCATTTTTTGTGTACAGGTCTCTACTGAAATCAGTTGGCATTCTGCCTAAAAACTGATGGCAGACTATGGCCACATATTATTAAAGAGAGGGAAATTACTCTCTTGTTGCTACTTATTTAAAATAAATTACAGGCTTGTTTAAAGATTTTTCAAGACAGTATTGAAATTAACTTCATAGTATTCCATACAAGGGGTTGTTTTATTATTAAGAGGAATTCATGCAAATTTAAATCTTTCATAAAATATTGCTAGTGTACTTAGATGTAGTCACAAAGAGGACAGTCACGGGTATATTTGCATATTAGCTTGATACAAAATGAGAATAGTGCAATCAGCTATTACACTAAAAAGTACTTGTTATTGTATTTGAACTGATAGTATCCTGTGGCTGCATTAAAAAGGAAGGTATGTATGTAAAAAGATGTTAGGTTTTTTATTCAACATTCATAGTCCTCCTAATGAAGGAAATAAAAAGAAAAAGAAAATCCCTTCTGCATTCACTAATATGAAAGGTCTCCTGAAATCAATGCTACTATACATGACTATTGCACAACCTTTAGCACTACCAAAATGAGTAGTAATATTATGAAAATGTAACAACTACAAGCCTCAGACTGCTATTAGAATTGTGTTACTATGGCAGAGCTGAAAAAGTTAGCTTTGCATTTAAAAATTAAGACTTGTTTCAAGTAAACAATGCAAACATCACTTAATACCTAACAGGAAAATTACTGTAGCATGATTTAGCCAATCATTAAAAAAATATATATATCATGATAGAAACTTATCACTGTTGCAGATCAGCTAGTGACTCAGAAAATACAAATATGCTCCCCACTATGTACAAATCAACCAGTGACTCTGTTTAGGTTAAAACTATCAAAGGAAACATAGACAAGAGATTTGTCCCTATTAAATGTGCAGATAGCTGTTGATGAGAGATCCCAACAAATAAGGCTTAATATAGCATTATATAACTAATTGCAGATATTTCACAAAGTATGAGAGAAGCGTTTTAACTTTTCCAAGCTGCTTTGTTTGAGATGCCGTATGATATTCAGAATGAAATTAAAAAAGAATAGATACCAACTATAGTCACTCTTTTTTCCCCCAGATGATATTCTGCATGGATACACCCTATAGATGATGTGCAGACCCTTTCTAAATTGCAGAATTTGTTGGGGCTGCCCATGAAACTTCATGTCATCCCAACCACCACTCAGTTCCTTCCACTAATTCAAATCCTTAGTAAAATTCCAAAATAGTGCAGGAGGAGGGTAGGGAGTGTGAAATCATGCAGGCAATCATATGAATAAACCACAGTTACCATAGTAAGTTCCTATTCTTTCTTTTTGTTCGCATTCCCTGCATAGATTCCCATTGTAAGAAACTAAAAAGTAGCTTCCATACCTAAAGGAGGTGAATCTGAAGAGTCTTGTTTGAAAACATTTCTAGGACTGCTCTCAAAAACGAAACATCTGATTGAGGCCCGGTCTACACTTACCTTTGGGATTTGGCGGCAGTCGACGGGAGATACACAAGTGACCTAAATCACTTCCGTATCTCCCGTCGACTTCATGGCATCTTCTCCGTGTGCCATTCACACTGCGCTGTGTCGAAGGGAACAGCATTCCCTTTGATGAAGCACTACACCATTTACCGGGGTGGTTTTCCTGCGTCGCTTGCTGGATCGACTGAGCGCGTCTATACAGACCGCTCAGTTGATCCAGAGCAATTAATCTGACGGCGGCGAATTTGCCGCCGTTAGTGTAGACCCAGCCTTAGAGTCCAAGTTCAATGAACTCTGTGAAAATATAGATTGAACTTAGATTGCAGTCTCACATACCTCACTAATGGAGTTATTTCTCTAATATGCACCGAAAGCTATCCTAGAACTGGTGGAATGTGTTCTAACACCTGTTGATATTGAATCTCTACTAGTTCATAATAAGAAAGATTGCAGGATACATTTTGGATAATCACAGAAACTGACTGGCCCCTAGTGTTGCTCTCAAGCTCTACAAAAAGGCTAGGTGT
Source organism: Mesoclemmys tuberculata (assembly GCA_007922155.1). Lineage (NCBI taxonomy): Eukaryota > Metazoa > Chordata > Testudines > Chelidae > Mesoclemmys > Mesoclemmys tuberculata. The sequence goes on from ML675610.1 coordinate 64,117,375, forward strand.
TTTGTGGAGCATTTTACTTGTGAGAGTTGCTCAGAATCCTTTTAATTGCCTTAAATATTGCCTTATAAAGGAACAGGCTTATGGAAAACTATTCATCCAGTGATTGCGTGAGGCAGGTGGAAATCATAGACCACCCTGGACAAGAATTCGTGGTGTTTATACTGGATCATTTATCTTTATGGAACACTTTTGTTAGTCAGCATTAGCACTTGTATCCCTCAGGCTTTTCAGGCAGAAGTGGTTGCCATTAGGAATACAGTCATTAATGAGATTGTACAGGACACATTGCACCTTTGGCTCAAAATATGGCTCTATTATTTTGATGAGCACCACATTTAAATCCCCAAAAAGAGCACCTCCTGAACAAGAGGAAACTCAAAGTAGGCACTATAATAAACGCATCATTGTACATTGAGCACATACAGTGGAATGCCCTATATAAGTCAGTGAGTCAAAGGCCAATATTGTATCCACATGCATTTGCATCAAATTAAAGTAGAGATCAGCTTGTTTAAAAAGATATATATAGTGAAGCACAAAGGGAATGGAAGATCATCAGTGATCAAATGCTTTCTTTCTTTCCTGAATGGAAAACCACTTCCCGATTAAAAGGTAAATATTTTAGTGGAAGGTTTCTTGCTCTCCAGCAAAATTTTATGGACTGTTACAAAACAATCACTGTCTGCATTGTTCAGCCAGCCAGCATCCTGCCAGTCAGGTTGGTGGACCTCATACTGGGGTGTTGAATTTGGACCTGCTTTGGGGATTTTTGGGATTGTTGATATGCTAGATAAGGGACACTCATGTTGACTGTGTGTCACCAGTTGATCTATAAATCGATGGCTGTGCTCAGTCTTTGAATGGACCCAAGTAGTCTGTCTACTGTGCATGCAATCTTTCAGGATATGGATCTCCCTGACCCATAACACCCTCTGCATTGATTAGTTTGATTCATTTATTTATTTTGTACTTGTGTATATGACCAAGTGATTTTACTGTTTGCTTCACCACTTGGATTGATTTTGCCTTTATGGTTTCCATTTTTTTTTTAAATTGGAAATGCAATAAATAATCTTAGCCACATAAATTAAAGCTGCCTCTGAAACATTTATTTAATAGATTCTAAGGCCAGAAGGGACCATTGTGATAATCTAGTCTGACTTCCTGTATAACACAGGCTAGAGAATGTCCTCATAATAATTTCTAGACCATATATTTTAGAAAATTATTAAGTCTTAGTTTAAAAATTAAAAGTATTGGAGAATCCACCGCAACCTTGGTAAATTGTCCCAGTGGTTAATTACTCTCACTGTTAACAATTTACATTTTATTTCCAATCTGAATTGGTCTAGCTTCAACTGCCAGACATTGGATCATATTATATCTTTCTCTGCTAGACTGAAGAGCCCATTATTAAATATTTGTTCCCTTGTAGGTACTTATAGACTGTAATCAAGTCATCCCTTAATGAGCAGCACTAAATTTACTTTAAAAAGTAGAGCAGGGGGATAATACATGTCTAATGATGTGTTTATAAATGGCATGCCATTATTTTAAGGAAGACTGATATAGTATTATGCTCTCTACTCTTCTGACACATCCGTTTCCACTTGGTTAATAGTCCCCCTTCTTAGTGTCTCTCAGACATCTTTTACTGACAAAATATCACTCTACAAATAGCTCCTGCCTTCTCCTCCAGACCTTCCTCAGTAGGCTGGGAACATTGCCTTCTCAACAATTAATTCATTTTTCTCCCTGACTCTATACCTCTCATCATGCCAAGACGCAAATGTGGGATGCCTTGTCCTACAAAAACCCCCAACACAGGGACAAAATAATTATTTGAAGAAATTTATAATGCTATGGAATTAATTTCTGTAATGTAACACATTACATTACATTCCATAATGACATCAGCAATTAAGAATCAAGAAACCACAAACGGTACTCAGCAATGAAAGTGTGGAGACAACAGATTTGTGTGGAACATCAGCAACTTTGGAATTTAAAAAAAAATTGGCAAGAAATTTATCACAAGCATAAGCTTGAATTTAAAATTTAATTGTCTTTTCTCTCAGTCCTGGCACGGGGACACCTCTGTTAGCCAGACATGGATCCAGCCACCTGCTAGGCAAGTAAGACTCTGCATAGAACTACTTAGTGTCAGTGACTGGTGTCGAGAAAAAGTTACAATCCAGTATGTGCAATACACTTGGAATATTTTATATGTAAAGGGACACTGCTTAACACAGCAGAAGGGCAAGGTTCCCAAGGAAACTTCAGCAGCTTCCTGATGCAGAGGCAATTAAACAAGGAAGATGAAAATCAAACAGATACATAAGTATATTTTCTGTGACTAAAACTGGGAGGAAATTAAGTTTAAACTCTGAAGCCACTTTATAAATCTTATGCTAGCCTTGTGCAAGATGCATGTGGCCTAGATAGACGAAGGCCTTCTCCTCTCTTTCCTCTTGGCTTCTTCAAATATAAGCACTATGCTAATCCAGTCAAGAAACAGAAACAAAACTACGTGATTTCTGATCTCTCGAGATTAAGCTGCTCACAATCACAGAGACAAATATTTTTTTGTAAAAAATTAATCAAATAAATTCCAGTTAACAGAGACAGTGGAGGGTATCTTGGTCTTCTCAGCAGAAAAATGAATTTGTTGAGCCTCTTATCAAGGCTTTTTGCCTGCTGCTGGCTGACTTCTTCACCCAGTTGTGTTACCTTCCACAATCACAATAAGGCTCTCTATATCAGTTCCCATGGTGCACTATTTATTTAGCATTAAAAACTTTCTTTCGGCTCTTTTCTTGGCCTTGTAGTATGATGAATGGAATTGGAAATAGAGGATCAGGTTCCAGGAGGCACTAGTTTGTTATGATACCACAGGTTTAGGAAGCTAAACTGAGCCAAGGCTGCTACCAAACAAATACAAACCTCTCGACATGAAACACAGACTTTTATACTGCTCATTAAAGATCTCTTCCATATAATTCTTCCTGCTTGCTTCATTACTTATTGCTAATGAAAAAGGCTTACCCATGGTATAATAATTTCATGGGTTGAGAATTATTCGTATCCTCTTCTTTATGCCACAGCTTTATGCTAGCTGGTCAGCCTTTAATGGACAGGAAGATTAGAAAATTGGAATGGAAGAAGCTGGTGACTGGGTTTTGCAAAACCTCTAAGAACTCGTATAAACACAAGGTTTTTCCAATTACCACTTTTCCTCAATTGAAAACCCTTGATTTTGAAGGAAAATGTAATAGAAAAGTTATATTTCTAACTTTTATTATTTGTAATGTGGTAGCACCCACAGGCCTTAATCAGGATTGGAGACCCATTGTGCTAGGCATAGCCAATATACATTAGAGAATATGGATGTCTCAACAGCTTCCAATCTAAAACTAATTTTCTTGAGAAATTGCTGCTCCAGGAAGGGAGATGGCCAAGCAGTGTTTACTTTATTCCAAAGACGAGATTGTGCAAATTGATAGTATTGAATTATTAAGCAGCATTATTAAGCAGTCTTTGAAAATATAATAGTGGGACTGGTTGTGCCACCTATTAATAAAGTGGGCTAATATTTCTCCTTATAAAATCTGGCTTTCACTGGAGTATAATTTTGCCAGATTTAAACTGTTTAGGCTGAAATTTTCCATTCTGCGTGTCTGTATCAGATTGAATGTGCTTTGAAATTTTCAGCCAAAACAGTTCAGCTGTTTCTGAGAATGAAGCTAGGGAACAATACTATTTTCTTCCACAAGAGCTACTTTTATGTGATTATGTAATTAAAGATAGTATCATAATACATCCACACAAGGGCTGATTTAAGGTTACACAGGCAACCTTAGTTCTGGCCTTCGCTAATCTTGACTTTATGTGCTTGACTTTGCAACTTTAATAATGTTTTTAGGAGAGTGTCATAAGTTAGATAACACAGCCTGGAACGAAGTGGAAGCCAGTGCTATCCTTATCCTGGTTTTCAGATTAACCAGATGAATAGAGTAAAAACTATGTAGCGGCCCAGAACTCACATTTCGATGCAGCTAAATAAAACTCAAATGTCTTAGCTATGGATTTAGACCTGCAGTTGAACCCTCTCGACCTTCAGTGATGTTCTAAATTTGATGAAGTGAATTTTTCCCTATCTACACTGCAAGAAAGGGAAACACAGACTAGAGATTAAAGCTCTTGATCCAGGCATTGGAGATCTATATTAAATTCCTGAATCTGCCAGAGAATTCATGTGTGACCTTGGGTAGATCACTTAAAGGGTGATAATTTCCAAACCTTCAGTTTTGACCTAACTCCGCTACAATCGAACTCAAAGTAAAACCTTACCTGACTTCACAAAATAGAGACTTAGGCTTAACCTAAGCATTTTTAAAAATACATTAATGGTTTTATGCCTCACTTTCTTAACTGCCACATTTCTCCCTTCAGACAAAGGCATATCTTGGCCCTTTGGGTTAGGGACTGACTCTTGCTATGTATATGTACAGCACCTTGCACAGTAATCCAGCCTTTTAAATATTAATACAAATATATATTAATAATAAAAAATTATTTTAACATCAAATATATGGCTGTACAATTTCAGAGTTGTCATTAAGTGCATTTATTAATACCTCAGGCATGCAGCTACAATCCTTTGAATCTCTTTCTAGTTATGTTTCTTCTTTCATGAGTCTATGTTTTTGTTGTTTAATTTGCTGTATTATTTTTGATAAATGAGGTTTGAAGATATGGTATGATTTATGATGCAAGACACCGGGGGAAAAAGAAAAGCAAGTTTCACTTACCAACCTTGTTCTGCTAATGACTTATCTTTACAGTATCTTTCCAGAGTGAGATAAAAACTTGAATTCATACCAAAGCCACGGGGAGAAGAGGAGGGAGGAGAAAAAGAGATTTCCAAAGGCCGTCAAGAGCTTCTTTCTTCATAATGGGATTTTTGCAACATGTTATTTTCTATATAAAGATACTTCCATTTTTTTTTTACTAAACTATTGATGAGCAGGCTGTTTTCTAAATAAATTCATAACTAATGGAAGACAGAGCTTGAGGAGGTAATTACAAAAACATGACTAGGGACAGAAATTTGCCTCCATCTCCTACTACAATTATTTCTTTATTGGAAACCACAGGATTTGCAGACAATGAATTATGTGGGGGAAAGAAAGAAGCAAAGTCCTAGAAATTATAAGAGGTAACACAGAAGCCCTAGTGTGGCCATTTTTTTTAATCAGCTTAATTATAGTTATTGTTTAGATTTTTGGGATTTGGTATTCTTCCTGTAATTCTCAGCACAGTGCTCTTTAACCTTTCAGAGTGTTTACACATTTCATACTTGAGAAGCAAGGAATACATGCTTTAAACATGAATTGCAATACACACCAAAATGGCTTAAAAATCCCATGGTGGTATCCAGAAAACTGTAAAATCCTCTAACAGTCAAGCATCTCAGCCTCAGGCAGAGCTTGAACAGTAAACATTTAATAAACGCAACTCCCATTTCATCCTTCCTCTCCCCATGTGTAGCCTGATTCATTTTACTCTGTATTTCAGTTGATGTTACACAATCATTTCCCTCCCCACTGCACTAGTCAAAAAGTCACATGGTAATGAAATAGCATGCCTCTGGGCATATGCTGAACAGTGCAAGAGTGAAGTGACTTTTTCAATGCATAGTTGAAGAAGCATAATATGGGAGATTTTCACTGCAGACTCCCCGTCATGGGGTACACGCACCACTACTGTGCTTCTTACCTGCTACTGTGGTGAATTAGTTCCTTCAAGTCTAGTTCCCCCTTCCGTAGTGCCTTCATATGCCCTGTAATCTCTTCTCTCTCTGTGTGTGTCTCAGGGTGCTCTCTCTTTGTGACTTAACTAGGCCTTAGGTCTCCTAGCCCCAGAACCTTTTTTCCTGTTCCTGCTCTCTATGGCCTCAGCTAATTCCTTTCTCCAAGAGTTTATATAAATGCCACTGCTGTTCAGCCAGCCTCATCAAATCTCCTGGGAGATATATCTGTGCTTCTCACTGTCCTTGTTTATTTTCCAGGACTTGCATATGTAATTCCTGGATCCTCCATTTGGCTGTTTTTCTGTTTCTTTAAACAGGAGTAGAAACTGTGGGGTCCAATCTGGGAGGGAGCACCTGCCTTCTGTGAAAAATGTTTCTGTGTGGGGTGGCTCCCTACCCATTTTTCTTTGTTCTCTGCTGCTACAGACTCTCACACTCTCCTTGTATCAGAGGCAACTGTAAGGCCTGCATTCTCCAGCAAATGTAACAAGGTTCATTCACCTTCTCATGGCTGACTGGGGAATCGACTCTTGTCCAGCCTGGCACTCCCTTCCATTATTTACTTACCCCACAACCTCTCTCTCCTGTGACTTGGGATGCTCTGTCTTCAAGACTGAGTCCTCCAACTCGGTCACTATATAGTCCCCCTTTCTGACATCTCAAAATCCCCATGGACCAGCTATCCAATTGGCATACCCCACAGTCCCATTTCATTCCCTATGGCTGGTAGGGGAACCTGCTATTCCAGGTTCAAGCCCATGGTCCCTACAATCAGCAACCAAGGACCGTGCAATATCTATCTTCTGACCTTGCTGCTCTTTTCCTAGGCTGCTTCCTACCCCAACTCCAACAGCCTTTCTTCTCCATCCTTCTGGGTAAAACGTTCCCTCAGGGCCAGGATCCTAAAGCTTCTCCAACTCTCTGGGTTTTCACTTTTTCCCTCTCTAAACCCAGAGAGGGACTGCTGGTTTCCACAATGCAGCCCCTTTCTGCTACAAACTTCCTGGCTTTATACATGAGGTAGCTTTTCCCCTAGGTGGAGTTTATCAGCCATTAGACATTTTCTGTCATGCCAGACTCTCCTCCAGATGTGACCCTTTAATGTCTGGTGCAGGGTGAACACCATATGACATTCCCTTCCATCTTACACTTGAGGAAGAGAAACAGATAAGAGTGAGAAAGCAGAGGGCAGACTAGAAATAGTCCTACATTCTCAAGGCTTCCTCCTTAAAGCAAACAAGGAGCACTAAGCACAGTCGAGGTCACAGATGTTAATATAAGGCCTCACCTTATCTTTCCTTCTGATGCACAGTGAGCCCTTCTGAACTCAGACTTCCCTCCACTGCATGGGGAACAGCAACAATAAAAAAGTGGTTTGCCCAGTGGTTAAGGTGCCAGCCCTGGACTCGAGACCATGTGCTCAGTTCCCTGCTTCAGTTTAGGCATGTCACTTAGTCTCTCTGGGCCTCAGTTTCCCATCTGTAATATGGCGATAAATAGCATTTTTTCTACAAAGCAGCAGTTGAGGGCTGATAAATGAGTTGTGGGGTGGTGAGAGTCAAGTCCTTCCCCCAAGGGATATGATGTAGGAAGGGGTTGGGTCCTGCCCCTAGTGAGATGAGAAGCCACCCTGCTCTACACCCATCCTGCAGCAGCTCCTTTCTCTTGCAGCTAGCCTGGTTCCCACTCCAGCCTGTTGGATCTCACCACAGTGTGGAGGTGGACTCTCCCTGCAAAATTCCACCCAATACCCTTGCTGCTGGATCACCTGCCCTAAGCTCTGATGTGGTGAGCCATAAAGTGGTCAGGCGTTGAACCCGGTGCCCCTCCCTGAGGCTCTTCAGACTATGAAGAAGCTGTAATGTATACAGGGTTCCTCAGAACATAGGATACTATGGAGATCTCTAACAGCTTCAGTCCATGGCTTTGAGAATACTTCTTTCTCTCTCTCAATAGAGAAATTTCCCTTTTTGTGCTCTCTGCAAGGCATCTCAGTACAGATCTTGCTCTGTCAGGGTTCTTAAGCTTCCTTGTTTGTACTTCTCTAATATACTAAATCACTCAATTGCTTTCACTCTTTCTCATGATAGATTTTTCCTCATCTGGTTTCTTTCCCACTACAGAGCTTTTCTGAGCAAACATGCATAACTCATTTTTATAGTCCCTCAGTCACCCCACCCTCAAAGTTACATACTGGTCCTCCCACATGCATATCTCAAACGAGGCAGTGAACTGACACTCAGGAAATCAACCCCAGCCATACAGGACTAAATTCCCAGGGCAAAACAATTTTAAAGTAAGATTTTTGTAAAATCTTAAATTCTTTTCCTAGCTTGCTAGACCACAGAGTTAGAACACCTCTAAAAATTGAAGTGTAGGCATTTCAGTCTTGTGCAGATGCCCAGTGCTTATTTGCACTTAAGCCTTATTTTGAGGGCTTCAGTGTGATCTCAGTAGTGCATTGATCTTATGGTCACTTTTGCACAGTGTGGAACTTCATCCATACTAATTTGCAAAATTCAATACATTACAAATTAATATTTTAAAGGTGTATTTATATATAACATAACTGTAGGGGAATATATAAGAGAAACAAATTGCCTTTTGTACACTTCTCAACATAGTTTCACTGAGTTGAGTGTAATTATTTATTTGTGTTATGATAGTGCCTAGAAGCTCCAACTAGAATAGGGCCCTATTGTGTTAGCAGCTGTACAAAACACACAGTAATAGGTAGACAGATTGCAGTGGACACAGATGCGATGGTTTCTTCTCCCCATTTTACTGATAAGGAATAGGAGAGAGATTAAATAACTTGCCCAAGGCCACAGAGGAAATCTATGGCAAAACAGAAAACTGAATCCAGACCTCTTGATTCCCAGTCCAGTACCTTAACAACACCATAATTCTTGTGATATTTACTGGATGCTTGTTGGCAGTGTACTCAAGCATAGTTTCCTATCTCCTGTATGCTTTCATGGACTTATTCTGTGTTACTTTCACAATGTGTGACACTATTACTTGTATGGTTGCTGCTAAAACTAGAACTGACAAGAACTGGAAGAAGAGTCATAGATTAACAGTAAAAACAAATGGCAAAACTAAAGAAGACATCTGCCTTTTAGCATCCCAGGGCATCCCCTGGCTTTGAACCAACCAGTAACCTGCAAGAAGTGAAGATAGTTTTCACAGATCACCGCAACTCTAATTACTTGGTCTCTAACAGCCTGTGCTAGTTTTGCTTAGGTCATATCAGCTGATAGACAGAAAAGAAATAGGAATCTAAATTTAGTATTTCTTTCTTTCTTTCAGATTTAGCCACCTAAAAAAAATTCCTCGGCAAAATTGAGGCGTATAGGTTGGAAATATTGAACACAAATATGATGTGTGGTATCCTGGTATGTTCTATTATTTAATGTTTATTCAGAAACACGAACAAGGCTTCGCTTAATAGTTGAATTTCTTTTCTTAGGCTTTACCTATCCCATTGTCAGCATTTTCAGAGATCTGATGGTTGGCATCACATTTAGCTGTGCATTTTAACCATTCTCTTCATTCATATATATGATAATAAATAGCTAGTGCATAAGAGAAAGGTGGATACAATACATGTCCACCTGATACAGGATGATGGGAGAAATACAGTAAAGCAATATATTTTATAAAAGTCATTTAAAACTTTAATAAAGGCTAGTAATCTGTAGCTGGCTTTGATTTATCTTATTAAGTTAAACAGACCGTTATAATGAGTAGCCCAATTATTTGTGGTTTTGGATTGCAACACTGGATTTGGCAGCTCTTTACTTCAATACTGCAGGTTACAAAAAAAGACTGACCAACTGTCATACAATTCTAATGTTTACAAATGTATAGTGCCAGAATTTGGGCTGCCCTTACTGGAATGCTCAAGGCAGGGAGTAGCACAAAGTCTGCGCTCCACTGTAGAGTTCACTCACCATTGCTGCCACCTAGTGGTCAGGTTGGGGCATGGCAAGCCCTCTCCTTTTGGGGCACCCTCTGTTGACAGCTGCTCTAGCCCTGCAGTAGTCTGCTTCTTTCATGACTTAGCCATCAAGCCAGGTCACTCATTTGCATCTGCTCCTTTCAGGGTATATAAAGAGTCCAGCAACTAGGGTAGCCATCTGGGTTAGACAAGTAGCTCTAGTCTTCCCTTTGGGTCAGGGTCTCATAGTCCTGACCCTTCTGTCTTCAGCGTCTTCCCTCACCCGGATTCCCTGAACCAGGGGTAGACATCTGTCTACCTTTTTGGTGGGTAGGGGAAATCTGAGCACACCTCCAGATTCCAATGCAGGGCCCAGTGCTAAGCAGCTAACTCTTGAACCCCAAAGTGCTATACTGCTGCTTCCTGGATTACTTATTATCAGGCCCCTATCACATTCTGTGGTGCAATCCACAGCAGTGATGGATTGTGTCACCACCTGCCCTGTAACGTGGGTGTCTCACGATGCTGTACGGTTGTAGCTCCCAACCTGGGCTGCTCACAAACAGCCAACAGCAGGCAGGTCATGCCCTGAGCAAATATGGATAGCCATAGCCCTCGTCCAGCAACTCTGACTCCAGCAGTTTTCAGCAACATAGTAGCAACCTTGGTTACTGCTTGCAGCGTGAAATCAACACACCCCTAGTCCTGAATTTTCTCAAAATAACGTATTCTACATTGTTCTGCCCTCTCCTGGACAGTTCAGATATTAGGGATCCATTGTCCCGGAAAAGGGTCAATATACAACAGTTTTCTACCTTAACTGCAGTTAGCAAACAAGTCAGTTTAAACAGAACACTGGCTAGTTTTGGTTAAAAAAAATAAAACAAGTTTGTTTAACTACTGAGAGATTTTAAGTGAATACAAGTATAAGATATTAAAGTCAGAAATGGTTAAAAGAGAAATAAAGATAAAACACTTTCTAGTAGATAAAACTGAATTTAGACTTGGTTCAAGGTAAAATCTTTACCACATGTTCCCAGCAACGTTGCTAACCAGCTTCTCAGGTTAGGTGCCTCCTGCCCTCAAAGTCAAAGGGCTGGTGGTTCCTTTATCTTCTTAGGTAAAAGAGAGAGATGGGGAAAGAAAGAGCAAAGACCTAGGGTGTTTTTGCCCATCACTTTTATAGTCCAGTCACCCTTTGAAATGCATTTTCCTGAGGATTACCCCTAGCTAAAGTTCCTTCCTGCTGTGAGCACAGAGACATGGAGTCTTATGCTGGAAGAGGTTCCATGTTGTTGTTTGCTAAAATGCACATCTATTTCTACTCTCACTTTGTTGCCAAAGAATGATCACTGGACTAGTGTTTGCCAATCAACTTTGATGATACCTGGCTAGAGGTGTTAGCTTGTCCTTTGTCTTTGAGGACCAAATTTATCTCCTCCCCAAACTTGCCTGGTAAACACGTTTCAGGTATAATTTCAACTTATGTCCATAATAACTCTTAATATGCATTTTGTACATGCATTACACAAGAATATTGATGATCATTGTTAGTTTTTAAATGGTACCTCACAACACAGAAGTTATTAGAAAAGAGTGCAGGGTGTGAATACAGGAGTGAATTTGGTCACACCCTTTTCTTCCCAACAGATAAAGGAAAGTCATTAAGTAACTGAATCCAAAGATGAAGCCTCAGACCTTTGGAGGGTTGCAAATTCCTCCTTTTTGGGCTTGATCATGTCACTTATAGCCAGGTTTCAGCTCCTGCAGTACTCCTTCCTAGGAGTTCAGAGTGTGGGTCCCTTTACCTCCACTGACTTGCTCTGCTCCTCTTTTAAGCTCCTCTTCTAGCCAGTGCACATTTTATAGATGTGGCAGGGTGAAGCCACCTGGGGCCAGAGCAGCACTGATCACTTCCTTTTCACTGTGGGGTTTGTACATCACATCCTTCTATTCCCCCAGTGTAAGAACAATGCACAACCAAACTCCATGTGTGAAACCTTGCCCCCATTGAACTCAATGGGAATTTTACCACTGATTTTGTGGGACTAGTATTTCATCCCATGAACTTTCTAATGGGAAGGGACTTCATGTTATGTCCTTACTTTGGAAACTACCCCAAAAGCGGGGAGGTAGGTGGGCCATGGCTCTACCCTCTCCTCTGCAAAGAGGTGGCCAACCTTGGACCATATGTTGGGCTCTTCTAAGGGAGCACTAGGCATACTTCAATTGTGCACCAAGGAGATCCAGGGTCTTTGTGCCTCCCTATGGTATAGTGCCTCCCAGAGGTTCTCTGTAGGGGGTATAGATCACTTCATCCTTACCCTACTCTTCCAGTGCCTTAATGGCACAGGCTGACCCATACTGTGTATTTGAGCAAACCTCCATGAAACTGGAAGGGACTGTGACTTTTGGGGTGCAATTAAGGCCAGTGAAAGGATGTGTTGCCACCTGGCCCGTAATCCAGGGTGCCTTAAATGACCTGCTCCTGAGGCTCAAAGCCTGGACACTAACAGTCATCAAACAAGCATGCAGTTCCCTGAGAATCTGTGTGCTGTGCATCCCCAGTTCAGCACTCTGACCCCAGCAGCCTGTTTACAACACAACAGCCTCACCAGCCTTAGTTACTACACGCAGGGGGACCCCACCTCATCCCAGTCTACATTTTCCTCAAGCCAGCTGCCTTGAAGTGTCCAGCCCTCTCTTAGAACACTCAGAAATAATGCAGTTCATATCTTCTTTAAGCAGACAAATGTAAACCTTATTGCTTCAGCTGGAGTTAATCTCTTCAATTTGAACACAGCACTGGGTTGGCTTAGAGTAAAAGGAGAAGACGTTTATTAACAAAAGGACTTAGTTTAAGTGATATCAAGAAGAAGGTAGAATGGATTACAAACAAAAGATAAGTGAACTTCCTAATGGATAAAACTAACTTAACAAGCTACAGACTTTGCTCAAGTAATTTTCTGCACCAATCATTTGCTTTCCAGCAATGGCTGACTTTCAGTCAGGACCTTCCACAGAAGTAAAAGTTTCCTTTTCTTCTTAGGTAAAAGATCTTTGCCTAAAATGATTTTTCACCAAGATTTAATTTTCACAGACTTCAACCCTGTAGATTGGAGGCCCCATCTTTCTCAGCTTCCAAGAACTCTGGCCCCTTTTGTCTGTCCAGTGATGGATACCAAGATGGCTTCTTCTCTCCCTTTATATCTTCCCAAATTCATTGTTTTTTTCCCCAAACTCAAGATGGCCTCATTGTGTTCTTCTCTACCTGTGGGCTTCCCATCCCTCTGCTGATTCATATGTAAATGGGCCTTCCATTGTTTTTAGTCACATCTTGCTTAATTTCATTTTAGACAGGTTTTTCTACAATGGGTAGATGTAGATGTAGGTTTTCTCCAGGAGGGAAGGCAGCTGTTTTGCCCTTTGTTTGGTCATAGTCTTTAAAGCATAATATCAATGATTATTCATAATTCCATATAATGTTAATACATATATTTTACAATATATTAATCACCAGTGTGTCATTAGCTTTCATGTAAGCCCGTACTTGATTCTTTTATAATACAGTAATTTGTATACAGTCAGTTGATTCAATTACTTATCATTTGAGATTCAGATCCCCTGTCTTTGCACTCCAAAGGCAATCTTGTAACTAAAGATTTTTGTGTCAAACTATTTGAATCTGCTAGAAAGAATAGTCAGGTAAAAGGAGTTGCAGAAAAGCCTCAGAAGAGGTTTGAAATTTAACAAAAATAACAGTAATCAGTTGGATAAATAAAGAGGGGTATCAGTGTCTGGACATTCTGTGATATTTAAAATACCGGTAAGTTTTGGGAAAAGGATCTTTAGGATAAAAATTAGCAAGTGAATCTGGCATTGACAATTAGAAAATAGCTCTTCTCTCTAACTTCCTCTTCACTCCTAACCCCTCCCTTATCCATTTTGACATTCTCACTCCTGACATCACCCCCTTTCTCTGGTACATAACTCCCTGCCCCACCCTTCTCATTAGCATGGAAAGTGAGGCTAATTAGCATAGGAGGCTAGGCTAATTAGCGTATTAAGTATTGATTGGCTTAGAGACTTTTACATCAGAACCTGATTAACAAAGCAATGGCATATTCAGTAGCCTTCAAGCTGATTGACTGAGCTTGGGTGACCTTTGGATGAACTCCCTCCTAACGTCACCCTTCCCTTACCCATTTTGACGTTCTGACAGCTATATATAGCCAACTCTCAGCAGGTTAAGCTTTGTAGAAAACTGAGATCACCTGGAAAGAGAGAGAGAGACCACCAGAGAAGAGGAAGAGAGAAGAAGGAAGGCTAATCGAGAAAACCAAAGAAAGGAAGGAGCTTCATATCAGGACCAACCTAAACAGCAGTGAGTATCACTGAAGCAAAGGTGCACCTTTGGCTTTGGACAACTGGACTAACTGAGTCCCCGGTCTCAGTTGGCCTGTTCCAAGCTAGGGTAATCCTTCTACTAGGAAACTGCACAGGTGCCTATAGGTTTACAGACAACCGGGCTGAGTCCCCGTTCTGCGTCTGTGCCTGAATAACTCTCTTAGCAATTCTTGGACAGAGCAGAAGGACCTTCCCTGACAAACAGAGAGATGTTTTAAAGGTTGTGTAAGTAACAATCTCCCCCACTGATTAGGTTGATGGCTTGTTTACTTTTATGTAAATGTGTCTTCATTTTCTCTGTCTGAGGACTGGGGTGGGCAGACAAAAAAATACACATTCCTTTGTCTAAGGCAGAGGGGACAAGCATTGCTTGCCAAACATATTTTAAGATTGTAATTCTAGTACATTCCATAACTCTTTGTACACAGCCCATCCAGACATCACATAAGAATATTAATGATCAGTGAGTTACTGGTTTCCAATAATGTCTTACATGCCATCTTTAGAGTATATATCATGACAGTCCTGTGCTAGGTGTAATTGAGTATGTCAGACCTGACAAGAGTTGCTGATGCAGAGTAGTGAACCATAAGTGGACCTCTGTGTCACAGGGACCTCATCAAGATTGCTCCTTCGACACTGCTGAAAATCAGGTTATTTGCGTGTGGATAATAGCTTTCTCTGCAGCCTCCTCCCCCTTCAGGGATGCTAGTTTGTAACACAGTGGATCACAACAAAAGACTTTGTAGAGTCAAAAACACTGGATTTTACTATCACTGAATAAGACAGGCTGGAAGCAAAAGCAAGTGGGGAAAAGACAATACGTACTTACATGTCAATATCAACAATCTGCAGCAAGGAGCAAGGAAAGACTGAACAGACACATGACAGTTTAATGAGGTTTTGGTAGGGGTATAGGGCTCAGTTTTCAAATTTGGATGCCTACAATTACATGTCTAAATCCATACTTAAGCACTGAAAATGGGTATGAAGGTTTAAAAAGAAATGTAAGCACCTAACTGCAGACATTCAAGTTGGAAAATTAGGCCCAAATTATGTAAAGTCTACCTAAGTGAGGTGATTTTTTTTGGTGTTATTTCACCACAGCATTTTCTTTTTCTTTTAGTGTACCTTATCTCTGGCTTAAATATATTGCTTAAAAGCGTGTGTGGAAAATGTGTAATGAATTTGTAAGGAAAAGCCATCACCATATACTGAAGTGTTTTGGATATTAAATGCAAGTGTATATTCAGTACATTATATTTTGTATATAAATTGTTCTTGAGAGGAAAAATATATATTACATTTTAGGTTCTTTCCTGAGTATAGTAGCTTCCAACTCCTCATCACACTGTCAGGAGGCAGTTGTGGTGCTTGGTCCCTACCTCCAAGCCAGGAGTGTCTGGGCCTCCCCACTGCATCTGGGGCCTTTGCCATTAAGTAGGGCATGTTTGTCTTCCTCCCACAGGATAGAGCCGACTTCATCTGTACAAAGTGCAGGCTGGTTTCCATATTGGAAGAGAATGTTAAAGGACTAGAGACCCAAGTATCAACCTTGCATTGCATTAAAGAAAACAAATTCTTTCTCGACTGAAGACATGATTTGTTACTGCAGGCAGTTTGAGGGAGATTCAGAGAAGACAGTGCAAGGGAGACTGAAGAATGGGGAAGAAAATTGGCAGCAAGTGACCTCCCAAACAGAGAGAACCTATATTCCCACCATGCAAATAGAGGTAAGGAATCGTTTTCAGAGTCTCTGCACAGGGACTATGGCAGAGAATGATTTGAAAGACTCATCTGAGGGAATGGATCAGAAGGAGACCCTTCTGATCAGAAGGCATGGGATAAATTGTCCTAGTTTGTGGTTCCATGACCACCATTCCCAAGAGGAAGAGAAGGGTGATGGTGGTCGGGAACTCCCTCCTAAGGGAGATGGAGTTATGCATCTGCTCTCCAGACTGAAAAACTAGAGAAGTGTGCTGCTTGCCTGGATCTAGGATTCAGGATGTGATGGAGAGACTGCCGAGACTCATCAAGCCATCAGACTGCTACCCCTTCCTACTTCTCCATGTGAGCACCAAAGACACTGCCAAGAATGACCTTGAGCGGACCACTGTGGACTATGTGGCTCTGGGAAGAAGGATAAAGGAATTTGAGGCGCACATGGTGTTCTCGTCCATCCTCCCTATTGAAGGAAAAGGCCCAGGTAGGGACCATCACATTATGGAAGTAAATGCATGGTTACACAGGTGGTGTCAGAGAGAGGGCTTTGGATTCTTCGATCATGGGATGTTGTTCCAGGAAGAAGGATTACTAGGAAAAGATGGAATTCACCTAACAAAGAGAGGGAAGAGTATCTTTGCAGACAAGCTGGCTAATCTAGTGAGGAGGGCTTTAAATCAGATTCGATGGGGGATGGAGACCTAAGCCCAAAGGTAAATGGGGAAGTGGGACACCACGAAGAAGCAGAAGGAGGCGGATGCAACAGGGGAGGCCTCCTGATTCATACTGAGAAAGTAGGGCAATCAGCTAGTTATCTCAAGTGCCTATACACAAGCACAAGAAGCCTGGAAAACAAACATGAGGAATTGGAAGTCCTGGCAGTCAAGAAACTATGATATGATTGGAATAACTGAGACTTGGTGGGGTAACTCACATGACTGGAGCACTGTCATGGTGTTCAGGAAGGACAGACAGGAGCGAAAGGGTGGAGGAGTTGCACTGTATGTAAGAAAGCACTATGATTGCTCTGAGCTCCAGTATGAAACTGGAGATAAGCCAGTTGAGAGTCTCTGAGTTAAGCTTAGAAGCAAGAACAATAAGGGTGATGTCGGGGTAGGTGTCTGCTATAGACCACAAGACCAGGAGGATGAGGTAGATGAGGCTTTCTTCAGTCAACTAGGGAAAGTTTCCAGTTCACAGGACCTGATTCTCCTGGGGGACTTTGATCACCCTGACATCTGCTGGAAGAGCAATACAGGAGAGCACAAACAATCCAGGAAGATTTTGAAGAGGGTTGCGGACAACTTCCTGGTGCAAATGCTGGAGCTACCAACTAGAACCATGATCCTCTTGACCTGCTGCTCGCAAACAGGGAAGATTTGGTGGGGGAAGTAGAAGTGGGTGGCAGCCCAGCAGCAGTGACCATGAGATGGTCGAGTTCAGGATCCTGGCAAAAGGAAGAAAGGAGAACAGCAGGATATGGACCATGGACTTCAGAAAAGCAGACTTTGACTCCCTCAGGGAACTTATGGGTAAGATTCCCTGGGAAGCTAATATGAGGGGGAAAGGAATCCAAGAGGGCTGGCTGTATTTTAAAGAAACCTTATTAAGGGCACAAGAACAAACTATCCCGATGGGTAGAAAGAATAGGAAATACGGTAGGCGCCCAGCTTGGCTTAACAAAGAAGTTTTTGTGAGCTTAAACACAAAATAAAGCTTACAAGAAGTGGAAGCTTGGTCAGATGACTAGGGAGGATTATAAAAATACTGCTCGAACATGCAGGAATGAAATCAGGAAGGCCAAAGCACAACTGGAGCTGCACCTATCAAGGGACATGAAGGGGAACAAGAAGGGATTCTACAGGTATGTTAGCAACAAGAGGAAGATTAGGGAAAGTGTGAGCCCCTTACAGAATGGGGAGGAAACCTTGTGACAGAGGATGTGGAAAAAGCTGAGGTACTCAATGCATTTTTTGCGTCTGTCTTCACAGACAAGGTCAGCTCCCAGACTAGAGCACTGGGTGACACAGAATGGGAAGGGAGTGAATATCCCTCAGTGCTGAAGGAACAGGTTCAGGACTATTTAGAAAGTTTGGAAATACCCAAGTCCATGGGGCCATGTGCAATACATCCGAGGGTGCTGAGGGAGTTAGCTGATGTGATTTCAGAGCCATTGGCTATTATCTTTGAAAGCTCGTGTCAATTGGGAGAGTTCCCTGATGATTGGAAAAAGGCAAATATAGTGCCCATCTTCAAGAAAGGGAAGAAAGAGGATCCAGGGAAATACAGACTGGTCAGCCTCACCTCCATCCCTGGAAAAATCATGAAGCAGGTCCTCAAGAAATCAATTTTAAGGCAGAAAGGAAGGTGATCAGGAACAGTCAACATGGATACACCAAGGGCAAGTCATGCCTGACCAATTTGATTGCTTTCTATGAAGAGGTGACTGGCGCTGTGGATGTGGGAAAAGTGGTAGACGTGATATACCTTGACTTTGGCAATGCTTTTGATACAGTATCCCACAGTATTCTTATCAGAAAGTTAAAGAAGTATGGATTGGAGGAATGGACTATAAAATGGATAGAGAACTGGCTAGATCATAAGGTTCAACGGGTAGTTATCAATGGCTCCATGTCTAGCTGGAAGCTGGTCACAACCACAAGCAGAGCTGCCTCAGGGGTCAGTCCTAGGGCTGGTTTTGTTCAACATCTTCATTAATGATCTGGAGGATGGGGTAGATTGCACCCTTAGCAAGTTTGCAGATGACACTAAGCTAGAGGGAGTGGTAGATACCTTGGAAGGGAGGGATAGGATACAGAAGGACCTAAACAAATTGGAGGATTAGGCCAAAAGAAATCTGATGAGGTTCAACAAGGACAAATGCAGAGTCCTGCACTTAGGACAGAAGAATCTCATGTACAGCTACAGACTGGGGACTGATAAGCTAGGCAGCAGTGCTGCAGAAAAGGACCTGGGAGTTACAGTGGATAGGAAGCTGGATATGAGTCATCAGGGTGCCCTGGTTGCCAAGAAGGCTAATGGCATATTGGGCTGCATTAGTAGGAGCATTGCCAGCAGATCACTGAAAGTAATTATTCCCCTCTATTCAGCATTGGTGAGGCTGAATTTGGAGTATTGTGTCCACTTTTGGGTCCCCCCTATAAAAAGGATGTGGACAAGTTGGAGAGAGTCCAGCGGAGGGCAACAAAAATGATTAGGGGGCTGGAACAGAAGACTTCTGAGAAGAAGCTGAGGGAACTAGGCTTGTTTAGTCTGCAGAAGTGAAGAATGGGGGGAGAGGTTGATAGCAGTCTTTAACTACCTGAAAGGGGGTTCCAGGGAGGATGGAACTAGGCTGTTCTCAATGGTAGTAGATGACAGAACAAGGA
Source organism: Mesoclemmys tuberculata (assembly GCA_007922155.1). Lineage (NCBI taxonomy): Eukaryota > Metazoa > Chordata > Testudines > Chelidae > Mesoclemmys > Mesoclemmys tuberculata. The sequence goes on from ML675610.1 coordinate 64,136,648, forward strand.
GCAGCGGTCTCAAGTTGCAGTGGAGGAGGTCTAGGTTGGACATTAGGAAAAAGTTTTTCACTAGGAGGGTGGTGAAGCACTGGAATGGGTTACCTAGGGTGGTGATGGAATCTTCATCTTTAGAGGTTTGTAGCTGCAACTTGACAAAACCCTCGCTGGGATGATTTAGCTGAGATTAGTCCTGCTTTGAGCAGGGGTTGGACTAGATGACCTCCTGAGGTCCCTTCCAACTCTAATATTCTATCATTCTATGATAGGGTGATTCAGCTCCTCCCTCTCCAGCTGGTCCCAACCCAGGGCCTTATGGAAAGTAACACTGGCAGTTTCCTCCCAATACAAAACTTAAATCTGCCACCCTGGGTTACTTCCTACTGATGTGCCACTTCAGTCTGGGTCATGGTTCTTGTAGTCCAGACAATCAATAGCGTCACAAACAAAGTTCCAAATGAGCAGGGCCCTGCTAGAGCTGCTGCTTGTTGAAGTGGGTGGTGGTTAGAGAAGATGTTTCCAGGGGCCTTACCTGCTAAGTAGTCCTCTCCCAGGCACCACTTTCTGTCTGGATTCCTTGGAGAAGGATTCTTCTCTTCTGCAGCCTGTCTTCCATTCCTTATCTAGGGTTCTGAGCTCCTTTTAACATGTTCCTCGAGCTGAAGCATGCTTGGCAGCCATATAGGGGCAGAGTGACCTGGGCCCAGTATTGCCTTTTAACCAGTATGGCTAAATCCCATTACTTGAAGTTTAACCTCCTTGTACTACCCCAACAATGCGTTTCATCTGACTGATATACGTCCACACTTTCTTGTTCATTCTTCGACATTATGATTGTTTTGTTCAGAGGGTCCAGATGTCCCAAATTTATAGGGACAGTTCCAATATTTGGTGATTTGTCTTATATAGATGTCTATTACCCCCAACCCCATTCTGATTTTTCACACTTGCTATCTGGTCACCCTAGTTTTGTGCAAGGGTGATCAACTCACCTTTACAGTATCTTGGCTGTACCATGATGCTGAATACACTGTATGTACTGTAGAATAGCAGATATTTTTGGAGGGAGGGGGTCATATTGCCTGGGAGCTGGAGAGGGTAGGTACAGATTACCGTTGCTTCCTGTGGATCTTCTGAAATCTACACAGAAGTGAAGGGACACTCAAGGTTCAGGGGAAGAACCACCATTCATTAAACAGGGGTGGGGAAATGGGGCCTTTTCTCAACTGCAGAATAAATTATGAGAACCTGTCTGAGGAGATCTTTATGGAGTTTTATTATCTTCCCTTCTCAGAGATAATTCCACAGGAGTGGATGGCCTGGGTCAGTGTGAATAATTCTTCCAACCTTTTATATGCTACAGTTTATTCAACAGTGTTTAAGCAAAACAGGAGCATCACTGAGAAATATGCTGGAAACTGTTACAATGTATCTGCTTTCTGAATGAATGTTATGTAGCAATGAAAGGAAGGAATCTGGGATCTAGGGAGACTAGTTTTATCCAGATTGATACTGGTGTTTCAAGAATAGACTGATACTTGTTTTTCTAATTAGCGTATTAAAAATGAAGATAGTACAATTAAAACTCATTAGGGCATTTTTAGTTACCTTCATGAGGTACCTTTTTACATTTAAAAAATTAAACTCACAGGAACATGGGCCTAATCTTTATTAATCCAATTGGAATAATATTCATTAGAATGAACTCATTGCATACTTATGTGGACATCATAAAAAGTGCTAGGGGATTTCTACTGTAAATCAGAATTATTAAGTGGCAGGCAGTGTGATCTTAACAGTTGATCTTGGGCCTGCGATCTAAGAACTGTTGAGTTTGGAGCATGCCTGTGACATTGATGCATTTTGTAACCTTCAGCAAAAAGGTCAATTAAGGTGTCTGTTTCAGCTTCTCCCATCCAGAAAAAGGGAAGATACTGTACGTAGGTTACTTTGAGAGGTGTTGTAAGACATAACTAGTTAGTGTTCCTAATGTGGATGTGTGTCCTCCTAGTGCTCCCATCAAAGTCAATGGGGGTTTCTCACTGATCACTCTGAGAATAACCCCAAGCCTTGTTTAAATAGTATTGGGACTGGTCAAAACTTTTTTTAGCAGAAAATTGTTTTCTCAATTAAATGAAAATTTGAGAGAAAATGTCTGCTTTACTCATTTTTTTATTAGAAAGATGAAAAGCAAACATTATCCCCAATTTTTGTCCAGAATTTTTCAGGTTTTTGTTTCTCAATAACAGTCAAAGAAATCCATGAAAACGGGATATTTTCTGTTCAGCTCTGATTACTATTAGCTGGCTTGTTATGCTACCTTAAATACCTTGTGAAATGTGTTCACTTAAATACCCGGTACTGTAGAAAAGCAAATTGTAGTGTGTTATGAACTTTATTATTGCTTACGTGGAAAAGCTTGATTTATTGCATACATAAGAATCCTTTCATAGCTATTGTACCAATAGTTGTCCACTAGGAAGGCTTACTGTGGGTTAGTTTCAACTAGTGCTGAGCATAATATTCCTAATGAATCTCAGCTCACTTGATAGTCATAGAAGTCTGGTGAACATGCACTAAAGTTAGTCAGAGAACTTCCTTTGCATACCTGGCATCCCTCTTTAGTCCTAGCTAGCTGTCCTCTTCCCATTTCCCAGATCCATTGGGGTTTAAGAGATTTCAGATACTCAAACTGTAATCCTCAAATGAACCTGCTGGCTTCAGTTCACTTGCCAACACTATACTTTGGTGTTCGTTTCATGAAGCCTTTCCCAAATGAAGTCTTGTAAGTATCTACTGATAGTGTTTGCTCCAGCCTTATGTAACATCTTCGTTAATTATCTGGAAAAGGAATTAGGTAGCTTGATTGGGTTTGGAACGTTAGAAGGATCACTTTCACCAGCAGGGAGCCTGAGGAGCTCATGAGGTAACTTGCTGACAAGATGGAGAACCCAGGGAGGAAAGAAAGTAGTATAAAAGGCTGACCCAGGTACCAGGATGTGGCTCCTTCTTCCTTCTACCATCTTTGTGTTGTACCTGGAGCATGAGGGAGAAAACAATAATAAAGACACTTGGTGAAGGTACCCTGGTGTACTGTGCATGTTGTTTAATTCCCCCAGAGAGGCTATCAAAACAGGTTTCCATGAGCTGAAGGGGGAACCAGTTCACGTGTGGTTTACAAGATTTCCAGCTTGCCAAGGAAAGAACAGTTGTTCCGTTTGTTCTAATCTGGGATCATGTTCCCCCTTTGGAAAATGCAGCACATTAGATCTATAGCAGTGTACACCCATTTCAAGCTCTCTTTGCAGAGGTGTAAATGACTTCACAAAGTACCAGGCAGTGGAGAGACAGGCCTTGAGAGTCCTTTCACCTAAGACCCACTAGTGCTTAAACACTTTCTTGACCTAACTCATTGTTTTTCTTACAATAGTAAAGGTTTAGTAAGATAACTATCTACAAGTTCATGTTGTGCATACAAACACTGATTTTAAAATCCTTTGCACAAATGTAAAATTAATCTCCATTTCAATTAAGATCCAGAAAGACCCTGAAGCAACGAAGGGAAATGTGGTCATATTTTACTCTCGGTTATTCAAGATACGACCACTGTAAATGAAAGAAGAAATTGGCTCTTTTAGTGGGTTCATGGAATCACTGAAAATTAGGGTTGGAAGGGACCTCAGGAGGTCATCTAGTCCAAACCCCTGCTCAAAGCAGATCCAACCCCAGCTAAATCAAGGAATTCAGGAATTAAGCACTTAGATTGAAGAGAGAAAAATGGCATTTCATGGCTACAGAATTACCTTCTAAATGTCCAGATTCTAGCATAGCATTTTTAAGTTGTTCTTGCCTGAGTATCAAGTTTTCTAAAAACTAGGTAATTCATAATTCACGGAACCATTCCTGTAGCTGGGAGAAATACTTGAATTCTGTCTCCTAAGAAAGATACTTTCAGCCACTAGAACTGAAGTTGTATATAAACCATATCTTATTAATAATTTTAATAATATTAACTCCTTCATTGCTATTGGTACACAAAAGAGTTTGTGAGGGTTGTATGTCAGTGTCAGAACTTTAGAGAGGGCTTTAAATATACTTTGATGTTTACACTTTGCTATGGCCCATTAAGTCTGCTTCAAAAAGATATTCTGAATTCTAATAATCAGTGCACAGTCACTTTGAAACTCTTTATTTTTAATTTAAAATGACATAAGAATGACCATACTGATTGAGACCAATGATCTATCTAGCCCAGTATCCTGTCTTCTGACAGTGGCCAGATGCTTCAGATGGAATGAAGAGAACAGGGCAATTATCAAGTGATCCATCCCCTTCCATCCCCTTCCATCCAGTTCCAGCTTCTGGTAGTCAGAAGTTAGAGACACCCAGAGCATGGGGTTGCATCCCTGGCCATCTTAGCTAATAGCCATTGATGGACCTATCTTCCATGAATTTATCTAGTTCAGCAGTTCTCAACCTATGTACCATTGTGGGCCTCATGTGCAGCTCTCTATGTGTTATGTGGGTTACATCCACACAATATATATGTCCCTGTATAGCCATGATGATATCTTATGGGCCACAGCTGTGTGTTGATTAGGTCGCATGAGGCCCATGGGTCGAGAACTACTGACTTACTTCTTTTTTTAACCCAGTTATATTTTTGCCCTTCACAATATCCCCTGGCAATGAGTTCCACAGGTTGATTGCATTGTGTGAAGAAGTGCTTCCTTTTGTTTTTTTTTAAGTCTGCTGCCTATTAATTTTTTATGTGACCCCTGGTTCTCATCTTATATGAAGGGGTAAACAGCACTTCCCTGTTCATTTCCTCCATGCCATTCATGATTTTATAGATCTCTATCATATCTCCCCTTAGTTGCCTCTTTTCTAAGATGAACAGCCTCAGTCTTTTAATCTCTCCTCATATGAAAGCTGTTCTATACCCCTAATCATTTTTGTTGCCTTTCTGTGTGCCTTTTCCATTTCTAATGTATCTTGTTAAAGATGGGGTAACTAGACCTGCACCCAGTATTTAAGGTGTGGGTATACCATGGATTTATATAGTGGCATTATATTTTTTGTCTTCTTATCTATCCCTTTCTATTGGTTCCTAACATTCTGTTAGTGTTTTCACTGTCACAGAACACCGAGCAGATGTTTTCAGTGAACTGTCCATGATGATGCCAAAATCTCTTTCTTGAGTGGTAACAACTTATTTAGGCACCATAATTTTGTATGTAGAATTGGAAATATATTTTTCAATGTAAATTGTTTTGCATTTACCAACATTGAATTTCATCTTCCCACAATTTTGCTCTCAGTTTTGAGAGATCCTTTGTAACTCTTTGCAGTCAGCTTTGGACTTAATATCTTGAGTAATTTTGTATTGTCTGCAAACTTTGCCACCTCATTGTTTTATCCCTTTTTTAATTTATGAATATGTTGAACAGCTTTGTTCCCAGTACAGATCCCTAGTGGACCCTGCCATTTACCTCCCTCCACCATGAAAACTGTCAATTTATTCCTACCCTCTGTGGCAAATGGCTGGCTTCTCCCTAGTGGGTCTCGCACTTTTGCCTCTTGCAGTGGGCCAGGGTGTCGTTGGTAACCCCGTCTTCCAAGGGAGGGGGGTTCGGACCCAGGCCCGCCCGCTCCTCCGGGTCCCAGCCCAGGGGCCCTCCGAGTAGCAGCTATGTGCTGCTGTCACCTTACTTGCAGCTGCAGGCTTTTCCCTTGGGCCACTGTCCTCCCTCTGTCTTCCTGGCTTCTTGAGCCCCGTACCTGCTTCACCTCCCTCCCACATACTCCCTCCCTCCACCTCTCTCCCACATACTGCTGTACTCCGTTCTGTTCTCCTCCACACACCACCATACTCCATCCTGTTCTTCTCCACTTCACACACTCCTCTGCTCACCACACACCTACTCTTTCTACTCCACACTGTCTCTCAGGAGTAGAGGGTTTTTATAGGCACCTGGGTGGGGCCTTAATTGGTGTCAGCTGACACTAATTACCTTTTATGGACTCTGGCTAGTCTATAGGGTATAAAGCCGGGATCATTCTAGCACTTATATAGCGCCCTTCTAGAACTTTCCTACTGCCCTCTGTCCTTGCTATACCACACCTCACAGAATTCTAGTTGCTAGAATTACCAAGGAATTATTTCTTTTTACAAAACTAATGTTGACTCTTCCCCAACATATCACATTAATCTAGGTATTTGTTAATTCTATTTCCAATAGTTTCGGCGCAGTTGCCTTGTACTGAAGTTAGGTTTACTGGCCTGTAATTGCCAAGATTGCCTCTAGAGCCTTTTTTACACTAGCTATCATCCAGTTAAATTGTACAAAGGCTGATTTAAGTGATAGGCCCACAGTTAGTAGTCCTGCAGTTTCATATCTGAGTTTTTTCAGAACTCTTGGGTGAATACCTTCTGGTCCTCGTGACTTATTAATGTTTAATTATCCATTTGTTTCAAAACCTTCTCTACTGCTTAACTAGCGACAGGCAGCATCCCCACATGGGGAGAGACAGCAGAAAAATGAGCAGAAGCAGAAAGAGCTGAGATCAAGCAAGGATGTGAAAAAAGAAAAATGACTGCTCTACATACTGCAATTCCCCAAGGCATTGCAGATTCTAGTGTCTTTTATAGCAGCAATAGCCTTAGACCCATTGGCTCTGAAAAACAAACTAAAATAGCTAAAATCTTCACTTGCATATAGCACATAAATTGAGATAGTGTCCAGGGTTAAATAAAGAACTTCAGGCCCAGCTTTTTGCTGTCAAAGTGAGGACTGAATCTCTTGGATAATGGATTGGATTATATTGGATGCTTGATGCCCTGAAAGTAGAAACAAAAAAAATAAAACAAAAAAAAGAAAAGTCCTTCTAAAACTGATGTGAAGACAGAAGTAAGAGGAAGAGTTTGTGTGTAATCCATTTACTGAAGGGTACTGAAAGTGCCTCTGCATGTCTTAAACTTTGAAAATAGTAAAACAGCATAATCAGTAAATTTGAGAAACATCGTTTCATGGATTGCTCTTCTGCTGAAGACTTATTATATCAGTTACATAATTATTCACACAAAATATCTTAGAAGTATACAGGGCTCGTAAAAGATCATTTTATGAATTCAGGAAAAAAGATCTTCCTTTTTTGAAATGTGTTATCAGGAGGCACACAGGGATCATGTGTGTTGGATACAAGATGCTGCACTCTTAAGCATGGTTTATCTGCTTTATTATGTTGTGTCCCACATCACAGAGAAGCATCCTAGCAGAGTTCAGCCTAACCTCATCAGCACAGGGAAGGCACCTGACTTTCTGAATAAACTCCCTAATCCAGCATTAATTTGAGCTCCAGAAGCACTGAATGCAAGCCTTAATCAGCTTTCTTCTCACCTCTGATCATCACAGGTCACATTGATAGAAGTTACGTTTTGTTATAACATCCCTTTAAAGTGGCCTCTTAACCAGCCGCTTAATAATGTTCTTTATCTCCCTTTTCCTTCCCCCTCCTCACCCTTCTGGTAGTTGTTACCAGCCTATTCGTTAAAGCAAAACAGTTTGAATTTTTAACATATTACCAGAGTAGTGAAGCTAATGAATTTGTATATGGTCCATGTATGATTTCCCAAAGGCTTTTATTATTCATCTACAGTAGATTTTCTGAACTATTTCAGGTCATAGGATTTGAATAATGTTAAATAATTAGTCTAAGTAGTTTCTCTCCCTTCTTTGCTTTTACATTTTATTTTGGATGTCACTCCCTATCCCCCACTACTAATCAATTATTTGCTTTTAAACATAGTCCTTGAGTAGTTCTCATTTCTTTAATAATTTGAGTTCTGCCATGGTTTCCATCAGCTAGCATCTCAGCTGATACATGCTGGTTAGTATGGTACAACTCTAATGCCAGTCTTTTTATTTTGCCCATACAGAATCCCAGCAAGGCAGCTTCTGGATGAACTGGAGTTTGGCAGAGGATCCAGGCCCTCCAATCTACCAGGCTCCAGGCCAGAGCTTTGTAAGAGCAGCCAAAGGGTCTTAAGGATGCCCTCCCTGGGCCACTTCCTACCACCCCTCTAGTCTTCAAAGTTAACAGTGTGTAACTGGAAAGTGTGAAGGGGATCAGCTCACCACTTGATACTTCTTCACAGCCAGGCATGGCATGGTAGCGCTCTCAGTCTTGGGACAGCAGCCTCCTTTTGTGACTTGGACCTCCAGCCAGATCAGTTCCAAGTTTCTCCCCTTCCAGAGTGGTCTATAAAATAAAAAACACAGGGAATTAACACAAACCGAGTCAACATGGAAGCGAGGCGAATGCTTCCCTCTCAGCGTGTATGAGAAGCAGATCCTCCCTTCCCTCAGAGAGGAACAATCAAGCAGTTGGTGATGGGAAAGATCCTGCCTTCCTACTGGAGCTGAAAGGTAATTATCCTCTCTCTTTCCTCCCCTGCACAAAAGTGATCTGCTCGGCTCCCTTTTCACTCCTCCTCCTCCAGTCTGTGCATCACTTGCAGGTGTGGTGAGGTGGAGCTGACTGAGTCCAAAGCAGCTCCTTAACCTCTTGTTGCCCAGTGTAGTGTTTGCATACCCGAACACAGTCTTTATGTCAGCACATCAACATCACAAGCCCAAATCACTTTTACTGCCACCCAAATCTTCTTGGAACTTTTCTTTTCCTGCCCTGTCACCCAACGGTAAGGAGCCACTTTAAATGGGCTTCTGGAGAGTATCTGTGTCTATCTGCTAGCTGGTACAGTCTTCACTCTGTTATGTTGTCTAGAGATTAGCTCACAATTGAGAGTGCCAATCTCATGCCAGACTGTCAGAAAACAGGGCAGACACCCCAAATCTGGTGAATGGTTCTATACTTAGATTTCACCAAGCCAGTAACAAAGGTGTTCTACTGGATTACTGTGTTAGTTTTACCATGGAGTCACAAACAGTCCACTTAGGCTCTACAGCACATCTTGCCTCTCAGACAAACTAGACTTTCATGATGAAAGGTTATTGAACCAAAAATCACCTCACATTACGTTGCTCCCAATCCCAAAGGATTGGTCACTTGTCCCAGGTCAATGGATATTCTCAATCTCACACCAAAGACAACACTGGCAGCCAATCTATCTCGTAAACTAACTAAAGGTTTATTAGGTAAGGAAAAGGAATGAGTTATTGAAAGGGTAAAGCAGATAAAATACATTAGGAGGTGAGTCCAAGTTTGTAAATCCAAAATCATAGCAGAGATGTGGTAATCTGCTAGTTTTCCAAAAGTCTTTTCAGGGTTACCCAGGGTAATTCTGGGGATATCTGCCTAATTGTGCAGTATTCCATTCTGTTAGAATATAAAACAGTTCAGAGATAAAGGATAATTCCCTGGATCCATAGTTATAGCTGTCTTCCCCATAAAGCAATATGGCAAGTGTTTCTATCACAGCAAGGGCTTTTCCTCTGTTGAATAAACACAGACTGGGTCAGTGGATTTTCCACTGTTGAACACAATGACCCATGCTTTCAAGTTAGCATTCTTCTTCATTTACAGTTCATAGGCTCCAATCCCGTTTGATGGTTAATCCAATTACAGAGATATACACAATATATTTAATTACAACAATCCAAACAATCATTCATTAGCTTTCATGAGGATTGCACATCAAGTACATTCATATTTTAACACTAACACTTTTGAATTCGGATTGATTAAATACATAGTGTGATGTATTAAATATGAATGACAATTTGTAATATTATTAATACCAATATGACAAAATTGCAATGAATCTTACAAGATATACCATGTATATCTTCTATATCTACCAAGATGGTAGATATACCATCTATTTGTATGTGTCATCTTTGTATTGTAAGTTATAAATGTGTGATATATCTATATCTATAGATATATATATATATAGATATATATAGATTAGATATCTATATCTAATACTTGTGCTGTGCTACGGTGTGATACCCCTAGACAAATTAGCACCAACACTGTCCATCCTGCTTGATGGTCCATCAAGGATAATCATCTATACAGTGGTCCAGGGATTGAAGCCAGGGGCTACATCTATGAGTCAATAGGACCTGTAGGAGCATGCCTATGGACAGGGGACTCAAGTTCTTTTCCATGCCCATGTGCTGTGAGCCTGTGTTTGGGACAAGCCACATGGCAAAAGATAAAAGAAGCAGATGCACCATCTCCATCTCATCTTCACTCCTGCTTCTTACCTCTGGATCAACTGTTCCCCAAGCCAAAGATGTGAATAAAGGAATGACAGACCCATTTAGGTACTGGTTGTGCTCCAGAGGAATTTTACAAGCCAGCAAACTCACCTGTGCTGCTAAGAATTTGATATCTATGGACTTTGAAATCACATGTAGGTATCTGATTGCTTTGATCGTTTAACATCTCTCTTCTTGTTTGTTTTTTTTTTCTTTTATAATAAACCTTTAATTTTAGATACTAAAGGATTGGCTGGTAGTGTGGTATTTTTGGGGAAGATTCAAACCAATATTGACCTGGTAATGTGGCTGGTACTTTAGGTATCGGAGGAACATTTTGTAAAGGCAATAGAGGTTTAAATAACTGATCTCTTTACTGGACCTAGTTGCTGATTGGAAGCCAGAGATTTTAGCTTCTTGATAACTAGTGTGGGGCAATCAGAAACACTATTTGTAGCTGGTTGGTGAATCTAACTTCAGCATTAACCACCAGTGGTGGGAGAATCTGCTCTCCTTTTTCCAGCCTGCCCTGACCTTGGCATTTTCAGGTGGGCTTTCCTAGGCTCACCAGGTCACACAGGATATGCATAATATAAGGCAATAGCAACCAATTTTGTAAATTAGGCAAATTTAAGATAAAGGCAGTTATCAGGGCACATGCCACGTACATGCAATGTGATAACATCACCCTTTGTTCTAGTGTAACAAGGGCCTATGCCACCAGCCCACTGAACATTTCTTTGATATTCACACACAAGTAAATTGGCTTATGACTTTGATTTGAGTTGGTCTGTCAGTATCACACGGAGCTAGTCTGTCAGCATTACACACCCATTCTTTTGCAATAGGGAATGAATCACTGTCATAGCTCTTCCAGCTTCAGCCTCCATACCAAAATTTATTGGTGAGGACAGCCAAGGAGAGATTCTGTTCCACCCTCTCAGAGGGTCCTTATGGATAAACTTGGAGGTTAGCCCTGGGATCTAACTGTATCCTATACACCTTCTCAGTTACTTGGGTCAGTGTTGTATAGGATCCCTGTGACATTTTGGGGATCACCTAGTAAGGGGTGTGTCACTACCTTCCCTGTAACTTTGGCGGCTTTATGCTATGCTGCTATGGCTCAGAGCCCTGACACCAATAGCCCACCCATAAACAATGAGCTAAACCCTGGCTTCAACCCACCTGGCAGGGTGACCCACTGACCATTCTGGTCCTAATTCCCCCCCAGATTTAGGTCCCCATATTCTAAACTACCAGACACTCAGACCTTTCCCCTCTGGTTTACCCCAAAGGAGTAAAACATGTCCCCAGTTATCAATTCACTTTGGCACACACACTCCATACTTAATTGTATAAAGAATGGTGTGGTAAAATTAATACAAAATCAGTTGTTTCAATGCCATCACAACATTTTAAGTTTCTTCCTGACCTGACTTCTAGGTCTGTTCTACACTGCCAGCAAAATTTGGTGGCAATCGATGGGAGATACACAAGCTATGTAGAGTAGCTTATGTAGTTCCCATTGACTTCCTAAATTCTAAATAGCATAGCATTCCCACTACGCTACGCCAGCGGACGATGCCCTCTCATCAGTGCAGTGTTAATCTTTTTGCAGGGGTGGATTTATTCAGTCAACTTCCTGATCGATTGAGCGGGTCTCTGCTGCTGCTCAATCTATCCTGCAAAATCGATCTGGTGGCTCTGACAGTGCCACCATCAGTGTGCACATACCCCTACTACCGTATAAAGCCAGCTTCTTATGTAGGTGCACAGTGTATGTCTTGGGAGGAAGCACTAAGAGCTCTCTTTTCCATCGCACCACACTGCCAGGAAGAATTGCAGAGTGCAATGAGGTAGTCTAACTCTTAATGGTAGTGATGCCTAATGGTCAGCCCACACTGACATATGGGCCATCAGGAGTTTTAAAGGTCCAGGTACATAACAAGGAGGTCAAAAATATTGGGAGGAGAAAGTGGGAGCAAGAAATATTCGGGAGGAGATTCCTTTACTCTTTCTTTAATGCCTCAGGACCAGGAGTCTTGCAGAGAGGGATCTCACCCATCCAATTGGGATGAGCTGGGAAAAGGGAAGCAGCAGAAGTGTTGTCTCCTCCCTAATAGCTGGGAAGACATCAGTAGGGCAGGCTGGACTGCTGAGCACTCTGAAGGCTAATTAAAGAAAAGTGGTGAACTGAAGAAGAAGCTTACAAAAGCCCTACAGCTGATTAACCCGGAACTCAGCTCCGGAGAGGAGAGATGAGGGCTCTTGATTTAAGAAGGACCAGAGAATCAGAATTCTAAACATGACAATTTTATCATTCAAAAAGTGCTGCAGCCAACCTGGGAGAATTCTTTCTTAGACCTTTTTTTAACTGAGAAAGAGGAACCGATCACAGAACCTAAAATTTATGGGAGCTTAGGTATAAATGACTTTGACTTGACCAGACTTATAAAGTGCAAGCAGAATAAAGTCCAGAGCAGTAATATATATATAGTTGGTGTTGGAAAACTAGGTGCCAGCTCATTCAAAGGACAGTGTTTCTCAGTTGAACACAGACAAATACATAGCTGGAATTAGTCTGACTCACCTGTGTGCTAGTATTCTCAAAATAGATGTAAATTTGCTAAGAATGTGTTTAGACTATATAAAATGCTTGTAAATTGCTGCATGTATTAGTCTCACTTATAATAATATCTGCATAACATTTTATAAGGTATTTGTCTGAAACTGTAAGTCACCAGTCAGGAGCGAAGCATTACCAAAGGTGAAATAGTAGTTTGCCACAGGAAGTGTTATCTCTTGTTCACCAAGAAAGCTCATTGAAAGCAAATGACAAAGACTTAGTTAACTGCATTCCTTCTCCCCTACCCCATGATTTGATTACATGGATTTGAACTCATCCTATCAGCTTGAACTCTGGGGGAAGGGAATAAAAATACTTAACAAGAAGAAACTATATATCTGTGCTGCTTGGACTTTGGGAAAGCAAGATTTCTAAGCATAAGCAAGGGATTCCCAGCTGCTTAGCCTGGGTTAGCTCTAAAGGACACATAAAGATTGCATATTACAACAGCTTCTCACCCCATTTGGAACCTAAGATTATAAATCCTTTGTGTGGATATGTTCACCTGCTTTAATCTTGAAAACAACTCATTCCATTTTCTTAATTTATTATAGGATTGGTTACAAACATTGTCTTTGGTGTAAGAACTAAAGTGCAATTGACTTGCGGTAAGTGACCAGTCCTGTTTAGATTGGCAGTAATCTGAATATTGTTATGACTCTTGGTATAAGGGACCATCTATCACAAAGGTAAGATTAACTAGTGGCCAATTTGGGAAGGGGGCAAGTTATATTCATGATTCTGAGCCACTCCAGGCAGCTTGGCAATGCTTTAATAGGCTCAGCTTCACAAAGCTAAAAACAATTGAGCCAAACTGGCTGGGAGAAAGAATGTAATAAAAATATGAATAATAACTGGGAATCATTTAAGAATCCATTATTAGATGCCCCAAAAGCCACAATACCACATCTGAGGAAAAAGGTGGTACTGGTTAAAAAAATGACCTGGTTGAGAGGGGGAAATGAAGGCAGCTGTTGTTATGGCCCTTGGGTCTCAAACCTGGGTCAGCAGGAAAGGCACTCTCCAACCCTCAGTCTGTCAGCCTGCTGATGCTTGCTGACCTGGGACCAATGAAACCCAGCCCCAATGTGAGGTCCTGCCCCTACAGTTCTATTGGAGGAGTCCAGGAGCAGCTGATTGGCCTACTGGCCTTACTTAAGATAGCAGTAGGAATAGGAAAGTGTCAGAACCATGGGGCATCCCACTTGTTCCTGTCATCTGACCCAGTGTGACTTCTGGCAACTGATTCCTAGATCTGAACTCCAGTTTGTCTCCTGACTCTGACCTCCTGATAGCCTGACTTAGCTGATTCCTGTCCTGTGACTGCAGACCCTTGCTCTGACTATTAGGTCTGGATTCCCACGATCTGGCTGTGACAGCTGTAAAACTATTTATAACAACTTGACAGTGGTTTTGGTCCATTATTAGATTAAAATGGTAGAGTTAGCAGTAAAAATACAGAAAAGGCAGACATGTTCAATAAGTATTTGTATTCTGTATTTGGGGGGAAAAACAGATGTAGTCTCATCATATGGTGATAACACTCTTTTCACTCCACTAGTGTCTTTGGAGAATCTTAAACAGAAACTACTAGAAGTTAGACATTTTTAAATCTGCAGATCCAGAAGCTTTGAAGGAACTGGCTGAGGAACTCCCTGGCTCATTAATGATGATTTTTAGTAAGTCTTGGAGCACAGGGGAGGTTCCAGAAGAAAGCTAATGTTGTGCCGAGTTTTAAAAAAAGTAAATAGGATGATCTGGGTAGTTATAGGCCTGTCAGCCTGACCTTGATCTTAGGCAAGATAATGGAGTGGCTGGTATGGGACCTAATTAATGAAGAATTAATCATGGGTAACATAATTAATGCAAATCAACATGGGTATATGGAAAATAGATCCTGTCAAACTAAGTGGATATCTTTTTTTGATGAGATTACAAGTTTGGTTGATACAGATAACAGTGTTGATACAATGTACTTAGGCTTCTCTAAGGCATTTGATTTATATTGCACAACATTTTGATAAAAAAAACCCAAAATGACATAAAATGAATATGGCATACAATAAACGAATTAAAAACTGGCTAACTGATAGGTCTCAACATGTAGCTGTAAACAGGGAATCTTGCAGTGACTGCTTGTGTACCCAGTGCAGGGATTGGTTCTTCACCCTACATTATTTAACACTTTTATCTATGACCTGGAAGAAAACAAATCATTACTGATAAAGTTTGCAGATGGCCAAAAACTGGGGGAGTGATAAATAATGAAGACGACAGGTCACTGATTCATAGTGATATGGATCACTATGCATTTTAATATGGGTAAAAGTAAACATCTAGAACCAACAGTTCATATTTACAGGATGGAGGACTCTATACGAGGAAGCAACAACTATGAAAAAGTTTGGGGGTCATGGTGGATAATCGGCTAAAGATGAGCTTCTAGTGTGCTGCTGTGGCCAAAACCAATGCAATCCTGGGATGCATAAATAGGGCCATCTGCAGTAGGAGTAGAGGCTATTTTATATCTGTATTTGGGACAGATGTGATGACTGCTGGAATACAGTGTCAAGTTCCGGTGTCCAAAATTCAAGGAAGATGTTGATAAATTGGAAAGGCTCAGAGAAAAGCTACGAGAATGATTAAAGCATTAGAAAACATGTCTTTTAGTGATTGATCTCTTTGAGACTATCTATTTATCTTAAAAAAGATAAGGTTAAAGTGTGACTTAATTAGAGTCTATAAGAACCTACACGGGGGATATTTAATAATGGCTCTTCAGACTAGCAGAGAAAGGTATAACATGATCCAACAGCTGGATGCTGAAGCTAGATAAACTCAGACTGGAAATATGGTGTATATTTTTAACAGGAGTAATTAACCTTTGGAACAATTTACAAAGGGTTGTGGTGGATTCTCCATCACTGACAAATTATAAATCAAAATTGGATGTTTTTCTGAAAGATCTGCTCTAGGAATGATGTGGGGGCAGTTTTATGCCTGTGTTATACAGAAAGTAGGCTAAATTATCACAATGGTTCTTTCTGGCCTTGGAATCTGGTAAACAGAACCTAGCTCCAGAAAGAGATAAGGGTAAACTTGATGGGCTGTATTAGTTAGTCCAGTTCCAAAAAAGAGAGCTGGGAACTCCTGATTAAGGAAGGACTGAAAAGGATAATCCAGAGAAGAAAGTGGAAATAGTTTTAAAAGCAGATTGCTTACAGGTTCAGTAAGGTCCTCAAAAAAGGAGCTAGAAATGGGTAGTTGAACTGCATCTGAGATGTATGTCTCTGCATGTGTCTGAACAAGTGCCTGCTTATGATTTTGGCTGTTAAAAATGAGACCTAAACTGTGTGAAGGTAAGTGAGGTAGGGCTCACCTCCAGCACCATACCTGACTGAAAAGGTGCACATTGTTGTGACATCCATGCCTTCATACCCTGCAATCTGTATGATGTATGGACTCCTCTGCCTCTACTCTTGCAGCACACTTGGATCCCTAAAGAATGCAGGGAAAGGCAGGCAAGAAGTAGGGTCACAGTTCCATCTCTTCCGCTCATCCCACAAACAATGCAGCAGTCTAAGTTGTTGGCTGGGTGTGTGATAGTAGTAAGCTGTGCCCACAAATGGGTAGAGTAGCAGATACTCAACTATCTGAATGCTCAGGAGTGATAGGAGGCATTCTGTCTCCAGAGACAAAATATCTTCTTGAGATCTGTAATTCCTACAGCATGTCTTTTAGAAAAACCTTGGACTGTCACTTAAAAATGACCAATGATAGAGACACCATCGCCACCTTCATAAATTGTTCCAGTGGTTAATTACACTCACCATTAAATATGAACACCTTATTTCCAGTCTGAATTTGTCCAGCCATTGGATTGTGTTATAACTTTTTCTATTAGATTGAAAAGGCCATTTATTAAATATTTGTTCCTCACATAGTTACTTACAGACTGTAATTAAGTCACCCCTTAACCCTCTCTTTGTTAAATTAAATAGACTGATCTCTGAGTTTATCAGTATAAGGAATGTTTTATAATCTTTTAGTCAGACTTGTAGTTCTTCTCTGAGATCTCATGTTCAGCTGATTATTGACCATGACCCCCAAATCTTTTTCAGGGTCATTGCTTCCTAGGGTAGAGTCCCCCATCATATCATTATGGCCTGCATACTTTGTTCCTAGATGTATTAATTTATTTTTACCTGTATTAAAACACATATTGTTTGCTTGCACCTAGTTTACTAAGTGATCCGATTGTTCTGTATTAGTAACCTGTCCTCTTCATTATTTACCACTCCCGCAATTTTTGTGTCACCTGCTCATCTGCAAATTTATCAGTGATGATTTTATGTTCTCTTCCATGTCATTGATAAAAATGTTAAATTGTGTAGGGCCAAGAACAGATCCCTGATGGACCTCTCTAGAAACACATTTGTTCATTGGTGTTTTCCTGTTTACAATTACAATTTGAGACCTATAAGTTAACCACCTTTTAATACATTTAATGCGTTACTATGACCTCTGCCTAAAAGACATACTCTGCTCTATAGATAGAATACCTTTTGCCTGGTGGTGCCACTTGTTCTCCTGACTCCCATTTTTTTTTGGTGCTTGACTTCTCAGTGTTTATTTTGCCATTTTCTCTAAGGGGGCGAGAATAGCACCTATAAAGAGAAACTATAATAGAACAGCTTTCAGGAGCAATGAGCGGGATGTGTTAAATACTTGCCTGGTTAATAAGATATATGGTATACTTGAATCTGCATATTTTACTACCAAAGTCTTTATGAAATGTACATTCAATACTAATTTTATTTGTGTTATATTTATGAATATTAAAACCAATCAATAAATGTTTATAATAATAATAAACTTATCTATTATGCTATTATAGACTTAATTCAAAACCCGTTGACTTCAATGACAGTTTATTCACTGACTTTGGGTCAGGGCCCAATGTACTTTCTGTTAAGTGCTTTTTGTCCTCAATTATATGTTATTGGTTTCCTGTTTATTTATTATTATTATTTTTATTTGTATTACCATAACACCTAAAAGCCCCACTCAGGGACCAGAAACAGAAACTATATGATGTGTGTAGTGCTAACAGAAAGATTTCACAAACGTTTTGTCTTCTTTTGGAATGGGAAAAGTCAATCTCAAATTTTCATGCACTGATAGTCCAAAGAAGAATTCATATCTGGTCAACTGAAACACTTAGTTTTAATAATTTTGAAATATGTTTCATTTTTGACCAATTTAATTTTTATATCTTTTCTCTAGTTCTTTTAGTGCTTGTAGTGCTCGCCAAGCTACCTAACAGCACCTTCATCAGCACAATGAATGGCCTAAGGCCACCATAAAATCTAGTCAATTTATACTCATTGACATGTGCCATTGACTGACAGAGTCCTCAGTGCCCAAGTGGGTCATCACTCAGACACTATGTGTAAAGGCTGGCTGTGTATATTCCTTGGCCAGTTCAGAACCTGTTCAGCAGAGTCCAAAGGTAACATAGCTGATCATATCCTGGCAGTCGAATGGTTGGATTAGCAACAAAGAAATGATTCCAAACATTATTAGCTGACCACTTCTTGCATCATTGGGTTGCTGCTGACAAATCCTGCTTTGGCAAATGAAACCTCAATGGAAGTCTCGATGTAAATCATGGTCTAAGGCGACTGAAAATGGCCACGTACAATGAGAAACTTGGACTGGCATGCAGCTTTTCCACAAGTCTCGCTGTCGATTCTCTTCAACAAAAGTGCGGAGGGGCTATGTTGCTCAGAATTAGTAGCCATGGGATAGGAGTGGGATGTAGGTTACCTATGATGATACACATGATCTAGTTCAATAAAATGTCAGCCAATTTATGTGAAGTGAATGACACCACACAGAGGCATAATATTCCATTGAGGAATAACATAGTGCCAGAGCTGATGTGTGAAGTTTCTGTGTACCTACTCAGTGTCTGGGAGCCATTGCACCAGCATTCACATCATGTCCCCATAAGCACTGGGCCAGCACCAAGGAAGCTAATGATCTAGCCTAACAGACCAAATTCAATGAACTTGCTGAATCCCAGTTACTTGCCAGCCATTACCTGTAACATGGTACCATCCCCTGGCTTTCTTGTCATTGGTCTGGATTTAAGAGTTCTCCAACTCAGTGTTGAGAGTTTGTGAGCATCCAAGAGCAACAAAATTATCTGTAGTATAAATTACTTTTTGTTTGGAAGTTTTAGTTAATTTTAAAAATCAAAACTTTTTATTTAAAAAATGTCAAAACTGGACACTTTGACAATTTCGAAACTTTTGCTCAAACAGCTTCAATTTTGACAAACTGATATTTTCTAACAAAAAATGTTTTTTTTGTTGGAAAATTCCTGACTAGCTCTATTTGTGTGACCAATCACACTCCAGAGATGTTAAATAGGGAAGAACGAAAGTTAAAAAAAAATTGCAAATGCTGAAATTTATTCTCAAACTATTTGGCAAATAGTTTAAAATAAAGCACAATTGGTAAAAATAGTATGGGGGCAGGAGGGAGAGCTGGCAATAGGACACTGGTCCTGAGCACAACCAGGCAGAGTGACAAAACCCTTTTCAGAACAATATTGTTTGAGTTGTAGTCTCCAGATAGAGCACGTGACTGAAAGATCATGTGACTGCTTGAGGTGGCTATGTAAGACAAAACTCTTGGCTTAGTAAAAGAGAGAGAGAGAAAGACTGGAACTGGAATTGGCACTAGCAAGGGCAAAGTGCTGTATAACTCTTTCAGTGGTGGGCTAAGAAGGTTTAGGAGAGCTCAGAAATATTCAACCTGGGAGAGACTGTAGGAAAGGACAAGGCAAGAGACAAGTCACTAATCACTAATATCATCAGATACTAAAATCTCTAAAAACACCACAAATACTAATTCTTTAAAACCCCGATTATTTGACAAACAAGTTAAGTGAATGAGCAAAACAAATGTAGGCTAAATCAACAAACAGTGATGGGCAAATTGCCATTCAATTTTGGATGATATTCGTATTTGAGGATACTAATTCTCAATGATGTTCACTCCAAAGTTAAAGAACAAATTTCTTAAAACTAGGGAAGATAACTGAAAATCAAAAAAAAACAAAACAAAAAGCAAACTGCAGCCAAACCAAACAAATAACTTTTCATTGTGACCTTAAACTGACTGGAATTGGACCTCAGAGGAAAGCTAAAAGAAACAAATGCCAAAGCTGGGGCCCACAAATTAAAAGACATTGAACTCCTTCTGATTTCCATATGAGTTAGGTGCCTAAATATCTTTGAAGATTTGGAACTGGACATTTTGAGCTAGGAAGAGCTTTGAGAGCTAAAAGCTTTCCAGCTAACATTCCAGTGCTATAGTTGCAAGAAAAGCTAGCATGTCACATAACAAGGTCACAAACTATTGAAGGCTTTAAAAATTATTAACAGCACCTTGATACAGGAAATGAGTGCAAAGACTCTTATAAAGTCTGAACAGCTTGCTTCTTCTGAAAGCCAAGCAGCTGTATTCTGCATCTAAGGTAGATTGTGCATGCATCTAAAAAGTAGCTCTAACTAAAGTCTAGCCTGGACATGACAGGAATGACTGTAGCCTCTTGACCTAATATAAAGTAGACAGTGGAGGGTATTAAAAGCCAACACTCAGAATTCTGGTGCACTCATGTATCCAAAGTGCCTGTCTTGCTAGGGGTGCTATATAAATAATAATGAAAGTCAAAGAGTAATCAATGGTGACTGTAAATCAGACATACTCATTAGACATAGCATTTTCAAACATGTCCCTCAGTGCTGGGCTGTGGTTACTGGAAGAGTTGGGGGAAATGATTTGGGTTTTTTTTTGACAAATGAACTATTTACCCAAAATACATTTTTAGGGAGACTGAAACTACTTTAAAATTCAACACTAATTTGCTAAATTTCAAGGGAAAAAATCTTCTGGGTTAGATCTACAAGGACACAACCGAGGGACTAGATCCCCCATGCAACTTCTAATTATCAAAATAAAGAATCAATTACTAGCTCATCTTTGGTCCAATGAGTATTTATGCAAAGTGGAATAGCTTCAAGAGAAAAGATGGATAAAGACCCAACCTGGAACACTCTATAGCACCTGCCATGTCTCCTGCTGTCAGCCCCATGAGGGCGGGGCTCCATTTAGAGGGGGCAGGGGGCACCTGCCAGCCTGAGTTACCTGTCAGCCCTGGGCACCAGCTCCTCCAAGCCCGCCAGCATGTGGCCAGTCACTCCTCTACCTGAACTAACTGTCCCTCCCCCCACCCCACAGCATTTTGTGGTCTGGTCAAAAGCCTCTGGTGGTCTGAGTTTCCACCTATTGACTGCCCCTGCAATATTAACTACCCTGAGTATATTACACAGCATTGTATGTTTATTGAATAGGGGCAATAGTGATGTGAAAAATGTTTCTCTGGAGTCAGATCTTGACCATACCTTGACCAAGAAATCTGAAACTTGACAAAAAATAATTGACAACCCCTGCCCTTTAGTCTAACAGTGAGGATATTCTCTTGTGCTGAGGCAGACCTCAGTTCAACTCCCAGCTCTGAATCAAGTAGATTAAGGGCTTGAACTTGAGGTATCCCAGATGAGTGCTTTAATCATAGTGAGTACGTAGTGATACCCCCTCATCCACCTCCTGCGTTTCTGTGAATTATGTTTCAAAATTTCCTTTCTTTTTATTAAAAAGACTTAAAATTGCCAGAAATGAAAAGACAACTCTTACTTCAGATTGCCTGAAACTGTGTTCATTTTTGTTTCACCAACAAAACAAATTAATTTCTGGTCCACTCAAAATGAATTCCTTTTAGACTTTTTGATTTGACCAGTAATCCAAAAAAAATTGATTTGCACAGCTCTTACTGCTGGCCTGCTCATTGAAGTCATGCTGCGTTACTTCAGAGCCCTCTTCTAGAATGTGCATGTACGCTATAATCTATCCTTAAATG
Organism: Mesoclemmys tuberculata; assembly: GCA_007922155.1. Classification (NCBI taxonomy): domain Eukaryota; kingdom Metazoa; phylum Chordata; order Testudines; family Chelidae; genus Mesoclemmys; species Mesoclemmys tuberculata. The sequence goes on from ML675610.1 coordinate 64,158,483, forward strand.
CTTCTCACAATGGTATCTAAATTCTGTACAGTAGGAGGAAAAAAAACACCCTCTGTGATCTAACTGATTAGAAGGGGATATATTTAGTCCTTGGTTTTCTAAGTGTAATCAGAGGTACTTTACAGTCTGGATCTCTGAAGGAGCTCATTTTGTATGAACTCTTCATTTGGAAGAATTGATTTAAACTAACAGCAATAAAGAGCATGTAGATTCATAGAAATGTAGGGCTGGAAGGGACTTTCAGGGATAATCAAGTCCAACCCTGTATCTTGAGGTAGGAACAAGTATGCCTAGGCCATCCCTGACAAGTGTTTGTTCAATCTGTACTTAAAAACCTCCAAAGATGGGGATTCCACAACCAGCCTTGAATGCTTATTCCAGTGCTTAGGTATCCTTATAGTTAGAAAGCTTTTTCCAATATCTAACCTAAATCTCCCTTGTTGCAGATCAAGCTGATAAATCTTGTCCTAGCTTCAGTGGACATGGAGCACAATTGATCACCATCCTCTTTATAACAGCCTGTAACATATTTGAAGGCTATCAGGTCCTCCCCTTCTCGGTTTTCTTTTCTCAAGCATAAACATGCCCATTTTAAAACTTTTACTCAGATATCAGGTTTTCTAAACCTTTGATCACTTTCATTACTCGCCTCTTGACCTTTTCCCCAGTTTATCCTCATCTTTCTTAAAGTGTGATGCCCAGAACCAGGCACATTAGTCCAACGGCATCCTCACCAGTTACAGGTAGAGTGGGGTAATTACCTCCCATGTCATACATATGACATTCCTCCAGAATATTACATGTTTTTTGTAACTGTATCAAATTGTTGACTCCTATTGAAATTTGTGATCCACTAAAACCTACAGATCCCTTTCTGCTTATCAATTATTCCCCATTTTGTAGTTGTGCATGTGATGAATATTTTCCCTTCTCTTCACTGAATTTCACTTTGTTGATTTCAGACAATTCTCCAATTTGTTCAAGGTCATTTTGAATTCTATTCCTGTCCTCCAACATGCAACTTTTTCCAGGTTGGTGTCATGTGCAAACCTTATAAACAGATGTTCCACTCCATTGTCCAAGTCATTAATGAAAATATGGAATAGTACTGGACCCAGGACAGAGTCCTGTGGGACCCCACTAGATATATCTGCTGTCCAAGTTTGACCACGAACCATCTTTGAGAACAAACTTTCAACCAGTTTTGCACTCACCTTTTGGTAATTTAATCTAGACCACATTTCCTTAGTTTATGAGAATGTCATGTGTGACTATATCAAAAGCCTTACTAAAATCAAGACATTTCATGCCTATAGTTTTCCACCCTCTTCCCAACTACTAATCCAGTAACCCTGTCAAAAAAGGACATTAAGTTAGCTTGGGATGATTTGTTCTTGAAAAATCCACGGTGGCTATTTCTTATAACCCTATTATCCTCTAGGTGCTTAGAAACTGACTGATACTTGTTACATTATCTTTCCAGGCATCAAAGTTAGGCTGACTGATATATAATTCCTCAGGTCCTTCCCCCTCCCCTTTTAAAGATAGTACCCATCTTTACTATAGGGATAAAGGCATGTTTTTAATCCACTTTCTGAAAAAAAAAGGCCTGGCTTTTAGACCTGCCCCATCAATTTCCTTTGGTGAAAAATGATCATATATATGCTACACATCATGTAGCTAATGCACTTATATCTTTACATGCTTCTGCCCTCCAACATATATTGCTTCTGTCTTATCTGAGTTGATTCAGTCTGTTTGCTGTTGTGAAGTTCTCAAAGAGTGGTGTCAAACTAGGATTTAAATTAAGAATACCTCTAAAATAGTTACAAATGCTTCTAAATTGTTTTCTGTATGAGCCCACTATGTGAACAAGTTTTAAACTTAATATAACTACATCTTATATCTCAAAAATACAGACATAAATTGAACATGGCATAAATCTATAACTAACAAGTGTCAATTTAATAATTGTAGGGCATAGAAGATGGGCTATCTTCCTTGTTCTTGACCTGTATGAGAATATTACTTGTCCAGTCTCTATCTAAGAGAATCTGAATATGATTAGTGAAGTGCCTATATATATATCTTGTCTGTCATCTGAATGCTGTGTGACTCTTCCATTTGCAATTATTATTTCATTTCTTCTTTTGGCTTTCCCAGCTTTTATAGAACCAAATATAAAAATGCTTACAAAGAGGAAAATGTTCAGAGCCTCCCACTGCTCTCCTCCTAATTAGTGTCAGCTTTGTTTCCAAAATAGTGAGGAAGTTCAATAAAGGAGAATTGTTTATTCTAATAAGACAAAAATACACTTCACCTCTCTTTTGGTTGTAAACTTCATTGGGAAGAGACAGAGGAATATATTTTCAGAGCCAACTTGAAATTTATTTCATCATCAAAACATATCAAATTTTGCCAGAAAAGGGTGGAGCCGAAGCCTTCACTTGCCCATCATCATCATCATCATCATCAAACAATCAACCAACCCATGTTGTTTGAGTACACTGGAGGAGGTGAGATAACAGTTGTTTAGCGTCTGTCCAGGCACTTGAGTTTATGGTACTTCAGATACATTCTAACACCACAAAAATGGAAGGATGAGGTTAGTCATTAGATTTGCATGATTTCAAGCTCTGTTGCAAACATCATGCTAGATGTAGTGAACTTGAGTTTGTTCTGTGTTTGTTCATTACCAAGCAAAATGGAATTCTGGTCCTCGAGCACTTCTATGTGCTATGGTAATACAAACAACAACAATTTAAGTCATAAGTCTAGGATAAATAACCTGAGGAGCAGAGGCATATTCAGAACAACTATTAGTTGTTAAAACCAAACTTAATTTTATACATTATTTTAAGGCAAGGATTTTTGCATCAAGAAACTTTAACAATCTTGAACTGATGGACACCGTCTTGAATCAACTGGGTAACCAAAGTGTGTCTATTGAGAGTTTAAAAGATAAGATTGTGATAAAATTATAAATACAAAAGTGAAATACCTGGGAGTACAGGAGTCATTTTGTTTTATTGTTTCCTATTATGTGCATATGTCCAATTCCTGAATGATGCTATAATTTCATCACAAGAATCTGTAACATTTGCTGGTGTATTTGAATATATCTGTTGCTATCCTGAAAGATCGTTTGACTTCAGCAGTGAAACTACTGGCTTGGTAATACACATTGGCTATTTGTATGTCTAAACTAGGCACATAGATAGCCTAACTTAGGCACACAAATAGCCAGTGCAAATGTATGCAACCAAATGTATGCATTTAACTTTGAAAACCTGACCCTATATATTCATGTCTACTTCATTATATCTCACCTAGTTGTCTTTATCTTCCTTTATAATGTTTTTTTAAGTTAGCATCACCTATCTACCAGTTATTATATACAGAAATTGCTTTATTGTGAAACCACACTATATTCAAGTTTCCTGTATTGTGTTTTGACCTTGTGAAGAATGTTCTTCTAACATCTATAGACTCTTCTCTGTCTCTTACCACAATGCCAGCAGAATGATTCACATACATAAATTAATGGCTTCGTACCACGTATGTGAGATAAAGTAGTTCTATCCATCTGAGAGAGGGGGAATTGAGGCACAAAGAATGACTGAGCAAGACTGAGCCTCTATGCTTCCTCTTGTGCAAGGAGCATAGTGATGACATAATGAAGGCCTTAAGAAGGGATTGTGACGTAGGGAGTCTCACTAGTTCCTGCAGGAGAAGTAATTTGCACTAGCACCTTACATGGTGCAGTTTATTTCCATCCCAGTGCCCCTCTCTGATCCAATTTAGGGAGCAGGTGAAGAGCCATGGCTCCCTCCCAGACTACTTACTCACAGGAGCATAGAGTGAGAATATTCCCTTCCCCACCATCCCTAGGCCCAGACAGAAGATGGCTACAGGTATAGCTATTTTACTCCACTGGTTTCCTACACAGCTACATTGACAATTATGGTATGACACGCCTTAAAAAACCTGCCCAAGATTCTACAGAATTACTGGTTAAGGTTCTGCATTGAGACTCTATTCAAGGTTCTTCCACATTCTTTTCCTTTATGTATTATCCTTTTTGACTGAACTATGTGTTCATTAACTATGTGTTAATGAAACTCAGTCAGGACACTCCTAATTTTAGTCACTTTTTAAAAATTTCATATATGAAGAGACTCTAACAAACAGACACAAATCAAATAGACAATAGAAATTAATGTAACATGTAGAAATCATTAGGCATGAATATCTGAAATTGTGTAACTCCTTAATGGAGTGTGAAAGATACTGAAGATAAAAGAGTAATGACACTACACAAATAAATCTAAAGTAAAAATATATTAAAATAAAAAATAATGGAAATAAAATCCAGTTTACAGTAGATATTATGAGAAACTATTTAGGAAATGTACTTTCTGTATAATCTTCAACTCATTCTATTAGTTTCTCTTTTGCATAGTCCCAGGATCCTTACCAGGAATGAACTTTAAACTAGCCAATATCTTATTTCCACTTATCCTTTCAAAGAAATGAGACTTGAAACATTTTTATGGAGCAGACCCCAAGAGCCAAATCCTATTTTTAACCAATCCTCATGCAGATAAATTCTTGCAGCAGTCAGAATTTGCTTGAGTAAATATAACCAACATTCATTTTATTTTGTTTCTCCAGGAGAAGAGGAGGAAAGCACTGGGGAGAAAGCTTGGATCTTAATTGGATATTCTGTCTCTCTGCACATATGTAGAGACAAGCTAGCCAGAAGAACCCAGAAACTTCTGGAACAGGGTGTGACAGTTACTAGATATGCTCAGTAGTAGTTTCTGAACCTGTGTAGGAAGTTATCACTCAAAGCAGCCCACCTGTTGGGTCACACCCAGTCATCCTCTGGGAGATGAGCCAATCAGAGCACAAGGGAGGGGAGGTTATAAATATAGGAGTTAAAGACAGCACTCTGGATTCAGTGGCTGATTGACACAAGTCCAAGAGGTGTCTGTAGAGAGGGCAGGTCAGAATTCGATACAGGTTTGGGCTATTCCAGCTTTATTTATTAGGGAAGCCCTCCATTAGGATAATACTTGGTCCATTGCAGTGTGTTTTATGGATCTAGAGGGAGAGTAGATCATTTATTACCCCTAGAGGCTACAGAGCCAGTCAAATTTTTACATTTAGTTCTAAACCCGGATTCTGTCTCAGTTAAAGAAAGAGAATGGCATATCACTTAATGGGGTGAGGATCTGTGAATTCTTGGCTGATAAGGCTTCTGGGCTTATGCAGAGATGATGGTGACCTACAGAGTAAACGCCTCATAGTGATCCTGGGATTGGGTATTTTATATGATGGTCCCAATCCCTTCACCACTCTGCATATAGGTTACAAACTTTTGCCAGCAACTGAGAGGACCAAATCAGCTATTAATCTAAGAGCTAGAATGCTGTTAGTTGTGAAGACTCCAGATTGTTTGTTTGCTGGCAGTGGTCTGAAGTGTTTGAAAAGGCTAAGATGCTGTAATACCTGAAGAGTCAAAATGACACCACACTACATACTATAGTCATGCCACAAGGATTGAAAAATCATCTCTGAGGAAAAGATAAGTAGGACATTTTTTTTTCAAATGTGCTAAAGTATAGAAAATGTTTTGTTGAAACCTTATATTTGAATGTTTGTAACAGAAACAATAGGAGAGAAGTCTATATATTTCCTGTAGATTTCCTGTCTAGTAGTTTTATTCACAGGATAAAATATTGTTAAGAATTTTTGGAATATTATTAATAATGTGTTTTGTGTGCATTAAACATTATAAAAGAAAGAAAATGTGTGGTGCACTCTCTTTGAAATTGACTGGGAATTATTAATATCCATTTACCAAGGATTTACATGCAATAGCCCTAAGATTTAACTTAAAAATGCCTTTTTTTTAAGTCCTGAAAAGACAGAACTCTGTTCTGTGCTTCAACTAAGAGTTAAACTGAGGTGCAGGAAAAATGGAGTGAAGAGTTATGCAGAATATTGGCCGAGTAGCCTCTGCCCCCTATTTATTACACAATGACCTTAGGAATTGTGCTTAAATCCATATCTTCACTCTTCAGTGGACGTTTTATATTTACAACTAGGTGAACATTCTATTAGATTAGCTCTCTGTGTTGCACTTCTGTTTTTTAATTTTAAATCTTCCTTTCTCCCTGAACCATTCCAAAAGGGAAACTATATCTACCAGGCAGTGAGAAGACACCTGTCCCTAGTTATCTTCAAGAAATAATCACACACATAGGAACACTGCTTTTTGTAGATAGTGGACATGTGGGAAAGTGACTAACTTAGAAATAGAGTGTTATTAGAAATGCGTAATTTAAATTAGTGCCTGTTCTTTTTCCAGAGCAAGCACATTATACAACAAAGTCTAAATGGAGGGGGGAAAAGTGCTCAACTATCTCTGTCTTTGGTTTCTGTTTCAGCGGTGCTTAGCTCTGTGGTGAAATAGCCCTTCTAGAAATATGTCTGGTTTCTAAGATTGTTTCCCCAGGCTGTCTAATATCTACTTGCAGGGCATGTAGTGTTGTTCTTGCTCTGTCTCATAAGGGAGCTTAGTGCCAGTTTAAGCTGACCTCCTTATTTCTATTTGTCAATAACTTGCCAATAGCTTAGCATGCATCTGCTTAATGAGTATCCTTACAGAGAAGTTTGAGGAAGAGCTAAGTTGCCAGATGGCCAGTTAACTTAAAAGCTGTCTCTGTCTCATTGAGGCCAAGAATTGGCAAAACAAAGGGAAGGATTGTCCCCACTGCATACACAAACAGATGCAGGACAAGCAAAACAGAAGCCCTTCCCAAAGGAAGAACACCAAGGTCAGATATGAAAATAACTGACACTAAAACAATTAGTGCACAAAACAATGGAGCCATTTGTGGTGGCTCTGTTAGATATTGTAGAAGTGACAGTTTCCACCTCCTGACCTACATGAGTGCTGCGCTAACAATAGATGTTACTGAAATTGTTGGTATCTGGGAACTTGTTTAGATTATTTCTTGGTTCTCGTCACTGATTGGAGTGTATACCATATCCCGGGCAACTATGTATTCAAATAGGAAATTGGAGCAAACTGTTAGGTCTCTAAATTTGGATACTATTGTTAAGACTGCATTCAAGAACTGGGAATTTAAGTAATTAGGGTCTGCATCTGTATAATACAGTTAGAGCTGATTAACCCAAATCAGTACACAATCCAGAATTGAGATAGTTCACAGTACCTTACATACTAAATGAGTGGTTCACAAAAATCTTGACAATTCTCCAATATTTAGCTAAACCAGCACAGATAGCAACACAAAAAGGTAGGGATGGAAGACACCTTTAGAGGTCATCTTGTTCATCCCCCTGCACAGAGACAGGACCAAATATACCTTGACATGTGTTTGTCTAACCTGTTCTTAAAAACTTTCAATGATGGGGATCTCTCTTGACAGTCCATTCCAGTACTTAACTAGCCTAGTTATAAAGTTTTTCCAAATATTCCTTGCTCCAGATTAAGCCAATAACTTCTTGCCCTACTTTCAGGAGACATGGAGCACAATTGATCCCATCCTCTTTATAACAGCCCGTAACATATTTGAAGACTGTTATCAGGTCAGGTCCCCTCTCAGTCTTCTTTTCTTAAGACTAAAAATGTCCAGTTTCTTTAACCTTTCCTCAGAGGTCAGGTTTTCTAAACCTTTTATCATTTTTGTTGCTCTCCTCCAGACTCTGTCCAATTTGCCCACATCTCACCTAAAGTGTGATGCCCGGAACTGGACAATGTATTCCCAGCTGGAGCCTCACCAGTGCTGAGTAGAGTGGGATAATTATCTCCTGTGCCTTAGGTATGTTTATTATCCCTGTTCTACAGACAAGGGGTGAAATCCTTGCTCTGCCTCTGTACGCACAGGTGAAACAGCTGCAACACATTAAATAGCTCTAAAATCCCTGGTTTCCAGCAAAGGAGGATTCTCCATTGCAGCATTGTGGTAGACAGCTGTAAGAATGCCCTTTGAGGAAGTCCTTGCTAGCTGTGCTGGTGATAGAGTTGGTGGTCAGAAGGGTGAAACCACAGCATAAAGGGCTTTGAGGAGTACAGGCAGTGCTGTAGCACATAGGGTACCTGGGGAGCCTGAAGTAATTCAGAGAGATCCCCAGAACTGCCTAAAACTTAGCTATTCTGGCAAAACTTTGTAGAGTAGACATTGCCAGCTAAGAGTGTGAAGAATTACACCCCCTAACCAATACAGTTGTGATGGAAAAATCCTCATTGTGTGTGTGTCAGCAGAAAAGGGCTTCTGTCAGCATAGCTAATGTTGTTCAGAGAGGTGGTTTACCTATTCCATCAGAACAACTCTTGCTGGCATACACTGTGTCTATATGAGGGGGCTCTGCTGACACAGGAAAGCGGAGCTTATTCATAGCAATGTAGCCTTAGGCCACTGTGCAAAAGCCAAAATAAAACTAAATCTAAAATTATAAAATGATACAGTACTTATAGAGGTTAAAAAGGACAGAGAGTGTTAAACTGTACATGATCACTGCACCACATTCCTTCCCTTTTTCTAGCAGTTGTCCATGCAAATAGAGCGATCACTCAGATTAGATACCTTGTCAGTGTCTAACAAATACTCTGTTTTCTAACAGGTCATAGAAAAAGGCATCAGGGACAAAAACATGGAAAGCCATTTTAACGTCAAGTGGCAATACAGATTACAATGTAATAAATAATGGGGTAGGTCTTCCTCCAGCCCTAAGCCCCATGGACGGAGGTGGGTACGTTTCTCAGTGTCAGTAAATCAACCATCCGCATGGATTGAAAATGGAGACCTGCAGAGACCCTTCTTGCCATGTTACTACCAAAAAAAAAAAAAAAATCAAAATATCTGGCATGCTCATGAGCCTTTTAACAATGAGAAACCAAGGTGACATATTTGAAATAGAAACAACTGCCAAATTCAGTTGCTTATTAAATATCCTCTATTGTCAGCTTGATTATGGAATTCATATTTCTAAACTTTTTAATGGTTTCTGCTTCTGAGAAACCTAGAGAATGCAAAGAGTTCTGAATATATTCTAACCAATGAAATTTACATGAAAAAGTTCTACTGAGCTGTTTCTCTAAGTATAAGTTTGGGAAATGCTATCGCTGCATATTATTATGAAGCCAAAAATCAATATTACTATATTGAATTTTGGCAGAATGTAGATCATACCTGTCTCAGATCTAAAAGCAGCTAGGATATTACGTGGGAGGCCAAAAATCTTCCTAAGAAATTTGTTGTGAATCACTTCCAGTCGCATGGGATCATTCCATCCCCATATTTCAGTGCTGTATAAAATCTGAGTGCATACCTTGGCCTCAAACACTGAAAGGGTGGCTGCAATTAAGTGGCCCCTCACAAGTCCAGGTAAAATGTAATACAGCTTGCACTGAATTTGAGGCTTTCCCTTTTGTTACCTAAATATTATTATCCCACAAACCATTCTGAGAGAAGCAGATACTCAGATGGGGGAAAGAGCTAACTTTCTGACTGAAGACAATTACATTTGTTTTTGAATAACTTATCAAGAGGCCCTCCTGTTGACAGTATAAATTGAACACATTTAATAAAAGCTTCAGTGTTTGTGATAGTAGAACCATATCATCTGCAGATAATAAGACAGACACAGTGATTTATAATTTTAGGGCAAAAAAACTGATCTGATTCCTTTCAATGCTAAAACCATATCACTGACATAGAAGTTTGTTTTGTTTTAATGGGAGGGTTGGGTTTAAAAGGCATCCCTGTTTAACCTCCTTTGAATTGGAATAGAATCATTTAATTTCCCATCTAGGCCTATCCTAATCTTAGTTCTTCACAGACAAAGAGTGGATATTTTTTTTAAAAAGTAATCAAGGATATATTCCAGTTATCTCTGGGCAGCATAGGAATAGCTATATCAGAAAAATATTTGTGGTGTAGACAAGCCCTAGATTACTTCAGAGGCCACTCCATTTCCAAGAGCAGTTTAGACCGTTGCCACCTCTCAGCTGCAAGTTCCATGCTACATCTTTTAAAATGTTTCCCAAATCAATATTTTAGCAAAGGAGCATTTTAATAGATTTAAATTTAAGTTAGGGCAGCTCTATATGTGTTTTGCCACTGAAAGGCTGAAATGCCACTTGATCAGCAAAATTTGAAAATGTAAATCCACACAGCCTGAACATGGAGACTATATTCATGTGACTCCCTCAGTGAAGTGAATTATGTACAGTTGGTTCATCTTTAATCCTTTTGGTTTGCTACCCTAAAACAATAAAAAATATGAAGCACTTTAAGAAGGTTAGATAGTGACATGCCCACAGGGAGGAGCAGATGTTTATCTCTGGAGTGTTATTGTTCAAGTTAACACTTAAGCACAGTGGAAGAATCAAGTAGCATTGTTCTTGGTTAGTAGAAATATCCCATCAAATTTATCCCTAGATATTTCAATATTCTATTTCATGCATTAAAAGCAGTATAGCAATGCAATTGTTTATATTTCAAAAAACAAGCATCCTGCAGGTTTACCTAAAAAAAAAAAGGACTCTCCTCCCCCCCCCAAAAAAACAAACAAACAAACTTCCAGACCAGCTTTCTCCAATGTTTTGTAAGTATGGCAGTTAAAAGAAATCAGTGTTTCTGATCCCATTCATGAAGAATGGAACCAAGCCACCTGAGCTCCGGAATATCTACACATGCTGGGAGGAGAAGTCATCAGTGTAACATACACAGCCGCTCACTGCATGGTGTCCTCTGATTCTGAGAACTACTTACATAACTGAGTCAGAAACAGAGGAGACTGAGGGTAATGGTGGGGAAAGGTTGTGCAATTCCTTCACAGTTCAGTGCATTTAAAAAAAAATGTAGCACTCACGAAATAAATCACCTCAATGGCTATAGTATTTTGTGCCCTTCTACGAATAATTTCTAAAAGCATTTTAAAGAGCCATTTTTTCTGATTTAGTGCTCTTCACGAGCAAGGTAAGGGGAAAGCTTTTCAAAGAATAGATCTCAGAGAAAATACTTAACATTTTACTTAGTGTTTGTCATCTTCAAAGTGCTTTACAAACATTAGCTAATCCTCACAACATCCTCTATGAGGTATGGTAGGTAAATATTATTATGCTGAGGTACAACTGGAAAAAATGAGGAGAAGTGTCTTGACCAAAATCCCAGAGTAACAGGAAAAGACAAGTTTAGAATTCAGGAGCTCCTGTTAATCTATTTATGTATCTAAAGCATCTCCCTCTTAGGGAATAAAAAGAGATCAATGTATAGCTTCATTTTGATAAATCATTTTGTCACTAAAGCACTGAATTTTCTAACTATACACTTTGAAAACTTTTGTGAGTCCATGAAGCTTTCAGGGTTTTAAAAATATTGGTGGGGTATTTTTAGACCAGTTAGGAAGATTTAGGTCCCAGTTTCCCATATTGCAGAAAGGTGTGGGGAACTCAGTTTTACTGGTTAACTTGAACAGAACCTAGATCACAGAGATGTGACCTTTGTAACACTGCCCTCCTAGTTCTCAAAATAAGGAGCATGATGGAAAGGCATAATTTAGAGAATTCCCAAAGCTGCTTTCAGTTGCTGAGGAGAGGGGGTCATCCTTAAGATTGGGGATGTGTAAAGGCAAATTTGTCCACCTGCTGCTTTGGTTGACCATAGGGGAAGCTGTGGACCTTGCTTCCCTCTTCTTATATTCTTAAACTCTCTACGCTGCACTGAAAAAGTTAACTATAAGGGATTCTACTATCCACGCTACAGAAGTAGTACTTGCCATGGAAATAACTGAGAGTTTTTCATCCTGAGAACTGGACCCTGAGCCAGCAGAGATTCATTATGAAACAGAACTGGTCCACAGGAAAGTGTGGTGAGATGTTCTTTCAGGTGCCATTTGCAGTACAGCCTATTCCTCTGCTGCTGCTGAAAATAGATATGCCCTTTTGAGGCAATGAAAAAAAATTGGGGATGTTTTAAGGACTAAAACATGCCTGAATGGAAGGGAAATCTTGTACTTTTTCTGTGTCAGCTCTACAACATTGTGCCTGATGACTTGGAGAGATGACAACTGTGCATTTTATATCTACAGGATATCTTATCTGTGAAGGGTGATTATTACACTGCTTTTGTGGTGCTTTTGAGTTACGGAAGTCTTTCTCTGGAGTGAAAGAAATAATCACCACCCTTCACAAGAGATATTGTCTTTGTTCTGTGAGAAACTGTTTCTTCATAAAAAGCCCACGTTCTAGGTTTGAAATAGTAAGCACATCAACTTCAATCAGTCAACTTTATTTCAGACTTGCTAGCTCTGAACAGAGAATGCTAGCCTTCACTTTGTCTGTGAGAGGAGGCAAAGTTTTTGAGTGTGTGGGGAAGTCCCATGGAAAAGCAGGGATTGGAAACGGGGAAGGAATTATGGCCTGAGATTTTCAAAGTCACAGCCATCTTTTGGCACAGTTTGTTTCAGGAACTTTTCCTAGTCGATGGGGCAAAAAGGATTTTAAAACAAGGAATGATTTCCTATCTGAAAGATAATGTAATATGATCGTGACCAAAAGTTCTGATATTTTATTTATCCACGGAAAAAGAGGATTTAATTTAAACATTTACTACTTTAAATGCAAACATTTCCAATGGAAGCTCTTACCATTTGCAGTCCTTAAAGATTCCAAAGATTTTTTTGCAAGCCTAGGAGTCAAAGCCTGGATGACCTGCCCAAATTCCAATGGGTAACTAACTACATTCTGCCTATCTAAAATTCCCTCTTCTAATTCAAGTGGATACAAAATTCTTCCTGATCTAAACTATTGTTTAGTGATGTTCTGCATTGCTAACAGCTCCAAGGATGGATACAGTTGAGTTATCACTGAATTTTTATACTGAGATAGTGTCCCAAGTCCCCATTTGGGATTGATTTCTCATTGTACTAAGATCCTAAACAATCATATAATAATACAGTTCTGGCCCCAAAGAGATGGGCTTAAACTGTGAAGTTCAGATCTGCTTTTCACCCTCCTAATTTTTGTAGCTATTCAGATCAGGGGTTTTGGTACAGCCAAGTACACAGGAGGGCCCAGCTGAAAAAAAATTAGATCCAGAGCCTAATTCCATTTCTGAACCCTCCACAGAATTTGAAGGTTCAGAAAAGGGTCATGTTTTTGGATGGTATCTCATAAAATAAATTTATACGACATACAGCATGATGACACTTGTGTAATATATGTACCTTATCCCTTTCACTTGCACGCTGTCCACAAATCAGTTTCCACTGGGAATTTTTCTAACACTCTAGACTTCTGAGCAGCTTTAAGCAAACAGACACTTTTCTCTCTTACTTCTGACTTTATAAAAACCTCCCACAAACGGTCTGTTACTCCTCAAATATAAAAAATTCTACCCAAAATAACACTGCTGTGAAATGCAAGATCGATAATATAAGTTTAAATATCAATATTTTGCAAAGTATGAGGGTTAGAGATAGGTTGTTTATCAATGTCATAGGGAGCGGATGTTCACTCCTCTTTCCATGGGGCACAGCACTTGTTTCTAAATTAGGTGATCACAATATACCAGATATCACAACACTATGAAAGAGATGATTTTTGTCATTTTTAGAGGTGTCTATATTTGGGATTATTTGGGAAGGAGGACTGGTTTGTTTTTTGGGAAGTATATTTTGGTTGGAGGTTTTTGGGTCAAGGTATGAAGAGTTGGACCAGAGCTCTCTAACGTGTGGATTTCTACACTAGCTTCCAACTTCTCTTGTCCCTCTACAAGGAATGAGTGAAGCTTGGGAAGTGTGATACGCTAGAGGATTGAAACATCTCAGTTTTAGATATAGCAACGAAATAGGATCAGGAGAGTTGGAAGGGGAATTATAGTAGAGAAGGAACAGAGATAAATGCAGAGAGAGTGGTGGAGAACAAAATAGAAACACTGAGGAGGCATTTGTAGAAAAAGAGAAAGTGAAGCTCAGCCTTACAGAAAGAATGAGAAGAGAAGAGAATGAGAAGAGAAATGAGAAGAGAATGAGAAAGAGCCTTACAGAAAAGAATAACCTATCCCTGAAGTTGCCACATGGAGGAACATATCTAAGCAGGTGGCCTTGTTTACGTACACTTTTATGAAAATTAGCATGTTTCCTTAGAAAAATTTATAAATCAGACCTCAGGGTTTTTGAAAGCCTAATGTAGGCATGTCTTGGTTAGACTTAAGGTACTGAAGGAATCTGCTTTTGCAGGTGAAAGAATACTAAATAAAAGTACCAATAAATATTTTTAACACCTACAATACTGACAAAATAGTTCTTCTGTTAAATCTGTTTATTCTCTTTATTCACCTTATCCATGTTCATAGATTTAATAGGCACTTGTTTGGGATGACCTGCATAATTTGGTCATGGCTTCACCACTGATGAGCAGTTTGCCCTTCCCAAACTTGTTCTGATAAAACCTATGTAACTGCATGACACCATCACATTCACAATATCTATATTCAATTTAAAACACATTTAAAAAAAACAAAACAAAAACCACCTTAGTTTAAAAAAGATTAACATGGGAGGAATGTCATACTTGGCCAAAACATCAAAGAGCAAGGAAATGCCAAGATATAGAACACTTGTATACTGTACTCAATGCCCACACATTTTGTTTCCACTGACAGTGATGGAATGAATCTATATCATCCAAAAGAATTTCTCTCTGCCTGCACTTGAAAAGGAAATCTGCTACACACAACACATTAATCATGCTTTCAGTATAACAGAACTTTAATTTTGACCTCAGGCATCCCTTGACAACACTTAACATGCTTGCTTGCATGTATAAGTCAATCCTGCAATAATTACTAATGTTGCTGAGGTTGTAATTAAAATAGTACATATACATATCGTTCTTACCATGGGTCTGGTAATTTTTAGCCATACTTAAAAAAGTCCATATGTCACATGGATTTCTCTTAGGTTCTCTCCTCTCTTAGGCTTTCTACTGCTACTGGCTTTTAGCTTTCATATACTATAAAAAGATATACTGATTTTTAAAAAAATATTCTGAAGGGAAACGATTGCAATGTACAGTCCTGTATTGGTGAACTTAGCAGGAAATAAAGAAAACTGACATAACACAATAGTTGTTTCCATAGGATAAATCCTTAAGTGTTGCTTGCCTACCTGTCCTTCATATTATCTAATATACTGTGTCAATGCCTGTATAAATGGAATTCCATGAATGTAGTCAGTAAAGAAATGTTGATGGTTCTAAGAACTTCATTCCACACAGCTAGGTATGTTGGGTGCTGTTAGACATGTAAAACAGCAAGTGGATTATCCTGAAGCTTCTAGTCTAGAGCAGAAAAAAGACAATCTTCATCCAGACAATGCCCATTCAGTAAAGATACCATAAGTCCCTTTGGTGTGAAAAAATCTATGAGTTAAATAAAATAGATCCATTCCACGTGGAAAGGGGAAGATGCATAGAACCTGCTTAGGAGTTCTTCATCCTTTGGTCTTCCCGGAGTGCTTGTTCTGAAAATGTTCCTTCAATCCCAGTTAAGAAAAGAGAGTTTGGGGAAAAAGGCATGTAGGGAGAGAGCTGATTGGTCTGCCTTCACATAAACCCATTAACCTACCATTAAACCCTCTGTTTAGGGACGTGGGAATAGATGCCACAGAAAACCAAGGGCTACAGCAAAAGGCTCAGTGGTTCTACAACTTGGGGAGAGGTAATAGGGAGGGATTCCATCCCAGTTCATGACCCATTTGGACAAACTATTTCACGTCTGTATTTAAAAGAAAGGACACTGGATAATTTAAAAATTCTAAGTCCTATGAATCAGCCTCATTAGTATTTCATGTTAGATTCAGATAATTCACAGTGACTGTAGAGGTTTGACACCTGGTATATTTTTTGTAGGCATTATAGTTTATCTTCTAGGCTGATTACATCTCTTCTATTTAGTAAAATTTAATTGGGACAATGTACCAAGTGGTCCAAACTTCAAAAGGAAATCACTAATCAGTAGGTTTGCTTGTTGTTGAATTTACCTGCAGGGTACACTGTATTAGAAAGGTGTATGCAGTATACTTCTTATTGCAAACATAAAGGCCAAAAATCTTTATATTTAGAAAACAAAGAGAAACACATTTATTTCTGAACATTCAGTTCAGCTTTATTCAGATGAAATGCACTAAAGGAGTGACTTTAATCTTAGTACATACAGGATAAGACTTACATACTAAAAGGAACTTGCCATGGCCAAAATTCTGGCTCAGAATGTCCTATCAAAACAATAAATTCATAGTTCAATAGTTTTTTGCTGGACCTTTTCCACTAACTGATGCCTAAGTAAAGTAGCAAAATGTCCCATTCGAACCCAGTAGCTTTCCTCTCTAAGTAATTTTTGCTACCTGCTGTACATCAGTTGGATCCTAATAGAGGACACAGGGAAGATCATTGACAAAGGTTTACAATGGTTACAGGGCAGGTGATAAAGTACAGCGCAAAACAATTCAGAAGAATATAAGTGCTTGGCATGCAAGCACTTATAGTCGTCTTAAGAGCTAAAGGCTCAAATCTCTAATTCAATCCTTCTCTTTCAAATAGAACAAGAAGTAATGGACTAAAGCTGAAGCAGGGAACAAGCACAGTAGGTGAAATAGTAGGAAGAACTTTATAACTGCAAAAACATGGAGAAAATAGAATAAGCTGTCAAGCAAGGCTGTGAAACTGCCATCTTTGGAGCTGTTCATGGTTAGATAAGACACCCCATCTATCAGGGAAATCAATTCTGCTACAATACAAAAGGATAAGCTAAATGACCCACTAGAGATTCCTTTTAACCAAATGATTCTGTGCTCTGAAAATAGCTTGACGCGAAAGCCACTTACTGAATGGTAAGAATTATCCAGTGCTTCGAATTTTTACGAGCATGTGTTATAATTTGCTGAGTTTTGTAGTAAACTCCAGATAAGAATAGTCAAAGCTGTCAATATCCTTATCTTAGTTAGTTCTCAGAGTACCAAAATATTGGAAGCTGTCCAGATAAAGCATGAAACAAAACCAACTTTTGTCTTAATCTCAGACTAAATTACGTCTTTTATGAGGCTGGAAAAGTTAGCCATATTTTATCTTCTTCATGCTCACTTTTCTCCTTGCTTCCTGGTTTTCTCACGTGGCACAAATACCAAAATACCCTGGGAAATCAGTTTCCATTATTTGTAGATTAGTCTAAGTCTGAAAAACTGACAGCCATGAAAGAGGTACAGATTTGTTAGGACAAACATCTGAAGTATACTTCACCCAAGTGTTAGATCATTCTTAAATTGGTAAAATTCCATTATTTAATGCAGTTATAGTAGCATAAACTAAATTAAGACTAGAGATGAGTGAATATTTTTTTTAGCAAAATTGTGTTTAATTTAGCTAATTTCAGCTAAAAAATGTTTAAATGTTCAAAAAAAGTCAAAATGATTCAGTTCAGCTATTTTGAAATTAAACATTTTGACTTTTCATTTCAAAAAGGCGTTTTGTTTTGAAATTTCTCTCATTTAAAACAAAAATGTGTGGAGTGCCTAAAAGTGACATGATATGAAACAATATAATTCTTGTTTTGGGTCAAAGATTTTTAGGGTTTCTTGCTTCTGTTTTATTTCAATGAGATACTGAAAATCACTTTTGGTTCAAATCTAACCGATTTTTTTCTGGAATTCATGGTTCGCCTCAAACCGAAAAAATCAGTTTAAAATAGTAAGATTAAGATAGTAATGAATAAGACCAGTAATATTTGAATATTTCTCTGACTCAGATAGAACCTCTGATGCTTCTGAGGTTTTCCTCATCACTAATTTTGGGCAGTCAGGGCCTCACACCTGCAAACATGAGAGTGAGTTTTTCCATTGGTCTCCCTGGAAAATAGCCCCATTCATAAGTTATGGATCAGGGCCTTAGATTGTAAAATCTTTGAGACAGGATCTGTTTCTGCATATATGAACAATGCCTGCTCCTTATGTTCTGACTTTTTTTTTTGAGGTATCCCAGACACTTTAGTTGAAGATGTGTACTTAGAAAATAGGACCAAAGGGGGATTGCCAGAACACAAATAAATATATATAACATCCTAGTAAATCAGGTTGTGTAGAGTAGCTGTGAAGGGAGATTTTTGTGAATCTAAACAAAACAGTTTAACATATAAGCGCCTGATTCTACAGACATTTGTTTCCATGCATAGTCCCGTTGAAGCACAGTTCCAGTGACTTTATTAGGAGAAACATTGGACAATTTAACCTCTTCCCTCCCCCATGCCCAAAGTGTATATTTTTTTCTATGAGAAATTTATTGCATATATATAATATTGAACATTACCCATTTTGTACTTCAGAAGCTGAATTATTTACAGTATTTGCATACCAACAAGATATTGTCAAATGTACAAAATGACATTCCGTAAGTTTGCTTCTTTGCATGGATTCATCTTTTAGATTCCTCAGCATTTCATCAGCAGCACAAAGAGTGTTCTCATTGTTTAGTATGATTTTATTTTAAATTGCCTTTGTTTTCACCTTTTGTGGAACATCATTGCTCTGAAATTACTGTACCTGTAAAAAATCCATTTGCAGTAAATTGCTGCCTCAATTAAATACATCTACTGTACTGAAAATTTTACATTGAATGTATATCCTTCATTCATAGGTGTGCAATTTTGCTCCAAAGATTTGATGAAAAGAAATTATGTTTAAATCATTCTGAAAAATTGCAGACTATGAACTTAATTTAACTAACAGCTTAAAAAGTAGTAATTTTTCACTCTGTCTATCTCTGTATTTTAAGTGTTAGTGCTGTCAGTCATTTATTTCAGTGTGAATCTGACAAATGTGTTTCTTTCTGGTTTTTGTATTTTTAAGTAAAATAGGGCCAGGATATTTGAGTAGTTTGAGAATCAGACTGGGATTCATAGGTTCTGTTTCTGGCTTTTCCACTATCTCACGCTGCAACCTGAGTTAAATCTGTTAAGCTTCTCTGCCAAATAGTGTAACCCCATTCTTTTTCTGGGTTACTTGGGAGGAGGCAACACTCACCTGTGTGCAAGGGTGAGTAAGGTAGCTAACAAATAAGATCCTGAGTATCCCAGTGATGATGTAGGTGGGAATCCTCTATCCACCCCTTTGCTGCAGTCCCTTCACTCCTAAAGGAATTTAAAATTGGCAATGCCTCTACCTGGCTGGACCCTGTACATGCTCAGTGGTGTGCCTTGGGAGCTTCCAGGATTAAACCTAGTCTAATAATTATCATAATAATAATAATAATAATAATAATCTGAGGTATGGGTGTAACTCAAAAATTCCAATTATGCAAACTTTACATCCAATATTCTTAAATTAGAGTTAACACACCTTTACTTAACAAATTAAGGAAATATGGCATAACAGACTGAAATGAAATATCACTACTATTTTAAATCCACAGGGGCAGTTGAATAAATCAATTAATAAATATAGTATACAGTAATAAATGAAACTTGTCTAACTGGCATTTACACTGACACTATTAACCCCATCTCTGGAGTTTACATTCCCCTAGAGTTTAGAGCCCTAACCCCTTGTTTGCATGGGTGCGCTTGAAGATCGAAAGAAGGAGACAGTACTCTGTTGGTTCAGTGTATCAGTTCAGCCCAGATATCAAGCTGAAGATTTGGAGTTGGCCCAAACAAATGTCAGCAGTCCTGGCCCTCCTTGAAGAGACTCTCTCTCTGCCTCTTCCTTTACAAACCCTTCCCCGAACAAAAAGGGGGGGGCACTCACACCATCTTCACTGCAGGCCCACCTCACTCAGCTCCAGACTGAGTTCCTGCCCTGGCTTCAGCAGTGCCACCAACCTCCGGAGCTCCCTGCTCGATCAAAAACTCCAGCAGGCTCTCAGCAGCAGCTTCAGGACCCCAGCAGCAGTCAGCAGCAGCTTCCGGCCGTGGGCTGCACTCCCCCCCAAAACCAAAATGGAATCCACCCATGCTTTTTTCTGAGCTCCCTGGAAGAGGGAGAGTCTCTCTCCTTTTTCCCCCAGACATCATGGGTGTTGTAGTCTCCCAGGTTGTAAAACTCCCAATTAAGTTCTGAGGCCCCACAAGTACACGGTGCTTACATTACTTACCTACCTTATAAAAGAGTTGTAGTTAGAGCTGACTGGATTTCCAGCCTCCCCTTTCCCATCAGCATAAAAAACCCAACTCCATGCAACCAGCAGATGCCATCAACATAGCACTGTGTACACAAGCGCTTATGCCGATGTAATTTATGTCACTCAGGGATGTGAATATTCCATCTCCCTGAGTGACATAAATTTTGATGACATAGTCTAAGGCTATGTCTGCACTACAACCTAAAAGGAAATCCTGCTATTCACTTACAATATAGATTGTGTGAACATCATCCTGACATCACTGTTCCATGCCTTTGAGCCTGTGAATCTCAAACCTGGTTCAATAGATATTCCTACCTACTAAAGGAAAAGCACTTGTGTTAGAAAGGATTATACTTCAGCAAAACATTTACTACATAGCATGCAGCAGAGTCTTCTGTGTCAACTTATTGGTCACTCGTA
The DNA here is from genome assembly GCA_007922155.1 of Mesoclemmys tuberculata. Lineage (NCBI taxonomy): Eukaryota > Metazoa > Chordata > Testudines > Chelidae > Mesoclemmys > Mesoclemmys tuberculata. Next base: position 64,179,115 of record ML675610.1, read on the forward strand.
GACATAGATGAGAACCATTTGTAGAGACTGAGAACACAGCAGGATACATTGGTATTGTGTTTACCGTACACATTGCCTCTTGTTAGTAAAATAAATTATGATGCAATTGATTCAATCATTGAAATAGTATGTTGTTCATTGATTTCTACAACAAAGCCCCTCCCCACAACACATACACACACATTTCTCTTCATATAGGCTCTAGTGCCTTTTGTCTTACATTGGATATATTTGGAATTTTGCTACCAATAATGATATCATAGTTAGACTTCCTTCATGGGAAAGAAGGGATTTTCTCAGTGATGCCAATTTAAAGCTGCAGGAAACAGTTGTTAGAGGTCAAGGCATCACTTATTTCTGTAGTAGTGATCACCATGGTAGACCTCTACTGTATGTGTATTTGCTTTTAAAAGAGTAAAAAATACTAGATGTATGCATACTATGTATTCTGTTAAAAACTGGAGAAAGGATTTTAAGACCCCTGCTACTAACCAATGTATCCTTTGGAAGAAACCTGAGCCATTTCTTTCCTGCCAGAACTAAACATCTTTGCTAAGAATCATAGAACCATAGAATTAGAAGGGACTGCAAGGGTCATCTAGTGTAATCCCAGCCAAGATGCAGGATTTGATATGTCTAAACCGTTCAAGACAGATAGCTACCCAGCCTCTTTTTGAAAACCTTGAGTGAAGGAACATCCACAACTACCCTAGGCAGTTTGTTCCATTGTCCTACTGATCTCACAGTTAAGAAGTTTTTCCTGAGATTTAATCAAAAACTGCTAGGATGAAATTAGAACCAATTGCCTCTTGTTGTACCTTCTGTGGCAAGATAGAACAATTTTTCTCCATCTTTTTCATGGCAGCATTTCAAGTATTTGAAGACCATTATCATGTCTCTGGTTAATCTCATCTTTTCCAAAGTAAACATACCCAGTCCCTTCAGCCTTGCTCATATGGCTTGCATTCCATCCCTTTGATCATCATTGTCACTCGACTTTGGATCTTTTCCAGTTTCTCTACATCCTTTCTATATACATTGGTGACCAAAACTGGACACAGTACTCCAGATGAGTCCTAACACCAGAACTTATGATTGTTAACAGCACAGTGTACAAGCATCTGTCCTGACCTCAGACGATGAACTAACAGTAGTGGCTCAGTCGTACAGGGTGTAACTCACTTTTTATTATGCAATAGGCCTGATTTTGACACCTTCCCACCATTGTCCTCATAAATGTTCCAAGTGTTTGACATTTTATGTGTGGTCTTCAGATAGAGGACACTTTTCCTGGAGGTAGTTTGGGGTTGTTCAAAGAAAGTATTTTGGTATATGGGGTTTTGAAAATGCAGCATTCATTTTTGAATAATTTTCTAATGTATTTCGTAAGAGCATCTATCAAAAATGCCTTGGTTTAGAAACTTCAGATTTCTTTTTTCTAGTAGATATAGACCCTGAGTCGAAGGATTTAAGCACATCCCTAACTTTCAGTGTTTTTTTAAAGTTTGAGACTCATGCCTAAGTATCATTTTGTACTGGGGCCATAGCCCATAGAACTACTTTTGAGAAGGTTGCATATGCAAAATGTTGAAGTTAGTTGCTGCAGCTGAGCTTTTCAGAGGTATTTAGACAACTCAGTCTCAGTGATTCCAGCTAGGTTCCCAAATACCTTCAAGGGCCTGGGCCTAAAAGGTTAAATTACAAAAAACTAACTAGTGATTTTAGGTTTCGCCATTTTCTAGGTACCTTAAATGATCCTGAATTTTGGAAGTCAGTGCTCAGCTTTCTTTGCAAATCAGGCCTCTTTCTGGTATTTCGTTGGTCACTTGGAAATGGAGGAATCCAAAAAGCACAGTAGTGACTTTGAAAATTGATTTATGCTTTTTGGGCCTGATTTATATTTCAGAGATTTTGAGAACTCCCGGTGCTAGTTGGAAGCCCATTCCCAGTGGACCTTGTATATATCCTGAGCAGTCTTGCAGAGGTTATAAATTGCACTGGTAATGCTGATGGAGATTTTAAATGCCTTTAAACCAAATAGTTCTCTTTCATTTAAGGATCTAAGAAGCTTTGCAGAGATATTCAGCAAAATTGTGAAATACATCATATGAATAGCACAGATGCAAGCCTTTAAGAAACTCAGCAGACAGAACCAGCAAAGCTCAAAAGCTCCTGGAGTCTAACAATTCCTATTTAAAGAACTTGAAAACTTTTATTGGTGAAAACAGATGAATTCATAAATTCCAAAAAATCCTAGCTCTGGTTCAAGGAACTTAAAGGTCTGTAGACACACGTGGTAAAAGAAGTAAACCATTTTGGCTAAACTAACTATCATTTAAGGGACTTGGAAGCTTTAGACACACCTGACTGAATTTACAAACCCTAGCTATTTAGTTTATGGACGTTAAGGAGCTTATACTCAGAAGAAAACTCCAAAAGCCAAATAAATTTTGCTCAATGAAAAATAGGTGTTGGAATATATAGGTATTTGCCTGAAGTCCCACAGGCCAGACCTTCTGGTCCTGATCCAGCAGCTCTGCAAGCAAAACCAGCACTGCTTGTAATTCTGTGGAGACTTCCAGCAGAGCTTTGGAACTTCATCAACTAATAATTCTGAGTTCCTCAGGGCTTCGGATCACTGACCCTCCTTCTCTACTGCTTTGTACTTAGTGCAGCCATTTACAGCCGTCTAGCAAGGGTGTGAAATATTGCCAAGATTTATCTTTCCTTTGTACACTTAACATCTGTAAGTTGCTACACCAGGGCAAGGTAGTGGAGAATCGGGTCCAAAGTCTAAGGGCTTCACTGGGGCAACTCTTCTATGCATCAGGCTCAGCACTGACCCTTAATAGCACAATCTAGCCCTTTGCTTTGCCTATCTCATTATTATTATAATCACAACACTGCCAGGAAAAGATGTGTTTGTACCTTCAGGGAACTAGCCAAACATTAGTTACACAGTGCAGATTGGTCACTGTAGTTTTACTGCAGGGTGCGGTAAATAGGTGCAGTCAGCCACACTCTGGGGTACAGTGCTGATGAATTTACCTCAAAGTAAAACTGACCTGCCTTGGCTCCACTATGGGTTTTGCAGGGAAATAGTTCATGGTGGTTAGTCACCCTGAGATATAAAACACACCTTTCCTTAGCAGAGAAGACAAGGCTAAAGACTCTGTTGCTGCACCAACTAGCATGCCCGACGTAACAACTCACTCCTTCTGCTTTTCATTACCCATTATTCCTCCTTTTGCAGCCATATTGATATATGACAGTATGATACATAGAGACAAATTTCTGTTTTGCTGATTTTATTCTTTCCAGCAAACAATGGATAAGTATCGTTGTCACAGAGCAAGCATGCCTGTCCCCCTTTTAGGGCATGTAGGGGTTGCTATAACCCCTCAGCTGTGTGCCCTGATCCCTTTAGCCTCAGGGGGTACAGCTTAATGGCAAGGCAGCAATGCCTAGTGGTCAGAGTCAATAAAGCAGGCAGCCCCTTTTCATCAGGGCAGTGTGACCTAGTGGTCAGAATCAATAAAGTTACCCACCACTGTGGGAGTGGCATATTGGCACATTGAGGAAGTGGGGCACTCCTTAGATGTGTGTGGTTTGCCTGGAGTAGAGGGGCTTGGGCTCTTCCTGCTCCGCCAAGTCCCAGCCTCAGGGCCCTGTCAGTGGCTGTTGTACTCAGCACCAAGTCAGCAGGACTCCTTCTGAAGTACGCTGAACAGTTCCCTGATTCCCCCACTGTCGCAACATTTGAGTCCCCCGGGCACTTTCCTACCCCGTCTTCTGTGGCAATAATCCATGATTGCCTGAAGCCTCCAGAGTCTTCAGACAATGCAGCTCTCGGCAGCTCAGTCCTTTCTCTGGGTACATTCAAGAGCTCGGAACCCATCTAGGGTTCTGCGTGCATTAGCTCTGATTTTGAAACCTATTGCAGGATCCTGCAGAGAGCCAGCAATCTTTGTCTTCTCCTTTCAGCAGTCAGCCCCCATTGAGCTGTTTGGCTCCCTCTTATAACCAGTCTCCAGCTGGAGCACGCCTAGCATGGCTGAAGGGGTGTGGTCTCCTCAGCCCACAGGATAGAGATAACCTTTTTAGAACCAGTGCGGGGCAAGAGTGCCCCATCATAATCAAGGTATATTTTCAGAATATCTTTTTTAAATAAACATTAAATGTGATGATCAGGTATACCATACTTAACTATCATGTCATTTGTATCTTTTATTGTCACAGCAGGAACAAATGCATTTAAGCCCAAATCACTGCATAACTTTGATGTAGATTTTAAGCAAACTGTGCAAAAAAGCAATCCTACACTCTCTTCAAAATCATCCCTTTCTTAGTTTTTGCTGAACTGTTCTCCTAATCAACATCTGGGTAATTAAAATCAGTAGAATCAAAGTTCTGCCTTTCCTGGAGGTTTGGTTCTCTTATCTGTAATAACATTTCTTCATCAACTTTTGCTAACTAGAAGTGTGTTGCTAAAGAATATGTTGAGTAAACTAATTTTTCTTAAAGAGACATTGTTAAGTGATGTGATGAGGCCATGAAAAAAGCTAATGCGGTCCTAGGATGCATCAGGTGAGGAATCTCCAGTAGAGATAGGGAGATGTTAGTACGTTATACAAGGCTCTGGTGAGACCTCATCTAGAATATGGTGTTCAGTTTAGATGCAGTTAAATATTTTAATTTTAAGAAAGATTAATTCAAACTGGAACAGATGCAGAGAAGGGCTACTAGGATGATCTGAGGAATATAAAACCTGACTTATGAGAGGAGACTCAAGGACTCAGCTTGGTTAGCCTAACCAAAAGGAGAGGAGCTTATACTCTCTATAAATACATCAGAGAGATAAATACCTGGGAGGGAGAGGAATTATTTAAGTTCAGCACCAATCTGGAAACAAACTGGCCATCAGGAAGTTTAGATTTGAAATTAAACAAAGGTTTCTAACCATCAGAGGAGTGAAGTTCTGGAACAGCCTTCCAAGGGGAGTAGTGGGTACAAAAACATGGCTGACTTCAAGACTGAACTTGATATGTTTATGGAGGGGATGGTATGATGGGACAGCCTAATTCGGCAATTAACTGATCTTTGGCTACTAGTGGTAAATATGACCAATGCCTGTGAAGGGATGTTAGATGGGTTGGGAACTGAGTTACTACAGAGAATTCTTTCTGGGTGTCTGGCTAGTGAATCTTGCCCATGTGCTCATTGTTTAGCTCATCACCATGGTTGGGGTCTAGAAGGAATTTTTTCCCAGGGAAGATTGGCTGAGGCCTTGGGCATTTTCTGCCTTCCTCTGCAGCATGGGGTACAGGTCACTTGCTGGTGGATTCTCTGTACCATGGAGTCTTTAAACCATGATTTGAGGACGTCAATGATTCAGTGATAGGTTAGGGATCTATTACAGGAGGTTCTGTGGCATGCATTGTGCAGGAGGTCAGACTAGATCATCATAGTGGTCCCTTTGACCTTAAAGTCTATGAGACTATATGTCTAAGTAGATTAAGCCTTTAAATTGGTTATAATCCATTAGAAATGCATATCACATTCCAGGTATGTTGTTTTCCTTTCTTGAAATACGCCCACTGCTACTGTTAAAAAGAAGAGCCTTACTATTTATTTTGTGGGAACTAAAAAAACATTGTGTTTTTCAATAGCATGTCAAGGCACCTGCAAAATAGGATAGGCATAACTACAAAAAATTTGTCAGATAGTACAATGAACAGAAAGCAAGCAAGAAAGAACTTTAGCAGGAAGAAATACTTTATGAAATGGACATTTATTAAAGGACAGGTAAGTGGAAAATATGAATTGATACAAATTAATCTGTGCAGACAATAGGGACATAAAATATAAGTTAACAAATGGACTGTGCAATGGTCACCCTTAAATGGTTTTCAGTCGCCTTTGTAACTAAATACTGCTTGAGATTATTTCTTGTTATGCTGTAGTAAAGTTATCCAATTACCCAAGGAAAAATTGTCAAGTTCTCAAGGGAACCACTGTATTGCTGATAACTCATGAAGAAGTGGGGAGCTACTCTAAAAGTAGAGAAAACGAAATAGAGCACTGATCTTGAAAAAAAAAAAAAAAAGAAAGAAAAGAGTAACAATCCTGGCAATTACCATTCCATAAATCTAACTTCTTTGTCCTAGTAAAAAACTGTAGAACATATTAAGAGAAAAAAATATAGTAACCATTGAAAACCAGACAATATTGCTTAGATCTGCTCACAGAGGGGACTGTCTCCATGTGGACCAGCAGAGAACAGTAGTGGGACTGATGACCAGGCATGGGCATGACTACACTATAGTGTGAGGTCTGATTGCAGCATAAGAAGACATATTTGTGCTAACTTTACTTGTGCTAGCATAGCTAAATGTAGCAGCATAGATGTGGTGACATGGGCATCAGCACAAGCTAGCAACATTAATATATACCTTGGGTCCCGGGCCTGCTTGCACAGCCTGTGCTGAAGTCCATGCCACCATGACTACAATTCTATGCTAGCATAGCCATATCTATCCGTGCTGCAATCCCACCTGACTGAAGAGTACAATACCCCATGTGGAAAAAGGAAAAACAGGGCGCAAGAGAGAGAAAGTGGGGAAACTCCCACCCTCTAAAAAGTAGCTGTATTATCAGTTCAGTGGCCCTTTTCCAATGAACAGTGGCATTCTGCACCAGAAAGGATTCCAGGCACAGCAGCTAAAAGAGAAAGCTGTTTCCCAGCTCAAGGAGCCAGACCGTTCTCAAACAAACTATGGTCCAAGAATTATTTACTGAAGTTGTTCAGTGAATACAAGTCAATAACAAAACCTGACAAAATGGCAAATGGCGAAGGCCCATTTATGAATGCAGGTGAAATTAATAGAATAAGGTAATTGAATTAACCACTCAGCCCTTATTAAAAAAAAACTATCAGAATAGATAATGTTTCAGCCCAATTTCTTTATCTGTATTCTAAATTCCAGTCCTGTTCTTTCTTATATATCCTTACCTCAGGTACTCAATGACTGGAAAGTAATACCATTATTCTATAAAAAGATCAATAGCAGCCAATTATAGATTCACATCCTTGAGGGCAAGATGTTAGAAACAAGTTGTTGGATGTAGGGAGAGAACGTCTCAGAAAGCATAATTTGATTAGAAACAGCCAACAAGGATTTTTGAGAAGGAGGTTTTTATTCTTCAGCATGCTGGGAATCTTCCAAGAGATCATTGCCATGGCAGACAAAGGAAATACAATTAATGTTTAAAATTTAGATTGGCAAACAGAATTTGTTAAGTCTTTACACAGCAGATTATTGTCAAATTCAATTGGCTGAAGACATAGCCTTATAGATAGGAAACTGACTGGAAAACAAAGTTAAAGCAATGTGAAGGAAAGCACAACTCCTCACCCGGAAAAAGAAATGTGCCTGAGTCCAAGATGTGATCAGTGGAACCCTTTATCTAAAGCGCCCATCAGGTTTGGCTTTCTTGAGAACCTATTTAATTTAGCATGAGGATAATAAAAAGACACATTCTGAAAAGAAATGGGACATCAAAAAAACAATAAAAGTTAGAGTTATGATGCAAAATTATGTACTTGGAATTGATGGAATTCCTATCAGACAACAGTGTTAGAGATCCCCAAACAAGAAGTGGTGAAGGCATTACACCTGGCAGTAGCTCAAACCTGATTGTTTTTCTTAAATGAAAGCTGATGCTGGAAAGCTAGAAAAGACATGGGAGTAAAGATGGCAATGTACATTTAAAGAACATAACACTGAACATTATGCTGTGAGTTACTACATAAGAGATGAGCTGGTCTGCATCTGTTCAAATGGAACACTTGAAAAATTATGATTCTTGCCAGAAAGTTAAATAAGATTGAGGGCCAGATGCTCAGTTGCACAAGCCCTCATTTACACCATTTTGGCAGTGTATATGGGCTTTAAAGTGGCATCAGTGTACAGAGTGCATTTACACTGCCAAAATTGTGCAAAGGAGCCTTGTAGTAACTGAGCAACTGGTCCAAAATCTTCTATTTTTAAAACAGAAACCATACAAAGGATCCATTTACTGAAATGCAGCCACTCCTAGGGTAAGACATAACAGTTCAGCATAACATTCCTATGGGTTTAGGACAGGAAGTGAAGAAGAAAATACCCAGTAAAAACTGTACGGGTGATTTCAGTAGACAGCATGTAATTGCCCAAGCTGAAATCTAGTGAGAACACTAAGCTTGTGAAATGATATATTATGCAATCATCACCATTTTCATAACTGCATAGTTATATGCTATTTATGTTATGATAGTGTTCATAATGTGCTAGGCATTCGGGGGGAGGGTGGCGAAACCCCACACAAAAACAAACAAAAAAAAACACACAAGAAGGAAGAGTTGCTTCAAGAAAAAGCTAATATCAGTACATCCACAACATATAGTGTAACATACTTAACACTAGCCTCTGCTAATTACAAGCTATTATTACCATCTACTCTCTATAGCTTAACATATCTGTTTAATCTACGGTAGATAAAAAAATAAATAAATATAGGGTTGAAATAAGACATCTTAATAATTCTAATTAAGCATTACAAAGAGGAAGTGGAAGTGTTTTCAGAAGGAGAACCAAGGTTTTTTTAAGATGAGTTTTTTAGTAACAGTGTAAAGAATAATGACCCATCTACTAAAAGAGGTTAAGTACTTGCGTAGTGTTTCCATCTCTTCATTTTTTGAAAGAAGCCTAATAATAATAATTACATTTTATAATAGAATTTAGCAGCTGCCTAACTGTTTGGATTTCTTAGGCTTAGCAGTTGGGGTGCCATAATTATAATTCCTTCTGATTGCGAACTGCACAGCACTTACTCAGTCGCTTAGTTCTCATTTAGTGTTTCAGCGGCTGCATCCTTTTCAGACTGATTTGGAGGTAATGAAGTAATCTATATTTAGATATTTTTCAGGTGATTTTTATTATTATTTTTAGTGAGTATACATTTCCCAGGTACTAAATGCACAATGCTGCTAGCAGGAAAGGAGGATAGAGAACATTTTTAAAGCAGAATTTGAGATATGAGTTATTTTTAATCAGATCTATCTCATATCCTTGCTTCCTTTTTTCATAGTAGTACACAGATTACTGAAAAGAAGCTCAACTTTACAGGTCCAATTCAGATGGAGAGCATGTGTTCCAAACTTGGGCACCAATGGCTGCATTTGGGATATCAGAGGGCAGTTTGATGGCCTAAAATTGACTGTTTGGGAGCTGATTTGCACACCAAACTTCAATACTAATACTTGTCAGTAGAGCCCACCATATTATTTTATTTGATTATATAGCATCAATCTGTCTATCTAGGCCTTAGAGTGGATATGAAGGAAAGTACATTTTTTGGCCATTGCTATAGCTTCCAACCTTTTGCTCGGGGCTGTTTCTTCCATACTCCCAGCTGAAGAGATGGAGACGAGCTCCGCTCTTCCTCCTTAACCAACCAATTGTTCACCATCACTTAGGCACCATGGAAGTCAGTGGCAAACTCCCATTCACTTCCATGGGGCCAGTCTTTCACTTGTCAGATCTTACACAGAATAATATATTTTCACCTTTTTATTTCAGCCTCCTGACGTACCAGCTTGTTATTTGTTTGTTTGTTTGTTTGTTTTGATGCTGTCAAAATGCAGGAACCAACCACAGTTAGGCTGCATAAGTACTTGATTAGAAGAACTGCAATGGAAATTATGGTGATTCAATATGTTTCCTTCTTCTACCAAAGTCAGTACTGAACTAATGTGCCAGTACGTTTTTAGACTTGGTATTGGACATGCCAACTCTGCAAGCTGTATGTGATCAGTATTGAGCAAATGAAACTTCTTGCAAGTGTAGGAGTGTTAAATCCAGTGTTATGACTAGATTTCTTTTTGGATAATTATATTCTCTCTACCTGAATTCCCCGGCAGTTTCTACTAGATACATTTTTCTTCTTCAGTTAGTGTACTCAAGTGTCAGGTACTGTTACTGTGAGCTGTGAAAATCTTGTTGCTCTTCAACCGAGGGATGACTGCAGTTTTAGAAATGATTGTATAAAAATGTTAGTCACCTATACCCTTGTCCAAGAATCCTATTAATTTATTTGGGGCTCCTGGCAAGCATAAAGGTCTGTCTGAACAGAGCACAATGTAGGATTGGGGCCATAATTCTTTTTAAATAAACCGTATCTCTGAATCTGAGGAAAATCCATTTGATAAAGTTAAGGGAGCACACACAGCTATGTGCACTGACCTAAATGGTCATACATTAGCCTAATGACAGCTCAGTTCTAGGAAAGCTCTTCTAGGATCACTGGGCAAAGAATCATGCCCTGTGTACTGTGATACTAGGAAGGGTCTAATCCTAAGGGGCTGCACTAATGAACATCTTATTTTTCAGTGAGGGTGAAATTCACCTCATTCAAAGGGCCAGCACAAAGCCTAAGTACCACAAAAGCCCCAGCTGAATCTGAAAATTAGTCTTAAATGGTACATAGATGATTATAGGCCTAGAGGTGAATTTCACCCTGATTAAACAGAAATGGTAATAGAGCAAAGGAGTTCATAGAGAGATACTGATTTACAGAGGAAAGAAAACGATGTCTCTTTTAAAGTGATAATGGTCTTCTTGCTCACGCTCTCCTTTGCCATATTAGAATTTTAATTGGACTTGCTCAGTGCAGGGCTTTGATTTTTGGTAATATCCTTCTACCATGAAAACCTCAAAGAAAACTCTTGCATCTGACAAAGTGGGTTTCTGCCCATGAAAGCGTATTCCTAAATACATTTGTTAGTCTTTGAGATGCTACAGAACGCTCGCTGTTTCACTGAAGTGTATAATTGTAACAGGTGGATTGGTGTAGAAGCGTTTCCACGGAGAACAGCTACTCAATCCCTCATCTAATTTCTCAAATTACAAGGTTTCCTAGCAGGCTGTACGTTTATTCATGTGAGCTTTTTGTTGATGTTGTTTCTGGGCTACCCATTAATTTATTTGAGAGATTATCTCTTGGGGCCCCATTCCCCAGAATTTAGATTTCACACAAAGGGATTAGCACTAACATCACTATTTCCCAGGATTTTAATTAGAATTTAAAATGAAATTATACTCCAATTCTGTGATGAAACATGTCCCAAGCAATATAAACAAAGACAGTGGGGAAGGATTTCATACTATGCTCTCTTCAGTCTAGACGGCCATGGTGCTACCAGTTTGCTTTAACATTGTCCCTTTTCACTTTGTAGGTAGGTGTTTTTGCTTAATTGGCTGTGAGATTTGATTTCAGGGAGAATACAGTCTGATGCACAGCAAGATTACCCAGTTTTTATTTTTATTTTTTTTGGTAAATGTAGAGGAGCAAAGAGTTTGCTCAGTTGAGGAGATGCGTAGGATAAGCTTAATTTTATGTTTGTGCAGCAAAGGAACATTATTTTAAATTGAAATTCATTATAGAGTGCCATACCAATATGCTTAACAAGAGGAACAAAGTAAAAGTGATACATTTCTAAGACTTAAAATCACAAATTTTTAGAGAGTTTTTAAATTGGTGTCTGATTCATGCTTATAAATTATGTATTTACGAGCACAAAAAGTGTTTCATTTTCATTTGTGTACAACTGGTTTTACATACAGTTACAATCCATGTCTGAATTTATATCACTTGCCTTCATAATTACTTGTTTGCACTGTTCACATCAGGCCAAATTCTGATCTGTTTGCTCACTATGAGTATAATTTCAGTCTTCAAAATGAAATCAATAGGACTACTGGCCAAACAAGGGGAAAAGAGTTTTTTAGTCTGGACTATAATTTGCATGTCGAATTTAGACATCCTATTTTTTAAAAAAATTGGCCCATTGAGTCTCTCTGGAATGACTATGGGATTAATTTTGAGCTATATGTACCACTCATACTCATACTGAATAGTACCTTTATTCACAAATAGCTGCATTCATATCAACAGAACGATTTGTAGAGTAAGATATTATTGAGCATGTGTAAGGGTATCAGAATTTGGCCCATCATGTTTCATGATTTTTCTCTTACAGTAAATCTAGGTCCTGATTCAGTAAAATAGAGAAGCAGATGCCTAACTTTCAGCATGTGAACAGTTCCACTAATTTGTGTGAAGTTTTGTTAAGTTAGGCATATACTTCAGTGTATTACTGAATAGGGTTTCCAGGCTATGTTTTAGTAATAGAAAGGTACACTGTGCAGGTACAAATAGGATGGACAAAAAATAAATCACTAGGAATAAAATTAACTATGTTTTTTGTTTATATTGATCTTGTAAACTTTACCGTAATTGGCATTGTCTGGCCCTACATCAGATGCATGATAATGGTCAGATTTTCAGAAGAGTTGAAGTGCTTTATATTTTTTTAATATATGTATATATATATATTAAAATATATGCGTTTATCATCTAATATTAAGAAAAAAAGACATGACTGAATTAATGTTGAATATTATTAAAAATGTGTAGTAACATGTAGGCAACCATCTGCACCTAGCACCTGTCCTATTACTAATGCTGTGAAACTTGTGCTAGACACCACAGTTGTGCTGGTTACAATTTTCCTTGAAAGTGTGGGATAAATGAATTGTCTTGTGCGTTTTTTGCATACCATGATCTGTAATGTTTTTGTTGCACTATTGTTGATGTTGGATTAAAATCATTTAGTGGATTATAAATTATTGGATCACAAGATATGCATCAAGTGATGCCACTTGATATCAAAGAAAATATACTTCCTTCCTAAAGTTCTTTCAATAAATCAAAAGAAACAACAAGAAAAATCAGACAAAATGCCAAAAGAATGGCTGGTGACTTCTGTTACCACGTGCAATTTTAAAATGATCTTTTGTAAAGCAATTGAATCTGTAGTCCCTCCTTGCTGTGGGACTTCATTTGGTGGACAATTTAAATATGGGTCACTTTCTGCCGTAGGGACAATACAGGAGGTACCTGTCCACTTGAATCATCATCCAGAAGATTTCAACTATCAGTAAACTAATAAATTTCATAAACCACAAGTCTATTGAAGTAGAGATTGTATGGTTTTTTCCTGTACGCAAAAGGATTCTGGGAAGATGAAGATCTCTGAATAGATTTCAGATAATAACAGAAAGTAACAGGAGTATTAAAAAAGAATCATTTGGTTTCATGGGCTTGTTTTTTAAAAATAGTGAGAAAAAATCTCTCCAGCGCAACACAAATTATCCTCTTGTATGGCAACTTCAAAATTTGATTAGATTTAGTCTGGGTTTGTTTAAACAAACAAAAACTACATTAATACAATTTTAAACTTGTGATTTTAATCATACAAAAGTTGGGTAGTTCAACAGTTTTGGTCCCTAAAGCAACATTAATTCTGCCTCACTGATTTATATAGTATTTTTGCTTACTGTTTATGACAATACTTTCCATGTACAGAGTTCTTTGTAATTATAAATGAATGTTAACAACACCCCTGTATAGAAGGCAAATGAATAATACTAACACTCTAACACAGATGGGAAAAACAGAGGTGACATACTTTGCCAAAGGCAATGAAAACTGAATCTCAAATTACCAGGGCCCAAAGTAGAGCACAATTTCTTGTTCAGTCCTGAGCTGAAATCAGTATGACCCAGATTGTAATACCTTACCCACATTAATTAATACCTTTCTCTATGAGTCAATTGCTTTCTGTGAAACTATGTGTGGAGTAAGGTCCTATTTAGTGAGAGTGAGGCTATCAGAATGTGGTGCTCTATATGTTGTGGAGGAAAATTAAAATGGAGTCTCTTTGCCCTAGCTGGGGGAAAAGGATGGATTTTCTTCCCTCACTGATTTCTAGTTTGTGAGTATAGCAGTCAAGGTCTAAGATAGAAAGTGCTTTGCTAGCAGATGTTTAGACTTAGAATCTATTGCCATAACAAGATAGTTATGAGAGCTGGGTGCCAGTAAGTACGGAATGTGAAGGAAGACCTTGTAGTTCAGATAGAGGGGGGTGAAAAGTGTTGGGCCAAGTGTTCTTAGATAAAGAACCCTTTGCCTTACTTTTTGTCTTAGCCTTTGCCTTTGCTATGGAAACTGTGATGTATAAGACCTGTTTGTGTAAGGTTATATAAGCTTTAAGAAATGTATGCTGGGGGTTGCCCCGACCACCGGGCCACCTCCTTACGTAAGGATAATAAACTTTGACTTTGCTAACCTGTTGTCTGGCTAATTTGGACCATCCGCTGGGCAACGGACATGTAAGTTAGGACCCCTGAGTTTGGGTTCCTCAACAATGTAAATGCAGATAAATTAATATTATTGTGGGGAAAGTGGGACAATTGAATTCTTACATTTAATTAGCAATAATTAATGTTCTTGTGCTTATATTTAAATGAGGATTTATATACAAGTGGGCACTTAGCCTTGGTAATGGTAGGAATGTTCCTGAAGCTGGGGGCAGGGGCTGAGGCATTGTCATTGGGGGACAGGTTTTAACAACTTAAAAAGAAGATCTTGGGTTTATCTGTGTATGTGTATGTGCTCTCACACATATACATGTTTGAAAGAGAGAGAGACAGAAAAAATGACAATCCAGGAGTGGAGCTGCGGAAAATTCCAGTAAACCAAACAATCTTGCAAATTCAGACTGAATTAATTGAATTGTCTTTTTTTTTAAAGAGAAAAAGTCAGAAAGAATCAAAACATTATGTGTCGATATTTTCTAAACAAAACTTCAAACTTTAAGTTTCAATACTTGAAATGCCTTTTCATTTAAAATTTTACTGCAATTTTATTTTTTTGAAACAGATAAAACAAACCTCAGAAAACAAACTGAAACATTTAACTTAGAGTCAAATGAAACATTGTGTTCAACCTGAAACCATTTTTTTTCCCAATTGCTTTTTCTTCATCCACCGTACTAAGAATTCAGTTATTCGCATTGTTCCTTCCAGGAGTGTTTCTTATGTCCAGAAGTAGGCCAGGAAGTGTTTTGCCATCTGGAGAAGGGCATCCATTTTTTTTGATGGAAGGTGGAGTTAGGTGATTTTGGGTTTCTTCAGTGAGGAAGGGAGACCAGAATGGGCAATCGCAATATCAATAGATTTCACGTTCAGTCAAGTGCAGATTTCACATTCAGTCAACTTGCTGTATGGGTCCCAGCCTACTGTGCAATGTGTCCATCAAGGTATGGAACATTTTAAAATCATTGGCTCAAAGAAATCATAGCAGGTGGTTTAGTGAAGGTAGCTCAAATGTTTACCACCATAACACAAACCCTAGGATCACTTTTTCTCATTTCATCTCTTTACCTGCATATCTTTAGCTTCCATTACCAGTGACAGTTGTCCCAGCTCCCACATCTTTCAAATCCATCCCACCAACTCTCCGCCTGCCTCAGGGTATACACATACACATGACAACTCACCAACAGAATGGACAAATAATATTTTATTTGCATCAGGTTTTTCATTTGTGTTGGAAGCACTTTTGAAGGTTGACATTTAATAAAAGAGATTTTCTTCTCTAGAAAGAGATTACTCAGCAATGCTTCTGGGAAGTGATGGTATATTTTTACTGCAACTTTTCCTGTGGTAACACATTGTAAGAAAACTATCCAAGGCCAAATTAGCTTAAATGGGAATCTGTTTCTGAACATGAACTGCGTAAAAATGACTAAGGATTTGGCTCAGATTACTCAGAATATCAAAATTCTTGTAAAAATGTATTACACCAGAAATACCAGGTGAGTGAAATGTTCACAGCAAACCCTCTAACTTGCACAAATCTCATCTGACTTTGGGTTTCATTACAAACTTGAAAATCAGACAATGTTTCTGGAAAGCCAGGTTCTGATTCCCCTTATTCACAATGATTATTAAGTGACTGAAACCAATGGGACCACACATGAAGTGAGGTACCACTCAATGTGAGTAAGGGTATCAGAACCTGGTCCTGAAAAGTTTGGTCACAAATCTTTTGGGAGAACCTGAGCCCAATTTTTGTCATGCTGCAGTAATTGCACATCAAAACTCATTGTTTCTTATGGTTTCTTCAGCTGAGTTATATTTTCATGTGTGGGATTTGCTGAAATTTAAAACTGAAAGCAAAACTTGTCAGCAGGAAAGTATGAAGATAAAACAAGGAAATATGTAGACTAATCTTTGTAAAGCAAAACCATTGAGTTAGTGCAGAAATGGTGTTGGGAGCATCATTTTATTCTAAATGACAATTTGGCTCAGCTGTTTGTCCTTTTTTTGTTTGTAAATGTAACAATCTCCTTGGAACTTGTAGGAAGGAACAAAGGGAAGAATTTGGTGCAGGCACCAGGAAGACAGTCCGTGTACACGTCTGGAAAGCTAGCTGCAGTTGCAGTATTTCTGTAGATAGTTCTCTTAATAAACAGTTTAGTTTTAGAAACATGGAGTCCTCTCATGTCATTTATCAACATACAATACATGAAATATTAAATATTAATATAATTTTTTCACAGTAATATCTGGGAGTGTTTTTGTCATATGAATATTTGAATATGAATATTTGCATGTGAACATGGATGTTTATGTGTTCATAAGAGCTGTTCACTATATCAGTTATCATATTGGGGATTAGAAAAAGAATGTCTGTTAAGTGACTATTTATGTACCCTCATTAGTGAAAAAATATGGACAAAGAAATGTGTTCACTGAGACTATCTAGTTTATAACAAATAGAAATCTTCCTCTTTTAGTTAATGATTCACAAGCAGAAAAAAGAGATAAATCCATCACATAATTCATTCACCGTAAATGAAGCCAGTTTTATTAGCAACCAACAGCTGCAAAGGACATTCCTTTTTAGAAAATCCAGGAGAACATCTGCTGCTCTGCTCCTATTGTTGTGTTACTGGAGATGATGTGTCTTCTGTTGTAATGATAACAGCAAGAGTCCTGTAGCACCTTAAAGACTAACAAATTTATTGGGGCATAAGCTTTCATGGGCAGAAACCCACTTCATCGGATGCATTAAGTGGAAACTTCAGTTTGGTAGACATATATACACATGCAACGATGGGTTGGTGACATCACAGTGCAGTCCATTTGGTATGATGTCCATTTGTTTGTACCTGTTGTAAGGATGTCTCACAACTCCTCAATTTTAGTTCACTTTGTGTGTGGCCAAAAATAAAATAACACACACGGTAGCAGATAAACTGTACGCCAGTTGTTTGGCGCTTGCATGCACACTTTTGAATCAAAATGAAACAACAATATATCAACCCCTATTTAGTCCTAAAGAACCAAAGTCTTTTCTCCAGTAAACCATGTCAATCTGGAGTGCAATGGTCACTAATAAAAACTCAGCATTTGCCAATGGTTACAAAGTATTGTCTACAATTACTGCAGTTTCTCCTTGTATGTAGAATAGATATGTGTACTAATGCCAGTTTTGCCTTTTTAATAGCTTCTTCTGTAACTTCACTGACCAGTTCATTTACTCCAGAATTAAACTGTGTGCAGTTAATGTCTAAAATTAGAGAGAAATATAAAACTGACAGTGCCAACTACTATAGCACCTGATCTGAGAATAAACTGGATCTCACAAAAGAAGAAAGAATCAATTCTGACAATAGTCTTCTCCATGATAGCCTTATCCAAAACCCATTGAAAGTGATGGAAAGGCTCTCATTGACTTCAGTGGACTCTGAATCAGGTCCTGACTGCATGTTGGTGTGATCTCTGCCTGCATTCTTGTTTCCAGATAATCCTAGAGCTGTGCAAATAACTATTTTTTTTGTTTGGTTACAGGAACTATTATTTTTATTTTTTTTTCAACAAAAATAAGACCTTTTATTTTGTTTCAGGTGGAACAAAACATTTTTGTTTTAACCAAAAGAAAATGTTTAATTTCATTTGAGTGTTCTACCTTATTAAAATTAAATTGAATTCAAAATAAAAAGTCAGCATGATTGAAAAATCAAAATGTTTTGTTATGAAAATTTCTAAACGAAACAATACATTTTTAGGAGGAGGGGAATGACCAAAACAATTTGGCAAATTTGATACAGATTCTTAGTGTTCTGGTTGACCCAAATCTGCCTTGTTTTGGTTAAAAATGTTTTGTCCAAAAACTTTCACCCAGCCCCTCTCCTTCTGTCTCACGCCTACATAGTAAGCATTACAGTCTAGACTAGAAATGATTAGAAGAACCTGGCTCTTCCTCCATTATTCTTTCCCACCATGTACCAAAAAAAGGCAAAATTAAATATTGAATTGGGGCCAAATTCTCAACCTCCCATTTAGGCACCAAAATAAGTTGCCAGATTTTCAAAAGACCTTGGCATGCTGGGTGTTGCTGAGCAATTCTTAAAATCTGACCACAAGTGTCACATTGGGAGTTGTTGGTGCTGAGCACCTTGACACTCCAGCTCGTAGATGGGTACTGAAATGATAGCTGAACTTTTCTGAAAATCTGGTCCCAGTGTTAGATGCTGAGCACATGAAAATGTAACCCTGAGCTTCTTTCCACAAGATAATAAATATTTCAGTGTCTTCTTTTTCAAACTTTAAGGTTTCTTGATATCTGAGAGCGACAAACCTCCTATTATGGAAATCTGTTTTCTTGACAAGTAGCACCCATCAAGTGTTGTCACACTTAAAAGAGATCTGTGCACCTTCAAACACAGTGATAGTCACAGGTGCAACTGGGAATATGGGCTATAGATGAAACCACGGTTATTCAGTCACTTTCTCCACTATATGTATGTGATATTTTTCATTAAAGGTCTCTTTGAATCAGTGTTCTTAGCAACAAGAAGCTACCTATCTTCAAAAATAAAGTCTATTATTATTAGCTTTCTATTTAAACAAAATTGACTCAATAGTGCTTCTATGGCAGTAAAGACCCATTTACCTCGCCTGCTTTTTTGTTTGTTTGTTTTGTTCGTGAACATGTGAACATCTAATCCTCTGTTGTTATTGAACATAAGGAATTCCTACATAATTATATTTTACCATGAATTAACTGTACTAACTTTTTCTAATCAGGATTTTTACCCATTGAAGTGTACTTTTATTATTTTGGTAAGCTGTAGTTCTTTAGAGATATTCACATTTCTTGTGTAAAATTATTGTAGTTGAGTTTGTGTAACTGTTTTTATTAGAAATGAGTCAGAAACAAAACCAAAAATCCAAACAACACTCTAACTTTCTTGTATTTTTTTGAGGAGAGAGTCAGAATCCAAACCAGATGCAGATGTGACTTTAGTGGCTCATCTCATCTCTAAAATGTCCTGAAAAGTGATGAAGAATGTTTCTGTATTTGTAGCCTATTGCATCTTGGTTCCCATGGTTGCCAACATAATGCTATTCATTTACATTTACCAAAACAGAGGCATTTTTATGGTATCTGCTTTTCAATATAGACTAGAAAGAGAGTAAATGACAAGGTAATATGGAAGCAGTAGGGAGGGAAGGAGAGGAGTCAGATGGAAGCTCTCTTTGAATTTGCTACTGATTTTACATCCCAAAATCCCAATTTATTTGGAGTACTAGCATTGTTTGTAATTATACATTGTGCTGTGTCACTTTTAGAAATAGACCCAAATATATGACACTTTTGTTTTACAGTGGAAACTGAGGAGAAAGCCTGACTTGAAGGCATCTGATGGGAAAGGACAGTGTTGTGAACAAAGGCTTGAGACTTCAAGATAGCTGCTCTGGCTCATTGGTGTTGTGATTTCAATTTGGACCTCAGTAGTAGTGCTAAAAAGAGAACAAGTATCCAAGGGAGCAGCTGACTTGGTAGTGAACTACTGTACTCTAATTTTCTTGATATACTTGTCCAGAAGCCTTTCGACATACCTGGATAAAAGCTCTGTTATACGGATCTGATAAATAATTTATCATTAATTATTTTTAACTCCTATTTTTAATGCTATCAGTGTTACAAAGTTATTTTGTTGTAGTCCATCTGGTGGCCAAGTTCTTCCTGGTCCCTGTGTGTGTGCGCTAGGGGATGAGAAGATATAAGAGCCAACCCACCAGCGCAGGAGCTAAGCACAGTGGTACATGTTGCACTCTCTAACCTTCACAAAGGAGGTAAGGGAGAGCAGACGTGAGGCTATGGAGACCTCCTTATCCCTTGTGCTATTAAATTTTCCAGTAAGCAAATGGTAGAAGATAAACTACCGGTCTTGGCCTAGAGAGGATTCTGGACACAGAAGACACCAAAAGCAACGTCCTGCTCCTAAATTCCTCCCTCTCCCACATCTGTTGGCAAGATTCAGGGGTCAAGTAGAAAAGAGTCTGAGCACTCAAGGTATCTGCAGCTGTTCAGGCAATCAAGCCTAGCTGCTTTATATGGTGGGAAGGGAGAGCCTGGGACCAGAATGAGGTGGCAGCCCAAACACAAGAGAAGGAAACTGAACAATTAGAACTAAAACTTTATTTTGGGATTGGGAGGGCAGCAAAGCTCTCTCTGCCATGAACAGCTAGTACTTAGCCTCTCCTGCAAAAGAGAGTGGGAAACATCTGTGTTCCTCCCAGCAGAGATTGTCAACATCTGCTCTGATGAGCAGAATTGACCACCTTCACTAGTACATGCTATAGACCAATCAATAATTAACAAATAGACCAAGTCATGGAAATTGTCCCAGGTACACAGATGAGAAGGGGAAAAGAACACAAAGAAAGAGGTTTATCATGAAGCACATACAGAGAGAAATGGGTGATGTTAGGAACAAAAAGAAGTGAAAGCAAAGAGTTACGGAGGGGCTAGGTTGCACAAGGGCTTGAAAGAGAAGGAACTTTTAAATGATGTGACAGCTGATAGATGTAATAAAAGTATGATACACAGGACTGCTGGTGACAGACAGACCCTTATTTCCTAGCCCCCGTCACATGATCCATCGATACCAAATGTAACATGCTGCTGCCACATGGCTCTAGACAGTATCCTCTGACTGCAGTGGTTGCAGTGACAATTGAGAGCCACAGAAAGTATGTGTGGTTCCTTCAGTTCAGGCTACGTAACAAGATCAGCATCTATCATTCAAATTTGTGATAACAAAAAAGTAGGAACAATGGAAAAAGTCCTTAAACTCATGTTACACTTATGCATACAACTGAGCAGATGTACCACAACTTCATATTGCATCATTTCAGGATTTGTATTAATTGGGTCCTGCCCCACATTTCCATTCCTCCCTCTTTTGGTGTCCACTCACCATATCCTATGTGCACACTAATGCTGTGTGCATTGGCTGTGTACATCTCCTTGATCCTTGAGTGGATGGGTAGGACAAATACATTCTTTCTTCTGTTTGCGTTACTGTTTCCTCTGGGTTCTGAATGATTGCCACACTTCCCTGTTGTATTGTGTGCTGTAGTTAGAACTCTTGAGTGCCCGTTTGCTCCTCAGAAGATTCTCTCTGGCAACCATTATGAATTGTTACATCCCGGTACCCAGCACAGAAACAGGGCAAAGGAAAGAAGCAAAAGTGATTTTAAATCACTTTTGTACTTTCTGTAATCTGGGGATTACCAGAGGCCTGGGTTGAGAAAGACCAGCCTCAGGAGACTTTTGGTTCACTTCACTTGCTAATATCCTGAGGATTCTGCTCTCATTCAGATCAGTAGCCAAATTCCCATTCACTTCAATGAGAGCAGGACCAGACTGAGTTTTTGACCGGTCTTTGGTTTTGTTCATAATATGGTTATTTTGTTTCATACAGCTGCATCGAACAGACTGTATGTGTATAAAGGTACCTACGTTAGTTATGTATTGCTTTTATTATTCCCACTTGGGACCACCAGAAGATTCTGTTCTATTCCAGCTAACCTACTCTTGCATTGTCTGCTTCACATTCCATAACGCTGAGATGATAGTTACTATTCATAGGCAGCTCCAGCAGCTTTCTTGAGGGCATGAAATGTAGCTCTGCTTGCCTGCTGTCATTTGAAGGGCAGGGTGATAATCCATCTATGAAAAATAATGTTGTTTTATTCCCCACAAATAAAAATTGTGGATAAAATTTTTTAAAGCACTGAGTTGGCTCAGGAGCATAAGTCCCATTTTTCAAAAGTGATTTAGGACTAGATTTTTTAAGTACCGGTATTTAGGCAGCTGGTACCTAGTGGGATTTTCAAATGTGTCAGTGAGAGTTAGCCCCTAGGCACTTTTGGACATTTCAGTAAGTATCTATTTGCATCTTTAGGCACCTAAATATTTTTAAAAATCTAGCCCATGGGCACAATGTGACCTATTGAAGGTCACTCCTAAGTCACCTAGGCACTTTTGAAAAAAAAAGTACCCTTTCTATTTTTAAAATCAGTTGTGTGTAAGATTCACACTGTGGGCCACATACTAAGCTGCCGTAAATTGGTGTTACAGCTTCATTGACTTGAATGGAGCTATTCCAAATATACTGAGGATCTGTCAGTGTATGTACAGGGACTAAATATACTAGGCCAGATTCTTAGCTGTTGTAGAGCAATATAGCTACATTGAAACTGAATGAATCTACACTGATTTATAGCAGCTGAGTATCAGTTCCACCGTATTTATTTAAAGTTTAGAAATCAGAATTGACGTGGTAGCTGTAATGCGGTAGTTGCTATGATTTGTGTAATAACTTAGAAACTATCAGTGCACGTAATGCCAATTAAAATGAAATGTAACCCCTGATTCTTCCTTGGAAATACACAAGAGGTACCAAGGAGATTTTAAAAAGAAAATATATTTTCACTGGTCTTGGTAGGTAAGTTGGTTATTGTTGTTTTATATCCTTTGCAGAAAATCAAAGTGAGTTTCATTTAATACATTAAGCACAGTGAATCAGATTGCATATGACACCTCTCCTGTGTGACAAATGGGTTTATAAAGCATTACTCACGCAGCATAATGGTAATTTGTCTGCGAGGTGGCTGTAACACATGCATTACATTTTTGTTAACAGTTATAATTCATCATTTCAATACACAAAATACATGTAAATACTTTATTTTTTCTCACCTGGGATAAATAGGATGTCAACACTAAAGTTACAATGGTTTCCCAAATACAGCATTAGTAATTCATTTTTGTATCTGGCTGTGGGACTGCATCCTTCAGGGACAATATATATAATATAAAACATTATATCTGAAATGGCACTTGGATGGACGGATGCACCTTCTTGAGCTGAACAGCTGTGGCAATATGTGGGGATGTCATAGGGCACATTTATATTTAACTTTCTTAAAGAGAGAAAATAGTGACCCTTCCATCTAACTTGATTGCATCAAAGGTGGAGACTATCCAAATACAGTAATTTAACCTCATTTTTTACCCCTGCAACTCTTAGCAAACTATGCTCATGTATATAACATTAAAAATATTCCTAGCTTCAGTAGACTTTGTTAGACATGATAGTGTAACTAGAGAGTAAAATAACCTCGTATTTCATAAATTGTTTTTGTCAATGGAAATTCCTAATAATAAAAACATAACAAATACAAAAGAACTAATCTAATCTAGCTATCACAGATTTTCTGTGATGGCCATGTAATAAATTTTCATGCTCTTACAGCCTAATTTATAATATAAAAGAGTTGTACAGTTATAATTTTTAATCATATTCTATTAAAGTATGATTCAGAGATGATCTCAGCTGGGTTTTAAGAGCTCAACAGGTTCTGTGCTAAAGTGCTCATTTTTATAGGACTGAGTGGGCAATTAAGAGCTGCACAGCTCAGAAGGAAATTTCGTTTAGCTTATCAGCAAGACAGGATAAGTGTTACAGAGTCATTTCTGGTGTAGCTATTCCTTCAACCTCAAAGGCAGAACCTTGGATCTCAAGACACATTTCAAGTGACAAAGATGCATTATGTGCCAGACTTCCATTGCCTGCCAATTGGGCCAACAGACAAATAAAAATCACTTTCCCATAGAGCTTGGCTTGTTTAGCCTGACCAAAAGCAGGCTCTGGGGAGAAATGATTGCTCCCTAGAAACACATCAAAGGGATAAATACCAGGGAGGGAGAGGAATAATTTAAGTTCAGCACCATTGTGGACACAAGAATGAATGGATATAAACTGACCATCAGGAAGTTTAGACTTAAAATTAGGTGCAGGTTTCTAACCATCAGAGGACTGAAGTTCTGGAACAGCCTTCCAAGGAGAGCAGTGGGGGCAAAAATGCTAGCTGGCTTCAAAACTGAGCTTGATAAGTTATTGGAGGGGATGGTATAATGGGACAGCTTAATTTGGCAATTAACTGATCTTTGACTACTATCGGTAAATATGACCAATGGGATGGGATGTTAGCTGGGGTGGGAACTGAGATACTACAGAGAATTCTTTCTGGGTGTCTACCTGATGAGTCTTGCCCACATGCTCAGGGTTTAGCTAATTGCCATAGTTGGGGTTGGGAAGGAATTTTCCCCCAGGACAGATTGGCAGAGGCCCTGGGGTTTTTTCACCTTCCTCTGCAGCATTCATCATGGGTCACTTGCTGGAAAATTCTTTGTACCGTGAAGTCTTTAAACCATGATTTGACCAGTCATAGATTTGGAATCTATTACAGGAGTGGGTGGGTGAGGTTCTGTAGCCTGCATTGTGCAGGAGGTCAGACTAGATGATCATAATGTTCCCTTCTGACCTTAAAGTCTATGAGTCTGAGATTCTCAAAAAACAAATGGCATTTTTTGTTCACTTCAGCACATAATTACTTGTGTGGGTGCTATGTTTTCTTTTAATTTATATGGCATGAAAATGGCAATTTTCTGTCTTAAAGTGGTAAATTTCCCATTTAAAAAACCCCCAAAAGAACCCAATAATTCTTTCACCATGGCAGAATATTTGCCCCAAGAGAAATTTTGCCTTTTACAAAAAAACTCTTGATCAAGAAGAAAATGTATAGATATTTATTATAATAACAATCTGAGTTCATGAACTCTCTAAATAACAATGTCTAAGGACTTGACTTTGCAAAGAATTATGCACTTTATGGATAGGGAGTAACTCCACTGCAGTCAATGGAAGTGCTCACAGTGCATAAGGTTAAGTATCTGCCTTAGTGTCTGCAGTATCATGACCTAGTATCCCACAGCAATTAGTAACACAGTAAGATAATCAGTGACAAATAACCAATCTATTTTTCAGCCTGGCATAGCACAGGGCTTATCCAAAACGGTATAACAGCAACAAAGGAAATTCTGGTGTGTGTGATGGTTCTATGGATATATGTGCTCTTCAGATACCCCATGTTAAAAAATAAAACAAAACAAAAAAAACAAACTAAAGCCAAAACCAAAACAAAGCTGTACGCCAAAGGAAGGACCAAAGAGACGACTGGGGAAAAAAAGCTGCAACAAGCACCATTAGGAGTGGCTGAGGTACAGAGGGAGAGAGAGCACTAAGCTGTACAGCCATCTTGATCCAGGCATCTTCAAAGTCCTTCCCCTCTAACGTAAAATGGCTCTTTGTAATAATGCAAAGGGATTTTTTTTACTGTTGCAAATGTGTGACTGAGTTGAATATTTAGATGCAGAGCCAGAGTGTTGCAATTTTAAGTGTGGGGAAAAGAATCTCAGAAAGCATATGATTAAAATAGAAAATAGAAATGAAACTGGGTGAATTGCAGAACAATTCTCATTGCGATAATACCAGAATAATTGGTTTGTCAGAAAGCATAGAGGTCAGAAAATCCCATTGATTTTTCTACTGAGGCTAATGCCTGAAAATTTGAAGTTGGGTCCTGAATCCTCAACTACCCAAAGTGGAAAGAATCTGAACAATAATAAAAGAAAATGAAAGAACCGCAGTGAAGAATAAACTGCTATCCATGAGTAAAACTCTTATAGTTTACTAATCTGTTGGCAACCATAATTAAGAAGCAAGGAGAATGTAAATGCTTAGTTAAAAGGATGTCAACTGTCTGTGGTTTTTCAAGATTTCTTTTATTTAGTTTGGAAGAGAGCAGCATACTTATGTAAACTAAGAACTTATATACTACCTGCTGGGATTTGCTATGGTCTACCGGTTCCCACTGTGGCACTGTTGGTTCTGATGGACAAAGTTAGATGAAATTGCAAGATAGGGATATATACGGAGTGAAAGGTGCCTTCACATGGATCTGACTGTCTGCTTAGGGTCAAATGCAGTACTTACTGTGATATTTCTCAGGGAAGAGTAGAGGTGGGAATCAGGTATATGAAACACAATGGGTATTCTTCATTCCTGAGAACATGCCTGGTACCCCCCAGATACCTAGCTCATAGACTGAGCAACATAGAATCGGGGTCTAACTCCAAGTCATGATTAAGCAGCTATGGAACTGATGGCTGACTATTATATACTCTTTTTTCAGTCAAATGAGAAAAAAACTTGAAAAACCACTGGCCAGGTTCCTGGTACAAGGTAAAAACTGCAAGAACAACAGCTCTCATGATATTCATTCTTTCATTTAACCTAATTGGGCTTCACCTATATTTTTATTTGTAGTTAGAACAAAGCCCCTCAGATTCATTTCTGATTCCTTGATTTTTTTCGGAATCTCTAAAATTAGGGAGAATATGATTAGAGTCATTTTGCCATGCCTACTTATTTAATAGAAATCTTTGTAGGGATAAGGCATTTTATGATCTCAAAAGATAAGTCAGGGAATTGTTCAACATAAATGTTTTAGAGGACTCTGATGTTACCATAAGTCCATAAAACGCTACTATATGGCAAGTACAGTACATTTAAAATATGCCTTGTAAAAGGAGAGAAATATATAGAAAATCCACACACCATCATTAGAATATAACAAAAACCACTGCATAAAGTATGTTTTTAAAGAAATAGATGCGAATAACTGGTCCTATCACTCATGAAAAAGTCCCATAGAATTTAGACAAAGAATGATACAATTTCTATGCAATATTGAAACCAGCGTAAAGAATTCTGTCACAGGAACATTATTCTCCATTAAAGTTCTTAACTTTTAAAAAGTAATTTCCATGAATCATTCAATTTGTATAAAACCACTTTAGCTTCATCCTGCTAAGTTCTGTGTGATTCTAATTTCAAGTTGAAAAGTTGCTATGTAACAGGCTGGTAGAATCTTGTGTTCCACTCTTTTAGCAGGTGGTGGGACACTGCATGAAGGTGCTGACTGATTCCTGCTGACTCATTGTAGCAGTTACTGCTCACTAACCCTACTCTGGATATAAGGGTACTAAGACTAGAGCGTGATGAATAGAATTTTTTGGTTCACTGGTGATTCTGAAAAAAAAAAGTGAATGGAATATGAAAGTTTTCAAAACTTTTCAGTGAATTGAAAAAGTAGAAAAAAATTAAGTCAGGTCAAAACAAAACATTTCAGCCTGACACAAAATGTTTTATTTCCATTTCAGGCATTTTCTTAAAAGCAAAAGACTTGACTCACAGAATGTCAGGCTGGGAAGGGGAAATCTGGGGAGAAAGGCTTCCTTTACAACTTTTAGCCCAGTGACTATGATAGTCTCCTGGAATGTGGGAGTCCCTGGTTCAGTTGTCCCCTATGCTTGATGAGAAGTGATTTGAACTTGGATCGCTGAATTTCAGGATAGTGTCCTAGCCACCTGGGCTAAAAGTTATAAGGGAGGTCTTCTTCCTCCACAACATTTTTGTAAGGCCTCAAATGGAGTACTGTGCTCAGTTATGGGCACCACACCTTAAGAAATATATGGACAAATGGAGAGAGTCCAGAGAAGAGAAACAGAAATTATAAAAGCTTTAGAAAGCCAGATCCATGAGGAAAGGTTAAAAAAATCAGGGCATGTAGTCTTGAGAAAAGAAGACTGAGGGTGTATCTGATAAGTCTACAAATAGGTTAAGGACTGTTGTAAAGAGAATGGTGATCAATTGTTCTCCATGTCCAATGAAGTTAGGACAAGAAGTAGTTGGCCTGATCTGTAGCAAGGGAGATTTAGGTTAGATATTAGGAAAAACTTTCTAATGATAAGGATAGGTAAACACTGGAATGGGCTATGAAGGGATGTTGGAGAATCCCTGTCACTGGAGGTTTTTAAAAACAGGTTAGACAAACATCTGCCAGGGATGGTCTAGGTATATTTGGTCCTGCCTTAGCACAGGGGACTGGACAAATTACTTTTTGAGGTCCCTCCCAGCCCTACATTTTTTATGATTTCTTGTTGTGTTACTGCTATTGGTAGGGGACTTGCTTTCACCCTGTTGCTCCCTTCATTCACTGGGTAGAAACAACACCTTTCATTTCATGGGTTTTTTAATAGCCTGTGTTTGTTCACTGGCCTCTGAATGGGTTTATTGAACATCACCAGCATTTGGCCACACTTTTCCAATCTAATTCCACAATCCATCTGGAATCAAATTGATCACAGAAGTAATGGCATAGTGGCACTTATGGCGGTTGAATGGGCTGGCAGCCGTCTTCTGCGGTGTATCTATATCAAGAGTCTTTGGATCTACTAAAGTCATACTATAGACATTCTTCCCTTTGCTGGAAATCTCTACATCCTCAGTCACTGAATGTCACATTTTTTTTCTTTGTTGGTTAGGAACAGCAATGTGACATGAAGTTGTTCTGTTTTCCACTGCCCTTGCACCTTTGCCCATACATACACTGAAGCATGATGCCTGAATTCTCTGTTGTCTGTCTCTGACAGACACCTAGTTCCTAGGTTTCTTTAGCTTGAGCCTATGTACTTGTTCTGCACAAGTGGGTGTCATTGCTATTCAGCTGCCCTTGCTGTTTAGAGGCATTTCCCTAGGGTTAGATCTGTTTCTCTCCACAATCTCTGCTGTAAGCTTAAAACACATATCCAGCAAATGATCCTGTCTCCAATTAGGGAATCTTTAATATCTCTAAAGGTACCCATGTGGATGCCAGAGTTTTCAGCTCTGTAACATATCTATCCCCCATCCTGCCTCTTGGCTGTGGGTAAGAAGAACAGTATCTCTCTACAGTCTCATTTTGTGTGGGGTTACTTTACTCTTCAAATGACTTGATCCATTGTTTCAGTGTTTCAGGCTTTACTGCTGTCAACAATGTCGCATTCATTTCTCATCCTTTTTTCTTAAGGAGATAGTAAAAAAGAACCTTTACTTCATTTTCTCCTCTTTATCCCCTGACTGCTCCATATACAGAGCCAGTTCTTACTTCCATGCTTGGGAGAGATTTTTTTTGTCTGTTAATCCAGTTTTCCCATTGATCAGAATCCCTCCATGTTGCCTGTTTATTCTGTTTCTAGCTGCTGTTTTGTTTGCTTTTCTGCCTGTTAATCACATTCTTTTCCTTGCTGTTATTGTCATTGGAATGACTGCTGCCCTCATGTTTCATGTACTGCATGCTGAGTAATAATATATAAAGTCTTCATTCATCTAAAACAAAACTGGTTCTTTATTAAAAGAACTATTTACAAAGATTCTGCAACTATCATTCCAGCCAGGTGCACACAGATTCACTTCCTGATGCCTTTTCCAAATACTTCCCTCCTGCAGCATGTGCTCCTCCCTCCAAGTGTTATGAAGGTTGCTACACACAGGACTGACAATAACTGGCTATTCGCAAGCCAGTCAGAGAGGCTAAAAACTGGAGGGGCATGGAGACTACCTTTGGAAATGGTCCCTCCCATTCAAGATAGAGGAATATTGGCAAGACAGTGTGAAGATGATTTGCACTGTTACCCATCCTTCACTTGGTCCGCACATAGAGATTTCTCATATTTTCATGACCTTTTAGTTTACTGAAAACAATACACTAACAAAATGTAATTACAATCAACAATAATATTTGTCCTTTATCTCTATAGCATCTTTCAAAGTGCTTTAAAAACATTAATTACGGAAGTGTCACAATAACTTGACGGACTAGGTATTGGTGTAGTCATTTTACAGCTGACTAAACTGAGGCACGAAAAGGTTAAGTGATTTACCCAAAGTGCCAGAGTGAGTTGGTGGCACAGCTAGGAACAGAGACCAGCTGCCCCCATGTACAATGCTCCACATGCTAATCTTGTAGTACAACATCCTACTTTGTCTCGACAACATGCATCTGGGGGGAGAGATCTGGAGAATAAGTCAGTCGGAACATAAGAGCAGGGGATTCTCTCTCTCAGTCAGGAGAATAAGAGCAGGGAATTCTTATTTCTTTTTTCTGGGTACAGGCAGCATTCTAATTAGTTGTCTGCAGGAAATTAATAATTTAATTTCTTTTTTATCAACCAGATACATCAAAACAGTGCCTCGAGTCCTCTGGTCCTGAGATTTTGCTGAAGGAGATTTAATCTCCCTGAATTTGCAAAAATCAAAGGTAATTTAGAAAGGCTTCACACTGTATAATAGACATGATTATGAGATAAGGGAAGGCCCTTGTTTAGATGGTTTTTCAACTGAAGTGTTTGAAACTTCTTAATTATCTCTACTCTGGAATTTTTTATAGAAATTGATGAGGACGGCCATTTCCCCATGGACTGAAAACAACCCTTTAGTTTATTTTGAAAGAGGATAGGGAGGAAAAGGCCTGTCAGGAGTTTATTAGGCTAGGGATCCACATCCTTTGTTGGTTTTGAACAATTCTTCATTTCAGATAAATCAGACTTTTTCATTCCTTTATGAAATTTAGAACCTAACGTCCACGAATGAAGTCAGTGAAGTTTTGCTATTGATTTCAAAAGGAGCAGGATAAGACACTCACTATTTATTATCAGAGCAAGGGGGCCCTGCTCTGCAGTTAAGCATAAACTTGTAAGTCATGTGCTGGAGTTATTTAAATGATCATCTTTTTAATGAAAATTAAGGCATCAAGGCCCACATCCTTAAAGATACTTAGGGATACTAAGATACTAAAGATACTTAAAGATGTTCTACTCAGCATTGCAAGGTCTAGGAAAATGTAAATTATTCCTATCAGACGTAAATCCATACACAAAACTATGCTCAGTTTTGCTTACCTCTACTTTCAATCTACTTAATTTTGCACTTGCAGGCAAATCCTGATCAGGTATAAATTAACAGTAATAAATTGTAATTTATTTGCATTGTAATAAATGCAGCTATGCCAATTTATATGGGCTCAGGATCTGGACTTTGATTCTTCAGTCCGACTTGGAATCACCCTGTACCAAAGAGAACATAAACAGTCATGAGTGAAATGTTTCTGCAGAGTGACGCTAATACCAAGAAACTTTCACACTCCATATGTAAAAGATTTTCATCACTGGGTGCAACCTATTGGAGCAACATCATATTAGAGAAAATAAGATTTGAAAAGGTACTATTCATCTGACCAGATAAACTGAATCCAGGTTTGGCAATCCACTGTATGTGGATTAGACTGAATGACCAGGAGCATCTAACATTCTTCATGTCATGTTGCTCTGATACACCTGTAAAGTCAACTCTCATTGCCTAAACACTTGTAGTTGCACATAATGGCCCGGTCTACACTTACCTTTGCGATTCGGCAGCAGTCGATGGGAGATACGCAAGTGACGTAAATCACTTGAATATCTCCCGTCAACTTTGCAGCATCTCCTCCACGCGCCGTCCATACAGCGTTCCCTTTGACGCAGTGCTACACCACTTACCGGGGTGGTTTTCCTGCGTCGCTTGCTGGATCGACTGAGCGCATCTAAACAGACCGCTCGGTTGTTCCAGAACAATCGATCTGACAGTGGCAAATTTGCTGCCATCAGTGTAGACCCAGCCAATGTGGTTACATTTCTCTTTAGTCCATCCAGAGTAGACAGATTCCTTCTGAAAACCCCTACTGGTTAATCTCCCTCAGAATGTTTGCTTGTCTTGATGGTCTTAACTTGTCCTTGTCCTGCTTGTCTAATGTTTCTCTGCCTTGTCATTTGTTCTGTTTGCCTCTGTTTCCTTCACCTGTTGATTAGTCATGGTATACATCTTGAATAATACATAGGTTATGTGAGGAGACATCCTTGTAATCATGCTCTATTTTAGGTAGTTTGGAAGTGTCCTGAATCTCCAAAGTATTCTCCCTTCTCAGTATATCAGGAACACAGAGATAATGAAATGTCATGCATAGTCTTGTCACTCCTTTTTTTCTGTCTGCAATTCAAAATGTAATCAAAATTTCAACACTTTACAAAAAATAATCATCAGATGTTCGGGGATGTTTTTCTGGATGTGTGATCATGATGCTTAGGGAAAGCTGCCAAGATAATTTCTGTCTTATTCCATCCACCTGAAGTACTGAGATCTCTAAAAAAAAAGTAAGGAATGGACAGACAAGATAATACCAAGAGTTTCTCATACGTGTAAATGGCATAACATTAACATAATAACACTTGACTAGGATGTTTTAGCTATGCTGCAGGAAGCCCTGCCAATCATCCTCTTTTCTTCTACTTTCTCTTGCCTCTCCCATCATTAATACTGGCAAGAAGTTAACAGCATTTACAAGAAGCCTAAAATGCTTTAAAAGCTTTGAGAAGAGTTACAAATTGTATACAGGAATCACTTCACCCACCACTAAAACCTGTCCAGTACAAAATCTGCAGGTACATTTCACCACAGGAGAGCAGCATAGCTCAGTTGACTTCTGGCCTTGCTCCTCGACTGTACTGGGTGTTGGTTCTCCTATTACCCCCCACTCCCTGTCCCGATTTTTCACAGCGGCCATCTAGTCACCCTATCTGGGAAGCCCAGCTTCTTTCTGAGGCACTGGAACTTGCAGACAACACTTGGAAGGAACAGAGAATGGTGCCACGCAGGGGGACTCCCTCTGTGTGTGTGTGTGTGTAAGGTGAAGAAGAAGAAGAATAGAGTAACTGAAACTAAAGGGGACAATTTTAGATGGGCAGAGTGTAGGTACCCAAGATAGAAGAACTCATCCAGGATGCTTACACTAACACTAGATAGTCTCACAAAAATTGTATAGGATTTCTGAGGTGCCAGACATGTGAGGTCATTAGTTTTTACATCTCATTTGAAAGATGCCACCTCCAGCATCTCAGTGCTTCCTGACATCATGCCAAAAAGTTGGTTCAAAGGGAAGAGTTCCACCGTCCGGATCATGAGCCCCGTACCTGGATGTCTCTGGTACTGGCTCAGGCCAATCCTTTTTATGTTAGGATATCTGACAAGATCACAGCTCAGGGGTGGTCTGGCTGCAGATTTAAAGCATTACACGTAACACCTGAAAGATTGCTTGATCCAGGCTTGTTATGAAAGACACTTAATAATTACCCAATAGTACATTGCAAAGGAAAAGAGAATAGAAATGGCTGACTACATTAACTAAAGTGAGGGGGAGAGGAGCTTGCAGAAGAGTCACTATGTGTGGCACTTCAGTGCTTTCTTTGCCGACTCCCAGATTACCTTTTAATGGTTTGTTTACAAAAAATACACCGTTACATTTGGACAAAGCACGAATTGAATTTAAAGTTTTATTAGAGGGCATTTCAGAAAGGCAGCTTCTCTTCCCTTTGTGTAACTGACTTTGACTGGAGAGCTGCTGGGAGGGATCTAACAGGTGCGGAGAGAGCTATGCATGATGCAGCTACCGCTTATTGTGTTTTCAGCTCTCTTATTGAAAAAGCCCTTGCTGAATGCTAAGTTTAACAGCATATTGCAGATCGCCATGACCTGTCCATCGTGTGTTCTCTTGCAAACCAGCATGACTGGAAAAGCCATTACGCAGAGCTGGCATGTGCTGCAGGTGCGCAGAGCTCTTCATGCTGCTGTTGCTACCAGATCTTAACTAACTGAGTTTTAAGTTTTCTAACAAGTTAAGCCAGTTGGTGATATTTCATTTATGTTTCGTTTCCAGCAAACAACACTGACTGAAAAATTGTTAGAGTCGACTACGGCAGCTGGGCTGGGATGATGGGCACATAGACCAGGCTTGCAGACAATTATTTGCAGTAAGAATTATTTAAGAGGAACACGACCTTTTGACTTAGAAGTTTTGCACCCATATCACAAAGGGTCAGATTTTGTCACCCTTACTCATGCTAAATCGTCCCTTAGACTCTGATCCAAAACCCAGAGAATACATTGATTGAGTGACTTCATCAGCTTTGAATCAGTATTGAAGTCAATAGGACTACATTACTCTCAGAGTAAGGTACTATTCATTGTTATTAAAAATAGGGGGAATCTGATCCAAAGCAGCTACCGTCTTCTTTCTGAAGCAGTCCACTCTTGCCACCCTTTCTACAACCAATATAAGCAAAATTAACACACAACCAGATGTGGTTAACAGCACCATCTGCTTAAAAATAAATCACAGTTGTATGTGAAAATGCTTTAGCACTGTTGTTACAAATAATGCTTAAAATTACGATAACTGACAGATTGGAGAAGAAAAATTGTCCTACATTTTCAGGATTTTTTTTTTTTTGGCATGTGATAGCATTTTGTGGTTTCTTCTACACAATACTTTACTCCATTTCCTCTCTCCATTGTGTGGATCTCTCCCTTGGCAGTAGGAGAAAGAAGGATTGTATAAACTTCAAAAAGTGGCAGATGGATTCAGTGCCTGGTGTAGTATTCAAAACTATTTTAAATTCATTTTTAAAAACAGACTGTGACAATTTGGGGAATCTTTGTTCTGGTTAATTTTATGAAATATGACTCAACATTTAGTGAGTCAGTTATGAAATGATATGGCCCCTGTTATATAACTCCCACCATTCTGGAAGAAGTTACAGAACAAACAAAACACGTAATTTACCTAAATGATTCTGTTCCGGCAGAACAGTGGATATGCCAAGGAAAGCTGGAAAACAACTTTGATCTATCTTATTTGCAGGGAATGGGAAGTGGAGAGTGAAAAACCTCTGAACAGGAAAATAAAGAATACAGGTAGTTGTGCTTCCTTTTAAATCAGAATGACTCACAAAGAAAAAGGGAATCTTGTGCAGAAGAGAGGAAGAGAGGGGCATGCTTTAACAGCCAAGGGAATCTTCTTTGACTGTAAAAGCTGCCAAGGAAGAAAGAAGCTGGCTGGAGGAGAGAGAGATATTCCATAATTCAGAGGAAAAGCCATGGCTATGGGAAGTGTCCTGGATTCCTCAGAGGATTCTGGCCTAAGCCTAAAGAACTCTTAAAAGTGCTGAGGAAGCCAAGTAAAGGAAACCTGTAGAGGTATTTTATTGTTTTGTCTAGCTCTGTATATTTCTGATGCTATCTAAAGTAAAGATTGGTTGTTTTTGGAACATTTTACAACATCTGTGTGTTGTGTGCTTAACCTACCACATGGCCCTGAAGAGGTGAACTGTAAATCCAGAGTGCCCACAAGATTGGCACTCTGGGAAAGGGTGTTCTTAAGTAAGTGGGGTATCTATGTGGCAATAGCACTTGTTCTGGGGGCCTGGAGCAGCTGGATTATGAATTCCCATTTTTGTAATGCCAGGAAGTGTGCCAGAGAGGCTAGGAAAAAGTGCTGGAGCCTTCTCAGACTTGAAACATATGGGTCTAGCATGGTGGCACCTAAACACAGCTGACTGAATTTCATCTTGACCTTTTCTCTTTCATTTTATATGGA
Source organism: Mesoclemmys tuberculata (assembly GCA_007922155.1). Lineage (NCBI taxonomy): Eukaryota > Metazoa > Chordata > Testudines > Chelidae > Mesoclemmys > Mesoclemmys tuberculata. The sequence continues at coordinate 64,214,613 of ML675610.1, forward strand.
TAAGTACAGGCAGAGCCATGGAATGACTGGTAATGGCAATTAAAGCAATTCACTCTGAAACTCACATAAGAATAGTTGTTTCGAGAGCTAAATATTTCGAGGAGAGGACTGGAAACTGTATGTCAACAAATATCAAAGGATTAGTATTTATAATGTATAGAAAAGGGTAGTAGGCCACAAGGCTGTAGGTGGAGCTTTGATCAGTCCAGCAGTTTGCATCATGAGATATCTCACAAACAGCTGATAACTTCAGGGAACCCGGGATTGTGCTGAAGAAAAAAAATTTATCCAAAAACAAAACTCCGACTTTCTCCTCTTAATGTGCTTTGGAACTTATAATGTCCAGTAACAGCTAGATTCACAAAGAAATGGAGGTGTGGTGATGATAAGTGTTGCCATGTCTAACTTTTAGGTAGCTAGAAAATCACTGGGATTCAGGCGAGTCTATCAATATAACTATGTTGCTCAGGGATATGAAAAATCCCCCCCTCCCCCGAGCTACTTAGTTATACCGACCAAATCCCCAGTGTAGGCGGTGCTGTGTTGACAGAAGAAAAAGCCTCTTGGGGAAAAGGATTAATTACGCTGATGGGAGAAGCTTTCCCATTGGTATAGTAGCGTCTTCGTTAATGTGCTACGGTGGTGGAACTACACTGGTGCAGCTGCACTGCTGATGTTCTGTATATGAAGACAAGCCCTCACAAAGCCTGAGTGACTGGGGGCTGAAAACACTTTGGAGGACTGGATTATTCAAAATGACCTTGACAAACTGGAGAAGCAGTCTGAATTAAATAAGATGACATTCAATAAGGAGAATGCAAAGTACTACAATTAGGAAGGAATAATCAGTTGCACAAATACAAAATGGGAAATGACTGCCTAGGAAGGAGTATTGCAGAAAAGGACATGGGGGCTATAGTGGATCACAAAGTAAATATATATGGGTATATAAATATGGATAACCAATGTAATAATGTTGCAAACAAACATCATTCTAGGATGTATTAACAAGACCATTGTAAGGAAGACAAGAGAAGTATTTCTTCCACTCCGTTCAGTGTTGAATACTTGGCTGGAGTTCTAGGCACCACACTTCAGAGAAGATGTGGACAAATAGAGAAAGTCCAGAGAAGAGCAACAAAAACGATTAAAGTTCTAGGAGACATGACCTACAAGGAAAAATTGAAAAAATTGGGTTTGTGTAAACTAGAGAAGAGAAAATTGGGTGGGGGGGGACATGACAACAGCCTTCAAGTACATAACAGGTTGTTATGAAGAGGAGCATAATAAACTGTTCTCCTTAACCACTGAGGACAGAACAAGTATTAATGTGCTTAAATTGCTGTAAGGGAGATTTAGGTTACATATTAGGAAAAAAGTTCCTAACTGTAAGGGTAATTTAACACAAACAAATTACCTAGGGAGGTTGCCGAATCTCTCTATTGGAGGTTTTTCAGAACAGTCCTGTTTTTCAGACCTGTCAGGGATGGTCTGATAATATTTAGTCCCTCTTCCCCCTTCCGTGCAGGGGACTGGATTAGTTGACCGACTAAAGTCCCTTCCAGTTCTTCATTTCTGTGATTCTCCCAATTTGTGCATCACTCTGGGGCTTAGGCACCCAGGTGTGAGGCGTGGGGCTGCAGTGCAAATACGCAGAGGTGAAAATATAGGCAGCTAGGGAACTTTGACGGCAGAATTGTAGGCATCAACCAAGTGACTTTGGGAGCCTGTGAGGCTTGGGGACAGCTAAGCTGGGACACTGAATCCCAGTGGGGCCTGGTTCTGAGATTTTTGTGCTTATAGGTAGTTAGATGCCTAAGTCTTTTTGTGACTCTTGCCCCAAATGTTTTTTTATTCCTAACACCCTCTCTCCTTCCCCAATTCAAATAGAAGTAACTGTATGGTAAACAATTTTATTTCCCTTAAAATATTATGATGTAGTCTACTCTAGAGCCAAGATTTTCAAAAACAGATGCCTAAACTTAGGCTTCTAATATTTACATAAGGGTTTTATTATTTAAAATCAATGGCAGCTGCTGGGCAATCAATATTTTTGAAAATAGGGCCACTTACTGATGCGCCTAACCATGGATTTAGGAACCTAACTCCAGGCAGTAATTTAAAAAAATAAAAAAAACTTCATGAAACTTATAGTAATAACACAAGCTGCCTCCTTCATGTGCAAACTGCTCCATCTTCTCTGTAGCTTATATTAACTACAGATGGCGAATGAGCATGTAGGCATTTTGAAAACATAGCGCACCACAATCAAAATGATCAAATCTTTTCTGTGCAAATGCAAATATTGTCATATTCATTCGCACAGGGAATATCTAAAGCAAAGTATATTATTTCTATTTCTTTTTCTTCTGCTCTTCTTTCCATGCCTATTGCTCTCTCTTTCTGCCTTCCCTATTCCAGTGTATTAAAAGGAAGGACAACTACTAAAGGATAAATCAAGTACCAAAATCAGATATAATTAATTTGCATATGAAAATCAGAAGGCTAGCTCACATTTATTTTTTGTTTGTTTTTTTCCCTCCCCAGTCCAATGACAGATGATCTATAGTAGAAACAAAAGTGCCTGCCTCCAGGTCTCTGCAATAGCTCAGATTCCAAACTCAAAATAAGAATGCATGCCTCAACTCAGGCAATTAACCTCAGTTTCACACCCAATCTACTCCAAATTAACACAACAGTAAAACAACAGACTGAATGCTGCTTTCTCCCCTCTCCAGAATGAGTTCTTTCTTAACAAAAAGGTGTCCTTACTTCAATGACATCCCTTGCCATAAAAGTTATTATTTAGAAGCAAAAAATTGGCTTCTTTGAAACATCAGGCTTTTCATTGGGATTACCCACATCACACAATCTATTGTCTGAGGATATGCTCATCTGCTGTTGTTAGTATTATTGATTTTAACTTTTTACTATTAACAACAGTGAAATGGATGTAAGCATCTCAGAAATACACTGTGGCTAGGAGAACATAGCTGAAGTCCCAGAATTGTGAAGTAGTGTCATGTCTTACTGTAGTGAGAGCCGCGCAAGATGGTGTGACGTGTTAGAAGTAGTTGATGACGTGAGTCTGGTCAAGGCCAATTGGGAAGTAAACAGCTTCCATGAGTTGTTTTGGTAGCTTGTTATCTACTTGCGTTGTGGGCCAAGGAAAGCAAAAGTGTGAGCTTAGTTATTTGTTGTACAGAAGCCAATTCCTGCTGCTCCCTAGAATCTATGCTGTATAAAAGTTTGAAATGATTGCAAGTGCTTAAAGATCAGCCATGAGCCCATTGGGGGTGTCTGGCTTTCCCCTGCAGCCACTTCGCAGAGCTTCATTAGGGTCTCCCTCTGCTGTTCGGAGCGTAAGCCGTGATTAAAGCTAAGTGTACCTAATTGGTGTGGGTGTGTTTTTATTCCTCACCTGGTATCCAGAACCTAAAAGCAGGCATAAGGGCCAGGCATAACACTTAAATAAATGGAAGTAATTCTGACTCTCAGACTTGTCCCGGTCTGGAATTGAGTTATTCAGAGTTAGACCTCTTTAATTACTCCAAGAGGGTTCCTTTGAGTCACAGCAGCATGCTGGTTGCACAGGTTGCACCATTCTTTTGAACTGGATCTACTTCATGGGCTAGTGTAGAAGAAGCCAAGACCTAGGTCTTGCCTCCTCTCTTCCCATTAATTATGATGTATGGCCTTTGGGGTGCACAATGGGAGGACTCTCTCTGCTCCCCCAAGTGTGAGTCACAACAAGGGATGGAAACGATGTGGGCAAGCTTCTTGAATGCGTTTCCCAGCATGCCCCTCACTTCCCATCCCACCCTCCGTAATGTGGTCCTTAATCAGTCTAAGAGTCTGGAAAAATAATCACTGCTAGATGGAAAATTATCAGAAATTCTGGTTCAAATTACAGAGGGCTGACTTCTTACACATGGAAAATCCATTCATTGGATTTAAAACAATGATGTTAGTGTCGCAGTGAGACTTGTAAAACACCTGCTACTTAGTTCAGTAAAGTTCTGCTTTTCATGCCACACCAGTGCCCTCTGAGGGATGAGTGTAGAGCCCTGCCACGGGGCTGGGATCCCACAGATCCCACAGGACCTGCAGCCATAATAGTGAGAGCAGGATTAAAAAAATGTCCACATGGGGCTGTATACCACAACCACCACTGTTGCATTTGCCAAGGACCTATCAATGGTATATCACTGGTACTGAACTTCTGGGGACCTATATTAATCCCTGAAGCAGCTTCATTAAAATACAATAACTTGAATCAGGACATACTTAGAGCCATTATATGCTCTTTCTCCTGGAGCCGTAGTTCTGTCTGGGATTTCATTGAACTTGACCTTGTAGTTACCCTTCCATTAGAACTTCTCCCCCACTAATAGACCTCTGCCATGCACCTTTCATAGTCATTTGACACCTGTGTCAAGTCTGTAAAAAAGGCTAACTTATCAGAACAGTAAGATTTTGCACCCGCTTTGTTCTTGTTTCCCACAGGTTTAAAGGGGTACATAAGTGCTAGACGGTGAAGAATGAAACTGTTCAGGCAATGACTGGGGAGAAATTGATACAAAATTAATTCAGAACTGAATTCTTCTCTCCTTAGTTCTGCAAATTTTACCACTCAAAATCAGATTGGCAGTATATAGAATGACAATCTACACGATAGTTAAGTAACTTTTGTAACTCTATTGCACAACCTACAGGGACACATTACAGTTCTTAATTTCTTCTGATACCTCCTTTTTTCTAGTGCTTGATCTTGCATGAAGCCCTCAAAACAATGCAAATGATGTTTTAATATTGCACATGAGAGATTTCCCAATTTTTCAATGACAAGTCTAGAAAGTCACAGTAGAATTTGTTAATAAATGAACACAGATTAGACCTCAGCAGCACAGGTTTGCAGTTTGCTTTTTCCTCTTACTGATGTCTGATTAGCACTTAAATTGCTTCACACCATTAGCTGCCGAGGATTTAGTGATCATTAGTGGGCCTGAAAATGAGCAAGATAAAAGGAAACTTTGTTTTCAATTCAGGGGATGTTTTACTTATTCTGTGTAGGGTCATTTACAGTTAAAGAGGTGTGTGACGTTGATTAGAGTTTAGTTTTATTCATTGTTATATTCTGTTATGAATATTAATAGCAGTTTCGAGTTAGGTAGGGTATTCATCGTTTTCAGTACTGAATTGTGCTCAGTAAAGTGCACATTCTGTAGGCAGATGCATTTTGGTGCTGTGTAGCATATCTAAGTGAACATGCACACAGTATACACCAATATATACACGCATGATTGGATGGTGGAGCCAGATGGGGTTAGTATGGGCATATTATTCAAAAGTAACAAAGCTACAGGTCTCTACAAAGTTTTATCTTAAAACCTTAGTATGACTCCATGCCATCATATATTCTGTCTGTCACCTATTCTGCAGAAATGCTAGTCTAGGTATGTTTTAGAGAATCTTTAAAAATATGTAAAAATACCTTGCATAGGAAAAGCTGTAATGAATACAGTTGATCTACCTCTTTAAAAAATCTGTAATTGCTTTTCAGTATATAACTTCATTTATTCTTTTCAAGTTCTCATTCAATGCCCAGCACCATGGTATCAGAGGACCTTCTAGATGTAATGAAGTAAATACTGAATCTAATATCAACCAAAGTTGGTTCCTTTCTCCCATTTTCCTCCATCCCAAAAGAAAAGTTGCGTACTTAGTGTATGGGGTTTGTTACTTGGAATAGGTGGCAAGGTCAAATAAGTGCACCTAACATTTGGATTGATCAAAATGGTAGTATATGTGGTTATAGATTTATATTAGACTTAGTTCTTCATCTATAAATCTGGAATTACTTTACAGGAAGAGAATAATTAGTTTTCCCAATTAATGAGTGGAAGGAACATGACACACATGTGAAGCAACTTGTCTTAGATTACACAACAGATGAGTGTTAGAACCTGGAAGAGAACACACGTCTCATGTTGTCTAGGTCAATGCACTGCCCACTAGACCATGTTGTTTCCTATACGGTAGAAACATACCTGCTTTTTTGAAGGACATGGATGGATCTCAAGTAGTTTTGGTTTCATGATCTTTCTGTAAAGAACTAATTGGCAAAAGGAATGAAAAAGGTAATTGTGTATAATTATTGCCTTTTTTTACTTGTGCAGTTTCAAAAGAAACAAACTTCAGCTGAATTCCCATTAGAATCTTTTATACTGTTGCTGTTTCATAGCCTTTCTAAAAAACCAAATCAGACTCTGAATGTTGCTAACAAGTCATTTATTTCTTGATGAAAGATATTGACTTGTATTTTCAGTTAGGGAGGTATTATATCGAGGTGAAAGAAAGGGATAAGCAGAATTTGTGATTTTTTGTCACAGCAGTTCAATCCCTAGAAGGACTGTCGCTGGAGAATTATGTAGCAGTTTGAAACTTGCTTGAAATAGTGATTCCGATATGCTAATTGTTTCTTTTTAAGAAGTTGAGGAAGCAATTATTTAATAATTGGAAGGAGTTTAGAAAGAGTTTTAGTTTTAGATAACATGCCACTTCTACTGCAGTGTGCTTGTCACATGATGTTTGGTTCAGTAATTAAGGTGATACATATCTTTATGATATTGTATCTTTATGATATTGCTTTATGATATTGTATCTTTATGATATTGTTGGTCACTTGGAAGAACAAACGGAAGCACAAAGGGACATGTTAACGTGATCCAAAGTATGAATATGCCTTTTCTGTATGGTTTGGAGAAAGACCCTAACCACTGTGTGGTTTTGTACATTTGCAGTTGTGAAATAAAAGGGACATTCCACACACATCACCATCGAATAAAAAATCTCATCCCCACCCCTCCACTTCAGCTGAGGTCATTCAGTCCTCAGTTGATTAACCCAGTAGGTACATGAAATCTTTCTTTGTCATTTCAGAGGACGCTAGAAAGTAAAGGACAAGTCAGACAGCGATAAAACATGGAAACATGTAGTGCTGCCATTTGATCAGTACGTCACTTGCTGGGAAATAAATCATCAAAACCTCATAGATCCTGAAACTGAACAGCACAGGACAAAAATCTATGAACATTTGTCTATATATATCTATGAACATTTATATATATCTATGTATATATGTGCATGCTATTTGGAAGCTAGCTGAAATCTGGATCTGGGTTTGATCTGAACTTTGTGACTCAGACCCAATAGTTCAGGAGTGAACTTTCAGCTAAGCCTCTCTTCAGCCTCCATGTGCGCACACACTGAAAATTTGTATAATATATGCATGAGCCTTTTAAATATCCCAAAACCTGATTGCAAACTGGAGCTGAAATTTGTACCCACTAAACCTACTGACCCTTGCAAGAGGGTACTCAGTGTTCATGCAGGGGCTGGCACTTACAAAGTGCAGGTGCCAATTTGTGCAAGTACAAGAAAGACTAAAATCTCAACAGGGTCACAAATAATAGCTGGGTGGGAGATATTGGAGATGGTCTGTGCCTTTGAGAGAGTGGAGGAATAGGGCTGAGGGCATACACTTTTGGGGAAAGGAAGTAGGGACAAATGAAAGGCAAAAGAGTTGCAAAATTGTTTGCGTAGTTATTATGGGGTCATGATAAAAGAAAAGCTCTGTGTTTTTTTCTTCCACCAATTTAATCAGAAATCATAGCCCTTTTTCCTTATTTTCTTTCTACAGTGTTCAAAATAGGTTAACGGGAACATAGAAATCACACTTAAGACCACTGCTCCATCTCATCTAGTATCCTGTCTGCAGCAGTATCCAGTACCAACTGCTTCAGAGGGTGGGTCGGGCAACCCTGCAGTAGATGGTTATGGAATAAACTGTCCCCAGGCAATGTTTCTCCCTAATCCTCTGTAGCTAATGATCTGCTTATGTCCTGAAGTAGGAAGGTCATGACCCAGATCCACACTCCTGACAGCCTGATAATTTCCTTTTAGTGTTTCATATATTTATGAGCTTTGTCATGTTCTACAGCCAACTATATTAATTATATAATTAAGTATTTAATTTAATTATATTGTATGATATATATATGAGTGTAGAACAGAAGGTTGCTGTGTACCAGAAATTCTGCCTTTGGTCACAGGAAATATAGATTCCTCTTTCTGCATCTTGACTGGCCTATGCTACAAAGAGATAGAGATGATGTTGCAAGTATCAGTGTCAGCCTTAAAACAGCAGAACATCAATAGCAGGGAAAACAGGCAAGATATAATCACAGCAAGAAATAAATGCAAGTTTTCTTCTAAAAGCAGAACTTGAGAGACTGATCTTGCATGTCCTTCAAGTGAGCAGATGTACCACGTATGCAGCAAAACTGCAAGTTTCTTTCAGACATGGAAAGGAAGTGTTTTCTGGTGACTATATATGTACTCTGTATCATTGGTGGTGATGTGCATGGTGCTAACCCACATCTATTGAAGCTGTCTGCTTGTGACTGTAATTTGAAAGCTTTTAGAGCAATATGTGATGGCCAGCACACTTGTCTCCACAGGCATAAAAGATCCATGATGTAAAAGCTACATACCTGTAAGTCAAAGTTCTAATATTGCCTCATTACGCACCACAGTGCTGTCACTATGTTTCATAGCCAAGAAAACATAGTGCTATAATTAATTCTCTAGTTGCATAAAGAGTTGATTTGATTTAGGAAGATGAAAGCTGTCTGTGTTAAAGGCTAGCCACCTCTATTTAAAGGAAATTTTCACTTCTTAGTATAGACATTATAAGACAGAATATAGAGCAAAACACACTATTGTAAAATCCATGATTAATTGTGACATGCCACAATGCCTCTTCTGCAATTACCTTTTAATTGCTGAACAAGGTGCAATACTTAAATCTTGAATTTAAATCACTTAATTTAGAATGTACTGTTTGTTAAAGAAAAAAGCTTATAGCACCGTAGAGAATATAAGAACTATTTTCTAAAGCTGGAAAACTATTTTCAACATAATACCTCTGAAGAACGAATGAATATTTACTTGATTTACTCTCCTGAATGGACCTTGCAATATTCTTTTAATTTTTGTCTGCCTCAGAAAGATAATTTGCAATGTCTGCATGCAAGATCTGTGACAAAACCTGAATTGAGTATTATGTTCATTTAACAGTACGTCTGTGTCAATGTAATCTTGGTGTCTGCAGTCTGAACACAGACCACAGAAAAAGAATGCAAATAATGATACATTTAAGGAATCACAAGTACAAAGCATTCCAGGTGTCTGGTTGAAATGCTAATACATCCTCTAATTCTATCTATTCAAGCCTTCACTGCTCAGATCGATAAATGACCATCTGTCCAAATATAAGATACTAAAATATTAATGATTTACAAAAACTAAGGCAAAATGTTCAAATATAGGTGCCTAAACTTAAGGTCCTAAATCCATATTTTAGCCTCTATGGTAGAATTTGAGAGTGTTTAGAGTATTGCTCTAACTGTACTCTCATCGACTTCAATAAGAGCAAAGCCAAGGCAAGAATGAGTGCTTCCGAATAGTCCAGCACTACAGTTAATGTGAGATTTTGGGTGCTCAGTACTTTTGTAAATCAGGTCATTTGTTTAAATATGGATTTATTAAAAATAGTAATTTTGGCCTTCATTGTAGCTCATTCTTGTAAAGTGCAGAGTGATCCACTGGCCTAAGTGACAAAATAAATATGTATTCCTTTATGTGCACCAGTGGTCTGAGAACACAAGTAATACAAGAAAGACTATGTGTTACTGGTGTCATGAGAATGCAGAAAATATTGGAAGTTGCACAAAGGAGTCCTGTATTTACAAGATTTTTAGGCCAGATTTGTAGATAACTTGAATTGCTATTAGCTGCTTCTCCAAACTGAATTTCAACCTTCTGATATTGATATTTATCTATCTAACTAGTTAGAATATTGATGCATTCCTGGATTAAATTAGATAATGAAAAATCTTTTATAGTTAAAGATAAGAGCTGTGTTGATTCTTATTGTAATGAGTGTACATATTTTTCCTTCCTATAAAAGCGTGTTGATTAAAAAAAATAATACCACACTGAAGCATTTTAATGAAGCATATTGTTTTAAATATCTTGGCAGAAAAATATATTCCATTCACAATGTATCAAGCCCGATAATGGTATTAGTGACAAAAATGCATGAAACCCGATAATGACATTGCTAATAAAAAAAATTGCATTGCTATTTTAAACAAGACCCTTCTACTGATAGTTTTGAGGATTTAGTACAGTGCTGATGGTTCTGTTACGATGCAGATCTTACCACGAAAAATCACAGTGAAGTCCATTCAGTGCCTTGTATCAGAAGCAGATCTGTTTTTCCAATGTTTGCAATTAAAAAACATCATCTTAAAAGGGAAGCAGAACAGCTCACTTGTTGGGATCCCAGGGAAGAGAACAGACCTTCAGCCCTCAACTACTGAAGAAAGGGCAGGAGCTTCCCAGATAATCACTACCTGAAGGCCCCTCCTTGGGAAAAGGGAGGGCCAGACCCTGATACACCCGGAGAGTGAGTCATTCTCTTCTATTGTTTACTAATTCTATTTGCATTAACTCCCCTTGCTTTTTGTTCCTGGGATACCCCAGAAGGGGAAATACTTTTGAAATTACTAGACTGGAGGACCAAGTCATAGGAATAGGCAGGCCACCACAGAGACACAATAGTAACCAAATGGAGAACCCAGCAGAGACACCTGCCACGCCACACCTAACCCTGAAGAGGTGCCATTGGTGAGTTGACCCCTTCACAACTGATGGAAAATGCTGGCATCCTTCCTGCTCCTGGAGATGTGGGGAAGGACTAACTGACCCAGATGCTCCAAAACCCTAAATCTAGAGGTGTGGGTTAGTATGACAGACAACATGGACCTAGAACATCTTCTCAAGTGGATGCTTGAGAACTAGCATCAACAGCAACAGGCAGCAGCAATAACTGTAACAGCAAATGGCTTCCCAGCAGCAATGACTGGTCCCAGCAGCAAGGACATAGGGTCACAAGAGCAGGAACAAGAGCAAAGACTGGTCCAATAGATAGTAGCCTTGACACAGCCAGAAAAAGGGCTATAGATGTGGGCTTGATGGCCTCACCCGTGCTAGTGATACTCATAAATATGGGCCCTGAGGATGACCCAGAGGCTTTCCTGATAACATTGGAATGAGTAGAAACATCAGTCCAGTGGTCACCTGTTCAATGGACCACACTGTTGGCACCTTAGCTGATGGGACCAGTTCAGGTCGCATATTGGGAGTTGGATGCAGTGTTTGCCCAAGACTGTGCTCAGGTGAAAGCTGCCATACTTGACTATCTCAGCATCATGGAGGAGAGCTTTAGACAGAGATTCCATCGAGAAAAATACACCTGGGGAGCACAGCCTTAAATGGTCACCCAGAAATTAAAAGATCTATGCTGGTGGTGGTTAAAGCCAGAAACACAGACTGTAGTCAAGGGGCCTGAGCTCATCATGGTGGAGCAGTTCACCCACATACTTTCAGCTGGGTTTAGAGAGTGGATGCACACACACCAGCCACAGTCCCTAGCTCATGATGTCTAGTTGATGGAAAATTATTTAGTTGATGAGATGGCTGTGGCAACATCACAAGAGCAACTGCCTGAGGTCAAGGGGACCCCTTGACTCAAAGGTGAGCCCAACCAGGGAATCGGCTATCAGACAATGTGGTCTTGAAAGCATGAGTCTCTAATGGTCCCAGCAGGGAAAACCCACTAAACCAAGCCCTAGGACCCTACTGGCCCCTCTGCTGGAAATTCAGGGAGTGGTAACAGACAAGCCACATAGGGAAGGAGTACCTCAGGCTCGGGGCTAACAGCCATTTGACCAGCAGCTTGCTTTTCATGTAGGCACCTAGGTCATCGGTATCATGACAGCCCTTACGTGGAATGTGGTTATGGAAAGGTGTGGATGTCAGAAAGCCATACCCATAAGCGACCTCTAGCTAAAGTAATGGTCACTATTCAGATCCATGAAACTGAGGTAAAAATTCTAGTGAACTATGGGTGTGGGCAGACCCTGGCCTGGGAGTATTTGGTCCCAAACCCTGAGGTCTCTGGGAAGACTATCTTTCTACAGTGCGTGAATATGTTAAACCCTATCCCAGTGCATGTATGCAGTTGACTGGAGGGAAAACGATCAAGTCCTTTGTTGTGAGGCTAGATCGACACTAGCCTACCCCATTATCTTGGGTTTAGATTAGGAGTATTCTCTGAGGTACTGACAGAGTTTAAACCAAATGCAGAAGTTCAGAAGCTGTAATTAAGGATATCCAGGGAGGCTGGATCTCAAAATATGCAACACTAGAAGGTGTCGGTGAGGAACTAGATCCTGGAAAGGATGGGAATCTGGCCAAGAAGAATCTCCTCCAGAACAGCTACCTAACAGTGAAGCAATATTGGCTCCCTTACAGGAGACAAATATCTTAACTAGAGGGAATGACTTCATTAAGAATCAGAAGGAGGATGAAATTGAGCTGGGCTTGTGACCAACTGCTGGTGATTAACAGGGAGGTAGTAGGCCCACAACAAGCAAAACAGTCCCCCTGGTTTAAGCTCCAAGCAGAGCAACTGTAGCAGCTGGAGAAACACTGATTAATGGGTGAAGTTTAGTCACAATTCTTCATTCCATGGCCTCAGAGGCACATGATAATGTGAATGGCTCATGGCATCCCCTCTGTGAGTCACCTTGGTGATGATTGTGATTTTGAATTGCTTCTTTTGGCTTGGGTTTCATCAAGAAGTTAAAGATGTCTGCAGCTCCTGCTCTCTATGCCTACCTGTAGGACCTAAAGGAGTGACAAAGCCTATCTGGTCCCACTCCCCACAGTCAGCATTCTGTTTGAAAGGATCAGGATGAACCTCGCTGGACCTTAGAAAAAAGTGCATCTTGGTACAAACACACATTAGTTACAGAAGATTATATTACCCAACATCTTGAAGCAATCCCGCATCACAACACCAGTGCTGAGTTGAGCTGAGCTGACCCACAGCAGCAGAGCCAGAGGGGCACCCCAGAGAGCTGAGCCTAGCCGAGCTGAGCTGAGCTGAACAGTGCGGAGCAGATCATAGCTGCACAGAGCACAGCGAAGCAGGAGCCATATGGAGCCAGAGAAGGAGCCCAGGGAGCTGAGCTGAGCTGACCCACAGCAGCAGAGCCATAGGGGCATCCCAGAGAGCCAAGCTAAGCAGAGGTGAGCACAGCTGCACTGAGCAGAGCAGGAGCTGGGGCTGGAGCCCTCTGGAGCTGGGTGTGGTGAGAGTGAGGGGGGCCCTGGGAGTGCGTGGCTACTGTCAGAGCAAGTGTCTGACTCTCTGCATCCCTGCAGCATAGCCAGGGCCTGGACAGTGGGCCTGTGACGTGTGACACAGACTGTGAACCGCGTTACATCCCAGAGACACTGTTTGTGGTGCCCCTGTGCCAGGGGGCAGTGTTGGGTGTTTCCCTTTTAACCTTTCTCCTCTTTTCTTTCTTTTTATTTGATTTTTTTTATTACTGTTTGTTTAATAAATTGTATTGTTTTGCACTGTATGCAAGGATTAGTGGGTCAGGGAAGCGCCCACTGCAGAGTTAGTACCCCGGAGTTGGGACATTCTAGCCCCTGCCCTAAGGGACCATGGCAAGGTTGGGCATTGAGCCCCAAGAATCCAGCCTCATCAGGGTTACAGGGACTCCGCCTCACAGGACAGTGGGAGGGGAGCTCTCAAGGTCAGGTGGCCTCTGGGTAAAGGGAGTGGGAGCAGGGACTCAGATCCTTTTGCTAGCCAACTCTACCAGGGTAGTACATAAGCAAGGAAAGCTCCCCACAATGGAGCTTGGGAGAATGGGGCCCATTCCCCCACTTACAAAGGCATGCATAGACTGGAGGAGGAGCTTAAAAGGGGAACAGAACAGCTCACTTATTGGCAGAGCAGGGAAAAGAAGAGACCTTCAACCCTCAGCTACTGAGAAAAGGGCTGACTGAAAGCAGGAGCTTCCCAGCCAACCAGTGCCTGAATGCCCCTCCCAGAGGGAAGGAAGGTCAGGTCTTGTTGCACTCTGAAAGCAAGCCATTCCATTCTGTCTCTCACTAATTCAGTCTATCTGCCTTAATTTCCCTTGCGTTTTGTTCCCTGACTACCCTGGAAGGGGAGAGACTTTTGAAGTGACCTGGCTGGAGAGTTAAGTCACAGGAAGAGGCTGACCAGGGTGCTGTAGCAATGATCAGGATTCCTGTAATGGTTTTACTCTTACAGTATACGTTGTGGTACTAGTAATACTTCCTCACTTTTACTCGGTATTCCTCTGTTTAAACACTGAATGATCAAATTGGCTCTCTTAGCCACCACATCTCATTGCAAACCCATGTTCAGTTGATTATCCATGAAAATGAAACTCTAAGTCCCTTTCTGGTCACTTCTTTCATTTGCCCATCCTGTAAATGAGATTACTTTGGTTTGTAGATCTGTGACTTTGTATGCAGCTTTACTGGAAAACGTGATGTTCAAGGGAGTGTCGTCTACCTTGCAATCCAGTTCATTTTGATGTGCTGGCAAGTCCCTTACTACTTATCGTTTCACCAGTGGTGTTTCCTCTGCACACATTACCAAAAATGATTTTACATTTTGATCATTTGTAATCATATTGAATACCATTGACCTAAAACCGGATCCCTATAGGATCCCCTAGAAACCCTTAAACTGGATGATGATTCCACACTTACAATTACTATTTGAGATCCGACATTTGGCCAGATTTTAATCCATTTAACAGATATTATATTATTTGTATAGTGTCAATGCTTTAGTCAGAATGTTGTGTGGTAGTCTAGTCAGTATAGTAATATGCTTAGGGTGGCTCCTGTTAGCTCAATCTTCATATCCTTGTTTTATAAATACTTTCACTAAGATTTTATTAAACCCAGCATATCATTATAATCTCATATATGGGAGCCTACCCATAGTTATCACTACAGTACACTTCTTAATCATGTCCGATATTCTGAACAGGCTTAATAAAAAAACCTGTTGCCTTTAGGCAAACAGAGTGTCCTACTTAGTTCTTGCTATATATAATCACTGTTTTGTCTGATACATGGATTACAGCCTAATTAATAACTGCTATTTCAAATGCAAGAATAAAAGACCATGGTAAACAAAAGCAAAACTCATATTTTGAATACAGAAAAGATTTTCAGAAATAAATCCATCACATAGTATTTCTAGGCTTGGAAGGATTAGAGTTTTATTGGTAAATTTTGGTAAACATCAATTTCACCATTTACACAAACAATGAAAAAACATGTCCATTGATAATAGTCAGAAATTACTGACCTATACAGTAACAAAAATGCTGTTTGAGAATTTTAGAAATTGATTTAAGGATACTTGCTTTGTGTATTTTGGCATGTGATGTTGACAAAGTGTTTTAGGAGGTATAAAGCTTTAACTTTTTTAATCTCTGTGTCTACTTTCATTAAACAATTATCTGGCCCCTCAATTGCACACAACTGTGAAAATTGAAATAGATCAATTGTTTAAGTATCTTTTTCAATTTTTAATCTGTCAAAGTTATTTAAAAAATTACTTCTGACAAGCGTCAGAAGAGCCATTCTTCCAAATATAGTAAAATTATTATTTTCATACATTAAGCCACAACCTATCAGCACAGTTCATAAATAATTTCTGTTTTTCAGTAGGTTGACCTTCTCTTCTATTCCCTAAATCACTCACTAGATGCCTTCTGAGTAGGGCCAACTATCTATTTTGCCTCAGTTGTAGTAACACTGTGATCAGAGGTTTTATATATTTATATAATATTAAAATGACCTAATTTGCCTCCAAAAAAGCATGAAAAAGTGAAAATTTTGCTATTACCAGTGGATGTGGTAACATCTGTAAGTGGGGAGTAAAAATCAAAAATGAGCCATGTTCAAAGCCACTTAATGTGTAGGAAACAGATAAAGATCATACTGTATGTGAACCTGCCTGTGCAGCCCAAACAATGTGTGTATCTGCAGAGAGGGCACATGTGCAGGGTTCAGGAAGAATGAGAGTGTATTTTCAACCTCAATGACTGTGTACAGATATTCATGTTATTGTGGCTTTCATCGGGCAGATCAGCAGCACAGCTCTGAGATGTGTAACAGTGGGTGGAGGTGGAAAAAGTACAACATGGGAGAAAAAAAATAGGGCTTGAGATGTAAGCACTGCTGATGGCTTAGGGAGATGTCTGAGAGCATCCCATACCTAGGGAATTATGGATCTTTATTAGGTTAGCTGTTGGTGAGTCAGAAAAATCCAATTCAAAGAAAGGACAAAGAAGTTTGTTTCAGAAGAGTTCTGTACAGAAAGGGGGGCTAGGACTCTAAAGGGAACATAACGGGAAGTTACTGGACCTGACTGTTTCTTTTTTCTTTTAGTCCCAAAGCTCCCTACATTTATGAAGTATGCAAGCAACTGCTTCTGTGTCTATGTCCCACTCAGTCTTCCCTCCTGTTCAGAATGCAGTACATGCAGGGAAGCATCTGTGCTATCCATTCCATGCTTCCTATAACAGACCCACTTAATCTTCCAGAGATGGAGAGCTGTGTTAGAAGTGACAATTAATGGAGGGGAGGTGCGGCAGGACTATGTCAATTGATCAAAATGAACCCTGTGGTACAACACTTATGGTAGGTGTATTCCTGCTACAGCTCTGAATACATAACTAAATTGAGTTATTCCTACATAGTCCCCAATGGGCATCATTATTTACTGATATATAGAAATTTTCCAATCTCTAAAGCAACTGGCCATAACTTTTGTTATAATTTGTGGAACAGAACAACAGCTCCATTAACAAAGTAAAACACTTATTTAACAGAGATTTCTAATGATGCTTGTGATTTTGTCCTGAACATTTAATCACGAGGAAAAAAACCCTTTTTGTATGAGAAATAATATTTTGCCAAACTCCTGAAGACTCAACCACACACACACATCAAGGTTTAACTACGCACTCTTCATTTGCAGGCATTCACATACAATATGTACACATAAGGGAGGAAAAAACACGACAGGGCATCAGCTCGTATTTTTTGGATTAGTTCTATGTACAAAGTCTGATCACAATCCTCTCTGTAAAATATTGATAACTGAATTTGGTTTGCATGCTTTTTATTGTAGCTATGGCTGTCACCTCTAATAAAACAAAAGGTTTGACCTAGCACACATTGCTGTGACTGTACAGTAATGTATTATATTTTCTAGGCTGGCACATTAAGCTAATAATACCATTCTACCTTTCTCCACAGTGTAAAAACAATTTTGTAAGAATTTTGGAAAGCTTCACAGCAATCTAGAAAACTAACTGAATTACCCCAAAGGAGGAAATCTATAGCCTGTCTCCTTGGTTCATCCAGGTAATTGTTGGTGAAGAGGAGATTCATGTGCCTGCTTGGATGGACTGACTGCTGTGTGAGAGAGGACAAGGGCTTGGGCAGCCCAATTAAGAGATTCAGCCGAGTGACTGCTTCAAGCCGGAAATATGTCAACAGCAATTTCAGGTTCCCTACTTCAAACCAGTCAGCAATAGATTTTGGTTCAGTTATCTCTCCCTTCCAGGTTTTTGGTTAAATTAAATTTATAAATAACCAAATTGAACTGAACTCTTCATAGTTTTTAAGCAGATTCTCCATTGTAGAACTGAAGGTTAATAGAAAATGCAAATCTCATGTGTGTAGCAAGTCCTCTTTTAAAACATCTTACCTTCTAAAGTGCCTTTATTTCGATTTTCTTACACATAAAAATGCATAGCATTATCTCTAGAGATTCTGCAGACACTAACCATTTGGATCTACAGTACATAGTTATAATGATAAAAAATTGTCAAACGTTGTTTACAAATGTTATCCACGTGGGAAGTTCTCAGATTTCATTTGACTATGATGATTCCTATTAATATGCTGTTTCAAAATAGCTTCTCCCACAGGAATAACAAAACAAGAAACAAACTCTTCATTTCTATTAAACTGCTGCTTAGTTAGGTAAAACTTTTGAGGCAAGGTTCTAGAAAGTACTGAGAAACAATAATCATTCCTCTTCTTCCAATAGGCACATGTAAGACTGTTCTTCAAAAACAGCATTATTAATTTTTTATTTATTATTATTATATATTTTTAAAAACTGTCCAGGGCTCCTATCTCAAGTTTCAGGTGCCCTTGTTAAGTTTCCACAGACTTGATTGTCCTCTCTTGGGAACACAGTGGAATTCCGTTCTTTCTACTTAGTGCTTCCACCAAATACAGTGGCAATAAATTAGACCTCCAAGAAAAGAAAAAAATGAGGAAGCATTTTCCATTCTTCCCAAATGGCTCCTCAAGCAAGATCTCCTTTCCAAACCCTTTTGTAAATGATGAGTCATATATTGCCCCTATAGGGAAACAAATTTTTGTTCTTTTGGACCAAGGATGGAACAAGTTCCAAAGGTACGGACCCCACCAGTAAGCTTCTTTGCTATTTGCAGCAGTGTAGCTGTGTAGGTCCTAGGAGAGGAGAGACAAGGTAGGTGAGCTAATATTTTTATGTCATAGGAGATTCAGCTACATTGCCGCTATTGAAATCACACCTGCAAAAGTGGTGACCAGCTCACAGAAAACTCCACTCATGAAATCTACACTATTTAAGAGTAGAAATAAATTGTATGGGCAGCTGCATGTTGTGTTATAGGTAGGTCAGGACAGCTACATCTAGAAATGAGTGCAGCACACATTCCTCCTCCTCCTCTGCTCTTGCCTACCCCCAAACACAGTGACTAACCCCTGTTGTACCCTTCCAAGACAAATGTCTTGGGGACTTGTAAGAGAAAACAGGTTGTACAAATACCTTCTATTATATACTGTAACAAATACACTTTTTTCAGGTTTTCTGTCGTGTGTGAGAGGGCAACTTAAGACAAAACATTTCCTTTTTGCCTTAGGTGTATGTTTTAACTTATTGTAGATGTTAAAATATTTCCTCCTTTCTTTTGTTTTCTATATTGTTATTCAGAGACCTTCTATCTAGAAGGATTTATTTCCTACAAGTACAGTATGCCCACCTGTCACATGATTTCTCCATAAGCACCACATCCGAAATGTAATTTGTACATATATCCCCTTCATCAACAAATGAGTCCTTTGATCAGCCATTTAGGCTGGACTTTTCAAAGAAGCCAGTGGGAGTTGTGCAACTGAACCCTTAGACGCGTTCGAAAATCCCACCTTTTAAGAACTATTTTCATGCTGTTTGGAAAGGGTCAGTGGGTCAATAAAGTATCTTCAGGGGAATGAGCACCAATATTGGTCTGTGTATCTTTGAGCCACCTCATACCCAGATTGCTGTGATTCATGCAGTTCCTGCTACAGAAGCTGAAGTCCAGTTGTAACAATTCAGTGCTCCTTGAATGTGTCATTAGTTTCTCTACAGGACAGCCTGTATAATCACTTGTACAATAGAAATTGAATAATTGGAGTTATCACCATCACTTTCAGGTTTGTGTGTGATTGGGAGACTGTGTTCTAGTTTTCTTCATGTGTCATTTGCGAGATTATTAAACTGAATAAAATATCATTTAGCTTGAACAGTATGGGGATGTTTTATTGTAAGAATACTGAATTATTCACAGAAATGTCACCAATAGGTTGTTTGAGCATAAAAAGCCCAGCCTGTCAATTATCTGCTCTTTCTGGTAGTTGGGTATTTGAATTCTTACACCTGTTCCATTCTGTAGATTCACAACTTCCCAGTGTGAAAGCAATACAAAAACTATGCTCCAGTGGATATTGCAATCATTTCTGCAGCCTAAATATGCTGGACTGCTACGTTTAGCCACTGAGGACAATGACCAGCATGTTTGTCAATCAAAAATTCCTCTACACTTCTTCTACCAGCCCTATTCAGGGATGTACCTGTTCAGAGTTCAGAGATGTGCATTAGAAATGGACACTAACAGACTTCTCTCTGAATATGGGGAATACATCCCTTCAGGTTCATTATTTGCAATTTAATTACTTTGTAAATACATACATAGACTCTGGAAGGCAAATCACAACCCCATTGCTGTGGCCAAATGTCAAAGAACTTCTGTTATTTCTAGCACAACACAGAAGTTATGGAGGAGCTATCACCAGCAGGAGCCGATTTCATGGGGTTTTTTGGTTTTTTGTTTGTTTCCTTTTTAAGTTTTAAAAAGAAGGAATCTGGGGGTGGAAAAAAATTAAAATGTCTGGAAATATGAGACATGCTTGTATTGGTCATCCCTGAGGCTCACTAGACACAGGAGGATGCATGCAACATTCCCCTTCTATCAGAACACCCTGTGTGTGTCTTTTTTCCAGAAAATGAATAAAGGCACACATAAAAAGAAGATACACTTTCAGAAAATGAATATATCAGTCATGGCAGCCAGAAGGTATGAGATCCACAACTTCTAGGGAGTGCTTCTTCAGAATCGGGCCCTATAGCCACTGAAGTCAATGGTAGTTTTGTCACTTACGTCAGTAGAAATGGGCTATAGTCCCCGGTAAAGAATGCTCCAAACATGTGGTGAGCTTTGTGCAGAAGAGCTCATTTCAGGACCGAAGCTTATGCAGACAAGCCTACTGACTAATCTGTACCCACTGAGTAAGAATGACAGTTGAAAGAAAAAGAAACTTGGGCCAAGGATACTGTTCTCTTACAATACATGTTGTGATCCACACTGTGCGTAGAGGGCAAAGCAGACCTCAGTTTTTAAGGCTGTCCCATTCAGTCGATGGGCTATTTCTCTCCAAAGCCCATCAACATTGTACCATAGATAGAAATGTTTGATAAAGAGATTTAGTTTGGCGTTTCTGAAATAAGATAAGGTTGGTTTTCTTCCCCCTCCTTTTTTCTTCAACTTTGAAAAGCTGGATTTATAAGCTGTGCTCTGAAGTTTCACAAATACATGTCACTTGAATCCACTGAATTATAATAGAAACTGCAGTTGACTCTTAGCTACAGAGGTTTGGACTGAATGCTGTTTTGCAGCAGGTGATAGGGAGGAAAAGGTGGATGGTGTATTGACCTTAGTGATCATTAGGATGCTAACTTTCATGTCATCATTCAGTTCAATGCCAGGTTTATGTTCAAAGTGCTGCCACCTTTGATTAGCACAAGCAAAGTTAATCATTTCAGTGACTGCAAATTGACTGGTTAGGTTCCTTCTATGATGGAGATGATCTTTTTCAAGCAGTACATAGACATGTTCAAGCTGACAAAAATCTTTCTGTCTGAAGTGCAAGATATATCTCCATTCTTCATAACATAAGTAGCTGTGTTTCTGTTTGAATTGAGCTTATTGTACATTTGCATGTAGAGATTTATATCTAACTCCCTTCACACATCATTATAATTATTGGGCTGCTCTGGTTTTGAGCATGATTTAGGATTCAGATTGAGATTAAGGCCAATGGCTTGGGAAAAAAACACCAACTAAATATCTATTAAGGAAAGTAAGTGGGACACTATGAGTAAGTGTCTGTGTTCAGAGTAGTGAGATAAATATCACACTTTCCCTTAGTAACAAATAAATATTTGCTATGATTCCACCTTTATTCAAGGTATTGACCATAGTACAGTATTAAAAATGTTCTGGAATTCATGCAGATGAGAGTTTTTTTAATTTTGATAGGACTTGCAATACCAAGAGGACTAAATGTATTAAACTATGCATACCTGCAAATCTTATATATTATTTACATTGTTATCATCATAAAATTTGATTTTGGTGTAAGTAAGTGCCCAGCTGAAATATTTTCACCACAACACTAGCACTATGTAAATTTAATTGCATTCATGTTGTCTTTTGTGAAGATCAATGGAGGTCTTAATTTACTAACAAAAGGCATTAGAAGATTTTAAATGAATGTTAAGTAACATGAACCATTAGATACTCATCCTAGACAGAAGCAGACCCATTTTTAATTCCTTGAAATGTCCGATATGCTGATAGTCCTTGTTGCATTCATGTCCTGTGAGCAATACTGCTCATGTAGAAATAGTGCCAGAGAGCAGGCCCTTCAAGAAACCCAATCCTTCTGAATAGCTGAGAAGGAAAACATAATAGCAAATTAACATGGAAGACCTCTTTTCTCTCTCTCTCTCATTGATGGAAGTTAATTACAAGTAATTAATTCATTGGAGAACTACACCGGGGCTCCACATACTATGCTATTCAGAATGATCAATGTGTGTGTTTGTAAATGTTTATTTTTTAAATGTCAGCCACTGTCTATTAATATTTGTATTACTATAGCACCTAAGAGCCTTAGTCAAAGGTCAGGACCTGATTGTGCTAGGCTTTCTTCAAGACGGAACCAAAACATGGTCCCTATTTGTAAAGGGGTTCGCTTATTGCACAAGCACCTACTCATGGCAAGGTCTGATAATCAACTTTTGGCTCCATCCAACACCCCCTCTCATCAGTTACTCATGATATGACCCCTCTCTTTCTCTCTCACCACAACTTGACGTGCTCCCTGTTTGCGACTTTGCCCTCTAGTCGAGTCACCAGTTCCTTCTAGGGAACCAAATAACAGTCAAATGGCCTTATAATAGATCCTCAGCTCCCACTTTGGGACCCAGGATCATATATCCTCTTGGCTCAGAGCTTTATTCCCTTATATCAGGGGGCTTTATCCCACCTCCACAATGGCTGGTAAGGGAACTCAGGCCTTCATTCTACTCTAGGTTCCAGTCCAGGGACCCTGTATTTGACAGTTAAGAACTATTCCCTCAGACTTCTTGCTATCTTCCACTTCCTGCCTCCTCTATCCCCCAGAAAAGTGACTGCAGACTCTCTCCCTAAAGCCCCTTTCTGTTGAAACTTCCTGGTTCTATAATCACCCACCAGCTGGGCTTCATCATCAATTAAGTCTGGCTTCTCTCTCCCACAGGTGCTGCTAGGTATTGGCCTCTCAGGGCTGCAATAATCCCTTCAGGCCTGTTTGAGGTACACATCCCATCACACTGTTCCAAAGAGTTTACAGTCCAAGTCTAGTGAGTATGGAAGCACAAGGAAGAAAATGTAGCAATGGAAACCAAGATGGAAATCTAAATAAAGGTTAATGGTCTGATCCTGCTCCAAACTATGAACTTTTCAGAAAAGAATCCTTACTGCAGATTCTGTTAATTTACTCAGTGAAGTCAGTGGAGTTACTTCAGGTTTACAACAGTGTAACTTTAAAGAGACTTTGACATGTGCATTGTAATAGGTCATATGATTCCATCAGCTTTTGTGCAGAGCGTTCCCTTGAAGTTATCCACAAGTTCTGTTTAAAGCTATTTTCAGTGGAGTGAACTTAAGTACTGCCTGTGTGAAAGTGAGTATGGAATCTAGGATTTGGCCATTAAGTTATTATGAACGGCAGTTTCTCATACACAGTGGGCTTAAATGTGTGGGAGTTAAATGGTGCCTAAGTCTTAAACTGACTCTGTTCAGAAGTGAAATTCACCCACAGTGGGAGTCATGGGTCCTCTGCACCAAAATGAGGCCAAATCATGCCCTTGCTTTCAAAGCAAAACTAGTCGTTGTTCCTGTTCCATGTGTAGGTACATCAGGGAACAAGGATAGAATTTTCTAGGTACCATTCCTCAGGGAGCCCTGCTGATGACATGATAGAATTATTTGGCCTTCATTCCACCAGCAATACAGATTTGTTTTACTCCATTTCCCTTGTTTATAGTCTATCCAGCAATGTTCATTCAAACCAGACTCTGAATGCCTGGCTCTAGTTCTAAGCTGGGCAGCTGAATGATTGGCCAGGATAGCAGCCCAGGAGCCTTTCCGGTAGTCCTTAATAACATGAGAAACTCTTTGTTTGGCCTTTTGTCTTAAAAAGTTGGGCTCAGTCCTGCAAAAGCATAAAGGCCCCTGTGTGTAGATTCCTTTGCAGGATTGGGCCTTCACACAGAGCACAATAGAAAAGGATTTAAATGGAGTTATTTGTGTTTATGGCCATGATGTTAGGTGTGTTTCAGACTAAAACAGCTACCTCTGCTTTTTTCTGAAGTTTAAATGTTAATGAGTAAGAAACCGAGATTTAAAAAAAAGAAGAAAAAAAAAAAAGATCTGGGAGACGACATTGTCAGTGGGATTTGTGATGAATATGATACTCAAATGTTGTTAATAATGGCACTTGCACCCCTGGCTCTCTGAGCACCAAACCTTTATAGTCTGGTCCAGTGTCTTTTGAAGTCTGTGAATTGTTCTACTGATTTCAATGAGCCCTCAGTCAGGCCCTTGTGACCAGTTTTTTCCTCACATGTAGAGAGGAAACATTCACAGCCAGGAGCAGAAACTGGTTGTTATGCTTTACTTAAGTTTGTTATCATATACACTCATTGAGGGAAGAGAGAGAAACTGGATTTCACTCTTCATTTGTGTTTTTCATGCACTTCTACTTGAAGCTCTGCTTTTTTCACACTGCCACTTTGATGATCATGCCCTCTATCTGAAAAAAGAATAAATCATTATAAAAATAATTTCCAGCATATTTGTGTGTGTGCAAAAATAGATAGAAAAATTGCACCGTTTTAATGGCATATAAGGTGGTTTATACTTACACTCACTCAGCACTTCTGTCTGTCTCTCCCTCCTGGTGTCTTTCACATCTGTGTGTTTGGTGACATGAATCTCAAAATTGCTGACACTAGCAGGGTAGCTGCTATATTATCCCACATGTCACTTTCAATCATTTATTTAGGCAAATTCATCTCAGAGGCTCTCTTTCACTTTTACAGAAGTTGCTCTCTTTGAGTCCAAAGTGTTTTCTTACCGTTTTGGAAATGAACAAATTAAATAAACTGCATTTGACCCTTAAAGAAAAATATTTATGCCCACACTGTTCATTCATTACATATGTATGCAATACACACAATGGCGTGGCATGGCATAGTTTTACTGTCATGAGTTACTCAGGAGCAGTAAAGCAACAAATGACTTACGTAGCTTATCCCAAATGAGTGGTGATATATGAAATTATTTTAGGAATACTTTTTATATATGAAAATATACTGTTTTATATTCCCTTCTCTGTAAAACCAGGTGCTTTACTTAGCATTAGCCCAGCTGTATAGGGCTTACAGATATAGTAAAACTACATGTAAAACACCTTCGTCAATGACCTAAAATAGATTTTCCACACATAAAAATATCATGATAAGCATAAATTGGAGAAGGGTTTCTTAATCCAAGGAAGAGGACTGGATGACACTATTTTGGAATCTATCAGTATTTATCTTTAATCATCCAGAGAGGCCACCATTGAGTGACATGAAACACTCCCACCCTCAGGGGATGACACTGCGCAGCCTTCACAGAATTGCCTCTAGAGGCCCTGCCTGAAACTCCAGGGAGATGTTTATAAGCAATGTTTCAGCAGGAAATGGTACTATGTATATATTTGCCAACACTGGACAACAACTGTGATATTGTAACATTTGTACAATGCAGATAAATTATACCTTAAAAAAATTCCGACAAATACATTAGAGCATTCTTCCAGAAGTGTATATAAAAAAGCACCTTTTTGAAAGCTATGGTTCATCATATTGCCCCTGTGCCACATGCAAACAAGCATAATGGTGACTGGCTCGTTGCCAGTATTCCAAACTACTATCCACATGTTAATTTTTGGGTGACATTCTGAATCTGACAACTTTGCTTCCATCAGCTATTTCTTGCAATTCTACCAGTAATATATATGTTAAATAAGAAAATATTATATATTTTGTTTTAAACACAATACTGTCTGCAAGGAGTGGAAGAGAATAAGTTATTATGACTTAGAGAGAGAGCAACAAGTGGCATTCTCCTTCCATCTTTTGAAAGTACCACAAGTATGCCAGTAGAGAGAAGCCAGAATCTACCTACTTGTTCCTTTTCAGAGCACGTATCAGATTTCTTCCTTCCCCGCACATGCATGACTTCATTGTCTTCAGTATGACTCATGTAAGAGTAGAAGGGTAGAACGCGGGCTTATCACTAAGGGACTATGGGGTGATACATTGTCACCCGTACATACTGCTTTAAATGATGTATTGAGGAAACAAAATCTGCAAGAGTCAGCACCTGCATTTCAAGGATTTACATAAAATTAACCCTAAATAGTTAGGCTTCTGCCACTTGTGACTGGTTTCTCTGCTTCCAACAGTTAGAAGTGATTGCATTTGGACATTAAGTGAGAGATTTCTGAAGAGAAAAAGAATTGTCAGCTATTTTTTTGCCACGGTAGAAGTAATTGAGATTTCAGGGCAGCATACTCCCATTCTGAATAAAATACTTTCTTTTCTTTTCTTTTCTTATCTTTTTTCTTTTCTTTTCTTTTCTTTTCTTTTCTTTTCTTTTCTTTTCTTTTCTTTTCTTTTCTTTTCTTTTTCAGATGCATGTTTTCAGTAAGGTGTGACATTCCCAAGAAACCAAGATTAATCGTTACACTCAAGCATTCTGTACCTGGTCACTAGGACTGCATGAAAAAAATGGGTTAATAAGAGAGATGGATCCAGACTGAAACTCTGGCTTTGAACACACCCAGATTCTGGAGAAGCCAGGGTGTGAACTTTGTGGATCACCGCGCCTCTGGTTAATGAGCCCACATGTTGTGGGCATATTTACAGTAAAATGGAATGACTTCTAAGTTAATTGCATGGATGCTAGGCTGTGGGAAACTGCTTGCAACTCCATAAGTTAAAAGCAATGTGATTGATACATCATGAAAGGCATTAAATTGGTGGTTAAATTAGTTATTGAACTACCTGTAGGCTTATACCATCCATTTAAGTGGGAATGGACAATAAGACTGACAATTGCATAAATCCTCATATCACACCAGAACTGGTTCAATACCTCAAGCATAAAGATGCTGTTCCATGAAGACTGATTAGAACAGTGTCAAGATGAAAAGCTTATTTTTTATGACAAATAATCGAGTTAATCTTTGCTGCAGAAGAATTATAAAGATTTAAATAGCTCCATATCCCGAGAGTAACAGAAAAGTTGTCTTTTAACCCTGATAGTACAGGTGGCTCATGTAAATGAGCTACAGAGCTGACTACTTAATAAATGTAGCCAGTTCTGCAGGTTGAGCCAACAGATTGTACTTTAATGTTTTGAGCGTTAATGATGTGTTTCGCATCCTGTTTAAATGCTGATCTTATGATGTAAGTAAATTTGAGGTAACACTGAATCATACATAGGTTTGATAATGCATTCCAACATAGTTAATACCTATGGTCGGATAGTATTTCATAGAAAAGATACAGTGGCTTAACTACAGGCAGACTTTTAAGCACTGGTTTGTCTGTATATTACAGTCCCTGCTTAAGCAGTCCCATGGGGGTAAGGTCTGTCTCTCTAAATCTACCAGCAAAGCAAACAATATGCAGAAAGGAGTGGATGATGCAATATCTAGGGAGAAGAAGTCCACACTGTGCTGCCTCAGACAGCTCCTTCTGGGTCAACGAATCTATATGTTGCCTTAGCCTAAGAGCTCTGACTCAGAGCCGCATTTTAGCCATGTTTTTAGGATAGAAATACACAGTAGATACCTTTAACAGTGTCCTGGTTTTGTCTAATATAAATAGTTAAAGTTACCCTAGTATTTGTGATATTCCCTGCACTTTACTTTCCTCCATTAACTGCAGAGAATTCCTACAATACTGATGACATTTTGTTTAGTTATCCACAGCATTACTGAAATTAATGCATTTGGCAAGTTTTAATGTATATTCATATTCACACACCATCATCCTTCACATACACAGATCCAGATCCTGGTCCCCAATGTCCCCATTGCATTTTCTCCAGTGCGTTGAACCACTGTGCTGTCTCTCTGAGCACAATAACTAGATCTGTGCCACCCCTTCCTTCCCCAACTTCTCAGTATAAAGAGATTGGTCAAATAATAGAAGAGGGTGTGGTCAGAGAACACTGTGCTCTAGTGACTCCTAGCTGCCATAATGGCCCAACAGGGGACTTTTACAGAGGGCTATCATTTAAAGCAACAATGAAGTACAGCAATTTTAGGAATCAGCCCAGTTAGAGCTCTGGTATACTTGAGGATTCTGACCACTGAATATAGACAGTTGAGCTTGGTAGTGTGGAGATTTTCAATACGGTGCTTGTATCTACAATACATTTAGAAAGAAAGATCAGATAAAAAGATTTTCCTCCTCTTCCTTCCTGTCCCTATTTTATAAGGAAAGTCTGCCTCACTCCACCCATCAGTAATTCACTGGACTAACAAAATGGAGTATCATTAAATGGCATTTTCAAAAGTGGGTGTTTTTTAGAGTACATTTTGCCTATTGCTAGCAATAAACAGAAAAGACTGTCAGCAAAAAGATGAACTGAAAGTGTTTGAACAGCAATTCTAACTCAGATGTTCTTTGCTTTCCCTTCATTATAGTTTATATTTACAAATTACACAATTCTAATCACTGCAGAATAGATTTTGATTAATGATATCTGGATCCATATGTGGAATAAGAACTGTATGTACAAGGGATCTCTGCAGTCTAAAAAATTGTGATTTTTAATGGTTTTTTTAAAGATGTAAAACCTCTGGTTATTTTGTAATTGTAAGTGAAATTGCTGTTTGCTGACAAATTTAACATTTTAACTAAACAATGAAATAATTGATAGGATATACTTTGTTCACAGAAAACAATATTAAGTTGAATAAAAATGCATTCCATTCACAGATGAGAGAGCACTATAGGGAATACAGCTGCTATAGTAGTTTCCTTCACTGACAAACTTTGCTTCAATAGGCACCTTATTTCACTGGTATGATGAAATCCAGTTTAACAAATACTTTTCCTCACTCTGGAAAATCTGCATTTTTGAGCTGGATCCAAAGGCCGTTGAAGTCAGTGGAAGTCTTTCTACTGACTTCAGTGGGCTTTAAATCAGGCCTTTAACTAAGAAACTGATCTGTACTTTGAATCCATATTAATTATATATTTCAAAATACTCTGTGGAGATTTTACATTCTAATAACATCTTATCCATTTGCAGTTGGCATTCCCTGAACTACCCCTATTGTTCCCTCCCAGAACACAGTTTTTACAAGCAAAACGTGACACATAATTTGACTGATATAAGAAACAAGAGAGCCAGACCAGAAATGCTAAAGAACTCTGTTTCCAGGAAGCAACCAATCTGGTGACATTGTCATCTATTCCTGTAAAAAAAAAAAATCTAGGACGAAAATGCAATTTCTCAAATATAAATTCAGATGATTCATTTCAAAAGCTGCCTTTAAAGTACTGACAGGATAGAAGGAAAACATGTCACTGGCAGCCAGCTCTACATAGTTGTGCTATTAGAAACAAGGTTAAAGTTATAAATAGCAATTTTTATACAATGCCAGTACTATATATGAAACAGAAAACTTTGTTTTCTCCTGTCAAAAATAGTCCTTAAATGGAGAACAGTACATTAGACAGAGCTTAAAATGTAATGGATTATCCTTGAATGGGTAACAATGGCTCCATTCTTGGGAAGATGTCATAGCAAAAGACCCAATTTGTTATCATACTGCTAATAATACCACTGCTCTCAAAATGATGTGGTATCTTGAATGAGCCTAAGTAGGATTCGTTGAATGTCCCACACAGAATACTGTGTAATAGTATAATGGCTAGTGCAAGGGTATATCACAGAACTATTGTTCTAGTCTTGAGAAAATGGGGCACAGATTTAAAGGACTGTAGCCAGTGCAATGCCTACAAGAGTACAAAATATAGTTTAATATTATCAGTGAGGTAACCCCATCTCCCTCCACCTCCTACCCGCCCAGTAATTCTAAATTCTGAGTTCCAAACTGGTCTGCAGACTTCTGCATTATCATGCCAAGGCCTGATAGTTATAATTCCTGAGATGGTTAGAAATACAATAAATGTCTTCTCTTCCCTGATTGCTTCACAAAAAATACTACCTTTAAAAAGAAATGTTCACCTCTCCTTAAGGATCCACGAGGGGCTAGATCCACAAAGGGGTTTAGGTGCCTAACTGCAACTTTAGGCTAGGTATCAGAAGCAGACGGTGGTGCAACACTTTGGCCTGGACTTAGGCACTGAAGTTCCTTTGAGAGGCATTATCACGTTCCTCTCCTCAGCATTTTCTACTGGCTAGTTTAGGTGGCTCACCGCTCAGCATGCTGACTTTTGTGGATCCCATTCTTAGGCATCTGTCTTTCTCCATACCTTGTACAGGGAACCTGGGCACCTAACTCAGGGACTGGTGATTCTACTAGGTGGCAGGGCGCCTAAATGTTAGACATTGCAATGCTGTGTCCCCTTGGTAGATCTATCACTAGCTGCTTCAAAAAGCAAGACCTTGTTTTGATTTTTACTTATTAACTACCTTTTCCCTCAGTCTACAACATGGACAGAAGGTTGACAAAAATAAACCCTGCCTTTTACACATCTCAGTGATGGGTAGAATCTCACTTCCCCGTTCCCTCCCAGCAAGACCTGAACCTGAAAAACTGTAGTTCTGTGAATCTTTGAGATTGGCTATCAGGAACTAAACAGATATCTTTTTATTGTGTCGATTGCAAGATGCCTCAAATCTTTTTGATACACAGTAAATTATACAGCGCTATTTCAGATACAAAGCAGAAGTCTGAGACATTGTCTTTCAAATGATAAATAAAAATATTTAATATATTTCTATGTATAAGGAGTTTTTATCTTCTATTATATTAACTGTTTGCATTAATTGTTTTTTATGTTTCATCCCTTCCTAGGACTCAGTTAAACTTTATAAAAACATTTTTAATACAAATAAATAACTTCAGCTAGTCTCAGAAGCTCAGAAGTCTCATGTAAATAAATTATATCATTATTAAATTCCTTGTCCTTATCTCAAGGAAATACAGATGTAGTCTTCAACCTACATCTCCAAATCCCTCACTTGTTCTCTTCATTTCATGCCTGATCTCTCCCTTTTGTTTCCTTCTGCTACTGTTATCTTCAGCTGCTCTATTGCTCTTCTCCTTAAATCCTGGAACACTCCTCATTCCTATGAAGCAAGCTTCAACCACTTCTTCATTCCTAAGACTTTCTTTACCAGGAGTTTAAGTGCTAACCCCTCACACGACTTAATCACTGTCAGGAAGTTTGAAGATGACACCAAGCTGGGGGAACTGGTAAATATGTTGGAAGGTATGGGTAGGATACAGAGTAACCTAGAAAAATTGGAAGATTGGGGCAAAAGAAATCTGATGAGGTTCAACAAGGATAAGTGCAAAGTCCTGCACTTAGGATGGAAGAATCCCATGTACTGTTACAGATTGAGGACTGACTGGCTAAGCAGCAGCTCTGCAGAAAAGGACCTGAGGTTACAGAGGACAAGAAATTGGATATGAGTCAACAGTGTGCCCTTATTGCCAAGAAGGCTAATAGCACATTGGACTGCATTAGTAGGAACATTGCCAGCAGATAGAGGGAAGTGATCGTTCTCCTCTATTCAGCATCAGTGAGGCGACATTTGGAGTATTGTGTCCAGTTCGGCCCCTCAATGCAGAAAGGATGTGGACAAATTGGAGATAGTCCAATGGAGAGCAAGGAAAATGATTAGGGGACTGGAGCACATAACATATAAAAAGAGACTGAGGGAATTAGTCTTGTTTAGTCTGCAGACGAGAAGAATAAGGTAGATTTGATAGTGGCCTTCAACTACCTGAAGGGAGGTTCCAGGGAGGACGGAACTAGGCTTTTCTCAGTGGTCGCAAATGAGAGAACAAGGAACAGTTATTTCAAGCTGCAGGGAGGTCTAGATTGGATATTAGGAAAAAAGTTTTCACTTGGAGGGTAGTGAAGCACTAGAATGGATTACCTAGGGAGATGGTGAGATCTCCATCTTTGGAAGTTTTTAATGCCCTGCTTGACAAAGCCCTGGCTTGGAAGATTTAGTTGGGGTTGGGCCTGCTTTGAGCAGGGGATTGGACTAGATGACCTCCTGAGGTCTCTTTCAACTCTAATATTCTATGACTCAATGATTCATAAGAATCCAGCCAACCAACTGAACATGCAGTACTGCTCCTCCACTGGGAGAGTCCCCCAGATAATGACCTGGGGATGGGTTATCTGAAATTGTCTAAGGGAGTTTGGTGCCCACCTCCCATTAAAAGTCAAAAAGAGTTGCATGCTTAACTTCTTTAGGCTCTTCTGAAAATATAGCATGGACTCTTTTTGTTTACATATGTTTGTTTCCTAGACTGTGAATCGATTAGCATAAAGGCAGTTTCTTACTGTATCTTCTGTACAATGTTGAACACTTTTAACACTTCGATATGGATAACAAGGAGGAGATCAATGACGCAACACTTCAGAAGTACTTTCCTGACCTCACCATGCCCAGAACTAATTTAGGCATTCATAAAGCATCATTGAGTCCTTATTGTGGCAAAAGAATATATTTTCTGTCCATTAGTAATCTCTTTATAGTTTACATTCAGCCACAGCTTCAGATTCAAATCTGTGAATGGCCCATACTGCCACTAATTTAAGTGCCAATTTTCCACTGTTGTATATAACATGAGCAGTACAATTAACTATGATTGTTATAGTGCAATGAGAATTCTACATCTCTAATGTATTCATGCTAATATGCACTTGTTTTTCTCTTATAATGGTAAGGCTATGGTTTTTTAGTAGTAGGAGAAATTGAGTTGACAAGCATTAATCTGCAAGATCATATGGCAAAGAGGAACAGTGAAGTAGAATTGTAAAATATGGCAAGAAATTTTCATCATGAGCAAGATGACTTAGCCAATATTAAACCTTATTGGAAATCATAGAAGTTTTTTTTTCATTAAAAAGATTAGAAACCTCTATTACTTATTTTAGTGGAAGTTTTGTGGCCAACTTTCAATATCCAATCTTAATTTTTGTTGGCAGTTGTAGTGAGCCTTGGGCATATGTGCACATCTCAAGATGGCACTTACAGAGTTGGAGTGAAATATTGTTGGGAGCTTCATTCTACCCTCTGCTGCTGGTGAGCTTGCACATTGGCTCTCCAGCCAGGAGAGGACTTTTTTTTTGCTATGTTATTAGTAAAAGAAATTCTGAGTGGCTGAAATCTTCTTGTTCATCTTATAGAGGTAGGTTCCCAAAACATCAAATTGTTTGGATGACTTAAAACTAGATTCCTGTAATATTTCAGAGGAATTGTTCAAACACAACTTCAACATTTAGGAGTGCAAATAATGCTGAAGGCTTGTGCTAGTAAATCCCTCAGGTACTTTTTAAAATCAACCTCTTAGATCCTAGTACTATAGGTTGTTTGCATGATTCAACATTAGTGCCAACATTCTGCGTGTAACAATCTTGCACTGATGGGGAAAGGACTAGATAGCTTAAAGGACTTTCCCATTTCTAAATCTATGACTTTATTATCAGAAATCCACACCTAGCCTTACATAGTATAACTAGATGATATTACACCTGTGTGAAAGACCAGTAGGGAAATGACTACTTCATTTTAATAGTCTAGCAGTTCAATTTTTTTTCACATAGCTGATGCATTATTTGTTGTCCTTGAGACTGAATATACATGATACTCTCTGTGCTGTTGGTTAGAAAATGTTAGTCTCTGGCTGGGTCTACACTGATGGCGGCAAATTTGCCACCGTCACATCGATTGCTCTGGATCAACTGAGCGGTCTGTATAGATGCGCTCAGTCAATCCATGAAGCGATGCAGGAAAACCATCTCAGTAAGTGGAGTAGCGCTGCGTCGAAGGGAGTGCTGTTCCCTTCGACGCAGCACAGTATGGACGCCACGCAGAGGAGATGCTGCAAAGTCGATGGGAGTTACGCAAGTGCTTTATGTCACTTGCGTATCTATTGTCGACTGCCACCAAATCACAAAGGTAAGTGTAGACCGGGCCTCTGTAAAGTTTCTTAATGAATGGGATTACTATAAAGTTGGTCCAGAAGTAGTGATGGTAATTCACTATAATAATCTAATAAATATTTTGAATGACTCAACTTGCATCTAAAAAGTGATATCTGTCACTAAAATCTAAGATTAATAACAAGCAGAATGGGAAATAACTAAGAATTTAGACAAAAGCAACAAAAAGTTTCTCAAGGTTAAATACATCCTTTAGATTTCAAGCATTTCAGAGCACGGTTTTTCTCTTTTCTATGTCTTTACACAATGGGGCCTCAGTCTTAACTGAAGCTTTTGGGCATTACCATAATAAAAATATTTAATAATATATAATTTCCCTTAACACATAAATACAAATCTGTGACTTTTCTGAACCCACAAACATGAAATCAGTGCTGCTTTCTAACTATTTAAGTGCCACCCATCTATAGGTTTTACAGATGCTTAATTACATGCATAGGCCTCCAATTATTTAATGGATATAAAGAAAAACATACTAACTCTTGGTCAGGATGTCTCTTGATTAACAAAAATAAACTGAAAATAAAAAATAAATCAAAAGTGCTTAAGATAATCATAAAAGCTCTCTAATCTTATAGTACTTCTGAAGTCTTCCTGGAATTTTGCTTGCCATAGATGATCTTTACAGATTCTGCTGGTCTTTTTGCTATTTAGCTGCTTTCCTGGATGCTGCCAGTCTCACCTGTGTTTTAGTTGTTGACTATTAATGATGGATTTCAATGCCGTATCAATGGTCAGTTGCCATGGGACGGATGCAAAGGCCTATTCAAATCATATGACTGTGGGCCTGGACATCAAGCAATTTCTTCCACTTTTAGAGGTTCATGGAATTTGTGGAAATACCTTCTTTGCCATGTCTCTTTTCTGGGAGCTTTGAGCCAAAATAAGAGGCATCAGACATTTCGTTTAATCAGGTTGGATTCTGTTATCTTTATGGAAATCTATTATTTTTCCCCTGAAGGAAGTTGGAAAAATCCAGTGGACTCAGCAAACCTATAGCTGAAATTTGTTGACTCTCCACTGTCTCAAATAGTGATCAGTTTAGCAACTATGTCACTTGCAGTCACTACTTCTGATTATGAATTGGGCAAAATGTTGAACAAAATTGTTCACCATGTTAACATTATAATATAAAAATCCATGAAAAAATTAAAACTCATAAAAGTTGGAATACTTCAGTTGAATAAACACATACCTTCAGCATTTCACTTTCTCTAATCTCAAGACAAACAAGTTGGCATAGTCTGCTCGAGTAACTATTTAATTTCCCCTTATTTTCCATTGACACGAGTAAAAATAAAATGCCACTTTAACAAAGGCATTTTTTTCTTTAACCTAATACAAAATTAGTGTTTTTAAATCTTCAGAAGAACTCACAAATCAGAGCCATCACCACAGGATTAGCACAACAGAAAAATTTCCTCCTAAAGAAAAATGAAATAAAAAATAAAAAATAGAAAAGAATGTTTCTTGCCATCTCTTCAATGAACAATAATCCTCAAAGAGTTAGGACACGATGGATAGGACTGACACTCTAGTCAGGTGCCATCTGATAATTATCCTTTCATCGGTTTAGAAACTTTTCTATCTGTCTGATATTGTTTCTAGTTTGTCCCTTCAGTTAAGGTCCACATGTTGTCATCATCATCATAGAGTGGGCAGAGGAGGGGTGAAATCTTCTAAAGCCCAGTTTTCTCCACAGACCTCATGGCATCTCCTCTACTGGGTTGAAGCTCCTGGGTCTTAGAAGGAAAGACTGAGGAAACAAGCATGCTTTGAGCAATGCTGCCCATGAGACTGAACAGAAATCAATCTGAGAGTTAGTGTAGTTCAGGCCAGCAGTATCTTTGCTCTGGGAATTATATTTAGATCATTGCTAAGGTTTGGGGGATCTGGAGAAGCGGTTGCCTTCATCCAAATTCTGGCTCTGTAATGCTACTTGGGCTCGGGGTGGGTGGGGGGGGAGAATATAATGAGTTCTGTAACAAATCATTAAAAATAATCTATTCCCTCTGAGTGAAACCCATCCCTAGTTATACAGGCCTTAAATCCTGATTCAGCCCTCACAATAGAATTTGAGTGGGATTTAAGTAGAGCATAAACATTGTCCTGCTGCTTTTTACAGGGCTGGATTACATATTTTCTGTGCTGTACTTGCTGAGTGCCAAAAGTCACTTAGTATATATGCCTTCACATCCTAACTGCATTAAAGACCTGTGTGTGATTACAAAATTAAGTATTCAACATCAATAACGGGCATGCAAATAGATAATACATCTACTTATAATGCTGATTCCCAAATGTAACACCTGTCTGGAGTACCAATTTGACTCTCCCTAGCAACACAACAACTCTCCACAGCAACAATCCATCTGTCCACATTACCAATCCAACTTTTCACTGAAAAAAAGTCAAAATCTTTCCAGGATCAATCAATCTCAATAGCCAGCTAAGCCTAGGTTCTGAAGCAATAATCTACATTTTCCCACCATGCCATTGAGGAAGTTCAGCCCAAAACTATCAATCATTCCTGTAGATTGCGGTTACACAACATTGATTAAAAAATAATTAAGGAACCTATGCAAAATAAGAGTATCTATTTGATACAAATTATATATACTTTCTTTTACAATACTATTTGCAGTGGGCATGTCTCCATATGGCAGAACAATAAGCAACTTCGGTGAACTAACATTGAAAGAAAGATAATTTTCTGAAATCACTGAACTCCTTTCATAATGGAAAACATGCAATATTTCTATTTGTGAATGCTAACTACTTCATATGTATCACAAAATTCTAAATGCTATTATATGTATTTATTTCTTGCTCTTTGTAGTGCTATGATGGGAACTTTTTTGTATTTCAGTTCCCCCATTACGATACTTATTTATTCCATCTTTAAACTCCAGTATCACTATGGTTCCCAATGTCATTTTTCTTGTATCTTGCTACACAGCGCATCTTCAATATGAATGTCTGTATCTATGTGAAGACTGCACACATAACTGACAAAGAGACACACATACAAGCTAACAATCTGAATTATGCTCAGGGCCCTCAATTTTATGGCTACTGCACTTAAACTGACATAGCGACTAGAAATAAAGCAACCATGAGAAAATAAGCAAGACTCACACAGACACTACTAGGCTGTACAAATGAAATCAGGCATTTTAAACACAGGATCCTGGATTCTTTTTTTCCAAAGCTATTTAAGCTGGCATTAAGAGTTAAGTATGATGTCATTCAGGCAATCACTTAGCATCACTACATAACAATATGTGAAAACCTAAGGCTCTTGAATTCTACAGCTATCAGTGGATCCTGTGGGTGTGAAATTGCAGATATCACTACCACAGCAGCACTGCAGAATTTAGTGTAATCTAACAATCAATTTGCTTAATTTTGCTGCAGAAACTGGGCTTGGAATGCCACAGGACTCAAAAGGCCCTAATTAGAAAATTAGATTTCTGTGTTGTTAATCATTATGTCAAAATGCAAGGGATATGTGGTTTGCCAAGTAATAGAGCCTAGAAAGAGAAATTTCTTGGGAAAGAACATTTTCTTCTGGAAAGATATTTATCTAATTTGAGGCAAATGTTCTGTTTGCAGAACAACAGTGATGTTTCAAAGGGATTGGAATGGCAAACACTATGGATAAGTTAGTGGTAACGAACTACAAAACTCTTGTTACAAAACTAGTTTTATTTAACCAAGTTATGAGACTGTTTCTGATCCTTCAGCCATCTGTCTCTAATCTAATCTTTATAAATCTTGTTGAGCACTTGTACTTTTATTCAAAAAACTTTGTTTCATGTTTCTAAAAATACTGACCATGGGCTAAATACTATAGTATTAGCAGTTTCTGGGAAAATGAGGCAAGACCACATTATTAAGAATCCAACAAAAACTTCAAACGCTGTCACATTGGTACTTTTATGGCCCCAGAACTGCAATATCCAAATACTGCATGGTCCTTAAAGTGTTTATCCTCCTAATACTCTGAGAGTTAGGAAAGTGGTGTTGTCCCCATTTTGCAGAGGAGAAACTGAGGCAAAGAAAGATAAGTAAATTGGTCAAGATCAGACAGGAAGTCTAATGGTGAACTGAACCCACCTCTCGTAACATGAGGTCTAGTGCTCTAACTGTAGGACCTTCTTTCATCATCTTTCTGAGGCTTCCTTTTAATTCTGCCTAAACCCTCACACAGGAGCGACTAACTGGTTACTGGTAGCTCTACCTCCTAACAGACCATTGCTTCTCTTTCAATTCTCCTAGCCTCTCTCAAACTATATCCACCTACAACAAAGTCAGTGGGAAAAGGGAACCTATTCCATTCCGTTGATTGGAGATGGATTCACAGCTAAAGCTGGATGAATACTGGAAAACATTTTCTTGAAATGCTCTCTTGGATATAAACATGTTTTCTTCATCTGTGCTCATACCGTGTTTAGGTTCACTCTGAATAAAATTCACTCCTGTGATACAGTACAAGTCTGGTCTTGTGCTGGCCTTTTGCATGGGTCTGAATTTCACCTCTCTGCAAATGGAGTTTTACATGCAAGAATGTTTGCAGAAAGCGAATTTTAAGATTGCATGTTCAAGTGTTTGCAAGTAGTGAATTTTAAGCTCACATGGAGGAATACTCAAACAGGATGTGGCATATTTTACATGGTATAAGCCACTTTTCAATGAGAAAACTATGATGTGTTTGTAGCCATTCAACAAAAGGCTAAACTGGTCACTGATGATCCTGCTATAATGACCATGCAAAGAGTAGTTAAGACTATCAGGACATCATTGCGAGATCTAGGTTTATATCTGTTAACTGTTCATTCAGCTGTGTTTACAGGAAGTATCCTAATTAGGATTCATAGGAACTGTGTTTTCTGAGTTTTCTCTGCGAATAAATTTGATAGCAGGAGCTTTTGTTTTTGCTTTACACGCAGCAGAAGAGTATTCCGATTTTTATACACATTTAATGATGCCCAGGTCATCTGTGGAAGCTGAAACCTGTACATCAGTCTCTAAAAGATGAGTGCCTACCGATTCAAATAAAGTATTTGACCTATTATTTCAAGGCAATAATAGAGTCATAAAACAATCTATATGGGTCAGCGACTAGAGAGGGACAAAGATCCATATTTTGCCAGCAAGGGCTGCACAAGCAATTCAAAAGTGGCTAAAGCATTTCCCCCAATTTTTTTTAATGCAAATGAATTGTTATTTAGAAAGTTAAGAGCAAGTAAAAATTTAATTAATTTCAGAATTATTTATTTTGCAATAACTATAACTATAGCATTTTCAATTAAGTTCCATCCTGTAGTTCTGGTATCTATAGTACTTGAAAGTAAGCAAAAGGATGTTATAACTGTAGTTCCTCAGCATAAGTCTAGCAATGATTTTGTGGCATTGTGCTCATAGGAACAAAAATCTGAAAACAAACAGAAATACTAATATTTTGCACCTGTTCGGGTTTGTACCTGTTCGGGTTTGATCTGAGTTCAAGAAAGTACAAGGTGTGTTTGTGAATGCAAATTCAGGTATGAATTATTTCATCATATAAAGTTCATGGGTATAGAATTTTAAAGGGCCGTAATGTTGGCTCATTGTCAAGTGTACTGTATCTTGTAAGTTGACACTGGGAACTAGAGATGAGTGGACATTAAAATACATACAGCCCACTTATTCTACTAATGGGTACTATAATGAGACTAAATTCTTGAAGAAAAACTAATTAACTTACTCATCACCCAAAAAAATTCAGGTGGTGCTTCCAATTGAATTATCCAAAGGCTACTTATCTGAATTAATAGGAGACTATGCCTCTACAAATTGACTGATTGCAACTGGGAAATTGCAGGCCATGAGTAGGATACCCTAGTGTTAAGAAACCATATTTAAACATTGTTCTTAAAAAACAGTTTCTATTAATTTTCTTAAGCTTGTGAGGGATAGGTGCAATGTTATTCAGTCAATTAATTATGGTTTGTTTGAGATTAACAGTGTTGCATTAGTTCTGTTGGTTCCAGGATATGAGAGAGACCAGATGAGTGAGGTAATATATTTTATTGGACCAACTTCAGTTGGTGAAAGAGACAAACTTTTGAACTACATAGAGCTCTTCCTCAAGTCTGGAAAAAGTAGTCAGAGTGTCACAGCTAAATACAAGGCAGATTGTATTTATCATATTATTAAGCATAAGGACTTTACACATGCTGCAAGAAAACATTCAAAATGAAGTGGGCAATTAACACTTCTGTAGTCATCGGTCAAAGGAGAGCTAGTGGGTTACAGATTGTTGTTATTTATTAAAATCAGTGTCTCTACTGAGTCCATAATTATTGGTGTCTAACAGAGTTATTAATTTAAGTCCTCAGACTTTTTTGGAAGATACTGTGCAGGTTTCCTTTGAATGTGGGGACTGAGAGGTCAGATATGGAGTGATCACCTTGTGAAAAGTGTCCAACCATTGGTGACAGGGTGTCTTTTGTCATGTTACTAGGTGAATTCATTCAAGAACATAGTACTTGTCTGTCTGCTTTCACCCATATAATTGTCGTTGGGGCATTTATGAACTGGATGAGGTACACCACATTTTGTGAGATGTGTGGATAGGACCCCTGGATCTTGAAAGGTGTGTTGGTGGGGAGGTATTGATCATCACAGCTGTGGACATGTAGTTGCAAATTTTACATCTGTTGTTATGGAAGGGGTTGGTGCTAATTTGAGTTGGTGTGTCCTGGTCTGTAGGGGAGCTTGCTTCTGACCATGAATGTAGCAAGGCTGGGGCTTTGTTTGAAGGCCAGAAGAGCGGTTTCAGGAAATATTTCTTTCAGGATGTGGTCCCCATCAAGTATGGGTAATAATTTGCCGATACCTCACAGCTTGAGCATCAGATAAGGTAAATTGACTCTATCACCTTAGTAAACAGTTTGAAAATTATTATAAGACACATATCCACAAAGGACTTAAGCATTGAGAGGCTGAGCATCACAATATCTAACTTTTAGACACCTAGAAAATCACAGGAACAACACTGTGATGCATGAAATCTGAATTAAGTGCCTTGACTCCCTGTATCATGAATGGGAATTGATAGGTGCCTAAGAATGGGATCCACAAAAGCCAGCATACTAAGTGGCTCCCCACATAAATTGGTTGATAGGCTGGTGAGGGGGATGTGTCCTAAGCCCTTCCGCTCTTACAGAAAGATGCCAAAGTCCAGGCTTCAGAGAGGCACTGATCTCTGCCTGCAGTACACAACTGGGAAGCCCTCTCCTGGAATCAGTAGCTTAGGCACCTAAGTCATTTCTTCTGATTATGAGGTTAATGTCTGCCTCACTCCACACAAAATGCTGATGGGAAGAATGGTGGAAAGGAGCTAACCTTATAACTTCTAGCCCAGTGGTAAGAGCATTCATCTAGGATGTGGGAGACCCACCTTCATTCCCCTTTATTCTGCCTGAATGAGAGAAAGGATTTGAACAGGGGGTTCCCAACTCTCAAGAAAGTGCTTTAATCACATTCTGATGTGAGGCTCCCTCAGTCTCTCCTGTTTAAGTATTTTATACAAATGGAATAGCTTTAACTGGAGAGAATGAGGAAACCTCACATAAGGACATCCCATCTTTCCTGAGAGGTAGGATCTGAACAAAGATCTCCCTTTCCCCTCTCAGGCAGAGAAGGGGAGTTTGAACCTGTGTATCCTACAGCCCAGGTGAGTGCTCTTGGGTTAGAAGGTAGGCACGGGCACCACCACCTCTGCCTCCAGACCAATTTTGAATGGATCTAATTTGGTAGGCATGGTTAGAGGCCCTCTCCAGTCTCAGGCCCTGCATATGAGATAGACAAGGGGTTCTCAGCCAGGGATACATATAACCCTGAGGGTATACAGAGGTCTTCCAGGAGTGCATCAATTCATGTAGATGTTTGCCTAGTTTTATAGCCGGCTATATAAAAAGCACTAGGAAAGGCAGTACAAAATAAAATTTGATATAGACAATGACTTGTTTATACTGTTCTATACCCTGTACAATGAATTGTAAATACAATATATTCCAGTTGATTTATTTTATAAGTATATGGTAAAAATGAGGAAGTATGCAGTTTTTCAGTAATAGCGTGCTGTGACAGTTTTGTATTTCTATAGAGCTGATTTTGTAAGTAAATAGTTTTTAAGTGATGTGGGTATAAAACTTGGGGTATAAAAGACAAATCAGACTTCTGAAAGGGGTACGGTAGTCTGGAAAGGTTGAGAGCCACTGAGATAGATGCTCCTCCACCTATCTTCCCTCAGTTCATGGATCATATGGGAGCTTATGTGTGGGAGTGGTGTCCAGGTCCCGATCATAAGGCTTCAGTGTGACGTGGCTAGAAGGAAAAAATCTAGGACCTAGGGAACTTTTATAAAGAAAATTTAGGCACTTACAGAATTAGACAGCAGCTGAGTAGGTGCTTTGTGGTCCCTAAAACTGAGACATATGTGCCTAGGTAACTTTGTGGATCTGGACTTAAAATGCTATCCTTTTCCCCTGTCCTTTGTATGACATTTCTCTTAGGCCTCAGGGTTTGCCTAGAGGGCTCCTGTTGAAAGACTAACATCTCTGACCATGCAAGGGGCAGCCTACACTATTCTTTTATAAAGGTGTAGCCAAAAATATTCCCTGACCCCAGCTCTTCAGTACTGTCATTGGATGAAGCCTTATCATCTGGTCTACTACTCTTGTGCACCATGGTGCTTTTGAGACGTATGCATGGGTATGTTGGATCTGGTAGAAAAGGAGCAGTGTGTTCTCTCCCTTTCTCAGACATCTGTGCAGAGCAATCCATAATTTAGCCATGGACAGACTAATTGGACTATGAAATGCTACACGTGTGCTCTGAAGTTAGATTGCTGTTGATATAGCAATATTAAATTTGACTTCCATGTTTATCTGAAATATACAGCATTAATATATGCTCTTAAAATGTCTCTTTAACTATATTTAAGCAAGTAAATAAGGTGTCCTGAATTTTAGAACTGCTGAGCACAACAAATCTCTTTGAAAGTCAGAGCAATTTGGGATTGAGATGCATAACTTTAAGTACACAATTTTGAAAAATCTAGCTATCGTTTTTTGCATTTAACACTCATTGGCATGATTTTTGTGTACATTT
Source organism: Mesoclemmys tuberculata (assembly GCA_007922155.1). Taxonomy (NCBI): domain Eukaryota; kingdom Metazoa; phylum Chordata; order Testudines; family Chelidae; genus Mesoclemmys; species Mesoclemmys tuberculata. Next base: position 64,257,751 of record ML675610.1, read on the forward strand.
GACAAATATTATTTTTCTTTATATCACATTTATATGCCGCTCCCCCCTGTGTACTGCACACCCAAAGATTGGACACTTTGAGCAAATCAACGTTTCATGTTAAATTCCTTTCAGTAAGGAAGGTGACCAATGACTAAACTTGTTTAATTACTTATGAACTGAAATGATTACTGATGTTTGATACCATGCCATATACCCAGTATTTTAATTAATAAATTAAGAAGAGGGATTCCTGACCTGTGAGAGATCAGCCTAGCAACCTTTGTTTGCAAACCTAACTCATACGACTTGTCCTTATTCAGGTAAGTGCCCCTATAGATCTTGAATAGTTAGACTTCCTGTGAGTGGCATGAATTTCACCCCCAGTGCATAGAACCAGCTCAGTTCCCTATAGGACCCCATTTTGGGGCTGCTGTTGTACATTCAGCAAGCATTATGCACAGGCCACAGCCAATGGTGCAGACCCACACCTTGAGGTTGGAGAGGTGGAATTTCATTTCCTTAATGCTTTACCCTTGCCACTTCACTCACAAAACATAATTACTTGGGCTTTAATCACATGAGATGAAGTTTGGCCCTAAAGTCATAAATGAAGAATCTGTATCAGTATAGTCATGAATATCTGGAATATCTATTAGTACTATACATCTGCTTAAGGAAATATCTAAAACTACCAGAATTGAGAGAGATTATTCAATAGTTGGCTAGCATGCTAAATTGATTGAATAAAATATGATCTTGACTGAGTCACTCAGGGAGCTAGAGAAGGAGGATTCAGTTGTCAGTTATATACTACAGAAAGAAATAAAACCTGAATACTTTATTTATTGAGATTAATAGGGGTTTTCTTTTTGTTTTTGCTTTTTCCTATTTACTGCAAACTTCCATGGGATGGAATGAATGCAATGATAGGTGGGAAGGAATTCACTCTCTGCAGGAGCACTTCTTTGTGACCAGACCTGTGGTAACAACTCTCTCTCCATCTGCCAGCTCCTAAGAATGGTCATTCCAGTGGTCTCTCTTCCTGTGACTCAACCCTCAGGCCAGTTCACAACTTTGTTACCCCAGAAAGGATGGACTGAATCCAACATAAAATAATGAGATATCATTGAAGGGTCTGTTGGGCTACAACCCTGGGCCCTGTGGTCCTTGCATCCTCTTGCCTCACGGCTTTGTACATCCATGTCCTCTTCTCAGGAGCTTTTACACCACCATATCAATGGTGGTAGGGAAATTTGGGCCCTTCCACTGTGCTGGGCTCAGGCCAAGGCCAAGACCAAGACTTGCTCAGTCCAGCTACTTGGTTGATGCTTTCCTTGGTTTCTTCCTACTCAGCCTTTCTCAGGCCTTCTAGGTTAATACTTAATTCAGTACTGAAATTAGACACCTGATTCCCTGAACAAAATCCCAAAGCATAAAATACAAATTTACACCCATTTCTGACCTCCTTGGGCCCGACCTCACACCTGTATCACCTTTTTCTGCTTTGCTCCTGATTGAATGCCTCCCAGTTCTCTCGTCTTGGAGTTCCAGTTTCTGCCTTTTTGTCAGGGCTTCCCACCAAAGCCTGCTCTACTCCGGTGGCCACACTTAGGGATAGTGACCCAGGCAACTTCCTAGGTTGCTGGGCTTGGAGGGCACTGAACTCAGGGTGCTGGTTTTGTTGCTAATGACAAAAGGGAAATCAGAATGTTTGAAGTAGAATGTTTCAGGTATTCCGTACGTGGATTCCTTTTTCACCAACCTCCTAGAATATTCTGGACTTTTGTAAAACCTCATGGGACCTTTCAGACTTTTCTGAGAACTACATTTTCCTCAAACCTCCTAGAGAATGTTGTCAGCCATGCCCTCATGGGTATATAAGGGCAGGGTGTCACTAGTCAGCCAATGAGATATAAGAACAAACTGATGTGAAGTGAGAGCCTTGCTGTGGTATGGTGAACCTTGTTTTATTGTGTAAATTGTGAAAGTGTTCTTATGTTTTTGAAGAGTGCAGGTAGTGAGTAACGAAAGACATATTTAATGAGATGCCAGAGATAGCTATCAAACCCCCATCTGTGCAACAATATAAAAGAAACACGCTTACTTCTTTTGCCATGCTTAACGTGTAACGTTTGATGACTTCCTAAGATTGCGGAACATAGATTTTTACTTCCCTCCCCTGTAGAAAATAAGATGTCCCCAAAGAAGCCTTCAGGAGCTCAGTATAGCAAGCAAAAAGCTCAATTGCAATCTAGTTTGCAGTAAGGGGTAAATTTCATGGGAAAAATACTGGAAACAGTACAACACAGAGCAGGCTGTAGGCAATAGTGATAGTTCCAGTGAAGAAGAAACCAAAGAGCAAAATGTAAATGATGGAAGTCTTATTACTAAGGAATTAACAGATTTATCTGAAGATAAGGAAATAGAAATGTGAGGAAAGTGATGGAAAATCATCCAGTTTTCCTGGTGGCATAAAGGAGAGTGACAATAAAGAAAAATGTGGCTCACATGAAAAGGAGAGTAATGGGAAAAAAAAATCTGGTATACATGAAAAGGAGAGAAACAATAAGGAAGAATCAACCACCCAGTATGACAGAACCAGCAGTGAGAAAAATTGCATACCACGAATCAATATACCAGATCCTGCTTTATGGCCACAGATCCTAAACTCTGCCGATATTGATTGTACAATTTTCAGCAGGCTGGGCAAAATCAAGGATCTGGCATTTCCAGTAAATGAACAGAAGTGACACTTCTAAAAGTCATACTGCAAAAGAGTGCCTGAAAATTGTGAGAAACCGAATGGATGGAAGTCGAGCCCAGGCTCAAGCAAAATAAATGCACTGATGCAGAAAACCAGCGCATTGTTAATGTAGAAACCCAAAATTGGAGGAATGTGCTTGAGCATCTAATCTCAATTGCCCCTCTTCCTTGCAAGGAATAATTTGGCTTTCAGGGCTCATTGGATAAGTTGTTCACTGAACACAATGGCAATGTCCTTGGTTTGGTAGTGCTCTTTGGGAAATATGACAATGTCATGAGTGAACACCTACGTCAAGTAGTTCGTAAAGAAGCTATGGACCATTATTGCAGAAAACCAATTAAAAACAAATTAACTGAGCTTATGGAAAGGAAGGTGCTTCATAACATATTGATGTGGCTCAGCAAAGTGAAGTATTATGCTGTAATAATGGATTGAATGCAATACATTAGTCACAGTGAAAAGTTGTCATTTACAGTAAGATTTGATGACAACGAGGATGGCTGTATCCAAGTAAAGGAACACTTTATCTGTTTCCAGTCTGTGGATGACTCTAATGGAAAAGGCCTAATAGAACTGTTTACGAATGTTTGAATGAGAATAAAATAAAGCTTCAGGACTGCTGTGGCCAAGGCTACACCAATGGCATGAACCTAAAGGGAAGAAACAGTGGTCTCCAAGCAAGGATCATTGTACTGAATCCAAGAGATTTCTTTGTGTTTTGTGGCTGCTATTCACTCAACCTGGTTATGTGAGATGCAGCATCTTCTTTAAATTCAGCATCCCTCTCTGGAGTACTGCAAAGGATATACGTCCTGTTTTCAGCACCAACTATCTGGTAGAAGATCCTCACGGACAATGTTACAAATCTGACAGTGAAGCTGTTAAGTGACACTCACTGGGAAAGCTGCATTAAGAGCATCAGGCCACAGAGGTACCAAGTGACTGAAGTTTATGACACCCTGATGGAACTGGCATAGTCAAGTAAAGCTGAGACTAGAACCCAACATGAGATGCAAAGCCTGGCAAATCATATCACTGATGTCAAATTTTTAGCCTCAATTGTGGTTTGGCATAATATTCTGTTCCAGGTAAACATTGTAGGCAAGGTATTACAAACTCAGTTGATGGACACTGTGACCACTATTACTTTGATGAAAACCTGCCTTGATTTCATTGTGGCCTACAGAAACAGCAGATTTGAAGATGCCATCATTGCTACCAAAGAAATGGCAGAAACCTTAGTAAATGAGCCTGTCTTCAAGGTAACTGCTATTACTCAGAAGAAGAGACAGTTTTTGGCTACAAGGGCAGAGATGGGTTGATGAGAAGCTCAGAAGAAAATTCAAGAGGGAGGATTTTTGCTCACTTGTTGACACTGCTCAACTGTCTATCGAAGTAAGGTTCAGACAAATGAAACACCACGAAAGGACATAGGGTTTTTACTATTACTTTAATAAGCTGTGGACAGACAGGAAAACACTGTGAGACAATTGTACGGCCTTTCGCTAGATGCTGACACATTGAGAATGTTTGGATGTCAATGATAAAAACCTCTGTGTCAAATTGGACAACATCCATCACATTTTGCCACATGGGAAGCACTCGCCATGCCAAGTTCTCCAATTCATTAACGATACAGAGCTGAAGGACACTTTTTTCCTAATTTGTGGATAGCTTTCAGGAGTCTTCTCATGCTGCCAATCATGGGCATGAGTGGTGGGCACAGCTTTTCGAAGCTCAGGCTCATTAAAATGTATCTTTGATCGATGATGGCCAATGGGAGACTGACATCACTTCCTATTTTATCCCTTGAAAATGCCATTGGCCAGTCTTTGGATCTCTCTGAAGCCATGCTTCAGTTTATGAGGGCAAAGGAGAGAAAAGTGACCTTGCTTTCACCTATTGGGACACTATTTAATATTGGTCCACCCAATGTTAGTGCACAGTTCAATTTCTTGAACATTTTAATTTTAATTACTATTAATATTAAGAAGTATATATAAGCCTGGAGGAAAGTATTTTTAAAATTTGCTTCTATATGGCATGAATACAGATTTACAGATCCTAGTGTGCAAATTTGTCATCTTGTATGACAAGTATAAATCATGCATGCAAATCGTGTATCAAAGTCGTGAAATGGGCTACAAATTAAATTTTTAAAAATGAGGTATTTGAAAATTTAACAAATGGGGGGTTGCTGAAGATGCTCCTTGCCTGGGGTGCCATTTGGTCTAGAGATCGCAGGGTTTCCTCTCTCCTCCAACTCTCTAATCCCAAACTCTCTTCCTGCAGTCTCCTTCTGCTCTGAACTTCCTACCTATTTAGTAACCACTCAGCTGCTTCTCCAGTAGGGATTCATGTTTAATTAAGTCTGGCTTTCCATTCAGGAGCTGCTAGGTAACATAACTGGGATCTCATGCCCACATTAACCCTTTCAGGGTCTGCATGGGGTATACACCAGGGTTATTTCGTTCTATTTCTTTATTTTTTTTTCTTTCGTGGCAGATAGTGTTGATATCCCCTTGTTATATCCTGGTGGCTACAGAGGTTTAAGGGGGCATATGGTTTAAAATCTAAACAGGGGGAGGAGGTGGACGGATGTGTGTGTGTGGGGCTTTATGGCAAGTTAGAATGCGGCAAAGAGAAGTAGAGCTAGTGACTCAGAAACCGTCTCCAACGCATAGGTAAGCAAGTACAGGGCAGGATGCTCTAGGTTTGTCTGGCTGAGGGTTGTAGGCATTAAGATAATGCTACTGCTAATACACTAGTTTACCCATTGACAGCACTGGGAAGATAGTCCAGTACAGAGTAAGCCTTTGGAGGACAAGAGTAAGAGTAGCCATCTTTCTACAATTAATATTTCTATGTGGTTTTTTAGCTTTTTTGTATTTTTGATGGAACTCTTTTGACTCACAAGTAATGCTTTTATTTAAACAGCATCCTGACTCTTCTTTGGTTTCTTCTAGCATTGAATCAGGCCATCTATAACCTCTAGTGCCCAGGCTACAGCCAAATATGGCCCTCATTCAGAAAAGCCCCCTTTTCAGGATCCTTTCTTGCTCCAAATTATCTCTCCTACAAAACATCTGCACCTTCAAAGTAGTCTGTTGGCAGTGTGAGGCAAGAGTGATAAGGAGTAAAAAATGGATGACTTACTCTCTGGAGATGAGCATTTTGGTAAATAAACTATTTGTGTATAGTGAGGCTGACACTCCCCTCATTCACACCAGACTAAAAGTTGGGAGTGACTCAGCTCAAATCAGCAGACTCACACCAGTGTTAAACTGGTGAAATGAGAAGAAAACCAGGGCCAGAATATTATACTATATATTTTGCATTTCGCTTGCTATTTACCTAATCCCCACACTGCTCAGGATTGAGGCTTCACTAGCCTCATGAATCATATAGTTTAGCCTCCCTTATACTTAGCATTTTGTATCCCAGCTTAAAAAACAAATAAATAGTTTAGTGCCTATGAAAACAATACAACTGCCAATGTCACTTTCACTTGATAGCATGGTATAGCAGAAGGATAAAATTGAAAATTTGACCCATTCATTTTTCTCCAGTTTTTATTGTATGTAAACAGAAATTCTTAGATTGTATAGTAAGTCTTATGAAACTAAGCAAATATCTGCATTATTCTTTCTGTATTGAACTTCATATAGTTAAATGTCCTTTCTTAATGTAAAATAAAATTTCACATTGAATTTTTTCAGCTTCTATCTTAGATGTATTTCATGAAAGGTTCAGTAAAATAAACTTTCATAATATATACATTTTAAATAAACATATTCCTTATGTGTTTCAAAAGGCTCAAGAAGCATTTTGAAAGTATCATGCAAATTAATACATTTTAGCCGATAGCAAAACGTTCTATATCAAAGACCTGTGCTGGCTGAAGGAGTAATGAATGTTTAAAATATAAGAAAGCATGCACAAAATAAAGTCTGAATATTTAATTCTCCCAGGATGTGGGAACATATGTAGCTTTTTCTGTATCGTTACATCTCTTTCCAGAAGTCCAGATTGTGTTTTAGTCTTGGGGGCTCAGGAACGATAATGTAACATGATCTCATGGCCTGCTTTTAAGCCAGGGTTTTCAAAATGGAACAAAAATAATGAGCCGATGCTACGCAAATGTATACCAAAGCATGTGGTAGCTTCTCCTGCACTTGAATTATTTAAATCAAATTTTTAAAAGACATGCTGTAGTTGAACCAGAAGTTATGGGACTCAGGAATTGCTAGGAGAAATTCCAAAATTCTGTGGCCCGTGTTATTTAGGTTAGCAGACAGTGACTACATCATAGTCATGCTGTCTGGAGCAGCTCAGAACTGTGAGTGCCAACCTCAGGGCAGACCATCCCACAGCAGGTCAGAGACCCTAAACTGGGAGTATTTTCTATAATTAGATTTTACCAACACAATAACAAAAGTGAATTCTAAAGCACTGTACAGTCTTAGCATGGAGTCACAGACCAACCCCTTGGGCATTACAATTTGTCTTGCCTATAGTAAACAAGCTATGGATTTATTAACTAGGAAAAAGAAGTAAGTGGTATTTACAAGTCAAAGCAGGCATCATATATACTAGTTAAAGTCTAGGGTTCCAAAAGGTTGACAGAGTTGTGGTAATCTATCAACAAGGAATGTCTTAAACCAGATTGACCCTGAGGATACCTGCTTTTGTCTGTTAGGTCCAGTCCTGCGAGAGTCTAAACAGCAAAGAGATGAAAAAAATTTCATTTCAGCTATCTTTATGGCCTTCTTCCAGATATCAAGCTGATTGGATGAGTACATAGTACCTTCATAGGTGTGATAGGACCAATAACCCAGTCTTTGAGTTGTGATGTTCCATAATGGCCCATATACAGTGTTTCTTGATGGATTGAAACCACTTCTGATGTCTGTGTTTAAAAGTTCAGAGCTGGTATTTTTACAGTTATAAAGCAAAACTTACGTATTGCTTTATAGCATGGGATACAGACTTTACAAGTATTAATGCATGCAGCGACTTACAAGCATTTTATAGAGCCTAATCACTAAATGCATCCTTACAAGACTAAGACCTATCTTGAACAACACTAACATACAGGTGAGCTGATCTGGTTTCCAGCTATGAATTTGTCAATGCTCAGCTGACCCCTAAAGCCTTGGCAAGAGCTGGCAGCTGATCTATGAGCATCACAATCATAATGGTCCTTTCTGGTCTTCCGTTAAGAAACTTGAGCTTTAGTAAGGTTTTCATTGGGGGGGAAGCCCAACGCTTTTCCCCCTCCAAACCTTCAAATCCTTTGTTCATGTAGAAGGGGCCAATGGGTCTTAAAAGGCTGGTGACTCTTTGTTCATCCTTAGCTTTAGGATGTTCTTTGGGGCATGCTTCATTGCCAACCCCTTCAAGCAAGTGTTAGGAGAAGCTAATTGGCAGTCCTTTCAGTCTTATGAAGTTAATTGGGAAAGCGCTCCAAGACTTCAGTTGCCACCTCAGCTTCATGAGCCGAAATTGACTCCCTTAGCCCCCAATTTTTGTTTGATGACTTTAAGATAATTTTACTGTAAACATGCACAGACAGTGGACGTTCTAAAAATTTTTCATACAAACATTCTATATGACCTTACAGTAGATACTCTAACATTTTACCCCTCATTCTTTACCCCTTACAAATTACCCCTCATTCTTTTCTTCTGGAGACTAAACAAGCTTAGTTCTCTCAGCCTCTTCTCATAAGTCATGTGCTCTAGCACCCTTCTTATTTTTGCTGCCCTCTGCTGGGCTCTCTCCAATTTGTCCACATCCTTTCTATAGTGGAGGGGACCAAAACTGCACACATTACTTCAAATGTGGCCTCACCAGTGACAAATAAAGGGGAATAATCAATTTCCTCAATCTGCTGGTAATGCTTCTACTAATGCAGCCCAATATGCTGTTAATGTTCTTGGCAAAAAGGGCAGTCTGTTGACACATATCCAGTTTTCTGTCCACTGTAACTCCCAGGACCTTTTCTGCAGAACTGCTGCCTAGTCAGTTGGTTCCCAGTCTAGAAATTTGGTAAGTGTTAGTGTTCTGATGATTAAATGCTGTAAAATAAATTCATCCAGAGCAATTTAAGTATTTAAAAAAAAAAATCTGGGAACACTGTGCTAGTGGAGAGGCAAGGAGAAAACACTGTCAGTTGCCAGCAGACTAATTTATATACAGATTATTTCATAAAACCAACACCTGTCCTGCTTGGTTATTCAGCTTTCCACTAGCCATTTAGAAAATTCCATTACAAAAAAAGCAAACATTAGTTCATATAATTTTTTTATTTTTTTTTGAATTAGCCATATGGATTTTTTTATGTCTTACATTTATCTACTTTTTATTTACAACAATTACAAATACCTTTGTCTGTGTAATGCATGGTTGGATATCAGCCTCGAGTTTCCATTTAGACTGACTGCTTATTGGCACCAATCCTGCAAAGCCTTTGAAGTTAGTTGGGTAAACATGAGAGTCTAGGCTACTCATACAAATAAGGGTTTTGAAGAACTTGATTGCTACCCAAATAAAAGTCCTTCTAGTCAGTGTAAATAGTATTGTAGTGGTAGCCCTGAGACTGCATACACTTAAGCATGTGCTTAACTATTAGCCCATGAGTAGTTTCATTGACTTTAATGAAACTCCTGATAGGCATGCTCTTAGTTTTGCAAGTGTTTGCTGTACTGGGATCTTTGTCTTTGTTTGAAGATGGATTTTTTTTTCTTTTGAGCACAGGTAGTTAAGGAGTCATAGGGTCCAAGCCAAGAGAAAAAATTTCAATTATACCAAGATTCTTGCTGTATTGTCAGGAGGATTGAAAGTCAAAATCTGTTGTGGAAATAGACGTAGTAACAAGTACTTTTGCTTATTCTGTAGACTACTGGTTTGATTTGTCTGAATTTGAAAACAGCACACTAAGCATGCATAGTAGCACTTTGTTCTAATCTTGTAGTGTATGTAGGTAATGAAGGTTTACTGATGCGTCCATACAGGGCTAACAAGGCCCAGAGTGAAAAAATGTAGGGAAAGATGTTGCTGAAGTTAGCTGGGGCATTCGTGGATAGGAAAAAGGCTTGGAAAGTGCAAAGGCTTTAAAATGGCTACTCTGTAAGATGAGCAGAAGTAAACTTTACTCTGATATACCTTAGGACTACCTCCTGTAAGCCACCTAGGCTGAACAGCTGAGAGGCTTCTTCCTGTAAACCTTGTAAGGTGTATAGGACAGGGAATTCTGATGACTTTTTAGTCAAATAGTTCTTACTTATAGAATCTACAAGCCAAGAGAATTTTTATGATCCTAAAAGGCAGAGTTATACTGATTTCCCTATTCCCACCCTCATCTCACACCTGCTTTTTCCAGCTCATCACTTAAAAAGAAACAAACACCCACTACACAACTGAGAAATGTCAGAAAATGTTAAAGTTAAGCTTACATATGCAACCCATTCCCTTTTTGGATATGCATTATAATATGGACTTTAACATGATCACATGCTACTTATCAAATAACTGAGTTCCATACATTTTCTATATTCTTAAATGTCAGTGTGGCCTCTGACTTTTGAGAACTTAACCACACTTTCTTTCTCACATTTTATGAAGGTTTTAAGTTGTAACACTTCGACTTACCTCATCTTTTTGAGATAGACTAGTTTAGACCCAATTTCCAAAAGTATTTAGGCTCCTAACTGCCATTGAAATCACTGGAAGTTAGGAGCCTAAATACCTTTGAGGCCTTAGGCCTTCATTTCCCATCTGGTCAAACTAAAACGTTTCCCCTTTCTAAGGCAAATAGAAGTTCTGAACACCTCCTTGGCTGCCTCCCTGTTTTCCTCAGTACAGAGAATACTGACTCAAAGTCTCTCTAAACTTGCATTATACAGTCTTACAATAACCTCATTTCAGTTGCATGTTCATTGACCTATATCTTACTGGCATCAGTCTCTTCAGACTGCTCTCCCCAGAATATTCTTGTTACAGACTGCATCTAGATTGGGTGTGCACTAGGCCTATAAGACACTGTAGAGAGCCAGTGCAAGTGCTGTTGCTGCATGGATTATATAATAAATGGTAGGCTCTTGTACATCCAATGCGATATGAGTCTGAACCTCAGATAGTACTTTAGAGGGACAAATGGGTGAGATAATATCTTTTATTGGACAAATTTCTGTTGGGGGGAGAGAGAGAGAAGCTTTTGAGCTTGCACAGAGCTCTTCTTGAGATCTGGGAAACATACTCAGTGTCACAGCTAAACACAAGGTGGAAAAGATTCTTTAGCATAAGTAGTTAACATTTATGGCAAGGGACTTTTCAAGATGAAGAGGCCCACTAAGACCATTCTAGTCATAGGGGAGAAAAGAAGTGGGGGGTGGAGAAGCAGCTTGTAATGGGGATTGTTAGTGGGTTATAGATTGTTGTAGAAAACCATAAATCCAGTGTCTTTATTCAGTCCATGATTTTTCCGCTAGCAAAAGTTATGAATTTAAGTTCCCAGGCTTATCTTTTAAAGGTGTCATCTAGATTTTTTTTGAAAATAAGAAGTGAGAGGTCAGATATAGAGTGATCATGTAGTGAAAAGTATTCAGTCACAGGGATTGTATGGTATTTTTGTCTTTTATCATTTTCCTGTGGAAGTTAATTTGAGGTGTAGTGATTGTCTGATTTCACCCCCTCTGAATGCACACCCCTAGTTGTCACCTACTATTCCACACTGAACCCATACAATGTATCATTAAATAGTAACAATCCATATTCAATGGGGAACAAATCCTGAAATAAATCTTTCCTGAACCCCTTCTTCTGGCATTCATACAACTCTTCAATTTCACCAAGTTCATCAGAAGCAAGCTCCTTACAGACCAGATGTGGGGATATATCATCCCTATGCTGCCTTGGTGTCTGGGATGGAGAGCTACAGTGCTAGGCCCCAAGGACGTGAGAGTTAGATAAGGTTGCCTAGGCAGGTGGAAGCCGGCCAAGGACGGCGGACACCTCCCTTTCTTCTTTCTTAGCTTAGTGTCCAGGAGGTAAATAGAATAATAATTAGGCAGCTGTGGGAAATGTTAAGCTATCCATGAGAATCAGCTTGTGCTTGTGCTGTGTGTATGCTTGTAACTTTTAACCAATCAGTAACTGCAAGAAGAGGATGTGAGCAGTGCATGAAGTATTATATAAGATGGCTTTTGCCCTGGAATAAACGACTTAGCTTGCAATCATATTGGTCATTGTGCTTTGTCCGTGCCCGCATGAACCCAAAATCTATGGTGTCCCTGGCGGATGAAAAGAAGCCGGGGGCAGACTGGGGACTCCAGGTTGACTAAGACGCAACAACCAGGATACATCATCCTAAAACAGCACCATACCATACCAGAAAAATAGATGCAAAACCTGTAAACATATTTGCTATGATGATCAGCACACCTTTCAAGATCCATGGGTCCTACACATGCCTATCACAACATGTGGGGTACCTCATCCAGTGCACTAAATGCCCCAACAAACAACTGGCTGAAACCACATAATCACTATGTTCTTGAATGAGTTAACTCACACAGGAAAATTATTACAAACACAAACACCATATCACCTGTGTGTGAATTCTTTTCACAGAATGATCACTCTGTCAGACATCTCAGTCCTCATCCTCAAAGGAAACCTTCACAACACTTTTGAAAGACAAGCCTGGGAGCTTAAATTCATAACTTTGCTAGACACTAAAAATCATGGAATGAATAGAGACAATGGATATATGGCATACTACAACAATCTTTAACCCACTAACAACCCCTTTGCTAAATACATATGCTAAACAATTTATTCCACCTTGTATTTAGTTGTGACACGCTGAGTATGTTTCCTGGTTCTGAAAAGCTCAATGTAAGCTCAAATGTTTGACTCTCAGACCAGTAGAAGCTGGCCCAATAAAAGATATTACCTCACCCATTTTGTCTCTCTAATTTCCTGGGACTAACATAGCTACAATAATACACTCAACAATACATAGTAGTTTAGGCATATTTATTTTTAGCAAAGTTTGTTTTACCTGAAATCGTATCATTTTGGGAAGGTTAAGCTGGCAAATCCTGATCCAGAATTCCTTTTGAGGGCAACCCCTCCTTTTGCTTCTTTACTTTACTGCATTATCAGTGTGTAATGACTACAACTTTGAGTATTAAGCCACTAGAGGAAAAGCTATTTGGCACATGAGTGATAATTGATAGCTTTTCATGCATTCCTTGGTAATACCATTTGTGAATCACACAGGCCAGACTCCTGGGTATGGTTAGAGTGCCGTGCATTTCTTTGGTGGTATAAGGCAGGTTTGCAGAGCAAACTTAACATAAGTCGCTATGAACCAGATTTTGATACCCTTGTTTATAAAAAATAGTACTTTACTCCATGAGTGGTTTCGCTGAAGTCAATAACCCCAGTCCGTGAGAAAAAATGACATTCTTTTTAAATAAGGGTTTCAAAATGTGGTCTTACATCACTATTACATGTTTGATTCTACCACATCAGAGTGAAAGCATTTGACATCCACTTGACACAAGTAGAGATGACTACACAAGAGAATGAAGCCTTTAGTAAGCGTGTGCAAACCCAAACTGTCCAAAGTAGTGTACTGCAACCGTACAGAATGGAGAGATTACCAACAGAAGAAATATAAAGGAATTTTAGGTACATAGCATAATTTAGATGCTGTATAAAAATGATATTTTGGAGAAGTATTGATTGGACTGCATCATGGGCTGATTCTTCTAAATGGGGAACTCAGAAAGTAGTGGGATGGGGGCTAAAGATCAGTATGTGTATTGTAAAGGAGAAGGAAGCATACTTGAATCAATTAATAATCTTTGCTTCAGTTCTAGTGATAATATATCAACTAAAAGTGCTCAGAGCTTGAGCATCCTTTACTGTGGGTCTACTATGGTATAGACCTTTTTGTCCCTTCTATCTACTTGAAGTGTAAGTTTTATTTGGCATATAGTAGAAGCTTGATTTTTATGAACACTTATCTCATGAATGACCAGTTATGTGAACCATTTTTCCCAGTGGAATAGGTGGGAAGAAAACACACAATTAAAATGATGCCAATGAAGAACAAGTCAGTATACCTCCACGTTCAATGCCTTCAAGGCATGAAAAAGCACTTTGCAGTAGTTTGAAGGACAAGAAGAGAGTGATGCAGTGCGCCATCCTGGACCCTACTGTAAATTGCGAGCCCGTTAGCGAGAATTTTTAAGCAATCGGTAAACTCGGGGGTTGTGCCGTACGACTGGAGAATTGCTAACGTAATTCCTATTTTTAAGAAAGGGAATAAAAGTGATCCGGGTAATTATAGGCCTGTTAGCTTGACGTCTGTCGTGTGTAAGGTCTTGGAAAAAAATTTAAGGGAGAAAGTAGTTAAGGACATTGAGGTCAATGGTAATTGGGACAAATTGCAACATGGATTTACTAAAGGTAGATCGTGCCAAACCAACCTGATCTCCTTCTTTGAGAAGGTGACGGATTACTTAGACAGAGGCAATGCGGTAGATCTAATTTACCTCGATTTCAGTAAGGCGTTTGACACGGTTCCGCATGGGGAACTGTTAGTTAAATTGGAAAAGATGGGAATGAATGTGAAAGTTGTAAGGTGGATAAGGAACTGGTTAAAGGGGAGATTACAGCGGGTCGTGCTGAAGGGTGAACTGTCAGGCTGGAAGGAGGTTACTAGCGGAGTCCCTCAAGGATCGGTTCTTGGACTGACCTTATTTAATCTTTTTATAACTGACCTTGGCACAAAGAGCGGGAATGTGTTAATAAAGTTTGCGGATGACACGAAGCTGGGGGGAATTGCTAACACGGAGAAGGACCGAGATACTATTCAGGAAGATCTGGACCACCTTGTACACTGGAGTAATAGTAATAGGATGAAATATAATAGTGAAAAGTGCAAGGTCATGCACTTAGGGATTAATAATAAGAATTTTAAATATACGTTGGGGACGCATCAGTTGGAAACGTCAGAGGAGGAGAAGGACCTTGGGGTATTGGTTGATAGCAGGATGACTATGAGCCGCCAATGTGATATGGCTGTTAAAAAAGCAAATGCGGTTTCAGGTTGCATCAGACGAGGTATTTCCAGTAGGGAGAAGGAGGTGTTAGTGCCGTTATATACGGCGCTGGTGAGACCCCACCTGGAATATTGTGTGCAGTTCTGGTGTCCCATGTTTAAGAAGGATGAATTCAAACTGGAACAGGTTCAGAGACGGGCTACTAGGATGATTCGAGGAATGGAAAATCTGCCTTATGAAAGGAGACTCAAAGAACTTGGCTTGTTTAGCCTGGCCAAAAGAAGGCTCCGGGGGGATATGCTTGCTCTATATAAATATATCAGGGGGCTTAACGTTAGGGAGGGAGAGAAATTGTTTAAGTTTAGTACTAATATAGGTACGAGGACGAATGGGTACAAATTGGATATTAGGAAATTTAGACTTGAAATTAGACGAAGGTTTCTAACCATTAGGGGAGTGAAGTTCTGGAACAGCCTTCCGAGGGAAGTAGTGGGGGCAAATGACTTATCTGGCTTTAAGACTAAGCTTGATAAGTATATGGAGGGGATGTTATGATGGGATAGTTTAATTTGAGCAATTGATTTGGATTATCGGCAGATAAGTCTGCTCAATGGTCTGTGGGAATGTTGATGGGATGGGAACTGAGTTACTGCAGAGAATTCCTTTTTGGGTGCTGACTGGTGAGTCTTGCCCGCATGCTCAGGGTTTAGCTGATCGCCATATTTGGGGTCGGGAAGGAATTTTCCTCCGGGGCGGATTGGCAGAGGCCACGGAGGTTTTTCGCCTTCCTCTGCAGCGTGGGGCATGGGTCGCTTGCTGATGGATTCCCTGCAATTTGAGGTCTTCAAATCTCACTTTTGAGGATTTCAATAACTCAGTCATGGGTTCGGGGTTGTTATAAATGTGTATGGGTAGGGTTTTGTGGCCTGCCTTGTGCAGGAGGTCAGACTAGATGATCATATTGGTCCCTTCTGACCTATGAGTCTATGAGTCTATGAGTCTATAAGTCTGAGATATTCAGTTTTATGAACATTTTGATTTTATGACCTTCTCAATCCCCAATAAGTTTGTAAAATAGGGAATCTAGTGTAAATTCTGAATAGCTACTCTAACCGCTTTTTGTTACTAAGCATAATTATTTGGCTTAACAGCACTATGCAAAGCCTGTGCACAAAAAATACACCAAGGGCCAGATCCTGTGAGCTAGAAAGCACGTCCCGAGGTGTCCTGAGTAAATCAGAAATGAGGCACTGGAGCCTGATCCAAAGTCCACTGAAGTCAATACGAGACTGATGATCTTCACTCCTGGGGAATGTTGCCAAATGGTCAGGGGCTTAAGTCCTTCAACATGTAGAGGATGGTTTTAGTAGGGAAGTTCAGGCCCTCCACTCCACCAGGCTCCAGCCCCAGGTCCTGTGAGGGCAACAAAAAGGTCTGATCCCCTGGAGTATGTTATGGCTGCCTTCCCCAGGCTCTTCCTATCACCCACTACTGTTCAAAGTTTGCAGCCTGTAACAGGAAAGTGTGGAGGGGTCAGCTTACCACTTGGCACTGTGGGTCTGGGAGACCACGTGCCAGCTCATACCAAGGTCCATAGGCCTCATCTGAACACTGACAAATGCATATCTGGAAACCAGTCTGGCTCACCAGTGTGTTAATCATGTCAAAATAGGTATTAGATTTATAAAAATGTGTCTAGACTTAATGAAATGCTTGTAAGTTGCTGTGTACAATAATCTCACTTATAATATCTGCATCCCATATTATAAGGTAATATTAAAGTGTTTGCTCTGTAGTTGAAAAGTGTTTGCTCTGAAGCTGTAAACCCCCACTGTCAGGAGAGAGACAGGACTAAGTGTGAAATACTAGTTTGCCACAGGAAGTGTTATCTTCTGCCAAACAAAGAAGGCCCATAGACATCAGACAAACCATCGTGGAACATCAGGAGTCAAAGACTTTATTGATTGCTTCTCCCACACCTAGAAGAGGAAACATCCATGAGGAGTCATCCCGACAGCTTGAACTCTGGGGGAAGAGAATGAAAATCCCTGACAGAAAGAAACTGGATCTGCAGCCTGGAATCTGAGGGGTAAGGATTACTGAGCATAACAAAGGACCTCTACTGCTTGACCTGGGTTAGCCCACAAGGACATATAAAGTTTGCTTATTATAAAAATTGCTACCATCTTTTGGAACCTAAGATTAACTTATTTATGTGAAATGTATTTGTTTTATCCTTGTAAATAACACTTTTCTTTTCTCAGTCAATAAATCTTTAGATAGTTTATTATAGGATTGGCTACAAACATTGTCTTTGGTCTGAGATATAAAATGCAATTGACCCAGAGTGAGTGATTGTTCCTATTGGAGTGGGATCAACCTGAATATTGTTGTGATTTTTTATGTAAGGGTCCATATATTACGAAGGCAGGCTTGCCTGGGTGGCAAAGCAGACTGACATACCCAAGGGGACAGTGACCCCATGGTTAGGTTGGTATAGTGCTTGAAGAATTCACACTTGATACTTGGTAGGTGAAATCTAAGTGTAGAACTCACAACCAGTTTGGGGTTTGTGCCCTGCTTCTCCACACTCATGCTCCTGAGCCACTCTAGACATCTTGGCAGGCAGCTTTTTGCAGCTGAGCATGGCCTGGTAGCTCTCTCCCTCTTGGGGTAGCAGCTGCTTCCTCTCATGCCTTGGCCCTACAGCCAGGTCAGCTCCAAATCTCAATCCTTCAGGAGTAATCCATTAACAAACTCAGGGAATCAACACAAATAAAGTGAGTTAGTATGTGAGAGAGGGAAATGCCTCCCTCTCAGGATTTATCTGAGGCAGGTCCTCCCTACACTCAGGGAGGAACCTTCAAGCAATTGGTGATGGGAAAGATCCTGCTTTCCCTCTAAGGTAATGGTCCTTTCTCTTTCCTGGCTTGCACACAAATGAGCTGCTCTGCTTCCTTTCATCTCCTCTCCAGTCTGTGCATCTCTTGCAGATGTCATGGGAAGGGCTGGCAAAGCCCATAACAGGTCCTTAACCCCCTTGTTGCCCAGTGTGGAGTTTATATAATTCATCACAGAGACTTTGAATTGATTCCAGTGGGCATTGGATCATTCCCTCAGCACCCTGCTGGGAGAATTTCCCTACCATATAGGTTTGGTTTTCAAATACAGTATATTCTCACTAGTAAGGTGGTCTTCTATATTGCTCATTTTGGTGCAGTAATTTATCTTGACTCCCGTACCAACCCTAACAAATGTCATTGTTAACAGCTGTGTTGTATCAATACTTTCTAACAGAAATTCAAATTCATGCCTCTTGTGAACAATGTTATGAACAGTATGTTTTTTTGTTCTGTTAATTTCTGGCATGCAATATGACAGCATGTTGGAGATAATTACAAACCATGATTAAGAGTATTCTGTATGTTTCTCTTAGAAACTGCTTCAGATTATTACAGAGCACAAATGAATAATGCCATGGAGAAGCTGAAAAGTATTTTAAATCCTTCATTCCAAAGCAATGAAATGATTCTGAAACCCTCTGATGGACATAAAACAAATCTTTAGTCAGTACCATACTCCACCAAAATAAATTGCGTTATAGAAGTTTTTTTGATATTTACATTCCAAGGTCAGAATTCCTAACAATGAAGGAGAAATCTCTTAAATCATAAGTGCATGTAAAATTTAGATTGCAAACCTAAGGGTAAATTTCCAGCATAGTGCACAGAGAATTAAGCATGCAATTCCCAGACACAATAATGAGAATTCTTGTTTCATTCCCTGCATACTGCTTTAAAAGTTTACCCCACAAATTTTCTCTACTGACAACTGGATTTTATTTTTTATGTATGGTAAGAAGTCAGTTATCTTTATTTCATTTCATGAATAGATATTTTCATTATCTACTGAACTAGGATATGTTCTTTTCTCCTGATACCTTTATAAATTTAATGAAAGCTTAAAGAAACACTACAAATGCAGTATTAGGTATGTATCAACACTATATTTGAAGGAAAGGAATACCTAAGTGTCATCTTTTGTTACTGCCAGACCTTACATCAAATTTAGATAAGTTGTTCCACCTTCTCCATTCATTTGCATGAATTTAAACTTGATGCTTTACCAGTGATGTACTGCCAGTAGTTGAATAAGCAGCTCCCAACATCCTGATTCCCTTTAGCCTTTGAAAATCTTCATGTTCCAAGTGAAATTCTCCTTCAAAAATGTTAGTAGTGGAATTTGATCCAGGGGACTCTGCAGAAAACACAATACATGATAAAAAACTATAAGTCATCAATGCAATATTATTAAATCCCCCGAAAGTCAGGCATAATATTTACAACTGAAAGTGGGATTTTTGTAAAAAGTACTGTGTTTTTCTTAGCTGCCTGCAAAATTTAATTTGGCAACTGTACACAAATTCACCCACTGCTCCTTCTTATTTTTATGACCATAATGGAGTTGTGCATCTTTCAAAAATATTAATTGACTGGTGGAGTAAAGTCTTTAAATTCTGAACTATGCTAATTAAATACCCTGCCCTCCTGCCCTAGTGCGTCCGGGTAATATGCAGTGCAGTAACTCTAGCTGCCATATAGTCTGCAATAATGGCAGTGACCCAGGAAAAGATGCTTCCTTCATATATTTATGTAATATATATCTATGTAGAGGCATGTGAACTGGCTTTCCTTGTACTGCACGGAAGCACAAAATAAGCTATAACTTTTCTTTTATGTTGTATGGATGAGAATTCTTCTTTTTAGTTATTAATGAATAGCAGTTCTATAAACAAGAAAACAAACAACACGATGTTGTTCTACTATTTATTTATTTGTTTATCTAGGGCTCAAACTTGTTCCAAATGACACTAATGTTATTTTGACATTAACCAATCTTGCAGCAACAGGATTGGGCCTATAAATTGCCATTTCCAAAAGAGATGGACAGATATGGGGTTTGAGCCTATATCTACTGAAGTCAATAGCAACACTACCTCCAATAGATTGGACAAAACTCATAATCTCATATTTGGAAGAAATGTTAACCTTATACACATGCATGGCTAACACTGATTTAAGAAGAAATCATAGTCACGTATCTAAAATCAGAATTTGACCCATATTACCAGAAATTTTTATTTAATTTCAAGATATGTCAGAGATCCAAATAATTAGAATAACATTTGCTCTTGTCCTTCCATATTGCGGGAGCAAATAGGCTATATATTATAACATGATCTGTAGCCATCTCCTCCCCCATGGGACTTTTCTTTCCAGAGGATTAGCCCATGGTTGGTACTTCACTCTAGACACTTTTTCTTTGATATAATTTTCCCAGCTTCCATTCTAAAGAAACTTTGAGCTGAGTTGCTTTTTATATGGCCCAATTCTTTTTTTCTCCTCTTTATATTTTTCTGGTATGTGTGGTTCAGGATAAATGTTACTATCAGGATTACAATACTAGGGACATCTGCTGTATTTAAATGAGTTGGACTGGAAGCTAGAGAAAGGAGAATGAAAAGAGTTTGTCATATAAAAGATATTTTTTGTATGACTCTAATTAGTGGAAAGTGTGATATGGTAAAAAGAGGTTTGGGTTTCTTTTTAATGTTTTATTTTGGGGGAAAGGTTTCAAGAAGAATAGAATATATCCAGGACATTTTATTTCTTATTTTGTGAGGCTTTAGTCTTGGTGGAAGGGAGGATAGGAGGTAGAGTAGAGTTGAGTGCAGCTTCCTATACAAGTGGAAGAGAAATCTGTGAGTTAATTACTGCACAACAGAAAGGGTGTCCCAGTCTTTGGATCATAGATTTTAATGGGGAGGGTTTGGCCAATAATTCCAGTTTACTTGAGCTACTGTCCTTTATTTTGCCACTGCATGTAGGCTTAACATTTTCTTGGTGTTCATATGCCAAAGTAGTTCACTGCAGCTTGTATGATTAACATCCAATATTCACAATACTCTGTGTGTTGTATGAAGAATGAAAATTGCCTATGGTCCACTATTCAATCAAAATACATTTTCCAGTTTGAAAACGCACAACCGAAAACAACAACAAAATCACCCTTTGTTGCTACATCTCATTAGTTGGAATCTGTGATAAATTGTTGAATCACCTGGCCAAAAAATTAATTTTAGGGGATCTTTTCAATAGAGAGTAAAATATATTAGGTTTGTTCTGTCACAAAATTACCCTTATGTGAAATATTTACATTTTCTACCACAAAAGGTTATCTCCCTGGAATGCTTTTACGGTATTGCCACATTAGACTCTAAGCCCCAATGGTGTATAACTGCAAAGATTAAATAAAAAGCACCTGATTTGTCAAAGTTTCACATATTGATTCTCTTAAGTAAAGATGAGTACCATTTCAGTTGGATTTCCACTTCCCTGGCATGATTCCCATGCCATGAAACTGTAAAAAAAGCTTCTATTTTCATCCAATTGGTGATTACTTTACTGCTGGAGAACAGATTTTATCTAGCTACATTTTTTTTTAACAGCAAGTAATTCTTCTCCGAAGCAGCACTGACAGCTTCAACTAATTTCCAGACACCAAAGGGATACATCAGGTCCCTCAAATTGGTTCTGGCAGGCTCCAGTTAATAGTCTGACTTTCTTAGCAATGAAAACACCATAAATGAGCGATAGAAAAACTTGCTATAATCACAGAACACATACTTCTCCCCTGTATTTAATAAGCAACTTTGAACACAAGCTAGATAAGAACAATGCTTAATATAAATTTTGTTTTATTCTTTCAAAAATTCATCTTATTTAAAATTAAATTTGAATTTCTGACTGCCTCTGTCAAGGCCTAATCTTGTCATATTCTATTAACATGATTTACATAAAGAAAAATGAATATGCCAAATCAACGAGCCCACCCTCATAAACTCTATTGAGTTAAAGTTAGTTTTCTAGTAAAGAATAAGGGGGAAATTTCTTTATCATTTGAGGTCAGGTTTTCTAAATATGTCATGTACTGCGTGCATACGTATATAAATGTCCTGCATGAAGTGTTTGTGTGTGTGTTATATAATATACTATTATTATTATTTTATTATATAATATAACACACACACAGTGCAGGAGATGTATATATATATAGTCTGGAAAATGGAGTGAATACTAGTATTTACTTTTCCTACCCAAATATAAGTATTTTAAGTTTTTGTTGCACAGAAAAGCTTTTTACTTAATTACTTTTTGTTTCAGTTTAGTAGCAATGGTTAAATTTTCACTTTTGCAGTGTATAAGTCATTTACCATTCTTCAAAGTCTAGCTTTAACTGTACGTTTGAACTATTACAAATAGGAGGAAAAAATCTAGTAGTTATATTCAACTAATACAAAACAAATTAAAATGTTATTTTTGCGTTTTTTCTAAACTGAATTTCAATTTGCATCCCAGTGCAGCTTGACACATATTGTAAATACAAAGTTAAAGTGTTAGCTAATAAAAAGAATCATAGAAAAGTAGGGTTGGAGGAAACCTTCAGAGGTCATCTAGTCCAGCTCCCTTCACTGAGGCAGGATCAAGTATACCCAGTCCCTCCTTCACAGGGGTTTGTCTAATCTGTTCTTAAAAACCTCCAGTGTCAGGGATTCTACAGCCTCTCTTGGAAGCGTATTTCAGAACTCAACTATCCCCAAAGTTAGAAAGCTTTTCCTAATATCTAACATAAATCTCCATTGCTGCAGATTAAGCCAATTACTTTCTATCCTACCTTCAGTGGACACAGAGAACATTTGATCACCATCTTCTTTATATCAGCCTTTAACATATTTGAAGATTGTTATCAGGCCCCCCCATCAGTCTTTTTTTTTCAAGACTAAACATGCCCAGTTTTAAGAAATATATCATAGTCTAACATAATGGAAGAAAATGCAGAAATTAATTACCTGAATAAATGTATGTTAAACAATAAATGTATATCTTTATAGTATATCCTTCTGGTTAGAAAAATGAAGCATTAAATCTAGGATATAGGCTATATTTTGTTGCAGATGAACATTACATCATATTTTAATGCTTATAGTAACCAGTGAGAAGGAAACTGTCTTTGGGAAACTAACTGAAAAGCAAAATGGAAAACATAATTAAAGTGATGATTTAAATCAAGGTTTTCTGCTTGCTGATTTAAATCATGATTAAAAGTGGTGATTTAAATCACTCCACCTTGTTTAACTATATTAAAACACCCAGTTAGATGGAAATCTTAATGGTAATAACTAGCTCCTTTGCAATTAAATTATTGCAATTAAATTACCCAGTTTTCACTGAGTTCTTCTTGAACTTCAGAAGCTTTATCAGACTAAGGCCCTGGTCCTTCAAGTAAGCCACACAGTGGATTCAATTGACCATTAGGGAACATGGACAAGGCAGCTTCCAGGATCAGTGCTTAAGTAAGGATTTCAGGATTTGGTTCTCTGTTTTTAAATAGTATTGTAAAGATATAACAATATGGAAAGGAAAATAGAAACACACAGATGGACAGAGAATACATGATATATTATTTACACATGAAAATAATTTATTAGACGAGGCACACTGTAGTCCCTGGGTAATTTTCAAAAGTTTCATTTTCAAAAGTCACTCGGACACCAGGAACCTAAACCCCATTTATTTTCAGTTAATATTAGGCTCTTTAGGACTAGATACACAAAGGAATTTAGGTGCCAAAAGAGTCAATTAAGTTCTTAAATGCAACATTTTGGTCCCACCAGCATTCACAAAACCTTTACTCAGCTGCAGATGCCTAAAGTCCCCTGACACTTAAATTTCTGCTGTTGGGTGTGCACAAAGCTATTTATGTACTGATGTCACTAAGCAGCTCAGAGACAGAGAGTGATCAGGGCATTCACTGGGGATGTAAGAAAGTCAGATTTAAGCCCCTAGAGGTGACTATTCCGTTATTCATACAAACTGGAATGGCTTCAGAAGTAGAGACTGATGGCTTGACTATGCAAACCATTAGTTTGAGTCAACCCGCTGTGTGATTCCACCTCACACTAACATTTCACCATCCCATGGACCCTGCACGTTAATAGTTTGTTAGTGCACTTTGATCTAACCCCATTTCAAAAAGGATTAGATCAAAGTGCATTAATGAACTGTTAGACCATAGACTAATTAATGGATTAATGGACAGTTAGACCATGGCAACTAATGTGGGATAAATTAACATCCCGGCTTGCTGCAAACTCATTGGTCATGTAGACAAGCCCTGAGATACTGTCCTCAACATATCCAATTGCATGGTGCTTAGGGTACTCAGATGGGAGGTGGCTTCAAGTCTCTTATCCAAATCAGGCACAGAATGGATTTGAACAGTTCTTCTATAGCCCAGGTGAGTGCCCTAGCCATTGGGCAATTGGCTATAATGGGATGGGGCTGTTTCTGTTTAGTTTTTCATGAGAATGGGCTGACCTGACTTGTGTGCCTAATTCAAGGAGAGGATTCACAGCTCTCCTTGGCATTTCCTACTTAGCTTAGATGAGAAACTCAGCTTTTGAAAGGTATGCTTAGAAGCCAGGAAGCTCCCCACTACGTTTGCACTAACATTTGTATATAGAGTACATACGTTGCCTGTCCGGCTCGCACGGGTATTAATAGCAATGCAGATGGCGAGGCATAGCTTAGGGAAGTAGATTACTTTACACACCTGCACCCTAGGGTGTATATACTTATATGGGCTCAATACATACACCTAAGCAGTGTTTCCCACATTCCCCTAAAAACAGCACTGTAGTGTCCCGCTGCCTTCCTGCTGCTGGAGCCGTTCACTGCAGCATATAGCTATACACAGCAGTGATGTATGTGGATTCAGCCTGTCTTTCAATCTGGCATGTTGCTATGTTTGTAATGCCCATTCTCTATATGCTGCCCTAAGCGTAGACATGCCTTTAGTGCCTAATTCTCTCTATGCATTGAATAGGACGCTTCGGTGCCTATCTTGGTGCTAAGGATTCTACAAGGTGGCAGGTAAAGTAAGTCTCTCTGTGAACTGAGTCCAAAGTACGTCAGTAAAATGGGACTTAGGCTCCTAAATCACTGAAGTATTTTTGAAATTTCTACTACCTAACTCTACAGACCTTTTAATTAACGGATAAGTAGTCACCATTAAAATATAATTTTCTGGCTTGTTTGTTTTGAAAGTGAATGAAAAAACCATAGGTATCACTTTGTGAGAAAAAAGCTAGGATAAACAAACAATAACTAGCACTTTCCAACTTTAAAATGGTGTATAAATATCGACAAGCATTTTCGGAAGTTATCAGGAGCAACATGTTCTCAATGTTTCTGAAAATCAAGCCCTGCATGTGCAAAATTGGGCTGACAGAGCTTCCAAAAGAAGTGAACACTTTTAAAAATGTAGATTTCAGGCCTTAAGTCTGCAAGGGAAATATGCAGACAGATTCTTCTGCCTATGGGGAGCCTCACTGATAGCTCGTAGAAGCCAGCCTTGTTGTTTTCTTTGCAGGACTGGGGTCTGAGTGTCTTGCCCAAGGGCACATAAGAAATCTATGACAGAGCTTGGAGCACATGGGTTCCTGATTCGGTCTCCTGCTCAATCCAACAGACCATCATCTGACCTTATTAATATTTCTTTTAATGTACATATGCATCTCTGCAGAAAAAGAAAATGGTTACTATGCCATCAGTTGTCTAAAATTTAGACATCTATGTCACGTTGGCTGGATTGGGGAGGGGGCATTTATTGTATTATTTAACATCAGTATGTCAAAATCATAGTAATCCATGTGAGATACCTCATGTCAGGTCCTGTTAGAAAGGCTATAATGTGCTGAGTAAGATGATAATGTTTATATTCATGTGTTATGTGTGTAATGGAAGTTATAGATATGGTTGCTATATCTGTATTTCAAATTGTGCTGTGTCTGGGTAACACCTCAGACAGGATGGCTGCAGCAATAGTCTGCTTAATGGCCCAGTAAGAGATTCACAGGTACAAGAGGCCCAGGAGGAGAAGCCAGGGATCTACCTGATAAGTCATCAGGACTTACTCATGTGACTCTTGACTCCATTTTGGTTCCTGTAATTTTCCACAAGCAGCATGGCAGAAGTCAGAAGACATAAAAGGCAGATGCCCGGGATCCATTTTATCTTTCAGTATACCTCTGGATCAATTCATCTACAACTGAATTGAAGCCGTGAAACAAAGGACAGAGACCCATCCAGGTACTGGATGTGTACCAGAGGGATTATACAAGCCTGCAAACTCCACAATTCTACTAGAAACCTGATATATATGGACTTTCAAATCATTGTATGTATCTGATTGCTTTAATCCTTTAATATTTCTCTTATAGTTTATTTCTTTCTTTTTATAATAAACCTTTAGTTACGAAAGTATTGGCTGGCAGCATGGTATTTTGGGTAAGATCCAAACTTATATTGATCTGGTACTGTGGCTGACCCTTTAGAGTCAGGAGAAATCTTTTTGGTAAAGAGCGTAGAGTTTAAATAACTGATCTCTTTACTTGACCTAGTGGCTGATTGGGAGCCAGAGACTGAAATGCAGTAAAGGGGGCTGTGTATATCATTATTTGGCTTCTTGATTACCAGTGTGGGGAATCAAAAGCATTGTTTGTGACTGGTTGGGAAGTCTGACTTCAGTGTCACCCACCAGTGCTGGGAGAATCTGCTTTCCTTTTACAGCCTGCCCTGGCCTTGGCATTTTCAGATGGCTACCCTAGGCACGGACTGGTCACAATGTATAAACAAGGAGCATGTGGAGATCCTTGTATAGTATATAGAATAAGAATTAAAAAACAAACGAACAATGAGAATAGCCTAAGTTTGCAATACTTTCTTTTTTTTAAAGGATGATATTTAAAATTAACAATAGCTGGATACAAATGACTTAGAATAGGTCTCATTTGGGATTAAGCTGAACAGAATTGATGAGTTTGCAAGACTTAAAATAGAATAGCTAGGTCTTGCAGACTTTCATTGCCAGTATTCTGGAAGAACAGCTAATAAGGCAGTGTGGGTAGGATGTCGCAGAAGTTATGAATATGCTAAAATTTCAAATACATTTTTATATATATGTATATTGTGACAGGGTCAGGCCGGACGGCTATGAGAAAGTACTAGAAGGCATGTACATTAGCCCCAGGCTCAACAAAGCCCTATTCCCTGGGTAATTCAGCTGGGGCTGATTAGGCAATTAGGCCACCTGGGGCTGCTTAACTAATCAGACCACCTGGGGCAGTTTAGGCAATTAGGACGCCTGGGGCCAATTAAGGAGCCTCGCCCCAAACACTTAAAAGCCTGCAGGGGCAGGCAGGCAGGGTGGCTTGTGGAGTTTGGAGTGAGGAGGACGGAGGTTGGAGTTAGTTATAGTTTGGAGTTACAACTCGCAGTTACAGTTTACAGCTTTGGAAGCTTGCAGCTCGAAAGCCTGCAGTTGGAATTGGTGGCTTGGAGCTGGCAGGCTGCAGCCTGTGGTCTGCAGCCTACAGAGGCTTGCAGCTTCCACGGTTGCTACCGCAGCCCTGGAGGGCAGAGCACCTGGCTGGGGAAGCAGGGAGCGGACCACGGACTACCCCGAAGGGAAGGTAGCAGTACACAGGGGCAGAGCGGGTCCCAGCCCCGCCCTTGATCCTTCCCCAGCTGCACCACCGGCCAGGCCGGGAGAGTGCGAGACCCACGAGGGTGGAATATCTTCCCCACCCGCCCCACCTTGTCACAATATGTACAAACACACAACATACACCTTTCAAATGAATTTCAAGGTGCAATTTTGGGTGTGATTTACTTTATGCACCCATATCCTAATATCTGATGCTTACACTAGAGATTGCACTCATGCAAACCAGGCATGCTATAAAATTATATATCTGGAACAATAAAATAATGTTTGGAATTAATGGGCCTTCCAAACATTCTATCATTTCTTTACCAAAATAGGTAAAAGCAAAATAGATAAGCTAAACTTAGATCTAACTTTGGGTTTCGGATCAAAAACTTTCCCAGTTTTCATAGATGTTCTACCAAATCAATTACTTCAGTGCATGTTCTCATAAAAATAAACAAAAACGCCATCACCCCGTACTTTATTTTATAAATTAAGTCTCTGAACTTACACATGACTATGAATTTGATTCAAAGCCAATGAAGTCAGTTGACATTGTTCCATTGACTTCTGTGATTTTTGTGTCATACTTTTTATGAGAGTGGATCCCTGTGCCCTTGTGGAGCCACACTGAAGTCAATGGGATCCTTTGCAAGCACAGGGTGTCTTCCCACTCACAACAAGTTGCAGGATCAAGGCCTTTATGTATAGAACATTTGGAAGGGTTTCACCTTTAAGATTATTCCTAAACGAATTCTCTGAACATTATGGATAGCTCCTAAATCTAAGTTCAGGGGAGAAGTAGAAGTACGCACATGGAGCACTTTCCCCCGGCCCCACCCCTCTGTGATCCATTCAGAGGATTTAGGGCAGAAGGATATGCATTGAAGAGAAAACAAGTGGTCTGGTCCCAAATGGATATAAAACAGAATAGGTCCCTAAGCCTACTGTTACCCAGAGTTTTCTGAACCCAAAGCTCTTGGTAACTTTATTCTTTGTGAGGCAATGTCAGCACACAGTGCATCCGGCTGATATATGGTTGATATATAAACAGTGAAACAAAAATGCCTTTACCTAATAACTTTTCTTTATTAGTCCCCCGCACCCTCAAAAGAGTGTTTTCTTTAAAGCTTTACATTTTTTTAGTCTCAAGCATTTATACCTGTCTGGAACAGGTTAGTAGAACATCCCCAAAATCAATAATTACGAAGTCCGGAGTGATGTTTGAGTGGTATAATGACAGACTTCCTATGGCCAGTCTTTGATTTGCTGTTGAGGACCCTAAGATATGTCCATGAAGTGTCCAAGTAACCCAGACCTAATTCCTTATTTATCCTTGTTAGTGTGGCAATAACATGTCAACCAAACAAATCTTGTCAAACAAGCAATTTCAATGGTTAAGCAAGATGTTTCCTCAAACTGTTAATTAGAGAGATGTTTTTTTGCAGAGTCCACATGCCTGAGGCCCCCTTACAAACACACCCTGCAGGGCAAATATAGATAAGCTTCCTGTTTTTTCCAAGATGTACACCTCACCAATTTCAAAAGAGATCTTATCAGGAAGGATGCAAGGTCAAGGTCATTTCTCATGGTCGCTAAACCTCCTTACCCCCCTTGGATGCCATGATCATGTTAAAGTTCCTGCAAAGGTCCACTAAAATCCTATTAACTCAGCTGATTTTGGCAATAAGCATATTCATTATATTCCAGTTACTGGCAATGGTCTAGGCATTCTGCTATTTGTCAAAATCTCCCCCTTACAGTTACCTCCTTGAAGGTTACTTCCTTTTAAAAGGGAGCCTTCATCTAATTGCAGTCATCCCACAAAGGATTCTGGTTGCACCGGAACTGTGATACAATGAAAGCTCAAGGCTCTCAGCTCATAGACTCATAGACTCATAGGTCAGAAGGGACCAATATGATCATCTAGTCTGACCTCCCGCACAAGGCAGGCCACAAAACCCTACCCATACACATTTATAACAACCCCGAACCCATGACCGAGTTGTTGAAATCCTCAAAAATGAGATTTGAAGACCTCAAGCTGCAGGGAATCCACCAGCAAGCGACCCATGCCCCATGCTGCAGAGGAAGGCGAAAAACCTCCGTGGCCCCTGCCAATCCGCCGCGGAGGAAAATTCCTTCCCGACCCCAAATATGGCGATCAGCTAAACCCTGAGCATGTGGGCAAGACTCACCAGCCAGCACCCAAAAAAGATTTCTCTGCAGTAACTCAGTTCCCATCCCATCCAGCATTCCCACAGACCATTGAGCAGACTTATCTGCCGATAATCCAAATTAGCTGGGACCAAATTATCTTCTTGTTGGCATTCCACTCAGCACACCAAATTAGCATGGTGATGACTATGGCTTGGCAGCTTCCACATACTTCCCTTCTAAAGGAGGGATGGTGGAGGCATTAGCCTATGGCTTATTGCCTAGGGGACTTGAGACAGTTGGAGCTCTCGAATTTTTATGCCAGCTCCTGCATGCTATAACGATAAGAAGAAAATCACTACTTGGAATATCAGGATCATTACAATTGGATGCAAAGTCAAATTTAGGATCCCCTTCCTAGTGGGGCATCATCCCGGTAATACCTTCCATCACTGGGGTTCTGAATCCTTGCCAACTCTTACTAGTACCTGTGTAACTTCATGTTCAACTTCAAGATGGTGTCACCAGGAGGGCTTTGGCTTCACTGACCATGGGATGCTGTTCCAGGAAGAAGGACTGCTAAGCAGAGATGGGATCCATGTATCGAGGAAGGAGAAAAGCATATTTGGATACAGACTGGCTAATATAGTGAGGAGAGCTTTAAACTAGTTTTGAAAGGGGAAGGTGACCAACGCCCACAGGTAAATCAAAAAGACCTGGGAGAAGGGCTGGAATTTGGGGGAAGCATAGGCTGTTATAGCTGGGGTAGGCGAGAGAAAGGACAAAACTTGGGGGGAAATCGAATCAGTATCTTAGATGTTTGTATACAAATGCAAGAAGTATGGGGAATAATCAGGAAGACCTTGAGAGGCCAGTAAATAAACACAATTATGCCATAGTGACATCACAGAGACTTGGTGGGATAATACGCATGACTGCAATAGTGGTATAGAAGGGTACAGCTTGCTCAGGTGGGACAGGCAGGGAAAAAAGGGAGGGGCTGTTGCCTTATATATTGAAAATGTATACATGTGGACTGAGGTTAAGAATGAAATAGTAGAAAGATTTGTTGAAAGTCTCTGGGTAAGGATAAAAGGGGAAAAAACAAGGGTGATATCATGGTAGCAGTCTACTACGGACCACCAAACCAGGAAGAAGAGGTGGATGAGGCTTTTTTTTAAACAACTAACAAAATCATCCAAAGCACAGGTCTTGGTGGTAATGGGGGATTCAGTTATTCAGATATCTGTTGGGAAAATAACATAGCAGGGCACAAACTATTCAATTTGTTCCTGGAATGAATTGGAGACAATTTTTTATTTCAGAAGGTGGAGAAAGCTACGAGGGGAGAGACTTTTTTAGATTTGATTTTGACAAATAGGGAGGAACTGCTTGAGAATTTGAAAGTAGAAGGCAGCTTGGGCAAAAGTGATCACAAAATGATAGAGCTCATGATTGCAAGGGAAGGTAGTAGGGAAAACAGCAAAATAAAGACAATGGATTTCAAGAAGGCAGATTTTAGCAAACTCATGGAGTTGGTAGATAAGATCCCATGGGAAGGAAGTCTAAGAGAAAAAACAATTGAAGACAGTTGACAGTTTTTCAAAGAGGCATTATTAAGGACACAAAAGCAAACTATCCCATTGTGTAAGAAAGATAGGAAGTATGGCAAGAGACCATCCTGGCTTAACCAGGAGGTCTTAAGTGATCTAAAAGTAAAAAGAGAGTCCTACAAAAAGTGGAAACTAGGTCAAATTACAAAGGATGAATATAAAAGATATATATATTATGCAGGGACAAAATTAGAAAGGCCAAGGCACAAAATGTGAATAAAAAAGCTAGAGACATAAAGAGTAACAAGAAAACAATTTAAAAATACATTAGAAGCAAGAGGAAGACCAAGGACAAGGTAGCCCTGTTACTCAATGAGGGGGGAAAAACAATAATAGAAAATGTGGAAATGGCAGCGGTGCTAAATGACTTATTTCTTTTGGATTTCACCAAGAAGGTTGGTGGCAAGTAGCCATCTAATATAGTGAACACCAGCGAAAATTAGGCTTGATCAGAAGCTAAAATAGGGAAATAACAGGTTAAAAATTACTTAGACAAGTTAGATGTATTCAAGTCATCAGGACCTGACTGAGCAGGAGCAGCCTGAGGAGATATCTGAGCCATTACCAATTATCTTTGAAAAGTCTTGGAAGACAGAAGAGATTCCAGAAGACTGGAAAAGGGCAAATATAGTGCCCATACAAAAAGGGAAATAGGACAACCCAGGAAATTACAGACCAGTCAGCTTAACTTCTGTACCTGGAAAGATAATGGAGCAAATAATTAAGCAATCATTTTACAAACATCTAGAAGATACTAAGGTAATAAGTAACAGTCAGCAGTGATTTGTCAAGAACAAATCATGTCAAACCAACCTGATAGCTTTCTTTGACAGGGTAACAAGCCTTATGGATTGGGAGTGGTGGTAGATGTGGTTTTAGTAAGGCTTTTATACTGTCCCTCATGACCTTCTTTTAAACAAACTAGGGAAATACGCCCTAGATGGAGTTATTATAAGATGGGTGCAAAATTGGTTAGAAAACCATTCCAAGAAAGTAATTATCAATTGCAATGATTAGGGCTCAACTGGAGTATTGTGTCCAGTTCTGAGTGCCACATTTCTGGAAAGATGTGGAGAAACTGGAGAAAGTCCAGAGAAGAGCAACAAAAATGATTAAAGGTCTAGAAAACATGTCCTATGAGGCAAGACTGAAAGAACTGGGCTTGTTTAGCTTGGAAAAGAGAAGACTGAGAGGGGACATAACAGCTATCAAGTATATAAAAGGTTGTTATGCGGAGGAAGGAGAAAAATTGTTCTTCTTAACCTCTGAGGACAGTACAAGAAGCAATAGGCTTAAACTGCAGCAAGTGAAGTTTAGGTTAGACATTAGGAAAAACTTCCTAACTCTCAGGGTGGTTAATCACTGGAATAAATTGCCTAAAGAGGTTCTGGAATCTCCATCATTGGGGATTTTTAAGAGTAGGTTAGACAAACACCTGTCAGGGATGGTCTAGATATTATTACTTAGTCCTTCCATGACTGCAGATGACCTCTCGAGGTCCCTTCCATGCCTATGATTCTATGATTGGCTACATGATGTATGGTGACCATGACTTTGCAAGCCTCTTCTTTGGCAGTATGTAAATGTTTCTGCAAACCAGGGTGTACAAGGAATATCTTTAAAGCAGTTAAGTTCATTCCAAGGATCACAGGGTTTACAGCAGGATATAGAGTATATTTCAATTTTAGAGCACTGTATTTAAGATCAGGCACCTGACATTGAAAATCACATCCCTGAACAATAGGGCAAAAAAATATTTTCAAGTGGCTCATGACTTATCTTGTGCACTTGGATAATAAGAAGCACAGAGCACCAACTTCTAAGACATAAGCAATTATCATGTAACTACACAGATTCATTTGCAAAGTGGTTAATGGCATAATGGCATTTTCCTTTTTTTAATTTCTAAACATACACTCTGTGGCTGCAAGACATTTTGACTGCATTCATACCCAATTCCAGGTTCTTCCAGACAGGCTCCCAGTTCTATTGTTTTCAATTCCTGAGCATCTTTCACCACCTACACTCTGTGATTCATAGGCTCCATTACACTCTGCTTGACATTAGGGTCTAAAGCAGAAGTGGGGAAAACCTGTCTTATTTCTGCTTCCGACATTAGCATAATAAAGACTGTGATCCCTCTTGTTACAGGTGAAGTTACCATTATCCACCAGGACAGCAGTTCCGTTTCAGTTTGGGTGGCATTTTTTCCAATGATACTTCTGACTTCTAATGGGAATATTACACTCATCATCACAGATCATATTCTTCACCACATCAATCATCCATCCTTGTATTTGTATGCAAGCCAGATCTAAGGAAATATTGGCCTGATCCACCAAAAGCCCACAAGTGGTAGAAGTGGTCCTTTTCTTTGGACTGCTCCCGGTCCTCTAGGAGCTGAGCAACACCAGTCTGTATGGAACTCAGTTGAATGAAAGATAACTTTAGTGGTGTTGTTAAATCCTTTATATGTTTGCCCATAGCATTCATCTTGATTTCTGTTACTTCTGCATTGATACTATAAGGGTTTCCCCACCCTCTCCAAATGCTCCCTACAGAACTAGAGCCCTTCCTGCTCATCTCCATTCCTTTCCACACTTGGGGATTTCATGTAGATTTATCCAGTTTTTCTAACATTCAAATAATGGCTGGACCAATCCCTCACACTGGGGTTCTAAGGCTGAAATGTTTGCTAAATTCAGATCTATAATGACTTTTTTGAGAGAGTGGGTAGGGTTTATCACTAATTCCTTTTTGACATTAGTTTGGACAACATGGGCCCCAATTAAATTGGTGGCTGGTGGCTCCAAGACTCCAATGTTAAGACTTTTATCAACTTATCAACCAAACTATGATACATTGCAAGTTTTCACTCATTCCCATGCTAATATTTAGTTTGTCCAAATCCAAGCCTTTCAATTTTACTGAAGTGGGATCATATCCATCCCGTGAGTACATATTTTACTGGATAGTGGGCAGTTTTTAAGAACACAAGTGACAATCCCACCAGATATTCCCAATGCTGCAAAGCCCAAACTAGTTCTAAAAGCTCTTTTTCACAGGGTGAATCCCCTCTCTACTTCACTTAAAGTTTTGGAGGCATATGCCAGAGGGTGGAACCCTGTTCCATGGTTATGACAATACAGATCTCATCCCTCTTTCAGCAATTGCCAGCTGCATCATATACAGTTTTCCCACCTGGGGATATGCAAGGGCTGGGGCTTGGGCTAAGGTTTGTTTCAACTGGACCATGGCTTCTTGTTGAAAGCCCCTGTTCCACATTGCTTCCTTTTTTTAATTGTTTGTGCAGTGGGACTGCCTTCTCTGAAAACCCTTCAATAAAATCTGAAGAGAAATTAACCATTCCCAGAAAGGATCTATGAGCAGTTACATCTGCAGGGGCAGGGAGTTTAAGAATCATCTCAAACCTCTGTTGGTCAGGGGAACACCCTTCTTGTCTCAGGGTTATTCCAGAATAATTTACTTTCTTGGAGCACAGCTGAGCTTTCTTTGGGTTCACCTTAAACCCAGTTTCCTTAATCTTTTGAAACACTTTGTCCAGTACTTCCAAATTCTCTTCCCTGATGTAAATGCAGATCAGGATATCATCCACATAAGACATCACACTGTCTCTTTCAGGGATCCCTGCTCCCATTTTGACTACGTGGGCATAGCAAACAATAGGGATTATATTTCAGCTCATGGGAACACTGGCAAAACACAATTGTCTTCTCTGAAAGGTAAATGCAAACTTATAGTAACTGTACCAATGAAAAAAAGGATAGCAGAAAAACACATTGGCCAAATCTAAAACTAAAAATCACTGGGCCCCTCCTACAATGGAGCCCATCAGCTTCTGATACTCAGCCATCATGGGGCCCATTGGAAAGGTCATCTGATTAAGGGGGAGAAGATCTACCATGAGCCTCCAAGTCTGGCTGTCACTCTTAAGGATGTGCCACAGAGCGCTGTTACTGTGGTTTGTCTGTTTCACTCAACTCCTTGGCTCAAAAGCCCATCAATTGTTTTTTTCAGGTTGGCCTCTGCCTCCTATATTATTTCTGAGTTGAGAAACCCGGTCCTGTGACTATGATTTCTGCGTCCCTTTTACCACATTCCATTTTATTTTTATCTCACACCTTCCGATGTTTTCCTGAGATGGCTAGAAGTTCTGAGGGGCCACTTGGGCCACTCCAGTTCTTTAGATGCTTTAAAGGACTGCTATCCAGTAGCTTGCTGAAATCTCAATAGGCTCCTAGAGTATTCCATTTCCCACTGCAAAATCAACCAGCGGTCTCAAGTCTCTTAAACTGTTAATTCCTAAAATCTCTTCCCCTACCAAATTCATTATGCCAAATTTCCCTTTTATTTTTGTTTGTCCCCTTTTTACCCTCACCTTCTTTAGAGTCTTATCTGAGAGGGCAATTGCTTTAAATGGCTCCATGAGAAGCCACTAATTCCCTTATGGCTCTAAAGACAAAATGCAATTTTTGAGTTCAATCCTTCTTTTGCTAACTTACTACTTTTTTCAACTTACTACTTTTCCCAAAGCTGTTTTGAAGGCAATAATCAGAATCAGTAACAGTTTTAACATTGCTATCGCTTGGCAACCATATCTTCAAGGACAACAAAAATACTTTCAGCTGTGGCATTAACCCTTAGATTTTAAAACAAAAAGGACACAGAAGATAGAGAAGTGTGGGGAGGGGTAGGGGGGTGGAGGCAGCCTTTGGAAGGAAGGAAAACCTACACCAAAACTTGAATTACAGACAGCAACAACAAATCTAACAAACTAAAGAGAAATGGGCCTCCATGGGCCATCTCGGAATCCATACCCCTGGCCCCTATCTTGGCTCCGAGAGGAGAGTGGGGGTTGTCAGCTGCTCTTGCAAATTAATATGCACTTGAGCTCCTTCCTCTCCAGGAGGGATCCCTACTTGGATAGCATAAGGGAACTCTACAAAATTCTCTGGGGTCATGCATTGCCTGATCAAAGCTGTCACATCTGCCATAGTGAGACTACTCTCACTACTCTGAGAGTTAGCTACTCTCAGAGAGCTACTCTGGCCAGCCACCACAAGGCTGTGCTCTGGTTTAACAGACCAACCAATTTCCCTGCAGCTCTCACCTGGTCAGGGGAGAAGAGCTTGGCCTTTACCTGTTCTTCCCCTGCTTGTTTACTTCCTTGGGGACCAATCTTCCTTTACTGTAGTGCTTACTGTGGGTCCATGGGTGGGAGCTTCTGGAAGTCTCCCAGTGTTTCAAGTAGGGGCCATACAGAGACTGCTCAGAAGGGCCCAAGGGAAATGGAAGCTCATGGGGATCAATCCTCTCTTCATTATAATGAGAAGAATATAAGTTGGGGCCCTCCTCTGACCCATCCTCTCATCCCCAGACCATGACTAATGGTCTAATCACAATCACTGTTCCCTTCTGCTCTCCCAACATGGCTCTGAGAGCACAACTTTGTCTCTTGAATCCCGGTGATCTGCCTGGGTTTTACCTTTGGATTCCTTCAGTCAGGCTCAAACAGTTCCAACCATCTTCATTGTCTGCTGTTTCAACCCAAATACCTAGTTTCCAGCCAGTCACTGCCACACACCTGCTTCTGCAACACCATGATCTGTGCTGCCTTCAGGTTGCATATTTCTTTGTCTTTCTCAATTTCATCTTTCTTTAACTCCTCTTTTCTTTCCTGACCCTTTCTTTCTTTTCTTTTCTTTCTTGACCATATCCTTCTCGTAAGTCCTCCACTCTTGCCTTTAACTGATCTCTCTTATCTATTAGCAGCACTGCCATCTGCTTATAGAGCTGCAGATTATAATTATCAACCTGATGAACAGGCATCTAGTATCCTATGCTCATCTAGAACCCAAGGCCTAATCTATGTCTAAAATTTAGTTTAACCTAGCTATGTTCCCCAGGATGTGAAAAATTCACATCCCTGAGAGACATAGTTAAATTGACTTAAGCCCCAGTATAGCTATACTGATGGAAGAATTCTTCTGTTGATCTAACTACACTCTTGAGGGGATGGATTTACTAAGCGATGGAAAAACCCCTTCTGTTGCTGTAGCAAAGGGTCTACAATACAGTGGCATAGCTGCAGTCGTATTACTGGGGCACTTGTAGTGTAGACATACCCTAAATTCTGACAGATGAAATAGGAGCAGTCAAAGAAAAGTGCAATTTAAGAGGCGGTGTTAGATATGTT
Organism: Mesoclemmys tuberculata; assembly: GCA_007922155.1. Classification (NCBI taxonomy): domain Eukaryota; kingdom Metazoa; phylum Chordata; order Testudines; family Chelidae; genus Mesoclemmys; species Mesoclemmys tuberculata. The sequence continues at coordinate 64,295,173 of ML675610.1, forward strand.
TTTTTGGCTTTTGCAGTACAGCTATCTGTCATTCTTTTCAGTCTTTCCAGATGAAGTCAGTTCACTAGAAAGGTACACTGATAAAAGTAGCATTTATTCTGCTACACGGATTTTTATCTAGCCAACAATTATCATGTGGTTCATTCCAGATTTGTACTTACACAAAAATAGTAAATTCAATTAAGTGGATTGGCTCAATATTATGGAAGCAGCAGGTAAAGGTCTAAGGGCCTGACTCTTACTCATTCATATTGGCTTAAATCTAGTGAAGTCAATAGAGTTATACAAATGTGAAAAAACACTGACTGCAGAACTGGGCATTACATAATATTGACCCAGATTTGGGATCTAAACTCTTCTGAAAATCTCTTCCCAACTGTAAGTGCTGAGCACTCTTGAAAATCTGACTCACTTACAATAAATTTAAATCGTGTGATTCATATGTAAATTAACAAATGTTTAAAAGCTGTTGGCTCACATTCTTCTCTTTTTTACATGAGTTAAATTTCCACAGATTTTACTAGGTATTTCACCTGTATAATATATATTTCAGCAAATCAATTCTGAATGGAATAAGCTATGTAGATTTCTAAAGGAAATGAACTACACAGCTTCTTTCTCTCAGGATTGATATTTTCAAGCTCATGTATAGGAGCTTTAATATTGATGCAGAACACACTGAAATTCTTTTGGACAGTGAAAGCAAAAGTGAAATTTCAAAAGATTATGCGAGAACAGTATCAAGTGTTTTAAACCAGGCAGGACTTACTCCTGTGTCTCAAAAAATCAACAAATCGGATTCTGTAAGATGGTGACAACCAGCTCTCTCCTTTGAGTTTTCAGCAGCAGTTGACAAAATTGGTTCAGTTCTCTACTCAATCTTTCTAATTACACACAACTTTCTCCCTCAGATTAAAATACATAGAGAAAAATTTAATTTAAAACTACTTTATGGGAAAAAAAAGTAGTTTAATATCTCATCTTAAATAAAATAGTACACAATAAAGAGCATTATGCAGTGCGGGAAGAAAATGAAAGTGTATCAATAGGGAAAATAATGCTCTGCAGTCTTGCATTGCTTTTCAGTTCTGCTAGTAGAGAGGAATTAAATGAAATAGATCTGGGATGGACAACACACTTCTTCCTCTTCTTTCCCTGACTGCAGAAAGACCTTCAAAGGCACACTTCTGGGAGGGTCACAATAACGATAAGAAGAAATAGGGTCAGTGAAGAGATAGATGCTCTCCTCAATATTGGACCTCTTCTCCCCCAAACCCATAAGGATTTCCACATGCGAGATAAACTAGCCCTCAGTATCCTACATGAGTACCCCTCACTATGTTCAAGAATCCTCTTTGCAAGTGTTTTGAGCAATCACTACTAACAAAATCATGGCAGTAGAGTTCCAGTCCTGAGAAAAAGAGAGAGAGAAGACTGGGATGCTGCATAAATGCATGTGCAGATGGCCCAAGATTTTGGTATTCTGTATTCACAATATTCTGTAAACAATATATTTGATCTTTAGAATTTATTCTAAATTGTAAGTTCAGTCACTCTTGCACCCTTTGCTCTGAAAACTTGGGAGGAAAAAAATGAACAGATTATTCCAGGTGCTTATTTCAGGTGCATCAGAATGAGACATAATGTTTAAGTAACCTTTTTATTTGTGTGTAACATTTGACTCTAAACTCTAAACTCCCATTGTTCTGGGGTCCGATCTTGCTCTCATTGTATCAAATTGCAAGATATCCCATTGGCTTCAGTGGAAAAGAGACAAACCCCTGACACAACTTGAAGTAGGGATATATCTTTATATCTTGCAGGATTGGTTTGCTATGTTGTAAAGTTTTTTGCATAGGAAATGTGAGCCAAACTCAGAGTGAACCTAAGAATATAAATTTAATTCAATCTAAAGTGATGTAACTTGCAAATTAGGGAACAGAAGAAGGTGCACACATGTTAAACCAGTTTAGATTGCCTGTACACCACCTTAGACCTATATTCAACAATGCAAAGCTGTTTCTAATGCCCAATACCCACCATCACTATGTGCATCACTCATTCTGAATTTAGACCACTTTAGCTAATGATGTCCAAGTTAGGGTAACTCATATTTTGGAATGTCAGCAGAGAGGAGTGCAAAATAACTAACAGAGGAGGGTATGCAAGTGTAAATACCATCCCTTGTTTTACTGTGCACATTCTTCCAGCTCATTAGCATCTAAGTTATGCTATTTTAGATTCCTTTGCCATCCCTTACATGTTGGTAAATGGGCATAATTAGGTAAAATGGAATCAAAATATAAGGGAATCTAACCTTGTGAAGAGACAATGTTACAATAATACAATAATATTTTTTAATTTTTTCAGGTACTTTTTTGTCCGCCTACAAATTATGATGCACAATTTATAAAGTATAAGTAGTGTGGTCTGTTGTGAGAGCTGTGTGCTGTACCAAGTGATCTGTTAGGCTAGGGTTGTGAACTTATTAATGAGGCTCTAACCTGCTATCCTTTGATCCCTAATGCCTTTCAGTTCCCTTGACAAGGGCAGAGCTAACTCACTTTGAGTAGGGGTTTAAAAAATTAGCTCCTAAACAACCAAAGAAGCTAGTTGAATAGGGGAATTGAGAAAGGGAGTCTGAGAGGCAGATACACCTAATGAACATATTCTAAACTTACGTCAATAACCCACCCCATACTCCACCTCTATAAAACAAAATCAAAACCAAAACAAAATATGCAAGAGTAAAAATAATACAAGCAGAAGTCCAGCAGCAGAGTGGGGCTATCCAGTTTATTGCACTGAATGCAACATTTACAGCTACCTTGTGGGTAGGTATCATATGTGTACATATGATGCAAGCAGCTTATGGACTTCAGAGACAGAGTATGCACTCTTGAGGCCAGAGTTGCTGACCTGGAGAAGTGAGACAGAGGTACATGGACGAGACTTTCAAGGACTCAGTAAAATGGTCCTATCCCCAATCTTACAGCTTTTGTGCTGTTGATGAGGATAAAAGTCTTGAATAAGGACAGAGGGAAACACTCTCACATGGGACTCTCCCCCCACATGATATCATGTTATCCTCTTGCACTAAGGAGGGGAGGGAAACACAATTGCTAGGAAGAGTCAAGTAAATGTTATGGAGGATTCAGCTGTGAGAAATACAGATAGTTGGGTTTGTGATAACTGGGAAAATCACGTGTTAAATTGCCTGCCAGAGGGCAAGTATTGAGGATCTCACAGGACATCTAGACAGACTGATGTGAAGGGCTGCAGAGGAGACAGTGGTCGTGTAAGTACCAGTGACATAGGGAAAAATAGGAGAGAGGACCTGGAGGAAAAATTTAGGCTACCTGGTAAAAGATTAAAGTCCAAAACCTCCATTGTAGCCTTCTTTGAAATGCCTCCAGTTCCATGTGCAGGGCCAGTTAGACAGGCAGAACGGCGTGGTTTCAATGCATGGATGAGATGATGCAAGGAGGAGTATTTTAGGTTTATTAGCAACTGAGGGATCTCTCGGGAAAGGAGGAATTTATACAGGAAGCATGGGTTCCCCCTAAAGCAAAACAGAACCAGATTCCTGGCACATAAAATTAAAAGGATGTAGAAGATTTTTTAAACTAAGGGCTGGGGAAAAGCCAACAGGTGTGGAGGAGCACATTGTTTGGGCAGAGACATCCCTTCTGCATGCATTTATTAAAGGGGGAATTCTATATCCTATGAAAGAGGATAGGAAAGAATTTGGCGAAGTACAAATAGGAGCTAGTGAAGGGCAGTCACATGTAAAAGAGGCCCATTTAAATATTAACCATGAAAGCAAGCAACTGAATATTCACAAAATGTCCACGTACTTGTACATAAATGCTAGAAGTCTAAATACTAAGATGGGTAAACTTGAATGAGAATATTGGTATAATAGGCATTGTGTAAACTTGGTGGGATAATCAATGGGACACCATAATACCAGGATACAAAATACATAGGAATGACAGAGTAGGATGTGCTGGTGTGGGAGTGACACTATGTGTGAAAAAAAGAACACAGTCAAACAAGGTACAAATCTTGAATGAATCAAATTGTACAATAGAATTTCAGTGGAGAGAAATTCCATGCTTGAACAATATGAAAAAAAACAATAGGAATATATTAATGGACCACATGACCAAGATGGTGACAGTGATTGTGAAATGCTCAGGGAGACTAGAGAGACTGCAAAGGCAGAAAACACAATAATAATGGGCAATGTCCACTATCCTCATATTAACTGGATATGTGTCTGTCATGCGGACTGCATTAGGAGGGTGGGGGGCATTTGTGTTATTTGACATTAATGTGTCAAAATCATAGCAATTCATGTAAGACATGCCATGTCAGGTACTGTTAGAAAGGTTATAATATGCTGAATAAGATGATAATATTTGTGTTCATGTGTGATATGTGTGAGGAAAGTTATGGAGATCTTTGATATCCTGTATTTCAAACTGTGCTGTAAAAGACACACACCAGACAGAGAGGCCACAGGACAATAGCCCGCTTAATGGCCCATCAAGACCTTTACAGAGGCCAGAGGCCCAGGAAGAAACTAAAGGCATACCTGAAGAGTTACCAGGATTGGCCCATGTGACTATGGACTCCATTTTGGTTCCTGTAAAGTTCCACAAGCCACATGGCCAGTAACAGAGGGCATATAAGATCAAACCACAGAAACCATTTTGTCTTTGTCTTTGTTTGGTTCTTTGCTCCTGTCCAGCTGCGGACACACCTCTGGATCAACACACTTTGCAACTGAACTGAAGGACTTAGACCCATCCAGGTACTGGATGTATACCAGAGGAACTATACAACTCCACAATTGTTCTAGAAACCTGATGTATATGGACTTTTAAATCATTTGTATATATCTGATTGCTTTAAGCCTTTAACACTTCTCTTATTGTTTGTTTTTCTTTTATTAATAAACCTTTAGTTTTAGTTACTAAAGGATTGGCTGGCAGCGTGGTATTTTGGGTAAGATCCAAACTCATAGTGAACTGGTACTGTGGCTGATCCTTTGGGATCAGAGGGAATCTTTTAGTAAAGAGCATAGAGTTAAATAACTGGTCTCTTTACTGGACCTAGTGTCAGTTTGGGAGCCAGAGACTGAAATGCAGTAAAGGGGGCTGTGTGTATTTGCACAGTGGCTTCTTGATAACCAGTGTGGGGGAATCAGAAGCACTGTTTGTGGCTGGTTGGGAAGTCTGACTGCAGTGTCACCCACCAGTGCTGGGAGAATTCGCTCTCCTTTTACAGCCTGCCCTGACCCTGGCATTATCAGTGGGCTACCCTGGGCACGGACGGGTTACAGTGTCTCCTCTGGAAGAAATGCAGAAATAAAATTTCTTTATACCCCATGTAGGGTTATGTGGAGTCAGGCGCCGACTGCTGGGCATACCCTGGTCTTGGCTGGCCTCCAGGTGACTCTGCAGGTGCTGCCTTTGAAGCTAGCGAAGCTCTGAGTTGTTTTTGGAACTGCGAAGTTATTTTGATTACGGCCTCCCCACGCGTTTCTTAGCTAGTTCTAGCCGATCAGATTGGGGTGTGTGAGAAAGCTCTCACTGCTGTGAGACTTGTTTACTGCTGTAAGAAATGCATGCGTGATGAGATGATGGAATAAGCTATAAGAGCAGGTGCTTGCAGCACAATAAAGGAAGTCCTGCTTTCAGTCACAATGGTGTCTTGTGAATAATTGCAACGGAGAAAGCCAACACCCCAAATGTCTGCTTCCTGGAGCAGTTTATCCTGGAACCCACAATAGGAGAGGCAATTCTTGATTTAGTCTGAAGTGCAGCAGAGGATTTGGTCCAGGAGGTAAATATAGCGGACAATCTTTTTAGGTGACAAATCTGAGGAACTCTCCCAGATTGAGGTGATAATAGAGGGGGGTTGGGAACAAATGGACAAATTAAACAGTAATAAATCACCAGAACCAGACAGAATTCACTCAGGAGTTCTGAAGGAATTAAAAAATGAAATTGCAGAACTACTAACTGTGGTATGTAACCTATCGCTTTAAAGCAGCCTTTCTACCAGACAACTAGTGGATAGTTAATGTAACACCTATTTTAAGGCAATCCTGGCAGTTGCAGGCTGGTAAACCTAACTTCAGTACCAGGCAAATTGGTTGAAACTACGGGCCTGTGTGAGTTTAATGGTCTTGACTTCCTCCTAGAGTGTCTGTATGCTTTAGAGTTAAATGAAATGGGGCAGTTCATGCTCTTGCAGTCATTGCCCCACACTCTCCACGAACATGACAGACATCAATTATACTTGGGTCATGTTTCCAAGCTTGCTTTTTTATTTCCTCCATCAATGAGGAATGATTATTTTTAAATTAAAGGTGAGATTCTGATCCCATGTGACTGTAGAAACTGGAGCTGAAAGAATAGATCTATAATGTTTGTCTATGTCTTAATTCAGCTCTGGTGGAAGCCTAGCTTGGAATGTGGCTTGTGATCACAATTCAGTTTCTAGAGGAAAGAAAGAAATAGCACAAAATAATTTGGCCCTCTATCACTATATATACAAAACTGGAATGGAAACTGAAGTCAGTAAATTGACTGTAGTGACCTTAGAACATGGGGGCAGATGGAGAGAAAATTAAGTAATGAACCAAGGTGCAGAAGATGGTCAAAATGCATTTGATAATCAAGGCAACCAAAGGTTAGTAATAGGTCAAAAAGGAGAAAGATACTGCATAAACATCTCAGAGACAACCTGCATAGAATAAACATCAGCACATTTTATTATGGTCACTCTCGGTGTGTTTATTAACCCCAAAACTAGACTGTATATTATCCAATAGCTGATTTTCAGTAAATCTGAGCAGAAGCTGCACCGTAACCATCTTTTCTAAAATGTTTGCAACAAAAAAAGGAAGATGAGATATTGGATAATGGGAAAATCTTTAGCTATTAAATTGGTGAGGAGAGCTTGAATTATACGGTTATAAGAGCAGTTTGTATGCATGGAAATGGCATTATTTCAGGCTCTAAAGAGCTGATGATAATCTTTTACTTACTGTAATAGTAACCCAAGAATACTGCAAAATTATGGTAGTTTCTTGGCCACATTCTACCACCCTCTTGAAGAGCATCCATTGTTCTACTTATTTAATGGTTTTAAAGCAAAGTATGTGAATATAATAAATGGAAACTAGATTTGTAAGGATCACTGACCCAGTGCAGGACTCCAATGAGATCTGACCGAGTGCTGTCATTGGGCATTCAACTAAGTTATAAAGCGTTGTGTATGAATTACTTGTACTCTTTTTTCCTCATCCCTGCTTCTCCACGTGGAACTGCTGTTGGCACACACAGCAATGCTTAAGATATGCAAACAAGAGTGTAGAGGTATGCAATATCCCCTTGGTGACTATAGAGCAATGGGTCGGAGCAGTAATCATTAAGCCATTCCCTTTAAAAGAAATGAAATGTGTACTTGCTAATGTGAGGCAGAGTGGTCTGGAGCAGAAGTAGTAATGGGTCAATGGGAGAAGGAGAAAGGGATTATGTTGCAGGAAGGTAGGAGACATGTAACACTGCTGCCTGTTCACAGATGTAATTTACCTTAATGAGGCAAAATTAAACCTTAGCTACATATCTAACTATAACAGCGGGTATTCACTCAGGTTTCTTTTTCTGGCTGAGCAGTCCAGAGACTGATGCAGACAAGCAGGTCCTCCCTGGTAGGACATTCCTTGTCCCAATTTTTCACATTTGCCAGCTGCTCACCCAACTCCCTGGGTACCGTTGGAGAGGGACTAACCTTCCCATTCCCCCATGGATGGGGGCTGACTGTCTTTAAAGCTTGGAATCCTTAGGTTTACTTATGAGCAGGTTGGGTCTCTGGATCCAAAATCCCAGACCTGGTGGGTGCTGACTGCAGGGCAGGCAGTCTGTAGGTGATGACAGGAGAGATGAGCTGTGTCCTCCTGTTACTGGTCGGCTTGTGGCAGGAGGAACGAATTATCCCCTCCTGAGGTTATTCTGCACTGAGGTCACAGACAGGTCAGCTCCTGGGCCAGGAAATACTGTGCAGGCTGGCTGTAGGGAGACTTTGCTGCCCCTCCATTTCCCAGCTGGTCTCTGACTTGTGCCTAGGCTTTCCTCCTGCTTTCCCAGGCATCCGAGCTCTGCACAAGGTCAGAAACGATTTGCAGTCTGCCTGGCTGTCTTCTGTGCTTTGATTGGCTGCCAGGGACTGCCGCCCTCTCCCCTCCTCTCCTCAGTTGAGGGAGAAGGGCTACTGGGGTGATTGGAGGGTTGCATCCTCCTGTTGCTGCCAGAGAAAGTCAACCCACAAGCGTTCCAAAGGGTTGTATCTTCTCTTGGGGTACAGCCCCCTGTTAAAGGGGATGGGAGACTACAAACATTTATAGTGAATGTGAGTTGCTGATCCAAAGAGCTTATCATTAAATGATGCCAGGTGGTTTATGGCTCAACATGTAAAACTTGGTGTAACACTAACGGATCTGCTCATTGTCTAGCAGGATCAACCCTGAGATCTCTGAGCTTTCATATAGGAGCCACTACTGCATGAGCTATAAGCCACGTAGCCGTTAGCTAAGACTGAGGCAGACTCATCAATCTCCAGATGGGCTAGACGCCACTAGAGGAGGACAAACTGCCATACCAAGTAGGCATGGGTTACATAGGCACATGCTGGATCTTGGTTTGGGATTGGAAGTGGTGAAAAAGATAACACATTTGTGATGGCCAGATCATTCTGCAAGTGTGAAATCCTAATCTATGAAAACATTACAGTTGGTAGCAAGTGATGAAGATATTACACAGAGAGGTACAGTAAGAAACCTCCATGGTTGAATGGATTGGTAGACAAAGAACCTGGCATGTCTTTATTCAGCTGCAGAGTGTGCAACTTAGTGTGAGGAATTTTCCATCTACCTTGTAGAGAAGAGTTCTTGGATTCAGACATGACTGTTAGGGTCTATGTGGGAAAATCTGTTTGGGATGGGGAAACGGTATATACACTTAAGTTTGGGGCCAGTCTTGCTCAGTGAAGTTCTTGTAGAACTCCAGACTCTTTACCTGTGATTTGGACTTTTTTCCCTCTTTCTCTAATTAATTCAAGTGGGAAGACTTTGGATCAATTATTGATTGTGATTGTGTAGAAGGGCACCTCGGCCGGCCCCCAGACTGGGAGCCGAGGGAGGGACTGCTGGGAGCCGAGCAGTAGACCAGCGGGGCGAGGCACCCAGTAAATCTGCCCGGCAACAAGCCGGGATTGGGCCAGCGCGCCGGGCCGCCTGTCAACCCCGCAGGTCAGGCCGGATAGGCCCGCCGGCGACGGCCAATCCGGCCCCGGGAGGTGGGACTTCCCCAGGAAGGGGAAGGATAAAAGCTCAGCCCCAGAGCTCAGTAAGAGGGAGGCAGCAGTGGGGAGCAGATCTGCTGCCCTGGACTCCGGCCGGGGAAGAGAAGGTCTGCCGCCCCGGGCCGAAGCCCCGCCGGTCCCGGGACACATACCAGGAGTGGGTAGGCTCTCCGGCCGCTGGAGACTGGGACTGGCCGACGGGCCCTAAGGGGCGGCCGCCCCTCCCTGCAACCCCAGCCGGGCCTGAGGAACCAGACCCGTCCTGGTGGTCAAACTGCCCGAGGCCGGGCCAGACCTTGAGGAGCTGCCCGAGGAGTTGCCGGCGGCTGCTCCCCCGGAAGCTGGACCGGACCTCGAGGAGTTGCCAGAGGCCAGGTTCCCCAGCGAACATGTGGACCTAGAGGAGCTGCCGGACTCTGAGGACTTGCCCCCGCTGCCGCCTCCGGACGCCGACGGATGGGTGAGCCAACCGTGGGCCGTGCACCCCGCCCCCGGGTTGCTCGGGGTCAGCTCCTGGGAGGACGGGGAGGAAGTGGCCCAGGGGCAGCCAGGCCTACTGGCCAGAGAATGGGCACAGGCCCCGCGGCGTGTTGCGGCCGGATCCCCGCCACACCAGTGGTACTGACGGTGCCACTGGTAGGGCCCTGGGCTGGGACGCAGTGGAGACGGGTGGGCCTGCATCCCCCTCCCCCCTCCTATACCCGCACTTGCCCCAGCGAGTGAGAGAGAGAGGGAGAGTCCTGACCTGCCGGCCAGACGGCTGGGAGATACCCACCTCAGCCGGCCCTGCTGCCCAGGGACCAGGCTATTAGACTGCTTTGTTTGCCTGCCCTGCTGCCCAGGGACCAGGCTACTAGACTGCTTTGTTTGCCTGTCCTGCTGCCCAGGGACCAGGCCACCTAAACTGTTTATTTGCCTGCCCTGCTGCCCAGGGACCAGGCCACTAGGACTCTCTGCTCGCCCGCCCTGCCAGAGGGCCGGGGCGAAGGACTGCTGGTTCGCCCGTCCTGCCGGAGGGCCGGGTCTAGAGACGGGCCAGCCACTAATTCCCCTTCTATCTAGGAGGAGGCCAAGATCTTCCCCAGCGGCTGGGCCCTCCGGACGGGCCGCCGCAACCGGGCGGCATAACCGCCGTCCAACAGATTGTAAACACATCTCTTCAGAAGGCAGTTGCTAGGTTATTTCAAATCAGGACTGCTAGGTTGTGCTAAGGAAATCTTTTCTTAATCCAGACAATCCTGACAACTATCTTAAAAGCACCCATGCTCCTAAAGTAGAGACAGGGTATCTAATCACCAGGCCCAGCCTACTACTTATTTTGGGCACCAGCTGCAACTGCATGCTACCACACTATTGTTATTCCTAGAAAAATGATTCTACGCTATAGGTGCATGCTAAATAATATATGAAAAGTTATCAAGGTTTTATAGCGAGGCTAGGACTACCTGTGACTTGTATGACCCTTGAGACTACTATTAAAATTTTACTTTTACCCATACCTCCACCAAAATTCCCTTTGTCTAGTTGTGCCATGTTATGTCTTGTCACAAGACCAGATTATGATAGGCAATGATAGATGGTATTCATAGAATTATAGGGCTAGAAGGGACCACAAGGGTCATCTAATCTATCCCCTCCCAAGATGCAGGATTTCTTTTGTCTAAATTGAAAACCTCCAGTGAAGACGATTCCATGACTTCCCTAGGCAGTTTGTTCTGTTATCCTATTGTTCTTACAGTTAGGAAATTTGTACTGAGATTTAATCTAAATCTGTTATGCAGTAAGTTGAAACCACTGTCCTACCCACTGTGGCAAGAGAACAATTTTTCTCCATCTTTTTAATGGCAGCCTTTCAAGTATTTGAAGACTGCTATCATGTCCCCCCTTAATCTCTTGTCCAAACTAAACATTCAGGTTTTTTACAGGATTGATTGCCATATGCTATTAATTAAAATTTGGAAATATGATTTTTTTTTGTGATTTTAATATGCACAGTTCTTTGGGCATGCAAATACCAATTCATATGCAAGGGTATTTGAGGCATAAGATGGAAACATGGTAAAATTCATTTAACTGCTCTCTAAAATTTTTGCATTATTTTTAGATAGAAACAAGAAATGAACAATGAAGCTTGAGTCTTTTTAGTATCCTGTAATTTAAATATTTCTGACACAGATGTTTGTATTTATAATGGAAAAATTAATTTGGCTTCAGATTTCCCAGAAGAGAGCATACAATGCTCAGACACTTGAAACAAGAGAAACTGATGCAAAGTGATTATAGAGAAGAAGCACAAGCAATTAACTATAGGAAACTTTGTTTGTGATTCTTTTAGACCGCTAATTGATTGTTGACTGTTATTTAATAGTAGTGCCACTCATTTATTAAAGAAAGGACTCCCTTTTTCATGTTGAATGAAGATCTTACAGAGTTATAGCAAAAATAATCTTTGACTATACTAAATTCACTTGCACTTATTGTGATTTGACTTCATTCAATTTAGCCTCTTAATCCTGTTAGAGGTTTTCTGATCAATTTTATATCCTTTCTATGGCACACTTGTCTTTTGGTTTGCATTAGCATCAGAGCAGAGCTCTTTCTCAACTTCACTTCTGGCTAGGGCTTCAGTCCATCCCTCTTTGAAGTCAGTGGTAATCTTTCCATTGACATCTGTATCAGAATTGTAAACCAAGAATTAAAAACCCTAGAATTTTGTAAACAAAGTTCTTCACTAATTTGTTTATCTGTAGTAAACTGGGTATCTTTCCAGCTAGCTTAAATTACAATAAACATATTAGAAGTCCAGTGGCTACAGTGCTACCCTGGGACTTTGGAGACTTAGATTCAATTTCCAGCTTTGCCATAGACTTTCTCTTTGACCTTGGCAATGCGTACGGGCCTAGATCCACAAAGGGATTTAGGCTGAGTGGTTGAGCACCTAACTTTTAGGCACCTAGAAAAACCACAGGAACAACACTACAATACACAAAGGCTGAATTAGGTGCTTGGGCTTCTATCCAATGAATGGAGAGAGATAGGCACCTTGGAATGTGATTCACAAAAGCCAGCACCGGGAGTATCCTAAATTAGCCAATGGGAGATGCCAACAAGATGGGTATGACTTAATCCTCGCCCTCGTCATGGAGATAGATGCTTAAATCTGCACTGCAGGAGGTGCCTATCTCTGCTAGCTATGCATGAACCAGGGGAAAATAGGTGTTCCTCTGCCTAGCTTTCATTCAGGGCCCAATCCAGTAGGCATGGCAAGAGGCTGTCTAACTCCACACAAAACAGCTGGTGGGAGAGGAGGAAAAGAGAAAGACCCCCCCCTTATAAACTTTAGTCTAGCGATCAAGATACTCATCTGGTCCAAGCCTCTCTCTCTCCCGCTAGCCCCTACTCCACCTGATGAGGAAAAAGGTTTTGAACAGGGATCTTCCACCTCTTGTGAGTGCTCCAACTCCTAGGCTATGGAGTGAGTCTCACTCTTTCTCCAGCCTAATAAATATTTAACTGTTCAACTATTTAATTAAAGTGGAATAACTTTAACAGGACAGATTGAGGGAGACCCACATCAGTATTTCCCATAGCTCCTCCTTTGCCTCCTCCTGTTTTGTGTGGAGTTAGGCAGCCTCTGAGCATACCTACTGGATCAGGCCCAGCACACATGTTAGGCAGAGGAACAGCACTCTTGCTCTGGTTTGTGGATCACTTTGGGCTCACGTGGGAGATTGGCACCTGGGCACCTAGAGTGTGGTAATAATTCACATACTCAGAGGCAGGGACATAGGCACTTAGGGAGCTTTTACTGCAAAAACTTCAGATGTCAAATGAGATTAGGTAGCGGTGCCTAAGAACAGGATTTAGGCACATAATCCTGGGGTTTGGGCATCCAAGTACCTTTGTGGATGTGAGCTATAGTCCCTCTCCCTTAGTTCCCCATCTGATAAATGGAGATAATACTTCTTCACCTAACAGGAAAGTTGGGAAGATAAATACATTAAAGATTGTGTATCACTCAGATCAGATGGTAATGTGGAAGGCAATGGAGACAGGTTTAATCTACCTATGACTCCACTTCTGATTCTGCTCAGTGTCTAGTTACCTTTCATATTCCTTCAGTAAAAGGCAGAAGGGGAGTTGTTTGCTTTTTTATTCTTATTTTCATTAGTTTCCTCTACGATCCATGTGGCTTTATTTCAGATATCTGGTTTATTCGTTACTTAACTGGCACTAAACTTGGTCATATGATTTCACTTTGCTTCGCTTTCTGTATCTTAAACACTTCTAAAACTCATGTCGATGTGTTATCAAGAATGAGATGTCCGTAAAATCAGTCTGTAGATTCCACCACTCTTTGATTCAGTTGTTACTCTCTCTTTTCATTATCTTTCTGTAAGAAATTATGTTGAATTGATTCTCATCCCTTTTCTAGTGAGAGAAGTCTTACACAAAAAGTTCCATATAGTACATTATTCTTTGAAAATTTTCAGTCTTGAGCTGCTCTCTTGCAGTAAAACATTTGACAATCAAGAACACACCAATAAAAACGCCTTGTCCTCAGCTCTTGGTACAGCTTCATCCTGAGCTCCACTACCTACAGTGTCCTTGTTGAGCATGTTATATTAATGTGTTGTGGACTGAGAAATGATCTCTGAGATAGTTAGGATTCTAACCAGTTCAGGCTTTAAAGGATAGGACCATGACCATGAAGCAACTCTACAATCAAATAAAGAGTCTATGAACTATGTGAAGAACTGGTGTGAAGTGCTCTCATCAGTCTTTCTTGTTTAAAAAGCAGGTTTTTGTATGCTGTATAAGTGGCAGTTCTCATATGGCCTTCAGCTTCAGTTAGAGTGTGTTGCAGTAATGCAACATTGAGGCTATGAAGGTGTGAATCATAATGGCTAAGTTCTCATCAAAGAGGAATGGATGGAATCTCCAGACTAGCCAAGGAAAGAAGATGGACATTCTCAACACTATTACTATTTCTGATTCTAAGAGCAGCATGATACCAAGATTGTATACCTCCTTGATTATCAATGGGTGATTACTCTCAATAGAAGGTAAGAGGTTTGAAGATGGTGCTTCTTTTTTAACTGGCACACAGAAGATCTTCCATTTTAAGACCCTTTCCCTGATATGAGTTTTTCAATTCAGTCTTTGAATGATGTGGTGTGCAAAGTCTTACAGATATAATGGTGATCTGAGTAGTAAACTACCTGAATAGAAGAGAATAAAGGTTCTACCCAGTATCTTCTAAAATATCATGGGGTGCAGTGCAAGAATATAGCATGAGAACACAGTGTCCCTGGGTAGTTTACAGAACTGCAGAACATAAAAATTTAGCAGGTTGGCCCAGCTCATGGTTTCTGATTGAGGGATAGCTCTCTTGAGAAAGCTCTTTGAAGTGATAGACGTGAGGACACTGAAACTGAGAGAGCTTTCAAAGTATTCCTGTGAGGAAGACTTCTCCCTAAAAAAGTAAGGAGGTAGGATACACAAATTGTAAGGATCTTCTTGTTCAATAGAGAGAAATAAAAAACATTATTCATCCCTCCCCCATGAAGTAAAACTGTTGTGAGGGCTATTAGAGATCTAATACCAGAAAAATTCTCTTACCACCTCCTAAAAAAACTTCAATATATCTTAATTACCATGCCATTCTCTCTTAATTTCTTGTAATAAACTAATGGACAGATGTATTGATTTGCTAAGACAAGGGATGTCTTGAGACAGAAACACCTCTGTAAGCTTTATTTACCAAAGTATTTAAACTTTGCATGATGGAGCTAATGAGTCAGAAAGAACATTTATTTTATCTGCTTTTCAGGTTGGTTATAGCTTCTTGGAAGGAAAAATGTTTGCTTTTACTTTTACACCAATTACAATAAGGTAGGACTTGAAATGTAGGAGAAATTTCATTTCTTGTGTGCCAGGGGCAATATTTTAGCAATCTAGATGGGGGCTGCCAGCCATGTAGCTAAATGGGAAAAGAAAAGACAACCTAATCACACATTTGACTGCACTTTTTTCTACCAACGCTTTAATCTCTGAACCAGAAATGAGGTGGCAAGTGTGTTACTGATGCCAAACCTTTTAATGAGTTTAAATCTGATTTTCAGCAAGCATGCATCTCTGATTATGTCTTGAATCCATCAATCATGGTTATACCTCTGGGTATGTATCTTAGCTAATTGAGTTAGAATTCTTAGAAATTTAATAAAATATTTTGCAATTGAGTATTTATTACAGAATTCTGATTTAGAAGTGGGAGTAGATGTGCGTGTGTGTGTACGCATATGTATAAATGACTAAACATATTTTTATGGGGGAAATAAAGTTTTTTCTAGACATCATTTTATAAGATCAAAAAGAGAGAATGAAAATCTTGAATACTGTAAAGTATCTTTACTGATAGTTAAAAGTACTTTATCAATAAGGAAGTATTATTAGAAATAAGGGGTATTCATGCGAATCCTGGCTACCATCAATGACTTAACCCAACCAATTAATCATTTTTAGAAATCCCACTGTCCTAATGCAAGAAAAAGAGAAAAATTCATCTTGGTTTTACAGAGGTTACTTGGTGAAGTCAGAAGGAAGTCAAGAAATTAAAGATGTGAGTGAATGAGTGTAAGCACCTCACTAATTTTGTGTTTGGTAAAGCATGAGCAAATGGAGGTTGATAGCTTTACTATACTCCATCCAGAAAAGGAAATAAAGGAGACTTCCCCATTGTATGTATGAAATACAGTGCAGTCGTTAATTGCGTGACTACGTACCATTTCTCAAATCATAGGTTATAATATACTATTCTTTCATAACTGTAGATACATGGATGCCATATTGCAGTGACATGACATAATATTCTACATAAGCTCAGCTTTCTTCGTTCACTGAGAACCTTGAACTCCTTGGAAGTTTTCTGGAAAAAAATTGTTTGTTTTTTGTGTTTGGTTTTTTCCTCCTGTACTTTAAACATTCTGTGTGTTCATGTAATCTAAGAGAGTGTCATAATGCACATGTACAATGGAGCAAAGTTACTGGTATGCATGCAAATTTGGCTTTAATAACGCTTGATTTTTGAGTGCTTCCCCATGTAACATAAATGTTCTTTAAATGACGGGGGTAGTTTCTATTTTTTTGAAAAAGAAGTTTTCTATTTTCTTAAAAACAAAAGCCCCTTACCTCAACTTAAGATGGCTAGATATGTAATCTCTGCATGATTTGCCATTAATTTAAGCCCTCCCAGCTTTCCTTTCCAGTCTCATATTATCAGCCTCTAGACAGAGCCAAGGATGTTCATTTACAGTTCTACTTGAAACAGTAATTTCAGGTCTATAATTATTCCCAACCTTCTGAGGTAACAAGAGCTCTTCAGAAAATGGCTAATGGAATCCAGGAAACATCACTTGAGGACACTTTAACCCAGTGAAATACAAGGGACTATGTTTCACATAGGCTTGCAAACATGGGCTTTTATATCATACATTACAGTTTGCCTGATGTGTGATAAAGCCTCAGGTATTATCCTGTTATAAAAGGATGCTATTGGTATATTTTGTAGATATTAGCTCTTGACTAAAATTAGTATATTTTTCTTACATGTATGTTTTCTGTAAAAGGGTTGCCACAGAACCAATTTTAAAGCCAATTCAGCTGTTTCTTAAAGTTACATTCAACAGCAGAATTAATATCAACCAGCCTATTAATAGTATTAAATCTCTTGGTAGCCTGCCTCTGTTTCCACTCTTTAAATATATTCTGAGTGTTTTTTTGTTTGTTTTTATTGTTTGGGTTTTTTTTCTTTTGTGTTTGTTTTGAAAGTTTCTTTGGGTTCATTTGATTTTTCAGTTCTTGACCACCATCAGCCCACATGTCCCACTGCATTGTATCCAGACCCCTGGAAGCATGAGTGACAGGAAAAAACAGCAAGTGGAGGTGTTAATTTAGCACTGCAAGAGAGAGGAAGATTGGCATCAGTGTTCAGACAGACCGAAGAAGGCTTTAAAAATCTATAAATATTATTTTTAGAGTGTAGGCGATAACTGATGAAAGGGTAATGGAAAAGAAAGGTAGAGGAATATTGTAATTATGGACACAGGCAACCTGTGCCGTGGGTCATGTGGAGTCATGTGCCCTCCCCTCCAGATTTCTGCCTTCTATTTAGCACAGAGGTTGTCAAGGAGCCAGCAGATCTGAAGCTGATGGGAGCTACTTGGCCTACTGTGGGAGCCAGGGTGCTGGCTGGCTGCATGGAAGCTCTCTCTGTCCTGCTCTCTGAGCCAGGCACTCCCCAGCAGGGTGGGAAGCAGAGCTCTGAGTTGCACCCTTGATGCACTATTGTCTCTCCCCCAAAGGAGCCCAACACCAGCCGGCGACATCCCCTGGAGCCAACCCCTGCTCATGGAGCCCAGCTGCCATTCGATGCTCCCAGAGGTGCTTGCTCAGCATTGCTCTGGAACTCCTGGCTCTGCTGCTGCTCCTTAGGTGATGTGTGGGGTGGCCACATGTCCCCCCAGAACCTTTATATTGTGCCCCCCCACCATGAAGAGTTACACTTTGTCTCTGATTAGGACCTGACATTAGCCCCATCCCCAAAAAGCTAAGTGACTAGCTGTTTTATATACAAAATTGAAGATCATCACCGGATGGCTGCTACAAATAATAATAATCTGATTCAAGGCATCAGATGCTAAGAGCTGGGGAAAGCAAGTCTGTGAAATAAAACCAAGTTACTAGATGCTTTATAGGACTTTCCTAGAAGGAGAAAGAGAGTAAAACATGTTGTTTTATTTATGCTTTAAAATATCACAGCCTTGAATTTCCCATTTGGGGAACCCTTCATTAAAAAAAAGTAAGTATGGCATATTACCAACTGGGTGAGTAACAGATTTTTTAATTTGCTGACAGTTAAAAAAAAAAAAAAAGAAAAAGAAAATTGTTTCAGGTCAAACTAAGCATTTAATTATGCTTGTGACCTTTTTTATTTGAAACTAAAACTAAAGACCAGTTCTGAACAAAAGGTTATTTCAAATCAAAATGCTTTTTAAAATGTCAAAACAAATCTCTTTTTTCAGATGTTTTTTTGGCCTAACCAAATTGGCAAAGCCAATACACATTTCTGATTTGCTGCAATAGAACCAAATCTGCATTTTTTGGCAGAAAAAAAATGTGGCGGAATGACGTCACCTAGCTCGACGGCGAGGGTTTGGGGGGCAAACTGCGGCTCGTGAGCCACATGCGGCTCTTTTACAGTTAAGTGCAGCTTGCTGAGCCTTTTATACCCCCCATTCTCTGCCGACTAGACTGGGCTGGGGCGCTTGGAGCTTCTGCCCTGTGGCTGGGTGGCAAGACTAGAGGATTCTGCCCAGCAGGGAGTGGGGGCCTCCAGGGTCAGTAAATTTGGCCACCCCTGCTTTATGATGCAATTACTTTTAATCTGTACTCCCTGGTATTTTAAGAACTGCTGACTTGTCGGAATTTTCACTAATTTCAATTTAACTTCCATAGGTAAATTTATATCCAGCACTTCAAAGTTAGAGAGAATTAGCCTGTAGCCAGTCATAGCCCCAAACATACGTTTCATTATTTTTTTCATCCCACGATTTTAGGAGACAAAAATCACATCATCTGCATAGAGTATTATTTTATGTTGCATTCCTGCTATCTTGCATTCCTATCATATTATCATCATAGTGTGTATGGAAATGATTTTATAGCCAGAGCAAATAACACAGGCAAAAAAGGGAATCCTTGTTTAGCTCTCCTGTACAGATTAAATGCATTAGAAATGTGACCATTAACTCATTAATACTACACCTAGTTGAGCATACAAAGCTTTTGGATGAAATCCATCTATGTTCAGAGAGCCAGTATGATTCCTGTATGTCACTTATCTCTCATGTAACTCCCTTGAGTATTTAAGCGAGTTCCAGCTGGTACACAGCTTGTACCCTCTGCACAGGGATGAATTTCACACACTATCCATCTCAGAAAACTAGGGTCCATCCAAGTTTATGATAAAATAACCAGCAGGAACTTCCTTTCCACATAGTCAAATGCTTTCTTTGCATATAAAGCTGACGATCGATTAAAATCTAT
Source organism: Mesoclemmys tuberculata (assembly GCA_007922155.1). NCBI lineage: Eukaryota > Metazoa > Chordata > Testudines > Chelidae > Mesoclemmys > Mesoclemmys tuberculata. The sequence continues at coordinate 64,314,658 of ML675610.1, forward strand.
TCCTTCGTGGCTTGACTGGAGCACTCCAAGATCCTTAAATAAATTATCTGATTGCTACTTGTTCTGAGTGAATCTGTTTGATCCTTATGGATATAGGAGGGCAGGTTTTTAGTCAATCGGTTAACTAGTACTTTAATGAATATTTTAACACCTTTATTTAATAAAGATTTAGAATCTGAGGCAATAGTGAGATCATTTCCTGTTTTAATGAGTTCCAATAGATGCTTCCTTCATTAACTCTTCAAGTTCCATAAAGTACAGAATTAAATATATCTGCCAGTGACTGAGTTAATTCATTCAAATTAAAAATTATTTATTGAGGTGAGAAGCTATGATCCAGGCCCAGAGTCTTACCAGATTTCATCCCACAAAGAGCTGCCCATACTGTTCCACTTCTGATACATTTTCTTCTAGCCTTTTGGTATTATGATCCAGACTGGGTGCCTGCACAGGTGCATAAGAGGAAGTAAGCACACTGTTCAGAGCATTGTGTGAACTTCTGGGACAATAGAACCAGACATAGAGGAGTTACTGGGAACTTCTGGCCATGACTCCTTCCACTTGATTCCACCCCTCTCCCCAAGGGAGGTAGATAAAGGCCCTGAGTATGAAAAGACTTATGCATATGAATAACATGAGCTGAATGGCACCAATCGCATGTGCAAAGATTCTCAAAGTGCAGAATCAGGGCCTGAGACTGTGATACCTCGAACTAGTTCATACATTCCCTTTCCTTTCCTTTCCATTTAGACATATGAACTTAACTTTGCTCTTCTTTGAACGTCTTGACTGATAAACATGAAATGGTGTGGTAAGTCTATTTCATGAGAACACTTTCATTTAATTATTTATTTACTTATCAGTACATATCTCAAGCTCTAAATCATTTGGCAATTTAAAAATAATATTTAATAGAAAATTAGTAAACTATGACAAATTTGTTGAAAAACAAACTATCCATACATTTAATAAACTTAAATTAACCCCCTACTGACACAGACTGACAACAGTAATTTATTCTGTTGTTATCATTCTGTTAGTGGATTATATTAGATTAAAAAATCTTTCCTAGATAAAAACTAAGCAATTTGATAAATCATTTTTTCTGGTGAAAGAGGTGAAGGACCTAAACCCAAACATTTGACCCATGCATACATGAACTTTAGGATTTAGGTCATCTGCCAGCAGATTCAGACTCAAAACTCTCAAATTCAGCAGTTCACTTTTAGTGCTGGATCCACAATCCATTGAAATCAATGGGAGTATTTCTGTTGAAGTTCAATGGGATTTGGACACCAAGCTCATTTAGGCTCTTTGAAAATCCAAGCATTAATCCTTTGCAATCTGTACTTGTATAACTAAATAATGAATATCTAAAATAATGCTTGAATTTATACGAGATTGGTATTATATATATATAAAAATAATCTAGTATACTGATATACTATCCATGATGAAAGCTGGGCAGATTTTTTCATGAAACTGTTTTGGTATTTTTTTGCTGAAGAATTCAGATTCAGATCAACCAAAACGATTCACTAATTTGAGTCAATTTCAGCAAATAGGTTTGGTTAAAAAAAAAATTAAAAAATCAAATTCTAAACTTCATTTCAGCATTTCCAAAATAAAAAAAAAGTTTCTACCTTTTTGTTTCACAAAGCTGGTTTGTTTTCAAATTTCCAAAAAATTGTATTGGAAAAAATAAACATTTAAAAATATGAAACATCAAAAAGTTGTTTCCAGTTGGATAAAAACATTTTTGTTGACCAAAAGTGATTTTTACTTTTTTTTTCCATTTTGCCAAGAATTTTTTTAAAAAAATGTTTCAGTCCAATTGTTATTTTTTGGTTCAGCCACCAAATCAAAACACTGATTAGGCACAAAAATCCATGTTCAGAGGACCAGTATGATGACTGTGTGCCACTTTCACCATATGCAATTCCCTTGAGGATTTAAGCAAGATGCAAGTGGTACATAGTCTTAGTCCTGCCTCTCTGCACAGGGATAAATGTCACACACTACTCTAGCCATGATCATGGTATTGGACGTAGGTCTTCTTGGTCAGAAGTGAGGAGATAATTTTGTTTCTGATGTTCACAAATGTATGCTGTTAAGAGAATGGACATTATTCATGGTTTTATGGTCTATTATTTTATCTTTATGGATCTTTAATGTTTAGATTTAAACTTCATTGCTGTGTACATTTTCTAATAGTTATGGCATCTAGGAATCTTAACTTTCAATTAACAAAGTGTTATTTTTGTCTGGGAATATAGATAGAATAATCTTCAGTAGTATCTCTTTCAGTGGCTCTTCCCAGACACTACTTGGCCATGCTCTTTTTCAGTGGTGGATTGCTATTGCTGTTACTCTTAGCATTTTCTGATGTAACCCTTGTAAAACTATTTATTTTCCATTTTCAAATATCTAAAGGCATGGAAGGCTTACATTATTGCAATATATTTGCATTTCATTCTGTTAATGTAAATGAAACTTTAATACATTTTCTTTCAAAAATGATCCATCAGAGAAAGACATGCTCATTTAATTTCCACAGTGTTTTGTTTATACAGATAATCCTTCACTCTAGCAATAAACTATCACTAGGACGTGCATTAATAGTCTATAGGTTTTGATGTGTTGTGAGGGACAAAACTGAAAACTTGGTACATTTATCCACCCAAGCAGTGTCTCAGACACTTCCTGATGCGCACTCTAGTATGGTTTATTTTATTAGAACATGGCCCTTTCATTTTACAATTTTAAAAGGTTAAAAAAAAAAAAAACGGAAGGGAGGCAAGGTATGCAAAATAGTCCACTGATTTGAACACCAGTTTATAGAGGAAGGAGGATGTGAGAAAATAGGGAAAAGGCTAGAAACAACTCCTAACTTCATTGTTCACTATTCTTTCCCCCAAAATTTGCCTCCGGGCATCCTGATCTATTCAAGTAATTTCTTTCTCTCCCTTTTATACCATTGTATCTGAGCACTTTCCAAGTAAAATCAATACCAATCCTGAAGCCCCAAGTGGACTTTAGGGAGTCTCTGGTATGTTTCTTTTTGGGGTTAATACTCTGCTTGGGGTAAGGTTTTTTGGTTGGTAGGGTATTGGGATAGATGGGAGTGTCAGTGCTGTGAGCATTATTTTTATGGTGGAAAAACTTTTTTGAAAGGGAAGGTTTTTGCAGCATTTTCTAAAGAGGGTCAGTCTCTATATTTGCCTGATCTCCATAACCGAATCCCCTTTTCTGGGAATGCTTTATTCCTAGCCTCCTGATTCATCATGGGCTTTGTGAACTGCATCCTCCCAGAGCAGCGCTGTTGTGATGGTGGAGCATAAACCTTAAATTGGCTTTGAAAGGTGACAGAGAGCATGGGGACCTGAGCCTTCAGCCCAAATCGCTGACTTTAGCTTCCATTTAGATGAACTTTGACCAACTGGTTACTAACATTCAATGGTAAAACTTCAATTGGGTGTATTTTTTAAAAACCCTGCTAATTTACGTCCATATGATCCCCAGTACATAAGCGATATGTGGATACTTGCACAATTTGCAGTTCATTCCTTCATGGGAGAAGAGTGATCAGGCCTGTGGCAGACATGGTTGCTGTAACACCCAGGATACACTTCTTTTTTCAGATTTTGGCTGGATGAAAAAAAAAGCACAAATTCTGTGACTAGCTTTTCTACTTTTTTCCCCATGTACTTTTACCGTAATGGGCTAGAATCTACCACCCTTATCAATGCACAATATTACCTTACTATTCAACTAGAAAACGGGATTTCTTTTAGACTGTGGAAAATGTTCACTTTTAATCCAAAAGACTGAGCACCCCAAGTTCAATTTTGGCTTTTGTTTATTTAAAATTTTGACTACTGAAATTTGTTAACCAAAAGCTGCTGAATGTCTCCTACACCCCCAAATTAGGTTGAGTTTTCTAATGACTTAGTGAAAATTATTTGCTTTCTTTTAATTTTGTTTGAAAAAAACCCCGATAGAAACATTTTCACCAGCCCCGAAAACTAGATTCATTGTTTTCAATGGGACTACATGCTGAGACCTCCACTTGCATTCACCAGTAACAGGATCAGACCCAGTATTGATAATCTATTAATCCGGTAAATTGATTGCTGAGAGTTCACCTATTTTTCAAGTTGACTTGTTCCCCTACACTGTAGATTGTGTTCACTTTGGAAATCTAATTTTTTGATTATGCCCCTGTTTCTGCATGACAGTGTCATGATGGGTTGACGAATCACCAGCATCCAGCCAGCAGAAAATGAAAACAAAATTTATCTCATTGTTACAAACTAGATGTCAATCTGCTTCGCTTCAGAATGACTAAATCTCTAATTTACAGTCAGAGGAAAATTTAATGTGTTATTGAAAACACAGTTTTTACTATTTATAAAGCGATGGACATTTATTCTCTAATGTTTGATATCACAATTCTAGTTACCCCTTCACTACTAAAAGCTCAAATGCTCCTTGCCATTATTATAAGTCAGCAGCAGTTCTGGGTCTGAAAGACATTATTTCATGCCATTAAAGCATTTACAACAGAGGCCTTTCTCATTGATGTAATAATGGAGAATGGCAAAATGTAAGAAAAGATAATGACACTGAATTGCACATTTGTTTTATTTGTTTTCATTAAGACCTTATGCCACATTTTCATTCCACAAAATCATTCCTTTAGCTGTCAAAATGTATGGATTTATGGAATGGGAAGGAATTTTTATTTCCTCGAGGATATTTTGATTAATTAAACATGTCCATTAATTAATGAATACTTTCTAGAGGACTAACCTTTCAGAGTATTCATTATTCCGTCATTCCACTCTTTGCCTTCAGCTGTTTTAGCTTTAGGGATTGTACGTCCTTCAACTTTGGCTCCTCCACTATTTTCCACCAAGATTCTTTCTATAGTTGTACTTTCCCTTTCTTCAGCTCTTTTTGTCATCTGGCATGTAACCCATCTATCCTTCTCCTTTTGTTCATCTGGGAAGAGATGGCAATATACCAAAGTGCTGAATTCTCTAGAGGACCATACAGCCATTCCTCTATAAATAAGCACAGTGTACAAATTTTTTCCATGGAAGTAAACCTGCATTGGATTTTGTAAGTAGTATTTGGGGGGGGCATTAATCTGGTTCCTTTCTGCTAGTGTCTAACAGTGATAACATCCACATTTGCCTCATAATAACTTTGTATTTTTTGTCTGGCCTTCTGAAATGATCATCAAGTATTAAAATGTTAAACTGCATGTTTAAACTACCTTTGATTCCATTCATGATTGCCATCTTTTTTTCTTGCTTTAATTATATTCCTGTATTCATTAGTTGGTTGTTCTTTGAAATCACTTGCTTTGGAAGGTTGCATTTTAATTCCCCATTGTGATTTACCACACCATTTATTTTAATTATTCTTTATGCTTCCTACGCTTTGATAACAGAAAATTCTTCAAATTAAAAAAAAAGTGTAGCTATTATCCTTGGAAAAAGAGGTTCCCCTCTTCTCCCTACTGTAAACAGACTAATCTTTCTTCATCTGAAGGTCAACAATATGTTGAATCTGCAAGACTACTAATACACTTATATAGGGCTTTAAATTTACAAAGTGCTGTACAAACCGTAACTAATCCTCACCATACCCATGGGAGTAGGTAGACTCTGTGGAGCAGATGCAGATGGTTCCCCATTTCATAGAAATGATAATTAGTAAAGCACACTTTCAATAGAAATCCCTGAAACTGTACACTGCAGTGTAGTTTCCTTTACCTATTGTATGCTTATATAATGTTTGTTTGTTTATTTAAAAAAGATAGACCTTCAATAAGGAGCTAGCATTTTGCTGATACTGTGAAGTGATTTGCCCATACAGTCCAGTCAGTCTGATGATCCTTCACTGGATGGGTTAACGGCTAAGAGTGGTTAGTTGTGCACTAATCATATGGTTGAAAGTCCTTGTGCTCAGTAGGCTCCAATTGAGAAGACAACTGTTCTTAGGACCACAATAAAGCAGGTGCTTAACTTCCAGAATGTGCATAAATGCTGTGCTGAGTGGGGAGTGACTTAAGTACATGCTTAAGGGCTCTCTTAAATCAATACCATAGTAAATCCTGACGTACCAAATGCTGATAAACCAAAACTATCAGCTCTCCCATATTTGGCTGACTTGAGTCATAACACTGGTTGAGTATGTTGCAAAGCTTAAGCATGGTATCTTGAAAAAATGGCCACTCTGCAAAGTCATTCAACATCTGTCCTTGAGAATCCAGAGCCTTTTACCAGCCTGTTAACTGACCCTCCTTTGATATTAAATCCACATTTCCTAAAGGTTTCAAATATCCTGAGACCTGAAAAATCTTGTAATCTAAAGAGGGGAATGCTGGGGGTGGAGGGGGAATTTCCCTCCAAAACCTTGCATGGGTGATGAAACTTATGGAGCTGACACTCCTACAGGGAAATCAACCACTTGGAGTGATTGGAGTATAATGCAGAAAGCTCATATCCTTGAATAAGCTTTGGGAGAAGATGCAGATAAGCCTTTGCCCCCACATCTGCAGACCTTGGGTGCTGACAGTAATTGTCTCTATATGGCAGAACCTAGGTGCTCATAGGACAAAATATCCAAGAACTGCTAAGAATAGGGTCTTTGGAAGGATGCCTGTATCTGCTTGTTTATATAATATCTATATCTATTGATATATCAATTTTTGCTTGAACCTCTTCAATGAAGAATGCATTGTCAACATCTTTTCTGCTATCCCACTAACAAATGGTGTGTTTCTATAGTATGTTAGCAGATAATCCAACAGAAAATTTAATTTCAGCATTTTTATTCTTGCTGGCAATCTTTGCAAAGGTCAATATGTTGTCTTTCCATGATATATAAATAATTAAAGAGTCACTGGAGCAGGAGGACTGGACTAGGGGT